>CM067842.1:152091166-152716166 GCA_034509565.1 Triticum monococcum
CCCCCATACTACTCCCACCACTGGCCAGGCCATTCCTCCACTCCACTCACCCACACCCCCTGTTATTCTACGGCGACGACAGCGCAGCCGAACCAGTGAACCCTTGTACTCCTCTCCACGTGGGCATCCACTGCTGTGTCTTCCCCGGCTCCGCGTCGTCCCCTTCCTAGGCCTCGCCGTCATCCACCGCCATGGTGCTGTCGGCGCGGCATGGTCAATGTGGTTAACGACCGAATTCCATCGGAAGAATACTGTACGTGGAGAGGCTGACAGCTGGGTCCACGGCAGCCGCAAGGAAGTGCCTCCTTATTACGCGGAAAATAATTATTCCTCCACCTCACAACAGGGGCCCACCGGACGCCCACCAGTATATTGCGAAAAAAACGTTTACCCCTGACTGCTGGGACCCACCCGACGGGCCACCGTATTTCGCGAAAAAACGTTCCCCCTGCTGTTAGCTCGGACCCACCGGAAGTGCCTCCTTATTACGCACAAAAAATGAATACCCCCTACTAGCTGGGACCCACCTTAGTGGCAGGCTGACTTGTGGGCCTACCAAGTTGACGGGGATGGATGGCTTTGTCAACTTAGTCAATATGCACAATTCTAGCTCCAGTGACCGTACGATGTCCATCCAACGGCCGTAGTGCTTCTTCAACCTCTGTTCTTCTTGCTCTAGCCGCCCAAACCAGCGCAGGTCGTGCCTCATGCTCCTGCCTCCCGTGGCCGGCTGCGATGCGGTGGAGGCCTCACCGCCCCCTACTACTCCCACCGCTGGCCAGGCCATCCCTCTACTCACCCACACCCCCTGTTATTCTGCGGCGATGGCAGCCTCACACCGCAGCGAACTAGTGAACCCTCGTACTCCTCTAAGCATGGGCATCCACTGCCGCGTCTTCCCCGGCTCCGCGTCGTCCCCTTCCTAGGCCTCGCCGTCGTCCACCGCCCTGGTGCTCTCGGCACGACGTGGTCAACGTGGTCAAGGAACGGCTTCCATCGGACGTGGACAGTATGTGGAGAGGCTGACAGCTGGGTCCATGGCCGCAGCAATGAAGTGCCTCCTTATTACGTGCAAAATAATTATTCCTCCACCTGACAGCGGGGACCCACCGGACGGGCCACCAGTATTTTGTGAAAAAAAATCGTTTCCCACTAACTGCTGGGACCCACCAGACGGGCCACCGTATTTCGCGAAAAAACGTCCCCCCCCGCTGTCAGCTCGGACCCACCGGAAGTGCCTCCTTATTACGCACAAAAAAATGAATACTCCCCCGGCTAGCTGGGACCCACCTTGCTGGGAGGCTGAGTTGTGGGCCTACTAAGTTGACGGGGACGAAGGGCTTTGTCAACTTAGTCAATATGAATGATTCTAGCTCCAGTGACCGTACGATGTCCATCCAACGACCGTAGTGCTTCTTCAACCTCTGATTTTCTTGCTTCAGCTGCCCAAAGCAGCGCCAGTCGTGCCGCATGCTCCTGCCTCCCGTGGCCGGCTGTGCTGCCGCAGAGGCCTCACCGCCCCTACTATTCCCACCGCTGGCCAGGCCCTGTGGCGACGGCAGCCTCACACCGCAGCTGAACCAGTGAACCCTCATAGTCCTCTCCGCGCGGGCTTCCACTTCCGTGTCGTCCCATCTCCCTAGGCCTCGCCACCGTCCACCGACGTGGTGCTCTCCTCGCGGCGTGGTCAACGTGGTCAAGGAACGACTTCCATCGGAAGAGTACTATACGTGGAGAGGCTGACAGCTGGGTTCACGGCCACAACCCAGTTTTTTGTGGTTTGCCAAGTAAGTCGCTTTGTCAGGCCTGTTGGGCTGCAAATCTTTCAAGACGAGGAGAGCTTTCATTCGGCTGGCCGAGAAAATGGCCCATCAGTAATGAGAAATGGGTTGTACATTTTTAAAACACATTAAACCGACAATTAGTTTCAAATATCTTTTTTTTCGTTTCAAGATTTTAAATTACATTAATTTTTATGCGTGGAGAATTTGTTGGATTTTATATTGATATACATTTATTTTTAAAATCAGTTTGAATGTGAGTCGAAATTTCGGGATTAAAAACAGTTCGGACCGCACCGAAATATGCAAAATTTTGTATAATTTTTTAACCGTTGCCACAATATGGGCTGCAATGCTAACAAAAAGAATATGGGCTCCAAAAAAAACCTTAAGAATTAGCAAATGGGCTATAAATTATTAGAAATAATGGCAGATGGGCTGTTTTCCATAGATTTGAGGCTTTCCTAAAAAAAGGTTGAGGCACAAGCAGTGACTGTTGATGTCCATCCAACGGCCGACGTGCTTCTTCAATCTCTGTTCTTCCTGCTCCAGCCGCTCAAACAAGCACCGGCGGGACTGCCTGCTCCCTCCTCCTCGCGGCCGGCTGTCCTGCCGCGCAGGCCTCACCGCCTGACCGTACTCCCATCGCTGGCCTAGCCATCCCTCTACTCACCCACACCTGCTGTTATTCTCTAGCAACGGCAGACGAACCAGTAAACCCTCATACAGTCATACTCCCCTCCACGTGGGAAACAACTGTCGAGTCTTCCCTGCCTTCGTGTCGTCCCCTTCCTAGGCCTCGCCATCGTCCACCGCCCTGGTGCTCTCGGCGCGGCGTGGTTAATGTGGTCAAGGAACAACTTCCATCGGACGTGGACTGTACGTGGAAAGGCTGACAGCTGGGTCCACGGCCGTTGCAAGGAAGTGCCTCCTTATTACACGGAAAATAATGATTCCTCCACCTAATAGCTGGGACCCACTGGACGGGGCACTGTATTTCACGAAAAAAACATTCCCCCCTGACTGCTAGGACCCAGCAGCTACATCTTCGCACGCAAGGAAGTGCGTCCGGGCAAAAAAAACGATTCGCCCCCTGACTGCTGGGACCCACCAGCTACATCTTCGCAGGCAAGGAAGTGCCTGACAGCCGGGACCCACCTAGTTGAAGCGTATGTAGCATTGTCATTCTGGCCGCGAACGTGTACGTACATACTGGTCGATGTAGAGGTGCACACGTGTCGTAGTAGAGGCGCACACGTGTCGTAGTAGAGGCGCGCATGTGTCGTAGTAGAGCCGCGCATGTAGCATGTACACATACGTACAGTGGCCAGGGTGCAAGAAAGAAAATACAACCACGTATGTGTACATACGGGCGGGGTCTCGAACGCCTACTTGCGCATACGTACGGCCAGGGCTCGTGTACATGGTTGGGTCGGAACGGAGAAACAACATCGTCGTCGTGTTCATGGGGAGGCAACGGAATGCGTCATGTTCATGGGGAGGCAACGGAATGCGTCGTGTTCATGGGGAGGCAACGGAATGCGTCGTGTTCATCGGGAGGGCTTGGACGGAACAGGCGATGGAAACGAGGCCTGGCGTACCGCAGAATGGAGGAAACGGCCTTGTGTTCGACCGACCATGTTCAAAACAGGATCCTGTTCATCGGGAGGGGTCTGGTGTACCGCAAAACAGAGGAAACAGACCTCCTACGGTCGAAACAGGGGTCCTGTTGATCGGGAGGGGTGTGGCGTACCGCAAAACGGACGAAACGGACTTGTGTTGGAGCGCTACAGTCGAAATGGGGGTCCTGTTCATCGGGAGGGGTGTGGCGTACCGCAAAACGGACGAAACGGACTTGTGTTGGAGCGCTACAGTCGAAACGGGGGTCCTGTTCATCGGGAGGGGTGTGGCGTACCGCAAAACGGGACTCCACGGGATACTGTTCATCTCCACCGTCGACCCCCTCTAGCCTCCACGAGCTACTGTTCATCCACCGTCGACCTCCTCCAGCCTCCACCTGCGACTGTTCATCCAGGGGCTCCTGTTCATCCAGCCTCCACCATGCGCTACTCCACCGGCTACTGTTCAACCAGCCCTCTCCACGGGTTCCTGTTCAACCACCCCTCCACGGGCTACTGTTCATCCTGCCCTCCACCGTCTATTGTTCATCCAGCCCTCCACGGGGTGGTCCTGTTCATCCAGCCCTCCACGGGGTCCTATTCATCCAGCCCCAACCGGCTTGATTGATCGGGGTCCTGTTCATCCAGAGGCAACACCACGGGGTCCTGTTCATCCACCCCCACCGAGAACTGTTCATCCAACCCCCCCCCCCCCGCAACACTCACTGTTCATCTAGAGGCAACATCGATCGGCTTCAGTTAGCAACAGTAGCGAAGGAATCACTCGATCGGGTTCAGTTAACAGCCATCGATCGATCACTCGGGTTCAGTAACGCGTAGCCTGGAGTGCAATCGCTCGGGTTCAGTTAGAGCCCAACGCCTCGCTCGGGTTTAGTTAGAGCCAACACCTCGCACACACGCGTGTACGTGTACGAAAGAAGCGCGCACTCGGCCCCCGACCTCCCACCGTAATCGGGAACTCCCCGAAATTTTCCCCGCCCTCGCTTCTACCACGGTTGTTTCCGTCATGGACGGCCCAAGGAATGTCATGCAGCCGCGTCTCCGGCCCGCCCAGGACAAAAAGCCCATTTTCTATCATGATTTTTTGTCATAGAAGTAGGAGCCCACCACATCTATGATGATATCGGGTTTTGTCACAATTATCGTCATAGAAGTGTCATATGTATGACATAATTTTTTTTCTGTTCGGCCCAAAATGTCACAAATGTGTCTTTTTTTGTAGTGAATCCTACTTGGTGTCCTGTCCCAATTCCCCCCATTTCCTTATTACCGGAAGGGGGAAAAGGGAAGAGGGAAGGGAGGAAGGTGAAACACCCATAATGCGGCTATATCTCCCACGTGTCGAGGCACGACTTAGAGGCATATCCGCATGGTGGTTTAGTCGCAAGTGGGGTAATCTTCACACAATCCCATGTACTGAATAAGAAAGGGATAAAGAGTTGGCTTACAATCGCCACTTCACACAAATAACAAGTTAAACATACATCATCCAAAGTACAATCAAGGTCCGACTACGGAACCAAAATAAAAGAAGACAACCCCAAATGCTAGATCCCCGATAATCCCAACTGGGCACCACTACTGATCATCCGGAAAAGACACGTAACAATGATCAAGATCTTCATCGACCTCCCACTTGAGCTCGGTTGCGCCACCTGCACTGGTATCAACGACACCTGCAACTGTTTGGAAGTATCTGTGAGCCACGAGGACTCAGCAATCTCACACCCGCGAGATCAAGACTATTTAAGATTATGGGTAGGAAAGGGTAATGAGGTGGAGCTGCGGAAAGCGCTAAGCAAATATGGTGGCTAACATACGCAAATAAGAGCGAGAAGAGAAGCAACACAACGGTCGAGATGCTAGAAGTGATCAAGGAGTGATCCTGAAACTACTTATGTTCAAGCATAACACAAGACCGTGTTCACTTCCCGGACTCTGCCGAGAAGAGACCATCACGGCTACACACGCGGTTGATGCATTTTAATTAAGTCAAGTGTCGAGTTCTCATCTGCCACATAACCGCGGGCACGGCTCTCGAAAGTTTATACCTTGCAGGGGTCTCCCAACTTAGCCCATCACAAGCTCTCACGGTCAATGAAGGATATTCCTTCTCCCGAAAAGACCCGACCAGTCTCGAAATCCCGGTTATAAGACATTTCGACAATGCTAAAACAAGACCAGCAAGACCGCCCGATGTGCTGACAATCCCGATAGGAGCTGCACATATCTTGTTCTCAGGGCAACACCGGATGAGCACTCCATACAACTAAAACCAGCCCTCAAGTTTCCCCGAGGTGGCTCTGCAAAGGACTCTAGTTTGGAGCAACACTTGAGAAGCACTGGCCAGGGGGGATTAAAATAAAGATGACCCTCGGGATCGTGACTCCCAAGGGAAAAGTATAGGTGGTGGTGAGGCAAATGGTAAAACCAAGGTTGGGCCTTGCTGGAGGAGTTTTGTTCAAAGCGAACTGTCAAGGGGTTCCCATAACACCCAACCGCGTAAGGAACGCAAAATCAAGTAACATAACACCGGTATGATGAAAACTAGGGTGGCAAGAGTGGACCAAAACACCAGGCATAAGGCCGAGCCTTCCACCCTTTACCAAGTATATAGATGCATTAATTAAATAAGAGATATTGTGATATCCCAACATATCCATGTTCCAACATGGAACAAACTTCAGCTTCACCTGCAACTAACAACGCTATAAGAGGGGTTGAGCAAAAGCGGTAACTTAGCCAAACAACGGTTTGCTAGGAAGGAGGGTTAGAGGCTTGACATGGCAATATGGGAGGAATGATATAACAAGTGGTAGGTAGAGCGACATAGCGATAGAATGAACAACTAGCAAGCGAAGATAGAAGTTATTTTGAGGGTATGGTCATCTTGCCTGAGATCCCGGAAGGAAGAAGAACGAGTCCATGAAGAAGACAAACGGACATAGTCGAACGAATCCTCACAAACGCGACGTTACTAGAACTAACAAGAAGAATCAACACCAGAAAGGAGCAAACAACATGGTAAACAACCATCACATAAACATGGCATGATGCACAATCAAGCATGATGCATGTCCGGTTTAAAGAGTCAGGGCATGGCAATATGCACAAACAATACTACAAATTAAGTGGAGCTCAATATGCAACGAGTTGAATATTGACGAAACACAACATGCCTTATTTAGTTCTCTCCATTTATGTACTCAACAATATTAAATGTTATTAAACATAGCAAGAGGTGAAGCATAAGAAAACTACCTATCTAGGCAAGTTTAAATGAGGCCGGAACAACAAACAACAATTCTGGAAAATCCTCATATGCAATTTATGGATTTGGTACTGTTCTGCCCTAAACCATATTTTAGAGTTTTTAAACATGCAATATGAATGCACCATGTTAAACTAGGCATTTTTCTACCCCATTTACATATAAAGTTTATTTAAAACCGGGCTACGGTTAATTAGTTATGAAAATAAAGCATTTTAGCATGACATATGAGAAAATTTACACAAACAACATTTTAAACATTTTAAACATGGATGAAAGTAGCATATTATGAAACTAGACAAAATCCTAAGCATTTTACATATAAAGTTTAATTAAATCCGATGCATGGTTTGTGAGTTACTATATGCATGAACATTAAGGGGTTTGCTGAAAAACTGCAGTCTCTGGATAAAGGCTAAAATCGCAGCAGTAGGAAAAAATAGGACGGGCCGCATTGAGTTGAACTGAGCTGCTCACTGGCTCGGTGATGGACTGGGATGGGAGAAGGCGCAGCTGGGCCGGTAGGCGTGCGGCCCACGACGAGCAGCGAGGGGAGAAGGCGGCCCAGGCGAAGCGGCAGAGGCGGGGGGTCTTGGCGTGGGCGAGCTGGGCCTGGCACTCGTCCACACTTGCCCCAGATCGGGTCAACGAGGGGGAACGAGCGGCACGGATCGCTAGAAGCAGAGGACGCAGCGGTGCTGGAGTCCTCGTTCGTGAAACAGGGGACCGAGCAACAGGAGGAAGGAAGCAGCGGCGCCGGAGGGTCCCGGTGGCCGGATCTGTGACGCGGTGGGGCAGACGGGGTCCTGGAGGCGCTTGGGCAGAGGTGGGGATGGCCATGGCGCTGGAGCCTTGTCGGTTCTCGCACACGATGCACAGGCAGGAGGCGGCATCGCTATAAGGAGAACGGAGAGAGGGAAAGAGAAGTGAGTGGAGGAGGAGACCGAAGGAAGGAGAAGGGCACGCTGTGGCATAGCAGAACTGACCGGATCCAGGACGAGGACGCGATCTCCGGCGAAAGATGGTGAATTCCCGACAACGGCGAGCTCCGGTGGCGGCGCCACGGTCTACTGCTGCTCCTGCGTGAAGAACACAGGAAAGGGGAGAATTTAGCAACAGGAGAGAGAGAGGGACAGCGAGGGGGAGGCAAGGGATGGTGAGGCTTGGCCTGGTCGTCATCCAGCGAGAGCTCGCCAGAAGGCGCGTTGGATCGGGAGGAGCGGCGAGCATGAGGGAGCGAGAGATTTGCGGGGCCTCTGCTTGCAGGAGGCTGGGAGCGAGGCTGCGATGGCGACTGTGGTTGGTGGTTGGATCGGGAGGGGGTCGAGAGGTGGAGGCTCGGGCGCTGGTTCATTGGATCGGGCAGGGGAAGATCCCGAGGGGGATTTGGAAGGCGGAGGCGGGTGACGGGACACATCTCCTAGATTTTAGGGTTTGATCTAATTTAGTAAGTGGGTGGACTATATATAGGGCAAAATAATTTGGTTATGACCTTCGATTAAATCGGACGGTCGAGAATAAATAGGTTAGGAAGTCCAATTAAGAAAACGAAGATGTTTTATAGATGTTTGGGGATGATCCGGACCCAACGGTAACGACTGCCCGGGTGAGGTTCGAGACAACTCCGGACGCGCGCGAGGGGTTGATGCACTATGCAAGGAGGGGTTAGGCAGACGTGGTCGAGAGTGTGGTTGTACTAAGAATGGTCAACGAAGAAAAAGCGGTCTAACAACATTTCCACGAAGAAGACAAGAGAGAAGAGAACGGTCTGGCAGAGACATGGAAGAAGCGGCATCCACGAACGGATGCACGTTTTATGAAAACATGCGAATGTAATGCACATGATGATATGATGAATGCAACAAACAAACGAAACACAAGACAACAATGAAAAACATGGGATCTGGGGTTCCTATTCTTCACAGGTGGCATCATGATGACATTCACCTGAAGATTTTCAAGGCATCTTTTGGGAACCCAGATTTTCTTCATAGGGGGACCGTTCCTGCATTTAGTGCCAACATATCTAGCAAATACTTCACCATTCAACCAGACTAATTTTTTTCATGGCTCTCAAGATGGCTCTCCCAACACCCCCCACCAGCGACCTAGGCTCTCCGACGATCTCCCCATCCAACCAGTAAATTTTGCTCCTTCTCCACGCATCATCTCCGGTGTCCTCTGATCCTTCTCCCTATACCCATCTCACATGGGTCATCATGAGGGAACTTTGGATCTGGACTTTTCCAAAGGAATGGCTTTTGCGGAGGAAGTTTTTAGATCTTGTGGGAAATGCATTCATCCCGTGGATGACACGGGCCATTTCATTATGGTCGTGTCTTTTAGTAGGCACATCTTTCGTCTTGATGGTGATTGAGTGGCGTCGGCGTTGGAATATGCAATTGGAGGATCCGCAATTGATTTGTCTGTTCAGCTCATTAAGGACAAGGTATTCTCATTTATTGTCTCTTGCAAACGTGTTGGCCTTCTTATTCTAAAATTGCGATCTTTTGCGTGTCCGCAATTCAAATGTCACTTCCATCTTTGGGGTAATGGTGGACCTAATTGGAGACGTGAGTTTCTTATCTGGAAGAAGGAATGTGATGCTAAATGGATAATAATCAGTCCCTCTAAGAGGCGTGCTTCTCTTGGTATGATTGCCATGCATAAACCTCCTTCTAAGTCTGCTTTGCGTTCGGGTACTGGATCTAAAAAGAAATTTTCGTTTGCTACATTCCAACAATAATATGTTTGCAAGGGATATAGCTATCCTGCCTCGCCAGGTACGGTTGATGATATTGCTGCTGCTGGGTATTCGGTTCTTCCTCGTGAACGAGTGATCTTGCCTCCGCCACTGGCGACTGATCTCCGATGGACAGTGGCCGAGCCACCCATCACTTTCGAAATAGTGAACACTCGTGATATTTCTTCGGCCGGGTTTTCAGTGGCCGCGCCAACCGCCCTCGACGTCAATCTGCATGTGCATGGCGATGAGCTGGTTGGACCAGCTCCGCTTCCGGCCCAGGTTCGTTCACCGGCCCAAACAATCTCTCCCATGGCCCAAGTTGATTCCGCACCTTCCCTGACCCTATCAAATCTGGACTCCTCTGATATATCTCCATCTAATATTGGCAACGAGGAGAATATTGATTTGCAACCAACGGCCTTATCTGGAGATTCTGCTGATTTAAATGAACTTATTGATGACATGGTTTTAATGTGTGGAAATGTCAGAATTGTTTATCCATGGTACATTTAACCAAAGCGTGCACCAGCAGGGTTCAATGTCGTAGATGTTTTCGGTTGGGGCACCGGGCAAAGGGCTGTTCAGATTCTACCCCTTCTCCCGCTTAAAAGTGGGTCCCACAGACCAAATTGGGTGAATCCAGCCGGTCAGCAGGTTTTTCTACGCTGGACGCCTTGATTTCCTCCATAGCTAGTCCCGCTGGGTCTTTGTCCAGTCCCGTCGAGCCTGCCACCCCATCTATTCCACCTCTGCCTGCAGAGCCACCGCCCATAATGCCTCCTCCGCCTCCCTCATCGCCGTCTGCATCGCCTGACTACTGCGCCACTGCTACTCAGTGCTGCTCTCCTTCTTCGGCACCGACCATGGTGACCTTTCCGTTGGACCCCATGGAGTTTATCTCGCAAGGCTTCGACATCATCGACGGTGGGGAGCTGCGCCTTCCCCGCACCTTCTTTGCACCAGCGGTGGCTCCAGATCGGCAGCATGACGCCTATGCTATCGCCATCATCGAGCCAGCCCCTCTGCCTGAAGAAGTCACCATCTTTCGAAACATGGTCAGTAACTTTGTCGTCAATGATCTGGGTAGAGCTATTCTGGATGCCCAACCATGGATCCAAGGAGTTGGGTTGTTTCGTTTTAGAAGTGCTCTGGCTCATCAAGCCTTAGTTGATTATCCACCCTTCAATTTGGGCAATGATAGATTTATTAGATTTATTCCGCATGATGAGGGCATAAATTACAGAGCAACGCATGGTTTTCGCCGTGGATGGATTATGTTGCTTGGTGTTCCTTTGGATTATAGGCGCACACAGTACCTCGCGGATGTGATTAGCACGTTTGGTAGGTTTCACCATTGGCACCAAGATGATCCAATGCTTGTCCGCTCCTTGGTTTATGTGTCTTTCCCGGCGCCGACTTTGGTTCCACGCTCTGTGACTTACAGAGAATATGCATACTTTGGTGGTGCTAGAATCTCTTGGTCTGCGCCTGTATACATTCTCTCAGCAGATTTTGCAGACATCTTGCCAACAGATGAAGACCCCATGCCCTTCAATGGCAATCCGCACCCCCTCCCTGGCAATTTGCACTTTGATAATCACAATTGGGTTATGCCAGAATTTTCTGAGCTAGGTTGGAATGATGTGCCACATCCTGTCAATGAGCAACAACACAATGATATACATCCGGTCCAGGAAGCGGTGCAGCAAGAGGAACTTCAGGAGATTCAGTCTCAGGAGTCTATAGTTCTACAAGTTTCTGATGATTCAGTTAATAATGCTGACAATGCTGTAGAGGTAGCTGTCTTCCAGCCCCCAATGGGACCACAGTAACCTCCTCTTCTGATCGGGCAAGTTTTCACTGTCTATGGACCGGTTTGCCACCTATGATGTAGTGGCAGCGTACTTTCGAGAAGATGTTGCCGCTTATGTGGTCTTTGGACAGTCCCCAGCTTGTTTTTAAGTCTGACATTGGTGCCATGCTCAGCAAGCAGTCCTTGGAGGTCCTTTGTAATGCCCCAGCTTCCACTCTTGAGTTCCTGCCTGCACCTGCCTCCTCGATCACCTCTGCTCTGGATGTGCCAACTGCTCCTGTTAAAAGGCCAGTTGCTCGGGCTCTTTGCTTCGAGGACCTTGATGAGCTAGTTTCTGAAGTCTTTGAGTTCTCAGCTGTGCCTGAAGTACCTCTGAAGAGAGCAAGGAAACCTTAAGCCCCAAGAGTTATTGTTGACACTGATGTTCGGCGCAGTGCACGTCTCAGCACTCTCCATGATGGCTACCGCAAAGCAACAAGTGGCACTTCGTCCAAGAAGCCTCACACTTCGAAGAAGCGCAAGACTAGCAGTTTCCAGTCTAAAGATAGTCCCTTTGTGCCCCCCACCAACTGTTATTGCAGACCTTCAACGCATTGGCGCTCATATTTGCATTGCACCCGAGAAGATCTCTACGGATAAGCTTGTTGCTGATCTTGCCAAGTCCAACAGCAGTGTGGGTTCTGATGATTAGTTACTTCATGCAGGGTTCTGGTCTATGGCGTACCATAATCGCCATTTATCTTTCTTTCTATGTTTGGAACTATGCGCAGCTTGTTTGCTTTGTGGGTCAGTGTAGGTCACTGCGTGTCCTACCTTTTATGCTTTTACTTTTGGTTTGTAATGAATCAGACAAGGTTTAAGGAGTGGAAATTTCTATGTTGGAACGTTCGGGGCCTCAATTCTGAAGCGCTTCAGCTTGCGGTTAGACAAAAGATCGATGAAAGTGGTTGCTCTGTTAGTTGTCTTCAGGAAACTAAATGTATGCATATGGATCAACGTTTCATTAGGAAGTTCTGCCCGAGGCGTTTTGATAATTTTGTTTATGTTCCCTCGACTGGTGCGTCTGCTGGGATGGTGGTTATTTGGAATTCATCCTTTTTCATAGGTTCTTTAATTGAGGCAAAATCCTATGGGATAATTGTGGAGTTCAAATCCAGGCATACTTTTGAAACATGGTATTTAGTTTCCGTTTATGGCCCGTGTCAAGGCCCTGCCCGTGACGAATTTGTTCAGTGGTTATATAACCTTGATATTCAGTTTGGTGTCAATTGGTTGCTTTTGGGTGACTTCAACTTCATGCGATCGCTTGAGAACCGCAATCTTCCGGGTGGCAATGTTAATGATATCTTCTTGTTTAATGAAATAATTTGTCATTTGGGTCTTGTTGAGCTGCCAATAAAGGGTCGTCAATATACTTGGTCGAACATGCAAACTTCACGGCTTCTCGAACAGATTGATTGGTTCTTCACGTCTGTTGCTTGGACATCGGACCACCCCAACACGATGGTATTTCCTCTTGCACACACTGCCTCTGACCATGTTTCATGCGTGGTCTCGATTGCCACATGTATCCCCAAGGCAAAGGTTTTCCGCTTTGAGAATTATTGGGTTGATTTGCCTGGTTTTGCAGATTGTGTTTATAAGGTTTGGAATAGGCCAGTGGCAAAATCGTCAATTTCCTTAACAATTTCGGCCAAGTTTAAATCTCTCCGTTATGCTCTCAAGAAATGGCATTTAAACCTGTCCAGAGTCAAAGCTCTAATTGCTGATTGTAATAAAGTGATTATTTTTCTTGATAATCTTGAGGAAATTAGGGCTATGAGTGGGCCAGAGTTCAATTTTCGTAGAATTGTTAAATTGCACCTTGAGGATATATTACATTGGCAATTTATCTACTGGAAGCAGCGTTGCACGATCAGAAACATCAAAGTTGGTGAGGAGAATTCGAATTTTTTTCATGCCATGGCTACGGAAAGATATCGCAGGAACACTATCTCCTCGATTAAGTCAGTGCAGGGTGATGTGGTCACGGATCACCAACAGCTGGCAGGGATGTTCTGGGCTGATTTCAACCAACGAATGGGCCAATCAAAACGGATTCAGATGGGATTTGACCTAGACACATTAATTCCCCGGATCGATGGTCTAGAGGAGTTGTCTTTACCGTTCACGGACTCTGAGGTGGATGCGGTCATTAAGAATATGCCTACTGATCGTGCTCTGGGACCAGACGGGTTCACTGGCCTTTTCTTAAAGAAATGTTGGTCTATTTTAAAGGAGGACTTTATGAAGCTTGTGTAAGAATTCTATGAAGGGAAGTGCAATTTGGAGTGTCTTAACACATCTCTTATCACCCTCATTCCGAAGAAGCTGAGCCCTGAATATGTTGGTGATTTCCGACCCATATCATTGACTAATACATGTTTGAAGTTTTAACCAAGCTTTTGGCAAATCGTCTTCAGGGTGTGATCTTAAAATGTATCCACCACAACCAATATGGTTTTCTTCAGTGTAGATCCATTCAGGACTGTCTAGCCTGGTGTTTTGAGTACATCCACCAATGCAAAGCTTCCAAGAGGCCTATCATTCTTCTTAAGCTTGACTTCACCAAGGCTTTCAACACCATTGAGCATGAAATTATTCTTAGAATTCTGAAATGTAAGGGATTTGATGATCGTTGCACAAGTTGGGTTCAGAGCATTTTGTCCACGAGCTCTTCTTCGGTTCTTTTGAATGGAGTGCCTGGTAATCATTTTGTCTGTTGTTCGGGTGTTCGTCAAGGAGATCCGCTATCTTCTTTGCTCTTTGTGATTGCGGTGGACTTACTTCAGTCAGTCGTAAATGAAATGTGCTCAAGTAATATTCTCACCTTGCCAATCCTAACTGCCTCGAGGGACTATCCGATCATTCAGTATGCGGACGATACCCTCATCATTCTTCTAGCTATTGACAATCAGCTCATTGCTTTTGAAGACATGCTTGAAGTCTTTGCTAAATCAATGGTCTGAGGGTAAATTTTAGGAAGTCCTCTTTGATACCCATCAATATGAGTGATGACGAGGGCAAACGTGTTGCTTGCATGCTTGGGTGTGATGTTGGTTCCATGCCATTCACTTACCTGGGACTACCAATGGGTACCACCCGGCCAACAATTTATGATATGTTGCCTTTGGTGGATTGTATCGAGCGACGATTATCTGCGTCTTCTTGCCTGTTGAACCAAGGAAGCAGACTTCACGTCTTGCAATCTGTTCTAAGTTCTATGCCAATATATTTCTTGTGCACTCTTTCACTACCGCAGGGAATCTTAAAAGCAGATTGAGCGCATCATGCGGCAATGCTTGTGGAGAGGGAACTCGGACACACCCCGGCAATCATTGGCGGCTTGGGACTTGGTATGTCATCCTAAATCATTTGGAGGTCTGGGCGTTCTGGACTTGAGCATTCAGAATGATGCCTTGCTGATCAAGCAACTTTTCAAGTTCTTTAATAAGAGGGACGTGCCATGGGTATCTCTTATTTGGGACACTTATTATGCTGCCGCGCCTCCCCAAGTAACTCAAAGCTGCGGTTCTTTCTGGTGGAGGGACGTATTCAAGTTATATGATAAGTTTTGCAAGTTGGCAGTTCCACACGTTCGAACGGGAGATACGGTGATCTTCTGGTTAGACCATTGGCAACTTGGCAATAATACGGTTATCATGCAACATCAGTTTTCGAGGCTTCACTCTTTTGTGATTGATGACTCTTTCACAGTCAAGGATATGATGGAGCTATCGGACATAACGGACAATCTCCATCTGCCACTGTCTGCTGAGGCCTTTGAAGAATTTAATCAACCCCAGGAGTTACTTCCCTTGGTCAACCTTCACGATGGGGAAAAGGATGTCTGGAAATGGCCGTCCAAGTCTGGTGACTATCAGTCCAGGATTTATTACTTGTCATGCTTTTCGGACACAGTTGTTGATCCCATATTCCGGTGGATCTAGAAATGTTCTTGTACCCTGAAGTTTAAGGTTTTTGGTTGGCTCCTTTTGATGGATCGCCTAAACACTAGAGACATGATGCAGCGGCGACATTAGATTATCCAGGATGACACTTGTGTTCTATGTCACTTGGCCCCTCATGAAGATAGAGCACATCTCTTCTTTGCTTGTAATTTTAGCCAGTGTGTCTCGAACTATTTGGGTATTTCATGGAATCCTCAACCTAACCAGACCATTTATGACATGGCTTCTGATGCTAGGAGGGATTTTGGCCAACCTTTTTTCTCAGAAGTAGCCTTCACTGCCACTTGGAATATTTGGACACAAAGAAATGGGAAGATTTTCAGAAATGAACCACCTTCATTCAGATCATGGAGGAGATTTTTTTGCATGAAATCTCTTTTTTAGCTCATAGAATCAAATGTAAATATAGGAATAGATTAATCTCTTGGATAGCTACATTACCCTAATCACTTCTTGTAAGTATTTTTCTCCTCCCTTCTCTCACCTTGTAACTTGTAATACTTTGATACTGTGGTTCAATAAAGGACTGTGAGGCTGTTGCCTTGCAGTATATAGTAAAAAAACAACGAAAAACATGGAAGCCAACTGGAGCGTCGGTCTCGGGGCGTCACAACACTCCACCACTACGAGAGGATCTCGTCCCGAGATCTAGGATGGCACCGGAGAGAAATGTAAGAGGAAGAGAAGAGGTAAAACTAAATTGCTTCTTGTACAAACGAGTGAAACCAAAGAACCTTGAGAGGTTAAACATTTTTTTAAGAAAAGAATACAACGAAGATGAATGAAGTTGAAAACACTCCGTTAGGAAAGAGGAACCAGGAACATTATGAGAACCTTGTAGGTTGCAAACACATGAATCAAGAGCTCAAGGGTCACGAAAGAATTTAAAACCACTCCGGTTGAAAAGAGAAACAAGGTATACCAGAGAATTTGGGTAGCACTCCGATAGAAGAGAAGGAACTTGATTATGTGGAAAGATCTTGAAAAAATAGGACGCAGCACTCCAGTTAAATGGATAAGCATGAAAAGAACATGATCTTGACAAACAAGATGATACTTGACGAGAGCAACAACACAATGCCTCCGGAACAAAAGAATAGAAGTTGGGTCGTTGGAAAGAAAATAATTGAGAATAAAATGACAACTTCCCCCACAATGAATTTGAAAGGCATCCTTATAAGGAAGGATTGAACGGAGTTGTTGGGAAACCAACAACAAATTGAATAAGATTGTAGCGGGCTTATGGAAAACTTCTCAAAGTTGAGGCAAAATTCTGCCACTATGGAAACAATAGATTGGATTGATATGAACAAGGAGACGAGAAACTTATTTCACCGGGAGGATAAATGAAGAACTTGGGTCGTTTATAAGCACCATAAATAGCAACAACCCTTAGGGAAGGCTTTAGGTGAAATATAACCCAAGATAATTCCAATGAAGATATTGATGGGTTGAGAATAGCTCATGCTCGAAGAAATTGATGGGTTGAGAATAGCTCATGCTCGAAGAAATTGATGGGTTTAACTATCTCATTCTTGACAACTGTTGAATCTTGACACACAAAGGGAAATTGTCAAGAGTGACATAACACCACCTCGAAGGATAAGATAAAAACAATTGCACTTGAATGCAAGATGAAGAATGCTTGAACTCCTCAAAACAAAACATGTGTTGGGCACCATGTTTATTTAGGATTATAGCTTAGCGGATCAAAATTTCGAGAGAAATCTTGAAGAGCAATTGAAGATTGAAAAGAATCCTTGTTGAGCCACCATGTTAAGCCTCCATGAAGAACTACGGATAGGAAATGATAACATAAAAAATTGAAGTTTTGAAGCGAACAAGATTGAAGCCTTGCAATGATTAGATGAATCTTCATGGTGATATAGTTGAGAGATCTTGGAACTCCGGGAAAAGTATGAAGCACTTGAACCGAGAATTTACTCATCGTGAACAAACTTCGGAAGAATGAATCCATCATTTGGATGAAGCAAGAATAAGAATTATGTTATGCGCATCCTTCACCAATTTAAATTGATGACAAGCAACAGATTTGGCATACTACTTATTCTCGTAGAAAGGATTAAGAGAGATATAGCACAAACTTGAGAAGGACTTCAACGAACCACCAGTAGGATTTGGAAAGAATGAATGAATTGATACAATAATAATGGAAGAGAATTCTTGAACGAAGCGCCATAAGAATTAAACATGAAAGTAGAAAAAGCACAATTCACCAGGAAGAATTGGAAAACGAATGAAGATACTTGAGGGAATTTAGATACATGAGAACGAATAGATCATGACCTGATTAGAGAAAACTTGAATGACGCACCGGTAAGATTGGGGAAAAGAGATGAATGTTGAGAATGAATAATTCTGAGATGAAGGGCTCCGGAGAATCAAACTGAAAAGACTCCTGGATTGCTCCGAATGGTTGAAAAGAATTCTCACAATCGCAAACAATTATGAGAGGATGGCATCAAGCTTGCACTTCACGTCTTTGAGAGAACGAATAAGATTTGGAGGAAAAACTCTTCTTCGGTGTTCAAATGTTGAGAAAGATGATGAGAACCACCATGACAATTGATGAGCCACTCCATAAAAATGAAGACTAGAAATGATGAACCAACGATGACAAGAATTTGAAAGATCTAGGATAAAGACATTTGACTAATGATAACTCATTCTTATGTCAAACTTTGAAATGAATATGAGAATAACTCTGAAAAATTAGAAGAGTCAGGTAAGATCCTGGGAAAAGACCTGTGGGTTAGGGCCCACTCAAAAGAAACACCATTGGAAGGATTTTGAAGAGAGATTGCACCGGTTGAATTAAATAGCTTAAATGAGATAATAATCTCCAAATAGCTTGAATGGATCTTTGAATGAAAATACAAGCCTTCTGAGATATCTTTAGCACTCCGGAACAATTGAATAGCGAGAAGTGCATGATTAAGAGGTGCACCAACATGAGAAAACATTTGAAACGAGAAAAGGATATGATTGACAAAGCTTGAATCGAATCCACCAGAGAAGAAAAGAATGAAGAATGACGAACTTGAAGCTCCGTCAGTATCTTCGTGAGAATCACTGGATAAGAACATTGAAAGAAAAGAAATAAGAGACTTCACATCAATAACATGATACTTGATTAAGAAATCCGAGTCCTTTTAGAAAAAAGGGAGGGAGGGCGGGAAAACAAAGGCAACTTGGGGCAGATAGAACAAACACCATTTAGAAAGCTGAGAGGTGATCTTGCAAATGTTGAAATGATCGGATCCACTTGAAGAGGAGCACACCGGTTGAGAAGAAACTGAGATGAAAAACTCGAAGATCAAGAAGGATTAGTATTCACATAGGAATATGAGAACACCGCATAGGAAAGGTATGGATTCAACGCTTGACATTGAAGCAACTCAAATACCACAACTCAAACAAAACAAAGGATTGGCTTGCAAAATAAGACGGAACAAACATATGATAGACCCCATATCATATCATGTGTCTGTTGGAAAGATATCCTACGAGATACTTGAATTCCCACTTATAAACTGCCGAAACTTTTTGGTTATGCAATCAGGTGTTGGGGATACAGGGGAAGCATAATATCTCAACCTTCGAAAATCATGTACCTCAACCTTCGAAAATCATTCTTTATACAATTTATGGCAATACTCATGAACTCCCGCCCCAGTACTGGGTGGCATCGAGGTTATCTTACCAACAACTACATAAAAGAGATTTTCAATGTCGGCGAAACTCAGGTATTCTAGAACTGCAACGATAAAATTGTGACGACAACACCTCAGAGCTCAACTCCCCGGGACGCTGCCACAACCCCTAAATGTCAGGAGGCACCAAGAACAATGTTCTCGTCACAAGACTATCGGAACGATTCCAAGATACCCGCATGATCCTAAAAAAATTTCGTCAAATTTGAGGAGAGGGAAGTCAAAACTTCTATGTCAGGAGACCTCACCAGAGCGACGAAGGGGCTGAGGAGTAAAAAGAATCCTACTCTCCAATATATATAATCCTAAGACTCAAAACATTTTGTTCTAGACTCAATAACGTCAGCGATTCAATCAAGCAGGGGGCTCCTAAGTCAGGGATCACTACAAAAAAAGACACATCTGTGACATTTTGGGCCGAACGATTTTTTTTCTGTCATACATATGACACTTTTATGACGATAATTGTGACAAAACCCGGTATCATCATAGATGTGGTGGGCTCCTACTTCTATGACAAAAATCATGACAGAAAATGGGCTTTTTGTCCTGGGCGGGCCGGAGACGCAGGTGCATGACATTCTTTGGGCCGTCCATGACGGAAAAATCGTGGTAGAAGCGAGGGGGAGGAAAATTTTGGGGAGTTCCCGGTTACGGTGGGAGGTCGGGGGCCGAGCGATGCGCGTTTCTCTCGTACACGTACGCGCGTGTGTGCGAGGCGTTGGCTCTAACTAAACCCGAGCGAGGCATTGGGCTCTAACTGAACCCGAGCGATTGCACTGCAGGCTACGCATTACTGAACCCGAGCGATCGATCGATGGCTGTTAACTGAACCCGAAGTGATTCCTTGGCTACTGCTGCTAACTGAAGCCGGTTGATGGGATGAACAGTGAGCGTTGTGGGGGGGGGGGCTGGATGAACAGTGAGCGGTGGCGTTGCCTCTGGATGAACAGGACCCCATGGTGTGGTGGAGGGCTGGATGAACAGTAGACGGTGGAGGGGTGCTCGTGGAGGGGTGGATGAACAGGACCCCGTGGTGTGGAGGGTAGGATGAACAGTAGACGGTGGAGGGGTGCCCGTGGAGGGGTGGTTGAATAGGACCCCGTGGTGTGGAGGGCTGGATGAACAGTAGACGGTGGAGGGGTGGTTGAACAGTAGCCGGTGGAGTAGCGCGCGGTGGAGGCTGGATGAACAGGAGCCCGTGGAGGCTGGAGGAGGTCGACGGTGGATGAACAGTAGCTCGTGGAGGCTGGAGGGGGTCGACGGTGGAGATGAACAATATCCCGTGGAGTCCCGTTTTGCGGTACGCCACACCCCTCCCGATGAACAGGACCCCCGTTTCGACCGTAGCGCTCCAACACAAGTCCGTTTCCTCCGTTTTGCGGTACGCCACACCCCTCCCGATCAATAGGACCCCTGTTTCGAACGTAGGAGGTCCGTTTCCTCCGTTTTGTGGTACGCCACACCCCTCCTGATCAATAGGACCCCCGTTTCGACCGTAGGAGGTCCGTTTCCTTCGTTTTGCGGTACGCCACACCCCTCCGGATCAACAGGACCCCCGTTTCTTCTGTAGGAGGTCCGTTTCCTCCGTTGTGCGGTACGCCAGGCCTCGTTTCCATCACCTCTTCCGTCCAAGCCCTCCCGATGAACACGACCACGCATTCTGTTCCGACCCATGAACACGACGACGACGCTGTTTCTCCGTTCCGACCCAGCCATGTACACGAGCCCTCGCCGTACGTATGCGCGAGTAGGCGTTCGAGACCCCGCCCGTATGTACACATACGTGGCCGAATTTTCTTTCTTGCACCCTGGCCGCTGTACGTACGTGTACATGCTACGTGCGCGCCTCTACTACGATACGTGCGCGCCTCTACATCGACCAGTATGTACGTACATGTTTGGGACCACAATGTCAACGCTACATACGCTTCAACCAGGTGGGTCCCGACTGCCAGTCACTTCCTTGCCTGCGAAGATGTAGCTGGTGGGTCCTAGCAGTCAGGGGGTGAATTGTTTTTTTCCCGGACGCACTTCCTTGCGTGCGAAGATGTAGCTGGTGGGTCCCAGCAGTCGAGGGGATGGTGGGTCCCAGCAGTCAAGGGGTCAATTCGTTTTGGGTTTTTTTGCTCGGACGCACTTCCTTGCGTGCGAAGATGTAGCTGGTGGATCCCAGCAGTCAGGGGGGCGAATCGTTTTTTTGCCTGGACGCACTTCCTTGCGTGTGAAGGTGTAGCTTGTGGGTCCCAGCAGTCAGGGGGGAAACATTTTTTTCGCGAAATACGGTGGCCCGTCCGGTGGGTCCCTACTGTCAGGTGGAGGAATCATTATTTTCCGTGTAATAAGGAGGCACTTCCTTGCTGCCGCCGTGGACCCAGCTGTCAGCCTCTCCACATACAGTCCACGTCCGATGGAAGTCGTTCCTTGACCACGTTGACCACGCCGCGCCGATGGCATCAGGGCGGTGGACGACGGTGAGGCCTAGGAATGGGACGACACGGAGGCAGGGAAGACTCGGCAGTTGTTTCCCATGCGGAGGGGAGTACGACTGTACGAGGGTTTACTGGTTCATCTGCCGTCGCCGGCCACTGTACGTATGTATGTACACATACGTGGTTGTATTTTCTTTCTTGCACCCTGGCCACTGTACGTATGTGTACATGCTACATGCGCGGCTTTACTACGACACATGCGCGCCTCTACTACGACACGTGTGCGCCTCTACTACGACACGTATGCACCTCTACATCGACCAGTATGTACGTACACGTTCGCGACCAGAATGACAATGCTACATACGCTTCAACTAGGTCGGTCCCGACTGTCAGGCACTTCCTTGCCTGCGAAGATGTAGCTGGTGGGTCCCAGCAGTCAGGGGGCGAATCGTTTTTTTGCCCGGACGCACTTCCTTGCGTGCGAAGATGTAGCTGCTGGGTCCTAACAGTCAGGGGGAAATGTTTTTTTTCGTGAAATACAGTGCCCCGTCCGGTGGGTCCCTGCTGTT
Organism: Triticum monococcum; assembly: GCA_034509565.1. Taxonomy (NCBI): domain Eukaryota; kingdom Viridiplantae; phylum Streptophyta; class Magnoliopsida; order Poales; family Poaceae; genus Triticum; species Triticum monococcum. The sequence goes on from CM067842.1 coordinate 152,113,166, forward strand.
AGGTGGAGGAATCATTATTTTCCGCGTAATAAGGAGGCACTTCCTTGCAACGGCCGTGGACCCAGCTGTCAGCCTTTCCACGTACAGTCCACGTTCGATGGAAGTTGTTCCTTGACCACGTTGACCACGCCGCGCCGAGAGCACCAGGGCGGTGGACGATGGCGAGGCCTAGGAAGGGGACGACACGAAGGCAGGGAAGACTCGACAGTTGTTTCCCACGTGGAGGGGAGTATGACTGTATGAGGGTTTACTGGTTCGTCTGCCATTGCTAGAGAATAACAGCAGGTGTGGGTGAGTAGAGGGATGGCTAGGCCAGCGATGGGAGTACGGTCGGGCGGTGAGGCCTGCGCGACAGCACAGCCGGCCATGCGAAGGAGGGAGCAGGCAGTCCCGCCGACGCTTGTTTGAGCGGCTCGAGCAGAAAGAGCAGAGATTGAAGAAGCACGACGGCCGTTGGATGGACATCCAACAGTCAATGCTTGTGCGTCAACCTTTTTTTAGGAAAGCCTCAAATCTGTGGAAAACAACATACAACCCATCTGCCATTATTTCTAATAATTTGCAGCCCATTTGATAATTCTTAAGGTTTTCTTTGGAGCCCATATTCTTTTTGTTAGCATTACAACCCATATTGTGGCAACGGTTAAAAAATTATACGAAATTTTGCATATTTCGGTGCGGTCCGAACTGTTTTTAATCCCGAAATTTCGACTCACATTCAAACTGATTTTAAAAATAAATGTATATCAATATAAAATCCAACAAATTCTCCACGCATAAAAATTAATGTCATTTAAAATCTTGAAATAAAAAAAAGATATTTGAAATTAATTGCCGGTTTGATGTGTTTTAAAAATGTACAACCCGTTTCTCATTACTGATGGGCCATTTTCTCGGCCAGCCGAATGAAAGCTCTCCTCGTCTTGAAAGATTTGCAGCCCAACAGGCCTGACAAAGTGACTTACTTGGCAAATCACAAAAAACTGGGCTGTGGCCGTGGACCCAGCTGTCAGCCTCTCCATGTACAGTACTCTTCCGATGGAAGTCGTTCCTTGACCATGCCGCGCGGAGAGCACCACGGCGGTGGACGACGGCGAGGCCTAGGAAGGGGACGGCGCGGTAGTGGAAGCCCGCGCGGAGAGGACTACGAGGGTTCATTGGTTCGGCTACGGTGTGAGGCTGTCGTCACCGCAGGGCCTGGCCGGCGGTGGGAATAGTAGGGGGCGGTGAGGCCTCTGTGGCAGCACAGCCGGCCACGGGAGGCAGGAGCATGCGGCACAACCGGCGCTGCTTTGGGCGGCTGGAGCAAGAAGACCAGAGGTTGAAGAAGCACTACGGGCGTTGGATGGACATCGTATGGTCACTGGAGCTAGAATCGTTCATATTGACTAAGTTGACAAACCCTTTGTACCCGTCAACTTAGTAGGCCCACAAGTCAGCCTCCCAGCAAGGTGGGTCCCAGCTAGCCAGGGAGTATTCATTTTTTTGTGCGTAATAAGGAGGCACTTCTGGTGGGTCCAAGCTGACAGCGGGGGGAACGTTTTTTTTTCGCGAAATACGGTGGCCCGTCCGGTGGGTCCCAACTGTCAGGGGGAAACGATTTTTTCGAAAAATAATGGTGGCTCGTCCGGTGGGTCCCCGCTGTCAGGTGGAGGAATAATTATTTTCCGCGTAATAAGGAGGCACTTCCTTGCGACTGCCGTGGACCTGGCTGTCAGCCTCTCCACATACATTCTCTTCCGATGGAAGTCGCTCGTTGACCACATTGACCACGCCGCACCGAGAGCACCACGGCGATGGACGACGACGAGGCCTAGGAAGGGGACGATGCGGAGCCGTGCAAGACGCGGCAGTGGATGCCCACGCGGAGAGGAGTATGAGCGTTCACTGGTTCGGCTGTGGTGTGAGGCTGCCGTCGCCGTAGAATAACAGGGCGTGTGGGTGAGTGGAGGGATGGCCTGGCCAGTGGTGGGAGTAGTATGGGGGCGGTGAGGCCTCCGCGGTAGCACAACCGACCACGGGAGGCAGGAGCAGGCGGCACGACCAGCACTGCATTAGGCGGCTGGAGCAAGAAGACCAGAGGTTGAAGAAGCACTATGGCCGTTGGATGGACATCATACGGTCACTGGAATAAGCACTAAGTTGACTAAGCTCTCCATCCCTGTCAACTTAGTAGGCCCACAAGTCAGCCCAACAATATGGTGGGTCCCAGCTAGCAGGGGGTATTCATTTTTTTGGGTGTAATAAGGAGGCACTTCCTTGCGTGCGAAGATATAGCTGGTGGGTCCGACCTGTCAGCAGGGGGAAAGTTTTTTTTCGTGAAATACAGAGGCCCTTCCTGTGGGTCCTCGCTGTCAGGTGGATGAATCATTATTTTGCGCGTAATAAGGAGGCATTTCCTTGCGTGCGGCCGTGGACCCAGCTGTCAGCCTCTCCACGCACAGTCCACTTCCGATGGATGTCATTCATTGACCACGTTGACCAGGCCGCGCCGATAGCACCAGGGCGGTGGACGACGGTGAGGCCTAGGAAGGGAACGACACGGAGGCAGGGAATACTCGGCAGTTGTTTGCCACGCGGAGGGGAGTACGACTGTACGAGGGTTTACTGGTTCGTCTGCCATCGCTGGAGAATAACAGCAGGTGTGGGTGAGTAGAGGGATGGCTAGGCCAGCGATGGGAGTACGGTCGGGCGGTGAGGCCTGGGCGGCAGCACAGCTGGCCGCGCGAAGGAGGGAGCAAGCAGTCCCACTGGCGCTTGTTTGAGCGGCTTGAGCATGAAGAGCAGAGATTGAAGAAGCACGACAGCCGTTGGATGGACATCCAACAGTCACTGCTCTCGTGTGTTGACTAAGTTGACAGGGCTTTTCGTGTGCGTCAACCTTATTTTATGAAAGCATACGCGTCTGAAGGAAATATGCCCTAGAGGCAATAATAAAGTTATTATTTATTTCCTTATATCATGATAAAAATTTATTATTCATGCTAGAATTGTATTAGCCGGAAACATAATACATGTGTGAATACATACACAAACAGAGTGTCACTAGTATGCCTCTACTTGACTAGCTCGTTAATCAAAGATGGTTATGTTTCCTAACCATGGACAAAGAGTTGTCATTTGATTAACGGGATCACATCATTAGTTGAATGATCTGATTGACATGACCCATTTCATTAGCTTAGTACCCGATCGTTTAGTATGTTGCTATTGCTTTCTTCATGACTTATACATGTTCCTATGATTATGAGATTATGCAACTCCCGTGTGCCGGAGGAACACTTTGTGTGCTACCAAACGTCACAACGTAACTGGGTGATTATAAAGGTGCTCTACAGGTGTCTCCAAAGGTACATGTTGGGTTGGCGTATTTCGAGATTAGGATTTGTCACTCCGATCGTCGGAGAGGTATCTCTGGGCCCTCTCGGTAATGCACATCACTTAAGCCTTGCAAGCATTGCAACTAATGAGTTAGTTGCGGGATGATGTATTACGGAACGAGTAAAGAGACTTGCCGGTAACGAGATTGAACTAGGTATTGGATACCGATGATCGAATCTCGGGCAAGTAACATACCGATGACAAAGGGAACAATGTATGTTGTTATGCGGTCTGACCGATAAAGATCTTCGTAGAATATGTAGGAGCCAATATGAGCATCCAGGTTCCGCTATTGGTTATTGACCGGAGACGAGTCTCGGTCATGTCTACATTGTTCTCAAACCCATAGGGTCCGCACGCTTAAGGTTTCGATGACAGTTATATTATGAGTTTATGAGTTTTGATGTACCGAAGGAGTTCGGAGTCCCAGATGTGATCACGGACATGACGAGGAGTCTCGAAATGGTCGAGACATAAAGATTGATATATTGGAAGCCTATGTTTGGATATCAAAAGTGTTCCGGGTGAAATCAAGATTTTACCGGAGTACCGGGAGGTTACCGGAACCCCCCGGGAGGTATATGTGCGTTAGTGGGCCTTAGTGGAAGAGAGGAGAGGTGGCCAGAGATGGGCCGTGCGCCTATCCCCCCTTGGTCCGAATAGGACAAGGAGAGGGGGCCGGCCCCCCTTCCTCCTCTCTCTCCTGTTTCCCCCCTCCACGAATCCCATTCCAACTAGGAAAGGGGGGGTGGGGGAGTCCTAGGGAGTAGGACTCCTCCTGGCGCGCCTCCTCTTGGCCGACCGGCCCCCCCTTTGAGCCTTTATATACGGAGGCAGGGGCACCCCCTAGAGACACAAGTTGATCCACGTGATCATATTCTTAGTCGTGTGCGGTGCCCCCTTCCACCATAGTCCTCGATAATATTGTAGCAGTGCTTAGGCGAAGCCCTGCGACATTAGTACATCAAGATCGTCACCATGCCGTCGTGCTGACGGAACTCTTCTCTGACACTTTGCTGGATCGGAGTCCGGGGATCGTCATCGAGCTGAACGTGTGCTAGAACTCGGAGGTGCCGTAGTTTCGGTGCTTGATCGGTCGGGCCGTGAATACGTACGACTACATCAACCGCGTTGTCATAACGCTTCCGCTATCGGTCTACGAGGGTACGTCGACAACACTCTCCCCTCTTGTTGCTATGCATCACCATGATCTTGCGTGTGTGTAGGAATTTTTTTGAAATTACTACGTTCCCCAACAGTGGCATCCGAGCCTAGGTTTTATGTGTTGATGTTATATGCACGAGTAGAACACAAGCGAGTTGTGGGCGATATAAGTCATACTGCTTACCAGCATGTCATACTTTGGTTCGGCAGTATTGTTGGACGAAGTGGCCTGGACCGACATTACGCGTACGCTTACGCGAGACCGGTTCTCCCGACGTGCTTTGCACATAGGTGGCTTGCGGGTGACAGTTTCTCCAACTTTAGTTGAACTGAGTGTGGCTACGCCCGGTCCTTGCGAAGGTTAAAACAGCACCAACTTGACAAACTATCGTTGTGGTTTTGATGCGTAGGTAAGATTGGTTCTTGCTTAAGCCCGTAGCAGCCACGTAAAAAGTTGCAACAACAAAGTAGAGGACGTCTAACTTGTTTTTGCAGGGCATGTTGTGATGTGATATGGTCAAGACATGATGCTAAATTTTATTGTATGAGATGATCATGTTTTGTAACCAAGTTATCGACAACTGGCAGGAGCCATATGGTTGTTGCTTTATTGTATGCAATGCAATCGCACTGTAATGCTTTACTTTATCACTAAGCGGTAGCGATAGTTGTGGAAGCATAAGATTGGCGAGACGACAACGATACTACGATGGAGATCAAGGTGTCGCGCCGGTGACGATGGCGATCACGATGGTGCTTTGGAGATGGAGATCACAAGCACAAGATGATGATGGCCATATCATATCACTTATATTGATTGCATGTGATGTTTATCTTTTATGCATCTTATCTTGCTTTGATTGACGGTAGCATTATAAGATGATCTCTCACTAAATTATCAAGAAGTGTTCTCCCTGAGTATGCACTGTTGCAAAAGTTCTTCATGCTGAGACACCACGTGATGATCGGGTGTGATAGGCTCTACGTTCAAATACAGCGGGTGCAAAACAGTTGCACACGCGGAATACTCAGGTTATACTTGACGAGCCAAGCATATACAGATATGGCCTCGGAACACGGAGACCGAAAGGTCGAGAGTGAATCATATAGTAGATATGATCAACATAGTGATGTTCACCAATGAAACTACTCCATCTCACGTGATGATCGGACATGGTTTAGTTAATTTGGATCACGTAATCTATCTAAGTGGGAGTTCTTAAGTAATATGATTAATTGAACCTAAATTTATCATGAACTTAGTACCTGATAAGTATCTTGCTTATGTATGTTTGATTGTAGATAGATGGCCCGTGCTGTTGTTCCGTTGAATTTTAATGCGTTCCTTGAGAAAGCAAAGTTGAAAGATGATGGTAGCAATTACAAGGACTGGGTCTGTAACTTGAGGATTATCCTCATTGCTGCACAGAAGAATTACGTCCTGGAAGCACCGCTGGGTGCCAGGCCTGCTGCTGGAGCAACACCAGATGTTATGAACGTCTGGCAGAGCAAAGCTGATGACTACTCGATAGTTCAATGTGCCATGCTTTACGGCTTAGAACCGGGACTTCAACGACGTTTTGAACATCATGGGGCATATGAGATGTTCCAGGAGTTGAAGTTAATATTTCAAGCAAATGCCTAGATTGAGAGATATGAAGTCTCCAATAAGTTCTATAGCTGCAAGATGGAGGAGAACAGTTCTGTCAGTGAGCATATACTCAAGATGTCTGGGTATTGTAATCACTTGATTCAACTGGGAGTTAATCTTCTGGATGATAGCGTCATTGACAGAATTCTCCAATCACTTCCACCAAGCTACAAGAGCTTTGTGATGAACTATAATATGCAAGGGATGAATAAGACTATTCCCGAGCTCTTCGCGATGCTGAAAGCTGCGGAGGTAGAAATCAAGAAGGAGCATCAAGTGTTGATGGTCAACAAGACCACTAGTTTCATGAAAAAGGGCAAAGGGAAGAAGAAGGGGAACTTCAAGAAGAACAGCAGGCAAGTTGCTGCTCAAGAGAAGAAACCCAAGTCTGAACCTAAGCCTGAAACTGAGTGCTTCTACTGCAAGCAGACTGGTCATTGGAAGCGGAACTGCCCCAAGTATTTGGCAGATAAGAAGGATGGCAAGGTGAACAAAGGTATATGTGATATACATGTTATTGATGTGTACCTTACTAATGCTCGCAGTAGCACCTGGGTATTTGATACTGGTTCTGTTGCTAATATTTGCAACTCGAAACAGGGACTACAGATTAAGCGAAGATTGGCTAAGGATGAGGTGACGATGCGCGTGGGCAATGGTTCCAAAGTCGATGTGATCGCGGTCGGCACGCTACCTCTACATCTACCTTTGGGATTAATATTAGACCTAAATAATTGTTATTTGGTGCCAGCGTTAAGCATGAACATTATATCTGGATCTTGTTTGATGCGAGACGGTTATTCATTTAAATTAGAGAATAATGGTTGTTCTATTTATGTGAGTAATATCTATTATGGTCATGCACCCTTGAAGAATGGTCTATTCTTATTGAATCTCGATAGTAGTGACACACATATTCATAATGTTGAAGCCAAAAGATGCAGAGTTGATAATGATAGTGCATCTTATTTGTAGCACTGCCGTTTAGGTCATATCGGTGTAAAGCGCATGAAGAAACTCCATACTGATGGTCTTTTGGAACCACTTGATTATGAATCACTTGGTACTTGCGAACCATGCCTTATGGGCAAGATGACTAAAACGCCATTCTCCGGTACTATGGAGAGAGCAACAGATTTGTTGGAAATCATACAAACAGATGTATGTGGTCCGATGAATATTGAGGCTCGTGGCGGATATCATTATTTTCTTACCTTCACAGATGACTTAAGCAGATATGGGTATATCTACTTAATGAAACACAAGTCTGAAACATTTGAAAAGTTCAAAGAATTTCAGAGTGAAGTTGAAAATCATCGTAACAAGAAAATAAAGTTTCTACGATCTGATCGTCGAGGAGAATATTTGAGTTACGAGTTTGGTGTACATTTGAAACAATGCGGAATAGTTTCGCAACTCACGCCACCCGGAATACCACAGCATAATGGTGTGTCCGAACGTCGTAATTGTACTTTACTAGATATGGTACGATCTATGATGTCTCTTACTGATTTACCGCAATCGTTTTGGGGTTATGCTTTAGAGACGGCCACATTCACGCTAAATAGGGCACCATCAAAATCCGTTGAGACGACACCTTATGAACTATGGTTTGGCAAGAAACCAAAGTTGTCGTTTCTGAAAGTTTGGGGCTGTGATGCTTCTGTGAAAAAGCTTCAACCTGATAAGCTCGAACCCAAATCGGAGAAATGTGTCTTCATAGGATATCCAAAGGAGACTATTGGATACACCTTCTATCACAGATCCGAAGGCAAGACTTTTGTTGCTAAGTTCGGAAACTTTTTGGAGAAGGAGTTTCTCTCGAAAGAAGTGAGTGAGAGGAAAGTAGAACTTGACGAGGTAACTGTACCTGCTCCCTTGTTGGAGAGTAATGCATCACATAAACCTATTTCTGTGACACCTACACTAATAAGGGAGGAAGCTAATGATAATGATCATGAAACTTCAGAACAAGATACTACTGAACCTCGTAGATCAACCAGAGTGAGATCCGCACCAGAGTGGTACGGTAATCCTATTCTAGAAGTCATGCTACTAGATCATGATGAGCCTACAAACTATGAAGAAGCGATGGTGAGCCCAGATTCCGCAAAATGGCTTGAAGCCATGAAATCTGAGATGGGATCCATGTATGAGAACAAAGTGTGGACTTTGGTTGACTTGCCCGATGATCGGCAAGTGATTGAGAATAAATGGATCTTCAAGAAGAAGACTGACGCTGACGGTAATATTACTGTTTACAAAGCTCGACTTGTCGCAAAAGGGTTTCGGCAAGTTCAAGGGATTGACTACGATGAGACCTTCTCACCCGCAGCGATGCTTAAGTTTGTCCGAATCATGTTAGCAATTGCCGCATTTTATGATTATGAAATTTGGCAGATGGATGTCAAAACTGCATTCCTGAATGGGTTTCTGGAACAAGAGTTGTATATGATGCAACCAGAAGGTTTTGTCGATCCAAAGGGAGCTAACAAAGTGTGCTAGCTCCAGCGATCCATCTATGGACTGGTGCAAGCCTCTCGGAGTTGGAATAAACGCTTTGATAGTGTGATCAAAGCATTTGGTTTTATACAGACTTTCGGAGAAGCCTGTATTTACAAGAAAGTGAGTGGGAGCTCTGTAGCATTTCTGATATTATATGTGGATGACATATTACTGATTGGAAATGATATAGAATTTCTGGATAGCATAAAGGGATACCTGAATAAGAGTTTTTCAATGAAAGACCTTGGTGAAGCTGCTTACTTATTAGGCATTAAGATCTATAGAGATAGATCAAGACGCTTAATTGGACTTTCACAAAGCACATAGCTTGACAAGATTTTGAAGAAGTTCAAAATGGATCAACCAAAGAAAGGGTTCTTGCCTGTGCTACAAGGTGTGAAATTGAGTCAGACTCAATGCCCGACCACTACAGAAGATAGAGAGAAAATGAAAGATGTTCGCTATGCTTCAGCCATAGGCTCTATCATGTATGCGATGCTGTGTACCAGACCTGATGTGTGCCTTGCTATAAGTCTAGCAGGGAGGTACCAAAGTAATCCAGGAGTGGATCACTTGACAGCGGTCAAGAACATCCTGAAGTACCTGAAAAGGACTAAGGATATGTTTCTCGTATATGGAGGTGACAAAGAGCTCATCGTAAATGGTTACGTTGATGCAAGCTTTGACACTGATCCGGACGATTCTAAATCGCAAACTGGATACGTGTTTACATTAAATGGTGGAGCTGTCAGTTGGTGCAGTTCTAAACAAAGCGTCGTGGCGGGATCTACATGTGAAGCGGAGTGCATAGCTGCTTCGGAAGCAGCAAACAAAGGAGTCTGGATGAAGGAGTTCATATCCGATCTAGGTGTCATACCTAGTGCATCGGGTCCAATGAAAATCTTTTGTGACAATACTGGTGCAATTGCCTTGGCAAAGGAATCCAGATTTCACAAGAGAACCAAGCACATCAAAAGACGCTTCAATTCCATCCGGGATCTAGTCCAGGTGGGAGACATAGAGATTTGCAAGATACATATGGATCTAAATGTAGCAGACCCGTTAACTAAGCCTCTTCCACGAGCAAAACATGATCAGCACCAAGGCTCCATGGGTGTTAGAATCATTACTGTGTAATCTAGCTTATTGACTCTAGTGAAAGTGGGAGACTGAAGGAAATATGCCCTAGAGGCAATAATAAAGTTATTATTTATTTCCTTATATCATGATAAAAATTTATTATTCATGCTAGAATTGTATTAACCGGAAACATAATACATGTGTGAATACATACACAAACAGAGTGTCACTAGTATGCCTCTACTTGACTAGCTCGTTAATCAAAGATGGTTATGTTTCCTAACCATGGACAAAGAGTTGTCATTTGATTAACGGGATCACATCATTAGTTGAATGATCTGATTGACATGACCCATTTCATTAGCTTAGTACCCGATCGTTTAGTATGTTGCTATGGCTTTCTTCATGACTTATACATGTTCCTATGATTATGAGATTATGCAACTCCCGTGTGCCGGAGGAACACTTTGTGTGCTACCAAATGTCACAACGTAACTGGGTGATTATAAAGGTGCTCTACAGGTGTCTCCAAAGGTACATGTTGGGTTGGCGTATTTCGAGATTAGGATTTGTCACTCCGATCGTCGGAGAGGTATCTGTGGGCCCTCTTGGTAATGCACATCACTTAAGCCTTGCAAGCATTGCAACTAATGAGTTAGTTGCGGGATGATGTATTACGGAACGAGTAAACAGACTTGCCGGTAACGAGATTGAACTAGGTATTGGATACCGATGATCGAATCTCGGGCAAGTAACATACCGATGACAAAGGGAACAATGTTTGTTGTTATGCGGTCTGACCGATAAAGATCTTCGTAGAATATGTAGGAGCCAATATGAGCATCCAGGTTCCGCTATTGGTTATTGACTGGAGACGAGTCTCGGTCATGTCTACATTGTTCTCGAACCCGTAGGGTCCGCACGCTTAAGGTTTTGATGACAGTTATATTATGTGTTTATGAGTGTTGATGTACCGAAGGAGTTCGGAGTCCTGGATGTGATCACGGACATGACGAGGAGTCTCGAAATGGTCGAGACATAAAGATTGATATATTGGAAGCCTATGTTTGGATATCGGAAGTGTTCCGGGTGAAATCAGGATTTTACCGGAGTACCGGGAGGTTACCGGAACCCCCCGGGAGGTATATGGGCCTTAGTCGGCCTTAGTGGAAGAGAGGAGAGGTGGCTAGAGATGGGCCGCGCGCCTCTCCCCCCCTTGGTCCGAATAGGACAAGGAGAGGGGGCGGGCCCCCCTTCCTCCTCTCTCTCCTCTTTCCCCCCTCCACGAATCCTATTCCAACTAGGAAAGGGGGGGAGTCCTACTCCCGGAGAGGGTAGGACTCCTCCTGGCGCGCCTCCTCTTGGCCGCCCCCCCCTTTGAGCCTTTATATACGGAGGCAGGGGCACCCCCTAGAGACATAAGTTGATCCACGTGATCATATTCTTAGCCGTGTGCGGTGCCCCCTTCCACCATAGTCCTCGATAATATTGTAGCAGTGCTTAGGCAAAACCCTGCAACATTAGTACATCAAGATCGTCACCACGCCATCGTGCTGACGGAACTCTTCTCAGACACTTTGCTGGATCGGAGTCCAGGGATCGTCATCGAGCTGAACGTGTGCTAGAACTCGGAGGTGCCGTAGTTTCGGTGTTTGATCGGTCGGGCCGTGAAGACGTACGACTGCATCAACCGCGTTGTCATAACGCTTCCGCTATCGGTCTACGAGGGTACATAGACAACACTCTCCCCTCTCTTTGCTATGCATCACCATGATCTTGCGTGTGCGTAGGATTTTTTTTGAAATTACTACGTTCCCCAACAGCGTCAACCTGTAGTAGGCGCACAAGACAGCCTCAAATCTGTGGAAAACAACATACAACCCATCTGCCATTATTTCTAATAATGTACATCCCATTTGCTAATTCTTAAGATTTTTTTGGAGCCCATCTTCTTTTTGTTAGCATCACACCCCATATTGTGGCCACGGTTAAAAAGTATACGAAATTTTGCATATTTCGGTGCGGTCAACTGTTTTTAATCCAGAAATATCGATTCACATTCAAACTATTCTGAAAAATAATTTATATAAATATAAAATCCAAATAATTGTCCACGCATAAAAATCAATGGAATTTAAGATCTTATAAAGCAAAAAATTGAAACTAATTCCCGGTTTGATGTGTTTTAAAAATGTACAGCCCTTTTTTGGGCAAACCGAATGAAACTCTCCTCGTCTTGAAAGATTTGCAGCCCAGTAGGGCCGATAAAGCAAGTAGGCCTTGTTTGGGTATTTCTTTTAAAAAATAGAACTGGGCTAGCCATTTTTGGCAAGAAAAAAACACAATTGGGCTCATGATGTGGTAAACATAAGTAAAACCCTGGCTAGACGGGCCACAGCCCCCGCACAGCCCTGTTGTTACCCTGATCCGTCACTAAAGCTAGTATAAATAACAACTGCTTGTTCCTCAAAAAAAAAACTGCGCAACTTGCTGGGTCCCTGGTGTCAGCCACTCGTAGTGTAATTCTCTCATTTATTGACTACGTTGACAATGGCGTGAGCCCCAGATGTCTAGCCTTTCCTATGAAAATTTAGAGCCCATTTGATGTGCTAGTTCGAAATAAGTTTGTGGGTGTTGGTGGGGGCAAATCACTTGGCTTCTGTAATGCACAGTGAGCTCAAGCAGCCGGCGAGAGTGATGTTATTTCCCTTGGTTTGGATTTGTTACAATTTTCTCTCTAAATTAAATGAACGGCAAGCTATTTTCCTTGTTTCAAAGAAAATATGACAGTCACAGCCGAGTTGAAAAGGGCAGGAACATCTAACTCCAGCTTACAAACTATACAAAAGCACGAGGGTTAATTGTTCATTAGGTTTACAAAAAAACCAGATTGAAAAGGGCAACAACATCTAACTCCAGCACTGTTTTCGGCAGTCACAGTTAAATGGATCGGTCAGGTCCATAGAATGAACATCCTGGGTCGTAAAATTTACTGGATTATGACCACAATACGTTGTAAATAGAAGCCCGGCACGTTCAGAAGCTCTTTTGCCCACCTGAAACTCCTTTTTTTGCTCTTCGACATACATCCGTCAAAACCATGCTGCTGATAAACTTAAGCCTGATGGACAATAGTAACGTCGCATTTAGCAGGAAGAATGTGACAAATCTTGTGTTTGCACGGTTGGCTACATATCGTTCTAGCGCTATTGTCCTCAATCGAATCTCATGAGAAGTGAGAAAATCCCGATGCTTATGAATCCACCGATTGGTTATAACTTTCTTACCCCGTCCTGTTGCCTAAATAGACATGAAGATTGAAAACATTTAAGGTCTAAAAGAAGAGTGTCGAAAGAGCAACAGCTGAACGGTTAATTCTAGTACACTATATGCGGGCTTCCAATGTGGGTGAAATTATCACCTTTATATACAACTTCTCCAGACATGGAAAGCATTGTAGCGAGCCAATAATCTTGTTCAGATCAAAACTATTCATTTGGATATATAAGATCTTGATAGAATCTAGCACCATTGATAGGCCATCCATGGAGAAACTCTTCATTGAGCATAGAACATAATATTAGTACAAAATGTGTACTCCAAGATGATATATAAATTATGCGCAGAAATTTAAAATGCAGCTTATGGTTACAAGTGTAGATGATAATATAAAGTACCTGAAGAACTGTGGAGCCAAACACCATATTGAAATGAGCACAGAGATCATGTATTACACCCAAGGTCTCCAGTTTAGGCGCAGAGAGGACGGTTATTTGCAAAGGTGAATAAATAGAATCAAGGATCAACCTTTGAAGTGAAGGGGCATCTTGGATGATGAGCTGCCTTCCGTCAAAAGAAATTCCAATTCTTACAAGGTTAGGCGACTTTATTTGGAGACAACCGATTCTAACTGTGAAAACAAGCACCAAGCACTCCAGCGCAGGGCAACTGGAGTGGATGATGCTATGCAATGAGGCCTCCGATATACGAACCCACACAAGTGAAAGTTTCTTGAGAAATGGGAGTCGAGGGTTTAGTATCAGATTGTCTGGTAGGTAGCACTGCGCAAAGGTGGCGGTGTGGAGAGAGGACGAAAGCCCCGAGATGGACATCGGTGCCGAGGGCACAAGTTCATGGCGTTCGGTATGTGGTATGTGATTTCCAGGGGAATAGTAGAACTCAAGCAGCTGTAGTTCTATGAATTCAGGGGATTCCAGCCAGGCGTCCACCGTGCAGGGCATGGTATGCTTGCTCAGGTAGCATGACAGGATGTAGAGGCTTTGAACGGAGCCCTGGTGGGAGGAGATGATGGCTCTGGGGATTTCAAAATCATTGAAGAGAGATAGCTGACGACAGTCGAGATTAAGGGGAACGACACGCCATAGAGGGCGCCACCGAATTGAGAAGATTTGGGTGCGGCAGCAATCCTTGGTGGGGAGAAGCGAGATGATCTCCCCAAGGATGGCTGTCCGGGAGGTCGCTGATGCGGTCCACCCGAGATTCTACAGGTTCCTTGGATTCGGTGGGGGTGGGGTCGCCGCTTCTCCCCGTGCTGCCGGGTGCGGGATCAACAATAGGCGTCGCCGTTGGTGGGAGCCTCATCTTCTTGGTGCTGGGGTCAGCTGACTCCATTTTCCTCGAGGGCGTCGCGTCGTGCTCACGGATTTGAGCAGAGTAACAAATGACGAGCCTAGTTGTAGTGCGAGCGAAGAAGAAGGGGAGCTGGGGGTTTTCTGTAGGAGTGAGGAAGAAGGGGAGCTAGGGTTTTCTGTAGGAGCGAGGAGGAAGAAGAGCACCCAGGTTTTGGGGGGGGGGTGTGCTAGGTGTGGGTAGCGCATCTCATTCAGTAAATATATGGGCTTTTGAATTGATTTTACTATTTACTAGTGTGGATGGGCTGTTTTGTCTTGGGACCTGAGAAACAATTACTACTAGTACAGTGGAGACACTCTACAGCTACCCAGAAAAACAATTAGTACTAGTACAGTGGAGACACTCTACCGCTTCTGGCTCCTCCTAGGTCATTGAAACGTCTCCCTCTACTGAATGCCGTTATAATTTTGTTCACCGACATGCGGGCCATGCAGCACGCGGGCCCAAATGCCATCCACCAAATTAGAAGGCAGTATGCAGGCGGAGAGTCACCCCGGTCATAGCGCGACAGTAACGAGCCGTCATATCACAAAACCCCACCTCCCCGCAGTCTATGTTTGACGGACGAAGCAACCATCATTTCACTCTTCGCTGAATCACCTTCTCCCTCACCGTCTTCAAGAAAGGCAACACTTGCATCTGCCACTGTTCTTCTCTCCGAACGAAGGGAAGGTAAGCTGTCGGATTTCGGGTTCCGTCAGACCCTTGAGGTTCGAACACTAGGGTGCGCGCGGAGATTTCGCCTCCTACCTACCTGCACCCCTCCGCCTCACTAAGGTCTAAGCTATGGAAAGAACAACACAAGAGACACAGGGTTTATACTGGTTCGGGCCACCGTCGTGGTGTAATACCCCACTCCAGTGTGTGGTGTGGTGGATTGCCTCTTGGGCTGGTGGTGATGAACAATACAAGGAAGAACAGCCTCGCGAGGGTATGTTCTTGGCTGGGGGGATGAACTGCTGGGAGGAGTTCAGTTACCCTTCTCTCTATCTCTCTCTTCTCGATTGTCCCCTCTCTAAACCCTAACCTCTCAGCCCCCTGATCCTTCGATTCCCCCTTTTCCTTTGGGCGACTGGTCCTATTTATAGAGGCCCTGGTCCTCTTCCCAAATATCGAGCGGGAAGGGAGCCAACAATGGCGGGCTAATTTTAAAGGGGACAACTAGTACCAGCTATCCTGACAAAAGTAGTCTTCGCCTGCACAAAGCTCTAGTGGTGTCTTGGGCTCCACGATGACCTCCGTCTTGCAGTCCTCCTGGTCTTGGTCTTGTTGCACCGAAATGGCAACCTTTGCCTGATGCCTCGGTACTCCGCGGCTACGCTTGCCCCCTTTGCACCAAAGGGGAAAGGAGGACACTTCGCGGGCTGGCACCCGCCTGGCGCCCTTGGTCGTCATGGCTTGCGTCACGGGCACCTCGTGAGGTACCCCGCCTTGATCTCTCCGCCTCCTCGTGAGCCAGCCTGATGAGGCCGTGCCTGAGGAAGCTCCGCGTCGTCCGCCCCGCGAGGCTTGGACCCTCGCGAGGGTCTTGGGTTTGTGTTGGTGAAGATGGGCCGCGCTGGGCCTTCTTTTGAGCCACGCCGCAGGCCGCATGCAGGCAAGTCTGGGGACCCCCGTTCCCAGAACGCCGACAGTAGCCCCCGGGCCCAAGGCGCGCCCGGACTTGGCCGTGCAGGGAGGCGGAAGGGCAAGAGCGAAGCGCCGCGGGCCCAACAGCCTGCGGCCTTGGGCACCGCGTGGCGGTTGATCGGACGTGGGCGGCACTGTTCCCCCACGCCCTCCTTATTTTGCGCCATGCTAGGCGGACTCGTAGTCGTACATAGCCGTTCCCCTTTCTATTGCTCGAGCGCCCTCTGTCCTTCCTCCGCTCGAACTCCGGCTTCTGTTTTCAACCCAATCTCGAACCTTCCCCCCTCCCCATCGCCATGGCTTCGACGAAGAAGGGAAGAGGGAAGAAACCCGTGTCTCCGCCTTGCCCGCCGCCGTTGCCGGCCCCCGCTGAGGGCTTGGGCAAGGTCAGCTCGGCTCTGGCCACTATCTTCAATGAGTGCGGGAGGACGACGGCCTGGCCGCGTCCCATTTCTCCATCGACAGGATAGTCACCGAGGTCCCGTATTTTGCCGACGCCCTGTGGGCGAGCCTGGTTCCTCCCTTTTCTGACTTCTTCAATGCCGTGCTTTCCCACTATCAGATCCACATGATGCACCTGGGTCCTGAATCCATCACCCTCCTTTCGGTCTTCGCCTTTGTTTGCGAGGCTATGGTGGGCATCCTTCCTTCGGTTGCCTTGCTGCACCACTTCTTCTTGCTGCGCCTTGTCGACCCTACCCAATGCTGGGCGTGCGTGAGCTTCGTTGCCGCGTCTGAGACAGCGGCCTCTGGGATTGACTTCAAGCTCCCCCTGCCCGCGGCTGGGTTCCGCGAGTGGTGGCTGTATGTGGACGCAGGGGTGCCCAGCCCCCTTCTATCGGTGCCAACTTCGCCTGCTGTCCCCAATTCGGGCTGGGGCCAGGAGACGCTTGGGAGCCCCCGGCTCGTCTTCGTCTGGCACCACTTCGCGTTCTTGAGGTCACTTGGCATGACAGCGCCCAAGGTGGTGAAGGAGTTCCTGCTACGCCGCGTTGCTCCTCTCCAACGCCACTCCCGCCGGATGTGGGCTCTCAGCGGGCGTGATGATCGTATGAGGCTCCAGGAAGAGGACCTGACTCCTGAAGTGCTGAGGACAACACTCTTGACCCTGAATGGGGACCCCAACCCCGGCAGCATTCAGCAGGGAGGGGCCTTGCTGTACCTCTGCCAGAGCAGGGGCGATTTTGTGAAGCAGATGCCTATCTTTGATGAGTGGGGCCCGCGCCCCGTCGGCCTCCAGGGGCCTCGTGAGAACCCAGTGATGGTGACTGCCCTTCCAGTCGGCCAAGGCGACTCTTCCTCAAGCGGCAGAGCAGGGAGGCATGAGGCGCCAGAGGCCGAGGGGGCTCCCAGCGGGGTGAAAACGCCGGGCGATGCTCACGAGGGAGCAGTTCTTGGGGCCCGTGCCGTTGAGGCTGAGGGTGACGAGCAGCTGCCCTCTGCACCTGTGACCGAGGCCCCTAAGGCTTCGGCTGTTTCTCCTAGCGAGGCGATTGGCAGTGCACATCATGCAGGCGCCCTTGACGCAGGTCGCTTTGACGCTCCATCTTCGTCGCTGGTTGATCCCTGCGCCCAACTCTTAGGCCGCTTCCGCATGGACTTTGAGGCCCTCCGGAAGAGAAGGGAGGCCCTGGGCGACGATTACCCTTGTCGCCTGCTGAAGCGTAGGAAGTACTTCGCCACTGATGAGTAAGCCTTCTCCTTTCCCAGCTCCCGATCCTTCTGTTGCTTTTACTGACCCTTGCTCCGCAGGCCCCTTCCAGCCGAGCTTGCAGAGACGGCTGAGGAGCCGTCCCCCTTGGCTTGGCCCCCTCCACCGTCCTCAAGTGCTCCGAGCAGCGGAGCCCTTGTGGTGAGGGCGATCGAAGAGGTGAATCGTCCCGAGGCGTATCGTGGCCCTGCGCACCTCGCGATCCTCCTTCGCGTGCCCAGCCGTCGCGAGGGTGCCAGCCCCCAGCCCCCTGCCCAGAGAGGGAGTGCTGATTCGTGGCCCCCGGCGCTTGCTTGGGGCAGATGATGGTGTGGAGGACGTGCTCGAGCGCGCTCGGGAGCGTCGCGCTCTCCGCCAAGGATTCTTTCGAAGGGCGGCTCACGCGGTGAGCCTGCTTGGTGAGGAGCTGGCTGATGAAGACGCGCGCCTTGAGGCCGAGGGCCTGCGCCTGGCTGCGGAGAGGCGCACGCTGGAGGGCGCCATCGCCCTTGCACGCCGTCAGCGCGATCTTGACGACGCAGAGGCCAAGGCGTCGCTGGTGGCCTCTCGGGAGGCCCGATCTTGGGCCGCTGAGGAGGCCCGGGAAGCCGACCGGCGGCGAAAGGCGGCGGAGGAGCGGGCTCGGGAGCTCCTGGCCTGGTGCCACTCATTGGAGGAGCAGGTGGAGCTGCGTGAGGCGGCCCTCATGTCGATGAAGGTGGCCTCTGGCGACTCAGCAGAGCTCCGGAAGTGTGAGGAGGTGCTGACGCTGGAAGCCGCCGAACGTACCCGCGAGTACGAGCACCTGGAGACGAGGGAGCGCTTGGTGACGCAGGCGGAGGATGATGTCGCTGCACAGGAAGCCCGTGTCTTGGAGGAGGTCGGACATCGGGTGGCGATTGCGTATTTGAACCTCGAGCACGAGTTCGAAGAGAAGCTGGGGTTGATCCGGGCTGAAGCTGAAGGCAGGACTACCGCCTTGAGGGCCAAGCTGGAGGAGGCGACGCGGCGGGCCAATGCTTTCCGGGCCGCCCTTGAGGTGGCGCAAGGTGAGTTAACCACCTCCCAGGCCGAGGTGCTCCTTCTTCGCCAGCGGGTGGAGGAGGCTGAGGCCGTCGCGCGCCAGAATGCGGACGAGATACGTCAGTGGCAGATCCTGGAGCATGAGCACGGTCCCATTCTCACCACGCTCCGGGAGAGAGCCAACACAGTCTTGGGCAACATGTGTGAGGCGGCTGTTGGCGAGCCGCACGCAGTGAACTACGCCGGCAATCTTCCGTTCTTCACTGACGTGGTGACGCAGCTGGAGGCATGGTCGGTCAGGGCAGACAGGTTGGTGGAGGAGAGGAGCCGCGCCCTGCTCGGGTGCGCCTTTTCTCGCGTCTTCAGCCATCTCCGGAACATGGATCCCCACTTCGATTTTGATGCCGCGATCGTCCCAGTCCCCCAGGCCGTCCGAGGCGACCTGGCGCACTGGGTGGAAGACAATGTGGATGCTCTTATCAGGGCCTTCGCTTCAGATGATGACGGCGTGATCGTGGCTGCCGACGAGGGCGGCATGGTGAACGGCCCTGACGCCGCTGGTGGCGACGCGGACAGCGATAGCGAGTTCAGCGATGCCAGCAACGGCTTGGGTGGTGCTCCTGAGGACGCATTGGGGGATTTATCCGACTGATTGTGCATCGTTCCTACTTCCTTACCCTGCAAGAATAGAACTCAGGTTTTGGCCTGATGGCGGTGATAGCATTTTGGAGGGGGAGCCCCTTATGTAAAACTTGTGTTGATCGTGTTAGTAGACGCTATACTGCCCATGTGCCCGCGCCAAGTGGTTGGCTTAAGCGACATGCCGGTCGGCTAGTTTACCTTTGTCCCGTGCTGGCCCTGAGGTAGCCCGTGGGAGGCTGTGGTGTCCTGAGTGTTCCCTGATTGAATCCGTTGGATCTGTAGTAAAACACCCTCCTGAGAGGACACGACGGCGGCAGTCTGGGCTGCGCGCAAGCTAGGCCTGACCCGGCTCACGAGGGGCTCACGAGGGGAGGCAGCTGAGGCGAAGTGGTAACCAAAACGCGAGAAATTGATCGAACGAGACTAAGCACCCCTTCCCCGAACACACGCAAATCTCAAATTCGAATCCAACTTGAATCCAGCGGGGGAAAGTGACAACCAAAGGGAAAAGCAACGAAAGCAGACAAAAGGCCGCGTCCGGCACCTAATCTAGTCTTGGACGTCTTCTCACCAGCGCGGAGCTAAGTGCTGCTACTGGGCGTGGGAGGGAGCCCCAGGGCCTGAGGCCGGCACCCCTGAGACTCCGGGGCGTGTATAGCCCCACTCATTATTACGTGAGAGTGTCACGGGGCGGCGAGGTTCACAGGCACTGGGCCTTCTTCACAGGTACTGGCCTTGCTTCACATCGCCAGATGAGGGCCCCTCCTTGCGCCTCACTCTAGTGCCATCAACGACGACCGGAAACCAGGACGCCGCCGATGGGGTAGAGCGGTCGCCAGCGGTTCCCCCGACGACCACGGGTCCTCTGCCGGGGGCAGGCCCTGAGGCACCTCGCCAGCGGAGGGCCTACCTCCTGAGAACGCCTTGCTCCGAACGCCGCGGTGGTGATGTCGGATCCCGGCCCCTCTCCTGCAGCCCCCTACGCCCTCCTCCTGAGGGGTAGGAGACCGTGGGAGCGGGGCAGCTGCTCGCTGTGGCGACCTGCACCTCCTGTGATCCATGGTTAGTGTATGCCTGCTCCTGAAGAATTAGCGGTACCCGATAATCGTTGCCTCCAGCGTGGCCAGTGGGGCCGTCCCGGGGCTCCTGGAAAGGCTCAGCTTCTGGCGCCTCATCCCCCCAGCTTGGGCTGTGGAGCGAGCCTTGTTCACTCTCGTGTGGGTGTCCTTGGTCCATCATGAGGGCCACGTATTCCTCTGGCGCCGTCATCTTGAATGCCACGCCGTAATGCTCCGCATGCCATGCGGTCCTGCCTGACGCGCCCACCGTGGGGTTGCAGCGCGGCTGTCCACAGGGGCCGCGGGTCGCGTCGAGTCCTTCTTCTTCGCGGACCGGGAGCGGGGGCAGCGCCACCACCGGTCCGGTGCTGATAGCTTCGCTGGCGTTGGAGTAGCCTTGGAGCCCGCGGGCGCGCGCAGAGCCCCCGTGCGGGCCGCCCTGGGCTTGAGATGGGAGCTGGGTGCAGAAGGGGTGAGCCCCCGAGGCGGCGAAGCCCAGGAGCTCTGCCACTCGCTCCAGCAGCACGTTGTGGCCGCCCTCCAGCAGCCTACACTGCAGCAGCTCTCGGGCCACTGTGAGCGCGGCCCTCGAGTTCGCCTGCTCCCTGCGAGTGTACGGTGTCGTCGTCGTGGCGTGATTGGAGGCCCTTGCTGCCGACCGCGCCTGCCGCGGTGTGAGAGATGTCGAAGCCTATCCGCGTCGCCCGTGGCCCGCAGCGCCCTGCGGACCGCGAGCTGCCTGGGGCATGGGTCGCCCGAGGCGAGCGGCTCTGCGCTGGCGGGCCACGCCGCCATGGATCTGGGTTGCCCGCCTGGTCACCGGACATGGTGATGATGACACGACGGGGCACGAAGCGGTAGAAGGTGGATTCCGGCGCACCCCTACCTGGCGCGCCAAATGTCGGATTTTGGGTTTCGGTAGACCCTTGAGGTTCGAACACTGGGGTGCGCACGGAGATTTCGCCTCCTACCTACCTGCACCCCTCCGCCTCGCTATGGTCTAAGCTATGGAAAGAACAACACAAGAGACACAGGGTTTATACTGGTTCGGGCCACCGTCGTGGTGTAATACCCTACTCCAGTGTGTGGTGTGGTGGATTGCCTCTTGGGCTGGTGGTGATGAACAATACAAGGAAGAACAGCCTCGCGAGGGTCTGTTCTTGGCTGGGGGGATGAACTGCTAGGAGGAGTTCAGTTACCCTTCTCTCTCTCTCTCTCTCCCTCTCTCTCTCTCTCTCTCTCTCTTGTCGATTGTCCCCTCTCTAAACCCTAACCTTTCAGCCCCCTGATCCTTCGATTCCCCCTTTTCCTTTGGGCGGCTGGTCCTATTTATAGAGGCCCTGGTCCTCTTCCCAAATATCGAGCGGGAAGGGAGCCAACAATGGCGGGCTAATTTGAAAGGGGACAGCTAGTACCAGCTATCCTGACAAAAGTAGTCTTCGCCTGCACAAAGCTCTGGTGGTTACGCCGTCTTGGGATCCACGATGACCTCCGTCTTGCAGTCCTCCTGGTCTTGGTCTTGTTGCACCGAAATGGCAACCTTTGCCTGATGCCTCGGTACTCCGCGGCTGCGCTTGCCCCCTTTGCACCAAAGGGGAAAGGAGGACACTGCGCGGGCTGGCACCCGCCTGGCGCCCTTGGTCGTCATGGCTTGCGTCACAGGCACCTCGTGAGGTACCCCGCCTTGATCTCTCTGCCTCCTCGTGAGCCAGCCTGATGAGGCCATGCCTGAGGAAGCTCCGCGTCGTCCGCCCCACGAGGCTTGGCCCCTCGCGAGGGTCTTGGGTTTGTGTTGGTGAAGATGGGCCGCGCTGGGCCTCCTTTTGAGCCACGCCGCAGGCAGGCAAGTCTGGGGACCCCGTTCCCAGAACGCCGACATAAGCGGATCCGTGATGTTGGTATATTTTCGTTCAGAGGAAAAAAAAGAACTTTTGCAAAGCAGTAACCGATCCTCACTCTCTTTTTTGTTTCATTGTCATTGCGATTGTGTTTTCCTTTCAGTGGTCTCCTAGTATTCGTCAGTTTCATGATGGACCAAGGAGAACTAGGCAAAGATCTGCCGATATTGGAGCAGACGCGGGAGGCTGATCCCCACAAGACAGAGAGCTCCAAGAAGATGGAGGCAACCACCAAGGCAACCCCAGATACTGAGATGGTCAACGCCCCGTTTGAGGTTACAACCCCCGTGGCACTGCAGGAGCAGTTTCCCCCCTTCGAGGATGTGTCCCCCCCACTGAGCTGCCCAAGGTGATTTCCTTCTTTGCCGATCTCGATTGTGTTTTTTCATGTAAGTATGTGGTGATTTTTTTAGAAAAGGAAGTATGTGGTGATTAATAATGCAAAATTTTATTAGCTTCGATGCCA
This sequence comes from Triticum monococcum, assembly GCA_034509565.1. Taxonomy (NCBI): domain Eukaryota; kingdom Viridiplantae; phylum Streptophyta; class Magnoliopsida; order Poales; family Poaceae; genus Triticum; species Triticum monococcum. Next base: position 152,136,006 of record CM067842.1, read on the forward strand.
TGGTATACGCAGTGGTTTAAATAACTTGTGTTTCTTATACTGAAAAGTAATTGAGAATTTGTTTCTGTTTCAATTAGAGCCCTGATGCAGACAAGGATTGTGTGGTTGTACATGTCACTCGCTATGAGGCGGATGACCTGAATATACGCACTGGGAAAACAGAGTTCTTAGGCTGTTGGATCCTGGAAGCCATTTGCGGTTATACCAATGAAGAGTTGTATTCCAGCCTCACTGATGTCAGGCGTGTTGTCCAGGGTGTACCGAAGCACAAGAAGTTCAAAGCTACTCCTTCGTTTGTGAGGAATACTGTTCTTGTCAAGCTTACGCAGGAAGATGACGTGGCATGCCTCCACAAACAAGTTTATCAGTGGCAAGGCCACAAGGTTGTCTTCATGAAGGTTCACAGGATTGAGCTGCTGCGGGACGTCCTCGATGATGTTCATGGCAAGGTCTGTCTTGTGTCCAGCCCAAATTAGATCGAGGCATGAAATAGTTGCCCCAGCTAGTGTTTAATAGTAGTTCGGATTGTGTCTAATTATCCGAACCTTGCCTATTATCGACCCCTCTGGGGCTAGTACTCTGTTTGAATCCGTCTATGGGAACTGCTGCTACTTTTGTGTGCACGTGAATCATGTGAGAACCATCGTAATTGTTGCCGAAACAGATGCGTCCTCACTAGTTTTTTCATGAATATGGCATGGTAAGACATAAGTTGTCATGGTTTATCATACGAGAAGTTTGTGTTTTGATGAAATAGAGCACTCGTTCGAGAACCGTGCGCCGACGTATACATAAGTACTTGTAAACACTGTTGGTGCTACCCCACTTCTAAGCAGTTGCGCAAAACACGGCACATTGGCTCAGCTAGCTTCAACACTAGGCTATCGACCAGCTAACAATCAACAATCTGCTGTCTGACATATAAGCAACTATGTATCTTGTTATAGTGGTTCACGAAGTTAATTGAGGCCACAATGTAATAAATTCCAAACGTTTACACGCTCGTCCAGCGCTCATGTGGAACACTCACATTAAACTCGTCTTCATAAAAAACTTGAAAATCATAAGTTCAGCAATTTTATACATCTCATTTATTCATAGAACATATAAAACATATACTAGTTCACATCAAAATACAAAGTTGTGAGAAGGTTTACAAATCATGAAAAAACAAGCAAGGCTTCTCTCTGAGCAAAGGGCGTCCCGGCAGGCTTAAATTTCCTGGAGTTCACTCTGGTTTTTTCTTGTTGCCACCATTCAGGGTTAGGTTCTCTCATTCCAGAATAACCAATTATAATTGTGGTCTCAGCTGGAATGCTGAACTGAACCATGAAGTGTACTGACCAGGTGAAATTCTTGTGCATTCCACTAAATTTAAGCACCGCTATTTGCAGAAATAAGCAGACCACAATGCCTCTTGTCCGCGCACCTGTCCAAAAAACCGCCATGCAGCCATGCCAGCTAGTCCTCGGTCCATGGATGAACTGGTAGAAAGTGCATTTCGGACTAGGATGCAGTTGTTTTTGCTCGTCCCTACACTGCAATCAGGAAGTAAAACGTACGAATCAGCTTATTTTAGATTGCGTTGGTCATTCTACCTTAGTTACTACCAATCTAGGGATACCTTGAAGACGGGAGGTTAGACGACGGCAACGAGGGATAGCCATCTCATTTTGCGCAGTTGTACTAAAACTGAGGTGTGTGCTTTTGATTGCGCAGATAGAAACGATACGGAGACAAACATCCCGAAACAATATGGAGACAGACATCCCTGTTTGCGCAAATAAGAACTACGGTTATTTAAACAGTGACAGATATTACTACTTTCCCCCGTTTCCTCTTAGAACCAAGTCCTAGATTCATGCTACAGCTTTCCCACTTTCTTCCCTGTTTGAACCAACGCTTTGAGTCGACTGTATGAAATAGCTTTACTTCTAATAATAGTAGAAGTCTAGGTGGCTTTGGAACAGCGGACGGAAGTAGAAAAGGATCCACACGAAGGGAGCTGGGGAAGTAGAGCAAGGCAGGTTTCGAAGGAATATATACCCGAGGGTCGTCGGCATGTCACAAAGACGGCGTCCGGAGGCCGCATCTTGGCCACAATACCGTCGGGATGTCACAGCCCTAGAATTTGATTGCAATTAGTATCACAAGCATCCATGCATCATGTCTATATTTGTTTGAAATTTGAAATGGGGATGACAAGCCCTAGCACTAAATGAAATGCAATTAGGATCAAAATAAAAAATATTTCCAATGAACCCAGAATGCCCTTTAGAAAAGTTCATTATTTTTGATAAAGGTGAAAACCTCTGCCAAAAATGATGCACATATTTTTAGGCCATTCTGGATTTTTGAATAACCCATATTGTATTTGAATTGGGGCATTTAAATACTATTAATATTTTTAAAATGCTCCAATAATTCTGAAAATAGTTAAGGGCCTCTGTAATAACTCATTTGATGCCCACAATTATTTTCAGGATTTATTAAAATGATTTGGGTTATAAACTAAATCAAAACAAAATAACATAAATAGAAAACAGAAACCGAATTAGAAAAAAAGAGAGAAAGAGAGAAAACCTACCTAACCTACCTGTGCAGCCCACCAAGGCCCACCTGGCTGGCCCAGCTGGCCAGCCCAGCCCACTGGCATTCCCCCCCTGTCGTCTTCCTCGCGACAGAAGGACGCCGGGCGTGTGCCCCGTGCGCGCGGCCATGCGCTCCGGCCACCTCCTGCTTGCCGCACCCCCCTCGATGCCTGGACGCCTCTGGGAGACGCCACGACACCCACCCGGACCTCTCACACTCTCTCCCTCGCTCTTCCCCCTCCTCCGTTTCTCTTACGCGCAACCGCCGAGTGCAGCCGTCGCCGCCGACGCGCACCGCCGTGGCCACAGCCACTGCCTCGCCTCGCAGATGCGCTCAGAGGCTCCGCCTCGACCCCCTCTTCCTCCTCACCGAGCCACGCCCCGCGGGAGCCCCTACAACGCCGCCATCAGCTCCGTCTTCTTCCTCGGACTCCGGCGATCGCCGTCGCCACTCCATCGTCTCTAGAGCCTCCCCCGAGCTGCCGACCCATCCATGCGATGCACTGTGAGCCTCTGAACCATTTCCCCCTACTCCCGTGCGCTAATTCGAGCTCTACCTCTCATTCCCGTCGAGACCGAGACCTCATCGGCGCCAGCCATGACGCCGTCGTCGTTTTGGCCGGCATGCGTCCAAACCAAGCATGTCACCGCACTCAGTACACCCCTAGGAGCACGTTTCACCCACCAGCTGCTCCTCCTGTGCCCCCTAGCGCCAAACCGCACCTGTCCGAACTCTGGCCGCCGCCGATTTGGTCGCCGTTGTCGATCCTGACCACCGTAGCTCCTACCACCACCACCAATGGATGCGCCTCGCTCCCAGGAACCCATAGGTGCAACTCGCACTCGAATGGTGCCCTGTAAAGCATTTCTGAGCTGCCCCGCCGTCTCTGTCGTCGCCGGCGGCTAAACGTCGGCGACCGCTGACCCGTTGACCGGCGTGGGTTGACCCACTGCCCGGTTTGACCTCCCCTCTCTCTCACTGACTCACGGGCCCCGCCCAACTAATTACTCTAGTTAGCGCTAACCAGTGGGCCCATGCTAGTTAGTTAGGGCTAACTAACTTAGTTAGTTGACTGGGTCACTCACCAGTGGGTCCCACTGGTCAGGTTTGACCTAGTCGACACCTTTGACCTGCTGACATCACCTTGACATCATGCTGACGCAGTAATAATTTTTCTAGATTTAGTTTAAATTATAATAATTCAGAAAATTCCAGAAAATGCCCAAAATTTCTAAAAATCATAGAAAATCAACCGTAACTCCAAATGAAATAAATTATATATGAAAAAAATTCAAGGAATCTGTTTATGGCATTTTCATGCATGTTTGAACAATGTTTGTCCTCTGTTTTGGACAAAACAAATAAATGGCATTTAACTAATCATATATGGAGTTTGAATTTGAATCTTGCATTGAAACCAACTTCATTTAATTGTGTTGCTAGTTGCATTAGATCAATCAACAACATATTGCCATGTCATTATCATGCATCACGTTGTGCATTGCATTGATTGTGTTCTTCCTTGTTTGCCGGTAATTGTCCCCGCTCGGTACACGCTGCTCCGACGCTGTGATCGTTGACACTGATGAAGACTCAATGTTATCTTCAGAAGTGCCAGGAAAGCACAACCCCCTTGTTCATTCCGATACAAGCCCATTCTCTCGCTCCTGCTCTCTTTTACTACATTAAAACAACAACGATTCATCTGTTACTTGTTGCGGTAGTTGAACCCCTTATCCTCTGCATGACCTGTCATTTCCACAGTAAATAGATGAAACACACTAGCATGAGTAGGAGTTGTTTGAGCCCTGATGTGCCTACTCATTCATGCTTGTTTGTCATGCCTGCTACTGCTTAGAGTTGAGTCAGGTCTGATTCATCGGGGATGGATCGGAGGTGTGTAAACATGTCCTACTGTGTGTGAGCTAAGTGTGTGAACACGTTTTGGTAAAGGTAGCGGTGAGAGGCCATGTAGGAGTACATGGTGGGTTGTCTCATTGAAACCGTCCTCAGGAACTGAGTTCTGTGTTTGTGATCCATGAAACAGCTACTACCACACATTGGGCCCTGAAATATGACCCCGCTCCACTTACTGACCCCTCTCGTCCTCTGTCTAGGAGTTGCAATTAGTTTCTGGTGTTTATAGGATATGTGTTGGCGGCCGTGCGTAGCGCTGACCCTAGGGGTGGGCTATGATGCGGTAGATACACTATGGCACGGTGTACCGGGCGCCCGTTTGGTGTCTCGGGAACCCTGCACACATCGTTTGGGGCTGTGAGCGAAACTCCGGCCGGATCTCCTGGCGGATGAAACACGAATAGGCGATAAACCTGGACTAGAGACTTGTGTGGTAAGTCAGGTTGTGGTCTACACCCACGTCGGCTTTTGCTTGAAGTCTGCCGAGCACATGTCGTGTGCAGACGCTAAGTGGTGGAAACATGTGTGACGAAGTACACCCCTGCAGGGTTATAAATGATCTATTCGAATAGCCGTGTCTGCGGTAAAGGACTTCTGGGTTGCCTATAACAGTTCATAGACAAGCGAAAGTGGATACTCTAAAACTCACAAGATAAGTGTGAGTGCTATGGATGGCCTTCTCGTAGGGAGACGGGAGCAGATCCATAGTGGTGTATTGAATGGTGAATATGTGGACTCGTGTGCGCCACCTCAAAAGAGTTGCTTGCAGTCGTAGTTCAGGTTCTCCATTGAGTCAAAGCTGGCTTGCTGCAGTTAAACTCCACCCCCCCTTGTTGATACCGATGCATATGTAGTTTAGATCTGATGTAAGTCTTGCGGAGTACCTTTGTACTCACGTTTGCTTAATTTATGTTTTGTAGAGAGATTTCAGTCTCGCTAGTAGTTCCGCGTGGACTTCGACGTTTAGCTTGATACCTCAGCTACGATCTTGTGCCCTCGGCAGGATCTGGTAGATAGTCAGGCTTCTTAGCCTTTTTCATTTGTAGATGTCTGTACTCAGATATGTTAAGCTTCCGCATGTGCTTGAATTGTATGCTGTGATTGTTGGGTCATGAGACCCATGTTTGTAATATCTCGCTCCTCGGAACCTAAGGAATAAATACTTGAGTTGTAGAGTTATGTTGTGATGCCATGTTGTATTTACACATATCGAGCATATTGTGTGTATGATTGAAATGCTTGGTATGTGTGGGATCCGACAATCTAGTTGTTTATCCTTGGCAGCCTCCCTTATGGAGAAATGTAGTCTAGTGCTTCCATGAGCCATAGTAGTCCGCTACAGCCTGGTTCACCGGAGTCCTGCTAGCCCAGCACTACTGCTCAGGACACTTGACTGGCCGGCATGTGTTTCACTTTGTTCCTGTGTCTGTCCCTTCGGGGAAATGTCACGCGGTGACATCCGGAGTCCTGCCTAGCCTGCTACAGCCCGGGTTCCCGGAGTCCTGTTAGCCCAGTGCTACAGCCCGGATTCACACGCTGCTGACCGACACGCTCGATATGATTCATGTATGCCTGTCCCCATAGGTTAGTGCCGCTTTGGTTTCATGACTAGCCATGTCGGCCCGGGTTCTCTGTGATATGGATGCTAGCGACACTATCATATACGTGGGCCAAAAGGCGCAAACGGTCCCGGGCCATGGTAAGTCGACACCCGTGGGAATACCGTGTGTGAGGCCGCAAAGTGATATGAGGTGTTACCAGCTAGATCGATGTGACTTGGAACCGGGGTCCTGACAATGTTGGTATCAGAGCCTGACTGCCTGTAGGATTACCAAGCCAAACTGGTCGAAGTTGAGTCTAGAAATGCTTTAGCTATATAAGGGAATTGATTGTGGAAGGGAACGTAAGGCTCTTTTTACTCCTTTACCCTATGCCCTTCTGATCTGAGTCAACCTCTTCTTTTCTACAGGGATTAAGAATTAGGCCTTCTCATCTATCTATCAGGATGACGTGCTACTAATCCATAGACTTATAGAATTGATAGTTTCAAGCCCCAGTTCCGTTCCTACTACTTCCGTATGTTGACAGTTGATTGTTGAGTGGTTATGCCACCATTTTTGCAGGATGTCTCAAATAATTTTGAGCATTTACAGCCATTATGCTGTCCGAGTCATCCCAGGTCTCTAACCAGTCTGATGCAGTTGCAAATCCCTTCTTTCCGTTCCCGATGTCCCTTTGGGCCAGTTCAACCACACTAATCGATGAGTTGAGGTACTCTATTGCCTCAACATATATGTTGGAACTATTTTTATGGCCTAGGTGTTTTAGGGAGTCACCTAGAGATCTAGCCATGTTTTATCCCTAGTGTGTGATTCTGGCCATTATTCTCAAAAGCATCCCGTGATGCCATGTAGTAGTAGGTACTCTATTCATGGGTTCTTGAACCCAAGATTCACCCTACTTACCTCATTTTGATAGTGTTGCTAGTTCCTTTAGGATATTAGTAACCTTTGCGATAGTCCTCGAGGTCCGTGGCACATCCTTCTTCCAATTATCATGAACCATTCTTGGCAGGAGTTCTTTTGAACCAAAAGGTCACGACAGAGTGCTCCTGATGAGTTCTCCATTCTATGTTGTGACTCTGCCAACCCTACCTTTCTGCATGGGTTATCCGGAAGAAATATGAACTCGTTCGACATACTAATCTATGCATCTACAACTCAGAAAGTTATATGTACCTTTGAGTTGTCCCCCTTCCGTTATATTCCGATCTTCGTCTATCAATTGATAGTGAGGAGTATGTATGCATTCGTGTTCATCGATGCCTAGTATTCTTGTGGTTCGTCAAGCCGTTCTATTTCAGAATGACTAGGAGAAACAAACTCCAGTACCTCATCCATATCCAGGATTGGGTCAAAGCAGTTGTATTCCACAGATCAAAATGCAACCCAGCTTTTGGTTCTGTTCTACCCTGAAGTATTACCCACTTTATGTCAGGAGCGTTGTGAGAATTGCACCTTCTCTTATGAATCTTGACACAGTGATAATTCTTGCCATCATTGTTCATTCCTCGGTTCCCGTGTTATTGTAACCGGAATGCCGGCTAGTGAGTCGTGATGTGTGAAATCAATACTCCTAGCAACTCCGTTGCTTGGTAGTTAATGGACAATATTCTCATTCTTAGCGTGTTGGTTATTGAATCATCATTCTAAGATAGATTGTGCTACCTAGTCCTTATTTCCTGGTGCACTCTTCGATCAACGAGTTAGGATTTTGCCAAACCCTTGCTCTATCGATCATATCGTCTTGCCCTAAAAAGCAAGATTGATCTCGAGCTTAGTATCATATAAGTCGTTTGTGATGTTCCGATTATCTTCTCGGAAGTATTACCTGGTTGTCACCTGACCGCTATGTTGAGTTCGTGATCATGTTGGTTTTCCTCCAACCACCCATTCTCCAAGAATCTGTGTTGGATACCCCTAAGCTAGTTGGTTAAGCTTAACAACAACTTGGAGAGTTGGAAGATAAAAGCTTGTCTGACTTAGTTCATGTGAAGGGATATCTTTGTGTTTGTGCGTGTGTTGAAGAAAGATGATATCTTCACCAATTGGTCCTCGTGATCAGTTGTTGGATCTATTGTCTTGTCAAAACTTTGATTTGAGTATGGGCTATCGTCAAGTCAAATCAGAACCAACGATGTTCGTAATGTTGTCTTACTTGTGGTTGATCCCTCGAGAATACACCATTACATCTTTGGTCTGACCAATGCTATCACCGTGTTCACATGATGGTGGAAGTCCAGTGATGTGGAAATTCCGACGAGTTGTTGTTGAGCCCATCAATAGCATTATGTCTCCCCCATGATCCATGTTGAACATCAACCTAGTGTTGAAAACTTGTAAGCAATGCCTTCGTGTCCCGTTCATGAAGCATATGTTGGTGTAAGAAGTGACTTCCTCTGGTTCACGTGCAATCGATGCAAGTTGCCGCCGTGAATTCGAGAACGATTGTTTTTGTTTCCTCTGGAATCTTCCCAAATCAGTCATGCATACGTGCGAAGTATTCTATGGTTTGGTAGATTGATTACCTCCACTCCATATGTATTCCCTAGCACACCAAGCCACTGATTGATTTGTTCAAGGAAAAGGAGTTGTTGCGCGAATACTAGTTCATGCACAAGGACTTCGATATCCTCAATGATGGTTCCCCACCTGAACTCGGTAGTATTTTGTTGTAAGACTTCTACATGGTCATGCTTGTCTTGGACAACGTGTTCACATATATGTAGCAGAACCAACTCATGTTTTGGAGTTTACTATCGTAGTTCAATTCCCGAGAATCTCGTAACATCGTCTCGTCGGTTTGTGTTGCAAACTTTCTTTCCGGACATGTTGTCTGAAATATCCTGTTACCAACCAGATCTGAATCTCATACAGATATGATGGTTGGAGCTATTCCAAGATTTATGATGTAGGCCCGACAAGGTTGATGTTCTGGCCGACACACCTAGTCGGAAGATATATTATTGTAGTATCTTGATTGAGGAAGTTGGTCACCTCCCCATAAGGATTTCGTAGGATTTACTTCAGAAGTTGTTACCAGAATCATTCCCAACATTTGCATTTTGTTCCCAGCTTGCACCTCAGTAGTTGTTGTTCAGGATCATCTTCAAAAGTGGACTTACCATGGGTCCCATCCATTTCCGATGATAAGCAAAATCATCCATTGCGTTGTCTTCAACAAGGGAGTCCACATTATCCTTTCTAGTCCAAGTATGTCATTCTTTTGAACTCCTTCAAATGATCGATTGTGATTGCCTTAGGCTGGTATAAAGAGTTTCAATGATCTCCGAATCAAAAGTAATTCTTTTTGCCACTTAAGGGAATAATTCTATGAGTCACCTTCCCCGAGGTATCACGTTACGAAATTATGGAAAATATCTCCTTGCTACTTTCAAATTCATGCTCCATCCTATTCGAGTATGGAATTGTTGCCTACCTAGTGAACCTTCGCCATCCATTTCACTCCATCCCTCTAGGTGTATGCTTCGTGTCTCAGCTCAAGAGATGTTACTATGTCTCATTCCATGAGTTGATCTTGTGATCATTAAGATGATCCTATGAAAGTGCAACTATCCCTAGGTGGTTTTGGTAATTCATAACAACATATAGCTCATTGAGCTAATGCTATTCCAAGATGATTATTTCAGGAAAGCTCAATGATTGGCATGGCATGGATGTGAAAGTGGAACCCTCAAAATGCTAAGGACAAAGGATTGGCTCAATCTCAAAAGCTCAAGACTCTTCATTTTATATTTTAGTGATCCAAGATCACATTGAGTCTTTAGGAAAAGCCAATACTATCAAGGAGGGATGAGGTGTTGCTTAATGAGCCTCTTGCTTCATGTGCTTAATGATATGCTCCATAATCCTCAGCTACTTTCCCATATCCACAAATGACCTAAACCCTAAGCCAAACTCGGTCATACCGATTCTTTCTATCCGGCGCCACCGAGTTTCACTTGTCATAAGCCACTGCCAAACCCTAGCAATTCGGTCCTACCGATAGGGATCTCGGTCTCACCGAGATGGGGTTGCAAACTCTCTGTTTCCCTTTCGTAACTTTTCGGTCTCACCGAAAGAGAGAATCGGTCCCACCGAGATTGCAATGAAAACTCTCTGTTTCCCTTTTGTAACTTTTCGGTCTCACCGAAAGAGCAAATCGTTCCCACCGAGTTTACCTGACCAACTCTCTGGTTAGCTTATTACCAAACTCGGTCTCACCGAGTTTGTGTAATCGGTCTCACAGAGATTATGTTATGCCCAAACCCTAACAGAATCGGTCCTACCGAGTTGCATGTCAGTCCCACCGAAAATCTCTAATGGTCACTAGGTTTACCTTTTCGGTCTGACCGAGTTTATTGATTCGGTCCCACCGAGATTGGTAGATTGTGTGTAACGGTTGGATTTTGTGTGGAGGCTATATATATACCCCTCCACCTCCTGTTCATTTATGGAGAGAGCCATCAGAACACATAGACCATTCCAACTCACATGTTCTGAGAGAGAACCACCTACTCATGTGTTGAGACCAAGACATTCCATACCTACCATATGAATCTTGATCTCTAGCCTTCCCAAAGTTGCTTTCCACTCAAACCTTCTTTCCACCAGATCCAAATCCTATGAGAGAGAGTTGAGTGTTGGGGAGACTATCATTTGAAGCACAAGAGCAAGGAGTTTATCATCAACACACCGTTTGTTACTTCTTCGAGAGTGGTGTCTCCTAGATTGGCTAGGTGTCACTTGGGAGCCTCCGACAAGATTGTGGAGTTGAACCAAGGAGTTTGTAAGGGCAAGGAGATCGCCTACTTCGTGAAGATCTACCACTAGTGAGGCAAGTCCTTCGTGGGCGATGGCCATGGTGGCATAGACAAGGTTGCTACTTCGTGGACCCTTCGTGGGTGGAGCCCTCCGTGGACTCGCGCAACCGTTACCCTTCGTGGGTTGAAGTCTCCATCAACGTGGATGTAGGATAGTAACACCTATCCGAACCACGGGCAAAACATCCGTGTCTCCAATTGCGTTTGAATTCTCCAAACCCTTCCCTTTACATTCTTGCAAGTTTCATGCTTTACTTTGCGCTGCCAATATACTCTTTGCATGCTTGCTTGAATTGTGTGATGATTGCTTGACTTGTCCTAAAATAGCTAAAATCTGCCGAGAACTAAAATTGGGAAAAGGTTAAGTTTTTATTTGGTCAAGTAGTCTAATCACCCCCCTCTAGACATACTTTCGATCCTACAAGTGGTATCAGAGCTTTGGTCTCCATTTGCTTTGATCTCCATAGCTTTTGGTGGTCATAGCCTTGGTTTCATAACCTAGGAGAGTATGGCGTCTAGCGAGGGAAATTATCACCGTAGAGGTCCTTACTTTGATGGTACTAATTTTGCTAGTTGGAAGCATAAAATGAAAATGCATATTCTTGGACATAACCCTGCCGTTTGGGCTATTGTGTGTGTTGGTTTGCAAGGTGACTTCTTTGATGGGAGAGAACCAAACCGTGAAGCTACGCGGATGAGTTGAAGATGTTGCAATACAATGCTCAAGGTTGTGATATTCTCTTCAATGGATTATGCCCCGAAGAATTCAACAAAATCAGCCGTCTTGAGAATGCAAAGGAAATTTGGGACACTTTGATTGATATGCACGAAGGTACTGACTCCGTCAAGGAATCCAAGTTGGATGTGCTTCAAAGTCAACTTGACAAGTTCAAAATGAAGGATGGTGAAGGTGTCGCTGAAATGTACTCTAGGCTTGCTCTCATCACAAATGAGATTGCCGGCTTAGGAAGTGAAGAGATGACCGATAGATTCATCATCAAGAAGATTCTAAGAGCCTTGGATGGAAAATATGATACCGTGTGCACAATGATCCAAATGATGCCCAATTACAAAGATCTCAAGCCAACGGAAGTGATTGGAAGAATTGTTGCTCATGAGATGTCACTTAAGGATAAAGAGGAACTTCACAACAAATCAAGTGGTGCCTACAAAGCGTCATGTGAAGCCCCTACATCATCAAGTGAGAAACAAAACTTCAACGAAGAATTGAGCTTAATGGTGAAGAACTTCAACAAGTTCTACAAGAGTAGAAACAAAGATAGAAGCTTCAAGTCAAGGTCCTACAATGACAAAAGATCTTCTAGTCAAGAGCGAAACTGCTACAATTGTGGAAGACCCGGACACTATTCCAATGAGTGTACGGCTCCCTACAAGAGAAGAGAAGATTCTCCAAAAAGAAGAAGCAAAGATTCACCACCAAGAGAGAGAAGGAGTAGAGATGATCGTTATGAACGAAGATACTCACGGAGAAGCAAGGATTCGGAAAGGAAGGAAAAATCATCAAGGAGCTACACAAAACGAAGACATCAAGCTCATGTTGGTGAATGGGTATCCGGCTCCGACTCTGACAGCCACTCCGAGAGAAGTTATCACTCCGACTCCGAAGATACTCAAGATGAAGGTGTTGCCGGTCTAGCACTTGTGTCATCCAACTCCTACGACATATTTGATTCACCAAATGAAGGAATTGGAATATGCTTCATGGCCAAAGGTCCCAAGGTAACACACCCCGAGTATGTTGATTTTAATAGTGATGAAGATGACTTGTTAGGTGATGATGATTTGCTTGTTGACAACTCTAGTGATGAATACTATGATGAAACATCAATTAATCTTGCTAATCAAGATAAAATGAATGACAATGATAAGGAGAAGATTGAGGCTCTAACTAAAGAACTAAACACTCTTAAGTTAGCTCATGAAACTATCTTCGAAGATCATCGAGAACTTTTAAGAGCTCATGAGAAATTACGCTTTGAAAAGCTCAATCTTGAGCAAGAGCATGAGTTTTTAAAAGCAATCAATGATGATCTCCGCAAGAAAAGTTCTTCTTACATTGCCAAGCATTTACTCTTATCCACTTACATGCCTCAAGTCAAGTCTAGTAACAAGAACAAGAAAGATTCTTCCTCTAGTAGTAACAATGATCATGGTAAATCCAATATTGTTGCTTCTAGTAGTTCTCTTGATTCCACTAATGATTCTCTTAGCCAAGTTACACTTGAGCAAGAAAATAGCTTATTGAAGGGAATTATAGAGAAAGGAGTGTACAAAAGCCTTGCCGGGAGTAAGCAATTCGAGGAAATTGTGCGCAAGCAAGGAATGCACCGGAAGAATCAAGGTGTTGGTTTTGAACGAAAGTTCAATGCCAATGGAGTTGAGTGGGAAGAAGATCAATACCCCAAGACAAAGTTTGTTCCTCAACAAGAGAAGTATGATACTTCCTTCAAGGGGACACAAGCTCAAGATGGTCTTCCACCACAAGACTACAAGCAAAAAGGCAAGGACAAGATTCAAGAGGAAATTGATGCATTTGAAGAAGCTCCTAAGACCTTAGTCAAGTGGATTCCCAAGACTACTTCAACTTCCACTTCATCAAGTACGACTACAACTCCAAGGATTCCCATCAAGATGATGTGGATCCAAAAGAAGAAGAACTAGAGAGTTCTTGAGGGTGACTCCGCCAACATACTTCACTCTTATCATTTTGGCAAGAACAAGTGCAATAAACTTCCACATCTTGCACTAGTTCAAGGAGTCACAAACCCTCTTATTGGTAAAACAAGGGACAAGGTAACCTAAAAGTTTTCATGGACATCATCTTGTGTGTGCATCACTCTATGTCTATGGATATCCTTGTTTGTTCCTTGTGGAACTAACCCATGTAGGTATTGAAAGTGCAATTCACTCAAATGGATAGCTCCAAGTGATCTACATCAACATTGAGCATCCACATCTTCAACATCTACATGAAGTCATCATCGACAAAACCCAAGGTTAGTTCATCCCTCTTAGGGGGATATCACATCTAGGGGGAGCTTTACTCTAAGACTTGAGCTAAAGCAACTCTAAAGATGTGAACACAACAATGCTTTATGCAAAAGTGGTAACCCCACTTGAGCTTAAACGATGAGTATGACCTATGATCAAGTGTTCTCACTTGACTCCTAAGTCAATTACTCATATATAGATGACCTAGTCATCGCAAATTGCTTGATAGATGCTAGAATTGGTTGTGCATGCTTTGTCACATATTTCATTTGCCATCTTATTGTGTGAGCATGTTGGTTGCATATTTTACTCATTCGAGGACATCCACTTGTTGTTTTGATTGTTAGGCTTTATTTTCTTTTGCCAAGTGGATGGACAAGAATGCCTAAGAACCTCCTCTAGCTATCTATGCTTTTCTCGTCTCAAACTCTATTCATGCTGCATCACAAAATTTGATCAAGTCAGATTCGAACCACTCTGTGTGAGGAGCACTCGGAATCCCCAATTCGTCATAGACTTAAACTTCCAAAACCTCTTTGTGATTCTCGGTCTGACCGATTCCCCACTTTCGGTCGTACGGAGATCATTAAGTTGATCTAGGTTTTCGATCTCGGTGCAACCGATTTGAACTTTTTGGTCACACCGAGTTGCAGTAACTGCTCGCAGTTATGCATCTCGGTGCCACCGAGTTGTTCCACTCGGTCACACCGACAGGGTCGGGCCATATATAGTCACGGGCAAAAATTTCGAAATTTCTCCGAACCCCTTCGCCCGCACGATAGCCTGCTCTGCCAACTTGGTCTCCGGATCGTCTCCTCGCCGCCAGCCGCCTCCAGTCACTGGTCTCCGTCGCCGTCAACGGGAATTCTACCCCGCCGTTGCCACCGTAGCGAGTCTCCGCCGAACTAGGGTATGGACTCGATCTTTGTGCTATTCTCCAATCCGATTCCTAGCACATTGTGATCATCATGATTCTTGCCAAGTTTGATTAACTCCTATCCAGTCAATGAACTCGTAGATTAGGTTTAATTCGAAAATTTTAGGGTTAGGTTTCCGCCGAAACCATCTCGGACCCACCGAGTTGAAAAACTCGGTCCCACCAATTTGGCTTATGCCATTGCACAAGTGAGACTCGGTCTGACCGAGAATTACTTATCAGTGTGACCGATTTTGGAATTCTATGAAACCCTAGCAGTCTCAGTGCCACCGAACTGTGACTCGGTCTGACCAAGTTCACTAGTTTAGGTTCCAAAACTGCTTCGGTATCATCGAGTTTAGAAATCAATAGATCCGAGATGCTTTCAGTGGGAAACTAAAACTAAGTTTTTGAATTATTCTTTTGCAAAAATCTCTGCATTTTGTGATGCTCATCTACTCTATCTCATGTATAACCTATTCACAGGGTCAGCAGTCAGAGTTTGCATCATGTCAGACCAAAGTGATAGCCAGAACATGTCAGAACAGCAAGTGCAGATGAGTGAGGGCACTAGTCCCTCAAGTTCCTCAGATGATGGCAGCAGGAGCACCCCTAGCAATCTGCCTAAAGCTGCCACAAGACAGAGAAAGAAGAGAACCTCAGACTCAGAAGATGAGGATTATGTGGCAGAAGAGGAAGCATCCTCCAAGAGAGTTGAGCCAGCACAGGGTCTAAAGCCAGGGTTGAAGTTCAAAAGGCCAGCAGGCAGGCAGCCTATGTCAAAGGCTAGAGCTTCAACTGAGAAGCCCACTCCCATAGAGCCAGTAGCTGCTGAGGGCAAGAAGAGGAAAGAAAGGGTGAAGAAAATTGTAGCCAGAGTGCTTGGCAAAGCTTCCATCATGGAAGATGAGGAGGAAGAAGAAGAGGTAGCTGCACCAGCACCAAAGGCACCCAAGCTGATGGGTGATGCCATAAGATCAGGGGTAGCTGCTTCCAAGGCCAAGCCAGCTCCAAAGCCCAAGCCAAAGAGGAATACAAGAAGCATCCCAGCTGCTGAGAAGAACAAGGCCCCAGTGCCTGAAGTTGCAGAAGAAGAGGAAGAGAATGTTCTTAGGAAGCTCAAGCCCAAGATCCCAGACCACAATGATGCTCATCCTTTGGCTGAGGATATGAAACTCAGGAGAGATTTAGGGCTCTGGAAGTGGAGAGAAGCAGACCCGTATGCTTCAAGGAGAAGGACTGCAGTTGACTACAGGTTTCACACCAAGGAGCAGCAAGATTTCTATGAGATAGTGCTGCTAGACAAGAGGCCCATTGTCTGTGACATGAGATGGGTCGATTGGCAATACATCAAGGATAACGAAGAATACTACCCTGGAGTGCAGGACAGCTTCAAGGCGTGTGGAGTAGAGTACTTTGTTGGGCAGAAGCTCACAAAGTGGAACGAGGAACTCACCATGCAGTTCTACTCCACAGCCCATTTTTGTCCAGATGGTAGGATAATTTGGATGTCAGAGGGTACGAGGTACCAGTCTACAGTTGCTGAATGGGCTCAGCTGATAAATGCCCCAGAGGAGCAAGCAGATGACTTGGACGTTTATGCCAAGAAGAAGATGGACCACAACTCTATGTCCAACATGTACAAGGAGATTCCAAATGAAGCACTTGACACTTTCAAGTTTGGCTCAGTACATTATCTTGTATCAGGGCTGCCCACTATCAATTGGATACTGAGGCACACCTTATTGCCCAAGTCTGGAGATCACAAGATGATCAGAGGCCACGCGATCAACTTGCTTCATATCTTTGATGTGCCTCAGAAATTCAAGGTGATGAGCCTAATGGTAGAGACCATTAAGAGGACAGCAGCAGACCAGAAGAGGAGCTGTGGATATGCCCCACAGATTCAGGAGCTCATCAACTCCAAGATGGGCACGGGCATATACCTGTTGGACAAGGAACACATGCCTATCCGTCCGGACTTTGAAGATAATCAAGTGGTCATGACTGAGAATGAGCCATCATCTGCCCAAGCACAAGCCAAGAAGGAGAAGGCTAGGAAGGAGAAAGCTGCCAAGATGCCTACTCAAGAGGAGGCATCTGAATATTTCCTGAAAACCAAACAAGAGCAGCTTGGTTACTTGATTGCATCCACCCTACGGATTGAGCAAGGACTAGCCACCCTAACTCAAAACCAGGCAAGCTTAGAGAGGATCATGGAACAAAAAGTTCTATGACTTGGATGTCAAAGTGACAGAGATTCAGTCTGCAGTGGAGCAGCTCCAGGATGACATGCAGGAGAGGAGAGGCAAGACTACAACTGATGCCTTTGCCAGAGTGCCCCAAGCTCCGAGGTCGTCTGCAGTGCCAGTTCCTGAGACAAGAGCAACCGCCTCAGCTCCAGCCGCAGCATCAGCTCCAACTCCAGCATCTACTTTAGCTCCAGCGTCTACTTCAGCATCTATGGAAGCCTTCGTCCTTGGAGTGATCCGGACTCCACCACCACCTGAAGATCAAGCCTGAGTGTCGACTTAGCACTATGCATTTTCTAGGAACTTTTTGGTAACTTGTTTCCAAAGGGGGAGAAAATGTATAGATCATAGGCTTCGAGAGAGAGTGTTGCTTTTATTCTCTCTTGTTTTATTTGGTGTTTTTTTTCGAACTTCGTTTGCTTTTGTGTGAGATACTACGTCATTATCTATGAGACATCGATGATCATGTGTTTGATCATAAGCTACACTTAATGTTTGCTTAATAATATTATCCTATCTATCTTATGACATCATTCACTATTCTTGGTGATGAGTGCATGTATTTCATTCTTATCATTTTAAGCGCTCCACCAACATGTATGTGACATGGAAGAGTAACCCATGACTCCAACTCTTTGTGCATTTGTAGTCCAAAGCAAATTTTAAATATGCACAAATTTAGGGGGAGCTCTTACTTGTCACATACTTCTCAAAGCGACGATATACTTCATGATTATTATCTCTTGTCGAAGCTTTGATCTATATGTTGTCATCAATTACCAAAAAGGGAGAGATTGAAAGTGCAACTATCCCTAGGTGGTTTTGGTAATTCATAACAACATATAGCTCATTGAGCTAATGCTATTCCAAGATGATTATTTCAGGAAAGCTCAATGATTGGCATGGCATGGATGTGAAAGTGGAACCCTCAAAATGCTAAGGACAAAGGATTGGCTCAAGCTCAAAAGCTCAAGACTCTTCATTTTATATTTTAGTGATCCAAGATCACATTGAGTCTTTAGGAAAAGCCAATACTATCAAGGAGGGATGAGGTGTTGCTTAATGAGCCTCTTGCTTCATGTGCTTAATGATATGCTCCAAAATCCTCAGCTACTTTCCCATATCCACAAATGACCTAAACCCTAAGCCAAACTCGGTCATACCGATTCTTTCTATCCGGCGCCACCGAGTTTCACTTGTCATAAGCCACTGCCAAACCCTAGCAATTCGGTCCTACCGATAGGGATCTCGGTCTCACCGAGATGGGGTTGCAAACTCTCTGTTTCCCTTTCGTAACTTTTCGGTCTCACCGAAAGAGCGAATCGGTCCCACCGAGATTGCAATGAAAACTCTCTGTTTCCCTTTTGTAACTTTTCGGTCTCACCGAAAGAGCAAATCAGTCTCACCGAGTTCACCTGATCAACTCTCTGGTTAGCTTATTACCAAACTCGGTCTCACCGAGTTTGTGTAATCGGTCTCACCGAGATTACGTTATGCCCAAACCCTAACAGAATCGGTCCTACCGAGTTGCATGTCAGCCCCACCAAAAATCTCTAACAGTCACTAGGTTTACCTTTTCGGTCTGACCGAGTTTATTGATTCGGTCCCACCAAGATTGGTAGATTGTGTGTAACGGTTGGATTTTGTGTGGAGGCTATATATATACCTCTCCACCTCCTCTTCATTTATGGAGAGAGCCATCAGAACACATACACCATTCCAACTCACATGTTCTGAGAGAGAACCACCTACTCATGTGTTGAGACCAAGACATTCCATTCCTACCATATGAATCTGGATCTCTAGCCTTCCCCAAGTTGCTTTCCACTCAAACCTTCTTTCCACTAGATCCAAATCCTATGAGAGAGAGTTGAGTGTTCGGGAGACTATCATTTGAAGCACAAGAGCAAGGAGTTCATCATCAACACACCGTTTGTTACTTCTTGGAGAGTGGTGTCTCCTAGATTGGCTAGGTGTCACTTGGGAGCCTCTGACAAGATTGTGGAGTTGAACCAAGGAGTTTGTAAGGGCAAGGAGATCGCCTACTTCGTGAAGATCTACCGCTAGTGAGGCAAGTCCTTCGTGGGCGATGGCCATGGTGGGATAGACAAGGTTGCTACTTCGTGGACCCTTCATGGGTGGAGCCCTCCGTGGACTCGAGCAACCGTTACCCTTTATGGGTTGAAGTCTCCATCAACGTGGATGTAGGATAGCACCACCTATCCGAACCACGGGAAAAACATCCGTGTCTCCAATTGCATTTGAATTCTCCAAACCCTTCCCTTTACATTCTTGCAAGTTGCATGCTTTACTTTCCGCTGCCAATATACTCTTTGCATGCTTGCTTGAATTGTGTGATCATTGCTTGACTTGTCCTAAAATAGCTAAAATCTGCCAAGAACTAAAATCGGGAAAAGGTTAAGTTTTTATTTGGTCAAGTAGTCTAATCACCCCCCCTCTAGACATACTTTCGATCCTTCATCCTAAGTTGCTCGAACCTGAGGGAGGTCGATTCTTCTTAAATTCTCCCTTTCTACTCGTTGTCATGTTGGATGTAGTTCTCAAAGAAAGACATTGAGATCAAGGTGATGCAATGAATCAACATCCTCAAGAAAGACATCTGGATCGTGAAGGTCGTGTTAGCTGTGTATCCCCTCTATCTTCTTACCTCATGTCTTGAATCTCGGGACGAGATTCTTGTTTAGTGGGGGCGAGTTGTCACAGCCCTAGAATTTGATTGCAATTAGTATCATAAGCATCCATGCATCATGTCTATATTTGTTTGAAATTTGAAATGGGGATGACAAGCCCTAGCACTAAATGAAATGCAATTAGGATCAAAATAAAAAAATATTTCCAATGAACCCAGAATGCCCTTTAGAAAAGTTCATTATTTTTGATAAAGGTGAAAACCTCTGCCAAAAATGATGCACATATTTTTAGGCCATTCTGGATTTTTGAATAACCCATATTGTATTTGAATTGGGGCATTTAAATACTATTAATATTTTTAAAATGCTCCAATAATTCTGAAAATAGTTAAGGGCCTCTGTAATAATTCATTTGATGCCCACAATTATTTCCAGGATTTATTAAAATGATTTGGGTTATAAACTAAATCAAAACAAAATAACATAAATAGAAAACAGAAACCGAATTAGAAAAAAAGAGAGAAAGAGAGAAAACCTACCTAACCTACCTATGCAGCCCACCAAGGCCCACCAGGCTAGCCCAGCTGGCCAGCCCAGCCCACTGGCCTTCCCCCTGTCGTCTTCCTCGCGACAGAAGGACGCCGGGCGTGTGCCCTGTGCGCGCGGCCACGCGCTCCGGCCACCTCCTGCTTGCCGCACCCCCTCGACGCCTGGACGCCTTTGGGAGACGCCACGACACCCCCCGAACCTCTCTCACTCTCTCCCTCGCTCTTCCCCCTCCTCCGTTTCTCTTACACGCAACCGCCGAGCGCAGCCGTCGCCGTCGACACGCACCGCCGTGGCCGCAGCCACTACCTCGCCTCGCTGATGCGCTCAGAGGCTCTGCCTCGACCCCCTCTTCCTCCTCACCGAGCCACGCCCCGCGGGAGCCCCTACAACGCCGCCATCAGCTCTGTCTTCTTCCTCGGACTCTGGCGATCGCCGTCGCCACTCCGTCGTCTCCAAAGCCTCCCCCGAGCTGCCGACCCATCCATACGATGCACTGTGAGCCTCTGAACCATTTCCCCTACTCCCGTGTGCTAATTCGAGTTCTACCTCTCATTCCCGTCGAGACCGAGACCTCATCGGTGTCGGCCATGTCGCCGTCGTCATTTTGGCCGGCCTCCGTCCAAACCAAGCATGTCACCGCACTCAGTACACCCCCAGGAGCACGTTTCACCCACCAGCTGCTCCTCCTGTGCCCCCTAGCGCCAAACCGCACCTGTCCGAACTCCGGTCGCCGCCGATTTGGTCGCCGTCGTCGATCCTGACCACCGTAGCTCCTACCACCACCACCACCAATGGATGCGCCTCGCTCCCAGGAACCCATAGGTGCAACTCGCGCGTCGAATGGTGCCCTGTAAAGCATTTTCGAGCTGCCCCGCCATCTCTGTCGTCGCCGGCGGCTAAGCGCCGGCGACCGCTGACCCGTTGACCGGCGTGGGTTGACCCCACTGCCCGGTTTGACCTCCCCCTCTCTCTCACTGACTCACGGGCCCCGCCCGACTAATTACTCTAGTTAGCGCTAATTAGCTAGTTAGGTTAGTTACTACAGTCGCTGACCAGTGGGCCTAGTCTAGTTAGTTAGGGCTAACTAACTTAGTTAGTTGACTGGGTCACTGACCAGTGGGTCCCACTGGTCAGGTTTGACCTGGTCGACGCCTTTGACCTATTGACATCACCTTGACGTCATGCTGACGCAGTAATACATTGTCGGATTTCGGGTTTCGGCAGACCCTTAAGGTTCGAACACTGGGGTGCGCGCGAAAATCTCGCCTTCAACCTCTCCGGCTCGATGGGACCTACACTACTAAAAGAGCTGCACGAAAGACACAAGATTTATACTGGTTCGGGCCACCGATGTGGTGTAATACCTTACTGCAGTGTGTGGTGGATGGATTGCCTCCTGGGGCTGGTGTGGATGAACAATACAAGGAAGAACAGCCTCGCGAGGGTCTGTTCTTGGCTGTGGTGATGAACTGCTATGAAGAGTTCAGTCACCCTCTCTCTCTCTCTACTTGCGAACCAAACGAACCAACCAAACCGAACCGAACCCCTTGCTATGTGGGTGGCTAGTCCTATTTATAGAGGCCCTGGTCCTCTCCCCAAATATTGAGCGGGAAGGGATCCAATAATGGAGGGCTAATTTGAAGGGGACATCGAGTACGTCTATCCTGACAAAAGCAGTCTTCGCCTGCCAAAGGCTCTGGTGATGACCCCGCGCTGGGCTCCATGGTGACCTCCGTCTTGTAGTCCTCCTAGTCTTGGTCTCGTTGCACCGAAGTGGCAACCTTTGCCTGATGCCTCGGTACTCTGCTGATACGCTTGCCCCCTTTGCACCAAAGAGGAAAGAGGGACGATGGGCGCGCTTGCACCCGCCTGGTGCCTCGTGTCGTCATGGCTTGCGTCATGGGCATCTCGCGAGGTACCCCGCCTTGAACTCTCCGCCTCCTCGCGAGCCAGCCAGACGAGGCTGTGCCTGAGGATGCGCCGTGTTGTCCGCCTCGCGAGGCTTGGCCCCTCGCGAGTGTCTTGAGCCTCGTGTTGATGAAGATGGGCCGCGCTGGGCCCCCACTTGAGCCATGCCGCAGGCCGCAGGCAGGCAAGTCTGGGGACCCCCGTTCCCAGAACGCCGACAGTAGCCCTCGGGCCCAAGGTGCGCATGGACTTGGCCGTGCCGAGAGGCGAAAGGGCAAGGGCGAAGCGCCGCGGGCCCCAATAGCCTGCGGCCTCGGACGCCGCGTGGCGGTTGATTGGACGTGGGTGCCTTAGCGACCGCTCGGGTTTACAAGGGAGAGGCATCTTCCCAGACTCCGCCCTTGCTTTCTCCGGTTGCTGCTCAGATCCCCTTTCTTGCGCCTCCCCTTTCTTCCTCCAAACTTCCAGATCTACTCCGGTTGCGCGACCTAGGAAGCCATGGCGCCTCGCAAGCCTCCGGTCGAAGCTTGGTATTCCCCTGCCCTGGACCCCCTGACTGTGTCCAAGACCACCTTTGCCCGGCTGTGCCGGATGGCGGCGGTGCAGGGCGTCGTCGGGACGGAGGTGTTCAAGGTCGGCTCTGCCTCCCCTGAAGGTCGAGGGAGCACCTATTACCCTTTCTTTGTGAGCGCCATCGCAGCGAGCTTGGTGCCTCCCTTCTTCGAGTTCTTCTTCTCTGTCCTCCGCCATTACAACTTGCTGGCTCTGCATCTCCACCCCAACTCTGTCCTTCTCCTGGCGATCTTCGCTTACTACTGCGAGGCCCATGTAGGGGTGCAACCCTCGGTGGCCTTGCTGCGCCACTACTTCTACCTCCGGACTACTGGCAGTTCTCCTTCCGCGTGCGCGAGTGTCGGATTTCGGGTTCCGGCAGACCCTTAAGGTTCGAACACTGGGGTGCGCGCGGAAATCTCGCCTTCAACCTCTCCATCTCGATGGGGTCTAAACTACTAAAAGAACTGCATGAGAGACACAAGATTTATACTGGTTCGGGCCACCGATGTGGTGTAATACCCTACTGCAGTGTGTGGTGGATGGATTGCCTCTTGGGGCTGGTGTGGATGAACAATACAAGGAAGAACAGCCTCGCGAGGGTCTGTTCTTGGCTGTGGCGATGAACTGCTATGAAGAGTTCAGTCGCCTTTCTCTATCTTTCTCTCTTAGATCCCGGGCCGAACAACCAGGAATCGAACCCAACCGAACCGAACCGAACCCAACCGAACCCCTTGCTATGTGGGTGGCTAGTCCTATTTATAGAGGCCCTGGTCCTCTCCCCAAATATTGAGCGGGAAGGGATCCAACAATGGTGGGCTAATTTGAAGGGGGACAGCGAGTACATCTATCCTGACAAAAGCAGTCTTCGCCTGCCAAAGGCTCTGGTGATGACGCCGCGCTGGGCTCCATGGTGACCTCCGTCTCGTAGTCCTCCTGGTCTTGGTCTCGTTGCACCGAAGCGGCAACCTTTGCCTGATGCCTCGATACTCCATGGATACGCTTGCCCCCTTTGCACCAAAGAGGAAAGAGGGACGCTATGCGGCTGGCACCCGGCTGGCGCCCTGTGTCGTCATGGCTTGCGTCATGGGCACCTCGCGAGGTACCCCACCTTGAACTCTCCGCCTCCTCGCGAGCCAGCCTGACGAGGCTGTGCCTGAGGATGCGCCGTGTCGTCCGCCTCGCGAGGCTTGGCCCCTCGCGAGGGTCTTGAGCCTCGTGTTGATGAAGATGGGCCGTGCTGGGCCCCCACTTGAGCCACGCCGCAGGCCGCAGGCAGGCAAGTCTGGGGACCCCCATTCCTAGAACGCCGACAGTAGCCCCTGGGCCCAAGGCGCGCATGGACTTGGCCGTGCCAAGAGGCGAAAGGGCAAGGGCAAAGCGCCGCGGGCCCTAACATCCTGCGGCCTTGGACGCTGCATGGCGGTTGATTGGACGTGGCGCCTCCACTTCCCCATGATGCCTTGGTGATCGTGCGAGTTGGACAAGTCCCTGCATGCAGAACGTGTTATGATTACCTATGATCGTGGAGACCGGCGGTTGGCCTTCGCCGGCTATAAGTACGGCACCGCTCGTGCCCGTCCAGTCCATCTCCTCTTGCTCTCTCCTTCGCCTCAGATCTTGCTCCGTCTTGGTGTGATGGCTCCGATTTGCCGATTCTCTGCAACGGAGAAGGGAAAGGCTCCTCGAGAAGGGCCAGACCCTCTCCTGCCGAAGAAGCGACTCGCCCATCGCAGCCGGGACGACGAGGACCATCCGGTGGTGGCGAGGCCCCAGGACGAGCAGGCTCCGCCGGGGTTCCCGCTGCCTTTGTACGCCCACGTCGAGGGCCCCAGAGGTGTTGATGCTGATCCCCGCGGTCAGCGCCGTCGTCGACACCGTCGGGTTATGAAGGCGTGGGTGGTTCCTCCTGGAGTCCATGCCGAGGGCTCCTCCCATGAGTTCGTGCTCCATGTCATCACTCCTCTTCAGTCCTGGATCCGCCTTCCTCCCTTCTTCGCCTCCATGGTTTTTCCAGGGGGGCCTATGGAGCTCCAGCTGCAGCACGCCGACTGCGGCGCCCCCGCGACCGAGGCCCAGGTCGTCGTCGCTGCCCCGGGCGCGGTCTACATGTCCCACGGCTGGAGGGAGATCGCCCGGGTCTGTAGCGAAAGAGGCGTCTTCACGGTCCTCCTGGAGTATGACAGCGCGGCGGTGATGTTCCTCAAGGTCTTCGACGCGATCGGGCGCCGACTGGAGTGCTGCCATGGGAGAGGTGACCAGGACCTCGCCCTGGTGAGGGCTAGGCCCGTCGACCGCCCCCTTGGCAGTGGCGCCCGAGTGTCCAGCGGCTCCAGCGAGATCTTCGCGACTCCGGAGACGAGCGACGACAGCTACGAGCCTCCGAGTCACCGTCGCTCCAGGAGCAGGGCGGACGCGTCAGGCCGTCGCCAACCCTGATCTGGATGGAGTTGGCGCTGGTGCCTGACGGCCCACTGTTGATGATGGTGTCTCCCGCAGTAGCTCATGTAGTTAGCATCCCTTAGGATTCGTTCCCTGCGAGGAATCAGAATGCGCCCCGTGGGGGCTTGTAAGGTGTCTGTAGTCCTGTTTGTCAATTTGTATGACCTTTTGACTTGGATCCGAGCGAGCTGCTAACTCCGTTATAGTTCAGCCTTCCCTTTCGCACCTCACGAGGGCTTGGTGCTCTACGCCGACAGGTCCCAGTCCCAAGGCGGCATCAGCCGTCGCTGGTATGCCAGGTCGCGATGCCGTGGTCAAGGCCCGGAGGTGAGCGACCCGAGGTCCCCTTTGGCGCCTAAGCAGCCATCACTTAGTGAGAAAGGGAAGCAACGTCGCTAGTACGGAGTTGCTTTAGGTGCGGGGGTAGTGCTGCAGCAGCCAGTGCCGTGGGTGGTAACTTATCTTGAGGATCAGGGGCCGTTCCAGGTGCGCCGTTGGGTCCGTGTGTGGATAGGAGCGGAGACGCTCGGCAAGGTCCTCGCGAGGCCCCTTCTTCCCTGCCTCTGCTCCCCTTTCTACTCTACGTCCTCGGGTCCCGGCCCTCAAGCTTGTCTCAGCCGTCGCTGGTATGCCAGGTCGCGATGCTGTCGACAAGGCCAGAGGGTGAGGGCTGGAGAGCCAGGAAGAGCCCTGAGTCGCGATGCTCAGGCACCCCCCTTTAACGTGCAAGCGGTTCGCACGGGCGAGGGCGAAGGAAACATCGTGAGGGCCTCGGCTTGTGCGGTTCCCTCCAGGGATCCTACAGGGTCATCACACAAAGAAGACGGTGTTGCCACGGCGGCCATTAGTCGATCGTTAGTCACTCAAGAGCTTGTTGGTTGAGGTAGGTGAGGCGTATCTGGGCACCCGTGAGCCAGCGCGGGACTCCCGAGGCCCTACCGCTGGGCGGGTTGCGCCCGGCACTGGGCCATATCTTGAGATGTGTCCTTGCAAAATTTAGTTAGATGCCGGTACTCTACGTCCTCGGGTCCCAGCCCTCGAGCTTGTCTCAGCCGTCGCTGGTATGCCAGGTCGCGATGCCGTGGACAAGGCCAGAGGGTGAGGGCTGGAGAGCCAGTAAGAGCCCTGAGTGGCGATGCTTAGGCACCCCCCCCTTTAACGTGCAAGTGGCCGACATGGGAAGAGAGGATGCCGCGGACGGGCACCATGCAGTTAAGCGTGATAGGCAATGCATAGTTGGAAACAAACGCTAGGGGAATACACGCCGCTGGGTCTGGCCCGAACGGCTTGGGGATGATGCAGCCCGAGGGGCACCCCCAACAAGGCAAACTAACGACGGAAAGGTAAGTGCAGATACATGCCGCGGGGACGGACCCACGCGGCTTGGGAGTGATGCAACCCTGGGAGGGTGCTCCCAGCTGAGAGCGGGACTTGAAAGACGTCACCTGAGGATGTCGTCGGCGTAGTGGCGTTGGTGCAGCAGACTTGGCGGGCTGCAGAAGCCGATCCTCACGAGCCCCCAGGCCCCGGGGCCTCGGGAGGCTCCGGAGGCGCTGGTGACTCCTCGCGAGCTGCCTCCATCTCCGCCAAGGCCGCGGAACGCCTGTCTTCCTGAGCATCCACGATGCCCCTCATGAGGCACTGGTACGCCGCAGCCATGCTCGGCAGGCCGTAAGGCATGCGAACATAGCTGTGGGGTGGACCTCCGCAGCGCCCCACTTGCGAGGGCCAGAGGCGCTCTGTTGTGGCGATCTGATTGAGCCCTGGTACATCAACGTAGACGCGCAGCCCACCATCCTCGCCTGGAGGTGGGGCCACGGCTGGCAAGCGGCGGCCTCCTCTCATGATCCTTGTCTCCTGTAGCTCTTGAATGGCCTCGTCAATGAACTCTTGCTGGTCTGATCTTCCTCGCCTGGCTCCCTCTTGAGGGAAACGTGCTGCGAAGCACGCCTCCACATGGTGCCCAAGCACCTCCCTCGCAACCCTGGCTAGGTCGGTGGCCCTCCAGGTGAGAACCCCCGAGCCCTGCCTGAGGAGGGCGCCAGGCGCGCTTTCCTATGCGATGGATGGAGGGCCCTCCTAAGGGGCACGGGCCCTGAGGGGCCTGCCTCCTGAGGGGCTGAGCCTGATGACGTCTTCTTCTTCTTGGGGGTGGTCTCGGGAAGCCTCCTGCTTCCGTGATCTAGGTCTTCTAGCGACGCGGCCTCAAAGGCTCGCTCCAGGGAACACACTGCATCTCTCTCTTCACAGGGCACCATGATGATGCCGCCACTTCCTGGCATCTTGAGGACGTTGTAGCCGTGGTGGGTCACGGCCATGAACTTGGCCAGCGCTGGGTACCCGAGGATGGCGTTGTACAGCAGGCGGATGTGGACGACGTCGAAGTCGATGAGCTCGGTGCGGTAGTTGCTCCGGGCTACGAAGGTGACAGGGAGGCGGACCTGCCCGATCGGGAGTGCGGAACCGTCGGTGATCCCGGAGAAAGGCCTGGTTGGCTGAAGCTGGTCATAGGGCACTTGGAGGTTGTTGAATGTTTCCACGGATAGGACGCTGAGCCCTGCCCCGCCATCGATGAGGGTCTTGGTGACCTGCACGTTGCTGATGACTGGGGAGCAGAGCATCGGGAGGACCCCTGCAGTGGCCGCGCACTTGAGCTGGTCTGCCGAGCTGAACGTGATGGGGCACGCCGACCACCTAAGGAGGCGCGTTGCTTCGAGCTTGTGGAGGGCTGCATTCACCTTGCGGGCAAACTGCTTGAAGATGCATTGGGAGGCTGGGGCTTGAGCTCCGCCCAGGATGCAGGCGATCGCGCGCGGCTCCTGGAAGCCCCCAGCCCCCTCGTCTTGATGGCGGTCTTCGTTCCTTCTTGGTGGAGGCGGCAGCGGAGTTGGCCTGCATTGTCATGAGGGAGGTCCTCACGAGGCTGGTCTCTCCAGTCCCCCTCGCGAGGCAGGTCGCGCCACCCCTGGCGCGGGCCGCGGTCTTCCCAGTGCCCTGGGTTTCTTCCTCCTCCTCGGCCATAGCCCCGGTTAGCACGGTCAGGGCGACGGCCGATCCTTCCTTCTCGTACGGCGTAGAGCTCTTGACATTCGTTGGTGTTGTGGGTGTGGAGGTCATGGTACACACAGTACCAGCTGCCTCTGGAGGGTTCGGGCAGATCCTTGCCCCGCTTGGTGTCTGGTTCGGCTACGAGCACGGCAGCCCCCTTGCGCTTCACGTCCTTGGCCTTGGGCTTCTTCTCTTCTGGGTCCGCGGCAGGCAGCTCGAGGAGGGAGAGACGTCCCTCCTCAGCCCTGGCGCACTTGTTCGCCAAGTTGAACAGCTCCAGGGAGGTGCAGAGGTCTTCGTGCATCGCCAGCTCCTCCTTCATCTTGACGTCACGCACGCCGTCAGAGAAGGCGGATATGATGGCCTCCTCTGACCCCCTGGGGATCTTGAGGGGCGCGCTGTTGAAGCGCTGGATGTACTTTTGCAGGGTCTCTCCGGGTTGTTGCTTAATGCGGCGCATGTCGCTCACTGCAGGCGGCTGGTCGCGAGTACCTTAGAAGTTGGCGATGAAGCGGGCGCGCATCTGTTCCCAGGAGGAGATCGTGCCTGGAGCCAGATTCAGGAGCCAGGTTCGAGCTCCTTCCTTGAGCGCCATGGGGAACCAGTTCGCCATAACCTTTTCATCCCCGCCGGCAGCCTCGATGCCCAGCTCATAGAGCTGGAGGAACTCTGCGGGATCGGTTGTGCCGTCGTAGCGAGGAGGCAGGTCGGGCTTGAACTTGCCGGGCCACGCGACGCTGCGCAACTCAGTGGTGTAGGCGTGGCAGCCCGCGGTGGCCACGAAAGGCCTCAGTTGGTGGAGAGCTTGGTCTTGAGGGTCCCCACGCGCTGCAGCTAGGAGCAGGGCGGGGTCTTGACGTGCCAGACCTGGAGCAGGGTCGCGGCGTGCCGGCGCAGGGAGCGCCCTGGCAGCCCCCTGCGGGCAAGGGATTTCTTGGCAGCTTCGCTCTTGTTGCAATGGCGCCTGGCGGAGCGGGTTCCGCCCAGGGGCCGGTCGCCTTGGAGCCACGATAGCTTCTTGGAGAGGAGGCGGCTGGTGCGCCTCCGGAGCTCCGTTGCCCACGCAGGGCGGAGTGCGGCGCAGAGGGACGGACGGCGCGGAAGAGCCCCCTGTGGCGCGGACAAGCTTGGCGACGCGGTCGAGCCATTCTTCATAGACTTCGTCGACGGGATGGTAGCGCAGGAGCTCGTTTGCCGCGAGGAGCGTAGCTCGAGCCTCCAAGGGTGCGCGGAGCGCATGGGACGAAGAACCAGCTGGTGCGAGTGACGGGGTGGCGGTGCGGCCGTCTTGCCGCACGGACGGGTGCTGAGACGATGCCTACTGCTCGCCCCCCGCCGGGCCGGTGGCGGTGTTGATGGCGGGCGACGGGGAACGACGAGGACGCCCACCGATGGGGGCCGTCTGGGCGACGCGAGAAGCGATGGCGGCCCGGCGCTTGGCGCGGGCTCGACGAGCGTCAGACATGGATGCGACGGTCGGAGGAGAGCGGAGCGGTGGAAGACGAATTCCGGCGCACCCCTACCTGGCGCGCCAAATGTCGGATTTCGGGTTCCGGCAGACCCTTAAGGTTCGAACACTGGGGTGCGCGCGGAAATCTCGCTTTCAACCTCTCCGTCTTGATGGGGTCTAAACTACTAAAAGAACTGCACGAAAGACACAAGATTTATACTGGTTCGGGCCACCGATGTGGTGTAATAACCTACTCTAGTGTGTGGTGGATGGATTGCCTCCTGGGGCTGGTGTGGATGAACAATACAAGGAAGAACAGCCTCGCGAGGGTCTGTTCTTGGCTGTGGCGATGAACTGCTATGAAGAGTTTAGTCACCTTTCTCTCTCTTTCTCTGTCAGATCTCGGGCCGAACAACTAGGAATCGAACCCAACCGAACCGAACCGAACCCAACCGAATCCCTTGCTATGTGGGTGGCTAGTCCTATTTATAGAGGCCATGGTCCTCTCCCCAAATATTGAGCGGGAAGGGATCCAACAATGTCGGGCTAATTTGAAGGGGAGCAGCGAGTACATCTATCCTGACAAAAGCAGTCTTCGCCTGCCAAAGGCTCTAGTGATGACGCTGCGCTGGGCTCCATGGTGACCTCCGTCTCATAGTCCTCCTGGTCTTGGTCTCATTGCACCGAAGCGGCAACCTTTGCCTGATGCCTCTGTACTCCGCGGATACGCTTGCCCCCTTTGCACCAAAGAGGAAAGAGGGACGCTGCGCGCGCTGGCACCCGCCTAGCGCCCCGTGTCGTCATTGCTTGCGTCATGGACACCTCGCGAGGTACCCCACCTTGAACTCTCCGCCTCCTCGCGAGCCAGCCTGACGAGGCTGTGCCTGAGGATGCGCCATGTCGTCCGCCTCGCAAGGCTTGGCCCCTCGCGAGGGTCTTGAGCCTCGTGTTGATGAAGATGGGCCGTGCTGGGCCCCCACTTGAGCCACGCCGCAGGCCGCAGGCAGGCAAGTCTGGGGACCCCCGTTCCCAGAACGCCAATAGCGAGCTTCGTCGCGCATGGTAGCACCATTACCATCTCGAGTCCCGGGAAGAGGGCTGATGGCTTCCGGAGCAAGTGGGTCTTGGTTGACGCCGGGCGCGTCCAGCCTCGGTTGATCCCGCCCACGGAGCAGGCTATGAGCGCCAGTAACTAGTGCCGGGCGGAGCTCGCGGATCCCCGTGCGAAGCCGGTGTTGGAGAAGATGGATGCGGACTTGAGGCCAGCCAACATGGCGACGGCGAAGTTGACTGGCGCGTCACTGTTGAGGGAGTTCTTGGAGCAGCAGCTGGCTCCACTCTGGCAGTACTCTTCTCCGATGTGGAGGCCTCATCTGAGCCCCGGGCCTGTGGACGAAGAGGACATGGATGCGGTTCTTCAATCTCTGGTTGGGGGCACGGTGGCAAGTTTGGAGGGCGCTCCCGAGCCCTTGTTTCTTCACAGCGACTGGGAGCAGGTGGTGAAGTCCATGCCCGTTTTCAACGGGGTCGGGCTTGTGCCCATGGCGCCTTCTGAAGGACTGGTGGACGTGCCCTCCGGTGACTCCAGCGAGGAGGAGGACGAAGAGGAGCGGGGAGAGGGGCCCGACTCCGGGGCGACTGACGGAGAGTCGAGGGCTCCCCTCCCTCGGCGCTCGCCCCGTACTCTCCGCCTATCGCCGAGCGATGATGATGTTGATGATGACGATGACGATGTGCTGGGTAGCGGGAGCTCACCCCCGATCCCGAAGAAGGACAGGACCGGGCTGGTCCCCCGCGGGCCTGCCCCTACCCCGGGGCAGTCTGCTGCCGCGTCTTCTGCTCCCAAGGTCGACCCTTCCAGCCGGCTGTTTGGCTTGAAGTTGGGCCGAAAGCTGCCCGAGCTCACCGGCGATGACTCGTAAGCGCTTAATCCTTGTTCTCTTGGTTCTCATTCTGCTGACGAGGCTTGATGATTGCTTCTCTTGAGTAGGCGGGCGCTGACGGCGAAGAAACCGAAGCGGGCTCCTGAGGCTCCATCCACGGCAGCGCCCCCGCCTGTGAAAGGGGGCGATCACAGTGCGCGGGCTTCTCCTGGTCGGTCGCCCTCAGGAGGTCTGGCCATGTTGGCGGGGGCGAGCTCAGCCCCCATGGCCCAGGTGACTCCTGAAGTGTCCTTGTCTGGCGCCACTACCACGGCTGGGGAGATGCAGCGAACGCTGGCTCGGGATTCGGCGGCCTTGCCGCCGCCACCTTCTCCTCCCGTTTTGCCGGCCACTGCTCCCTCGGCTCCTCCTGTCGTCCTGGAGCGCGCCGAGGCTCCTCCATCTTCTTCCTCCGTCTTGGAGCATGCTGCTGCTGAACTGGACCGGCTGCGTCAGGACCTTCTCAGCGCCGACCCTCGCCTGGTGGCCGGGCGTTTGGAACTGGCTTCGGGGTGGATTCGCTCTGATGCTTCGATCCGGGCGGCGCTAGTTCAGGCCTCGACGGCCTGCGACAAGGAGAAGCGGGCCGTCCTTGAGGCGAAGATTGCTCGTGACGCGGCCCTGGGGGAAGCTGTCAAGGCCCGCCACCGCTGCAAGGCGTTGGAGGACGAGCTGCAAGGCCTGCGGGGCCAACTTGTGGAGGAGGTTCGCCTTCGCCAAGAGCAGGAGAAGGGGGCGAAGGCGCGTGAGGCGGCGCTCGAGGACGCGGAGGCCAAGCTCAAGAAGCGTCGCGAGCGTCTAGGCGTGTGGAAGACAGAGCTGGATGCCAAGGCTCAGGTCCTCGCCGAAGATCGCCTGGCCTTCGCGGACATGGAGAAGGACGCCCGCGCTTCGCTGAAGACGCTTTACGAGAGCGGCTTGGACAGCCCGCTAGCTGGTGATGAGGATGGCCCCGCCAAGCTACTTCCCTTCCTGGTCAAGGCTCTTGGGGACGTCGTGCTTGGCATCGGCCCCGCGGCCGAGGCCGAGGCGCACTTCCTGTCTTCTGCCGCGTTGACACGGGTCTTCGCCCATGTCTACCTCCGCGATCCCAACACCGACCTCGACGCCCTGCTGGAACCGGTGAGCAGCGAGGGTGCTGCTGCCGCTGTCGAAGCCGTGAAGGGGCGCGTGGAGGCGCTGCTGGAGAAGTTCCGGGCCTTCAGCACCAGGCCGAAGCAAGGCGCTGCTGACCCTGCTGTTCCACAAGGCGAAACCAGCGCCGACGAGTGACTCCGTCCCATCCCTGCTCTTCTTTAGGTTCCTGCACATGCATCACGCCTTGGGGAGGCATTTAAACTTGCGTTTGGCATTGAGATTGATAGTATGGACTGTAATATTTTCTTTTAAGTTCCTTGGATTTTATGCTTTTCTTCCCTACTTGCTTGTGTTCTACGCCGGCAGAGCCCGGCCCCGCGCATGCCTCACCCAGCATTAGCCCCAACCGGAAACCAGGACGGGACCAAAGGAGTGAGGGGCCACGTGACAAGTTAGGCTCCTGAGTCGCGATGCTCAGGAGTCCCCCTTGGCGCGCGAACAACAAGTAGGGAAGCGTGATGTAGGCGTGTCTTCCGTTCTACGTCTGCAGAGCCCGACTCCACGTGTACCTCACCCAGCATAGCCTTTCGGAACTAAGGAGTGAGGGGCTACGGAGCCAGTTAGGCCCCTGAGTCGTGATGCTCAGGAGTCCCCCTTGACGCGCGAACAGCGAGCGATGAGGCGAGGTGTAAGTGTGGCTACCGTTCTACGTCTGCAGAGCCCGGCCCCGCGCGTACCTCACCCAGCATAGCGTTTCGGAACTAAGGAGTGAGGGGCTATGGGACCAGTTAGGCCCCTGGGTCACGATGCCCAGGGGTCCCCCTTGACGCGCAAACGACCTTCATACCTTGGCTCCGCTCAGGGAGAGACGCGCGGCGAACCAGGCCCGAGGGGCCTAGCTGGGCGGCGTATGTCTGGGCGTGACCCAGCCGTAGCCCCCGTGCCCAGCCCCCTCGCGTGGCGCTCCCGAGGGGAGGCGTTGCAATGAGGCCAGCCACTGAGGTCTGGGCTCCCTGAGGTTAACGCGGCCCGGAGGCCACCCTCAGTTGTTTATCACCAGCGCGGAGCATAGCGCGTCCGTATGTGTACGGGCTTAGCCGCTCCTCGGCAGTGTCGTCAGCCAGCGCGGAGCATGGTGCTTCCACTGGTACGTGGGAGGGGGCTCCCCTCCGGGAGGAGCCCCCGGGCCGTATACAGCCCCGCACTGACACGTGACCGGCACGGTAGAGCTGGGTGAGGTGTATCTGGGTACCCGTGAGCCAGCGCGGGACTCACGAGGCCCTACCTCTGGGCGGGTTGCGCCCGGCACTAGGCCATATCTTGAGATGTGTCCCTGCAAAATTTGGTTAGATGCCGGTACTCTAAGTCCTCGGGTCCCGGCCCTCGAGCTTGTCTCAGCCGTCGCTGGTATGCCAGGTCGCGATGCCATGGACAAGGCCAGAGGGTGAGGGCTGGAGAGCCAGTAAGAGCCCTGAGTCGCGATGCTCAGGCACCCCCCCTTTAATGTGCAAGTGGCCGACATGGGAAGAGAAGATGCCGCGGACAGGCACCATGCAGCTAAGTGTGATATGCAATGCATAGTTGGAAATAAACGCTAGGGGGATACACGCCGCTGGGTCTGGCCCGAATGGCTTGGGGATGATGCAGCTCGAGGGGCGCCCCAACAAGGCAAACTAACGACGAAAAGGTAAATGCAGATACATGCCGCGGGGACGGACCCACGCGGCCTGGGAGTGATGCAACCCTGGGAGGGTGCTCCCAGCTGAGAGCGGAACTTGAAAGATGTCACCTGAGGATGTCGTCGGTGTAGTGGCGTTGGTGCAGCAGACATGACGGGCTGCAGAAGCCGATCCTCACGAGCCCCCAGGCCCCGGGGCCTCAGGAGGCTCCGGAGGCACTGGTGACTCCTCGCGAGCTGTCTCCACCTCCGCCAGAGCCGCGGACCGCCTGTCTTCCTGAGCCTCCACGATGCCCCTCATGAGGTGCTGGTACGCCGCAGCCATGCTCGGCAGGCCGTAAGGCATGCGAACACGGCTGTGGGGTGGACCTCCGCAGCGCCCCACTTGCGAGGTCCAGAGGCGCTCCGTTGTGGCGATCTGATTGAGCCCTGGTACGTCGACGCAGACGCGCAGCCCACCATCCTCGCCTGGATGTGGGGCCATGGTTGGCAAGCGGCGGCAACCTCTCATGATCCTTGTCTCCTGTAGCCCTTGAATGGCCTCGTCAATGAACTCTTGCTGGTCTGATCCTCCTCGCTTGGCTCCCTCTCGAGGGAAACATGCTGCGAAGCACGCCTCCACATGGCGCCCAAGCGCCTCCCTCGTGACCCTGGCTAGGTCGGTAGCCCGCCAGGTGAGAGCCCCCGAGCCCTGCCTGAGGAGGGCGCCGGGTGCGCTTTCCTATGCGATGGATGGAGGGCGCTCCTGAGGAGGCTCGGGCCCTGAGGGGCCTTCCTCCTGAGGGGCTGAGCCTGACGACATCTTCTTCTTCTTGGGGGTGGTCTCAGGAAGCCTCCTGCTTCCGTGATCTGGGTCTTCTAGCGACGCGGCCTGAAAGGCTTGCTCCAGGGAACACACTGCATCTCTCTCTTCACAGGGCACCGTGATGACGCCGCCACTTCCTGGCATCTTGAGGACGTTGTAGCCGTGGTGGGTCACAGCCATGAACTTGGCCAGCACTGGGTACCCGAGGATGGCGTTGTACGACAGGCGGATGTGGGCGACGTCGAAGTCGATGAGCTCGGTGCGGTAGTTGTTGCGGGCTCCGAAGGTGACAGGGAGGCGGACCTGCCCGATCGGGACTATGGAACCGTCAGTGATCCCGGAGAAAGGCCTGGTTGGCTGCAGCTGGTCATAGGGCACTTGGAGGTTGTCGGATTTCGGTTTCCGGTAGACCCTTAAGGTTCGAACACTGGGGTGCGCGCGGAAATCTCACCTTCAACCTCTCCGTCTTGATGGGATCTAAACTACTAAAGGAAACACACAAGAGATACAAGATTTATACTGGTTCGGGCCACCGTTGTGGTGTAATACCCTACTCTAGTGTGTGGTGGATGGATTGCCTCCTAGGGCTGGTGTGGATGAACAATACAAGGAAGAATAGCCTCGCGAGGGTCTGTTCTTGGCTGTGGTAATGAACTGCTAAGGAGAGTTCAGTCACCTTTCTCTCTCTTATTCTCTCAGATCCCGGACCGAACAACCAGGAATCGAACCGAACCGAACCCCAGGAATCGAACCGAACCGAACCCCAGGAATCGAACCCCCTGCTATGTGGGTGGCTAGTCCTATTTATAGAGGCCCTGGTCCTCTCCCCAAATATTCAGCGGGAAGGGATCCAACAATGGCAGGCTAATTTGAAGGGGGACAACGAGTACATCTATCCTGACAAAAGCAGTCTTCGCCTGCCAAAGGCTCTGATGATGACGCCGCGCTGGGTTGCATGGTGACCTCCGTCTCATAGTCCTCCTGGTCCTGGTCTCGTTGCATCGAAGTGGCAACCTTTGCCTGATGCCTCGGTACTCCGCTGATACGCTTGCTCCCTTTGCACCAAAGAGGAAAGACGGACGCTGCGCGCGCTGGCACCCGCCTGGTGCTCCGTGTCGTCATGGCTTGCGTCATGGGCACCTCGCGAGGTACCCTGCCTTGAACTCTCCGCCTCCTCGCGAGCCAGCCTGATGAGGCTATGCCTGAGGATGCGCCGTGTCGTTCGCCTCGCGAGGCTTGGCCCCTCGCGAGGGTCTTGAGCCTCGTGTTGATGAAGATGGGCCGCGCTGGGCCCCCACTTGAGCCACGCCGCAGGCCGCAGGCAGGCAAGTCTGGGGACCCCCATTCCTAGAACGCCGACAGTAGCCCCCGAGCCCAAGCTGCGCATGGACTTGGCCGTGCCGAGAGGCGAAAGGGCAAGGGCGAAGCGCCGCGGGACCCAACAGCCTGTGACCTCGGACGCCGCGTGGCGGTTGATTGGACGTGGCGCCTCCGCTTCCCCATGATGCCTTGGTGATCATGCGAGTTGGACAAGTCCCTGCACGCAGAACGTGTTATGATTACCTGTGATCGTGGAGACCGGCGGTTGGCCTTCGCTGGCTATAAGTACGGCACCGCTCGTGCCCGTCCAGTCCATCTCCTCTTGCTCTCTCTTGCGCCTCAGTTCTTGCTCCGTCTTGGTTTGATGGCTCCGATTCGCCAATTCTCTGCAGCGGAGAAGGGAAAGGCTCCTCGAGAAGGGCCAGACCCTCTCCCGCCAAAGAAGCGACTCGCCCATTGCAGCCGGGATGACGAGGACCATCCAGTGGTGGCGAGGCCCCGGGGCAAGCGAGCTCCGCCGGGGTTCCCGCTGCCTTTGTACGCCCACGTCGAGGGCCCCGGAGGTGTTGATGCTGATCGCCGCGGTCAGCACCGTCATCGGCGCTGTCGGGTTATGAAGGCGTGGGTGGTTCCTCCTGGAGTCCATGCCGAGGGCTCCTCCCATGAGTTTGTGCTCCACGTCGTCACTCCTCTTCAGTCTTGGATCCGCCTTCCTCCTTCTTCGCCTCCATGGTTCTTCCAGGGGGGCCTATGGAGCTCTAGCTGCAGCACGCCGACTGCGGCGCCCCCGCGACCGAGGCCGAGGTCGTCGTTGCTACCCCGGGCGCGGTCTACATGTCCCGCGGCTGGAGGGAGATCGCCTGGGTCTGCAGGGAAAGAGGCGTCTTCACGGTCCACCTGGAGTATGACAGCGCGACGATGATGTTCCTCAAGGTCTTCAACGCGATCGGGCACCGGCTGGAGTGCCGCCGCGGGAGAGGCGGCCAGGACCTCACCCTGGTGAGGGCTAGGCCCGTCGACCGCCCCCTTGGCAGTGGCGCCCGAGGGTCCAGCGGCTCCAGCGAAGGCTTCGTGACTCCGGAGACGAGCGACGACAGCTACGAGCCCCCGAGCCGTCGCCCCTCCAGGAGCAGGGCGGACACGTCAGGCCGTCGCCAACCCTGATCTGGATGGAGTTGGCGCCAGTGCCTGACTGCCCACTGTTGATGATGGCGTCTCCCGCAGTAGCTCATGTAGTTAGCATCCCTTAGGATTCGTTCCCTGCGAGGAATCAGAATGCGCCCCGTGGGGGCTTGTAAGGTGTCTGTAGTCATGTCTGTTAATATGTATGACCTTTTGACTTGGATCCGAGCGAGCTGCTAACTCTGTTATAGTTCAGCTTTCCCTTTCGCACCTCACAAGGGCTTGGTGCTCTACGCCGACAGGTCCCAGTCCCAAGGCAGCGTCAGCCGTCGCTGGTATGCCAGGTCGTGATGCCGTGGTCAAGGCCAGGAGGTGAGCGACCCGAGGTCCGGTAAGAGCCCCTGAGTCGCGATGCTCAGGAGGTCCCCTTTGGCGCCCAAGCAGCCATCACTTAGTGAGAAAGGGAAGCAACGTCGCTAGTACGGAGTTGCTTTAGGTGCGGGGGTAGTGCTGCAGCAGCCAGTGCCGTGGGTGGTAACTTATCTTGAGGATCAGGGGCCGCTCCAGGTGTGTCGTCGGGTCCATGTGTGGATAGGAGCAGAAACGCTCGGCAAGGTCCTCACGAGGCCCCTTCTTCCCCACCTCTGCTCCCCTTTCTGCTCTACGTCCCGGCCCTCGAGCTTGTCTCAACCGCCGCTGGTATGCTAAGTTGTGATGCCGTGGACAAGGCCAGAGGGTGAGGGTTGGAGAGCCAGTAAGATCCCCGAGTCGCGATGCTCAGGCACCCCCCTTTAACGTGCAAGCGGTTCGCGCGGGCGAGGGCGAAGGAAACCTCGTGAGGGCCTCGGCTTGCATGGTTCCCTCCAGGGATCCTGCAGGGTCATCACAGAAAGAAGACGGTGTTGCCACGGTGGCCATTAGTCGATCGTTAATCACTCAAGAGCTTGCTGGTTGAGGTAGGCGAGGTGTATCTGGGCACCCGTGAGCCAGCACGGGACTCTCGAGGCCCTACCTCTGGGCGAGTTGCGCCCGGCACTGGACCGTATCTGGAGATGTGTCGCTGCAAAATTTGGTTAGATGCCGGTACTCTATGTCCTCGGGTCCCGGCCCTCGAGCTTGTCTCAGCCGTCGCTGGTCTGCCAGGTCGCGATGCCATGGACAAGGCCAGAGGGTGAGGGCTGGAGAGCCAGTAAGAGCCCTGGGTCGCGATGCTCAGGCACCCCCCTTTAACGTGCAAGTGGCCGACATGGGAAGAGAAGATGCCGCGGGCGGGCACCATGCAGCTAAGCGTGATAGGCAATGCATAGTTGGAAATAAACGCTAGGGGGATACACGCCGCTGGGTCTGGCCCGAACAGCTTGGGGATGATGCAGCCCGAGGGGCGCCCCCAACAAGGGAAACAAATGACGGAAAGGTAAATGCAGATACATGCCGCGGGGACGGACCCACGCGGCCTGGGAGTGATGCAACCCTGGGAGGGTGCTCCCAGCTGAGAGCGGAACTTGAAAGATGTCACCTGAGGATGTCGTCGGCGTAGTGGCGTTGGTGCAGCAGACTTGACGGGCTGTAGAAGCCGATCCTCATGAGCCTCCAGGCCCCGGGGCCTCGGGAGGCTCCGGAGGCGCTGGTGACTCCTCGCGAGCTGCCTCCATCTCCTCCAAGGCCGCGGAACGCCTGTCTTCCTGAGCCTCCACGATGCCCCTCATGAGGCGCTGGTACGCCGCAGCCATTCTTGGCAGGCCGTAAGGCATGCGAGCATAGCTGTGGGGTGGACCTCCGCAGCGCCCCACTTGTGAGGGCCAGAGGCGCTCCGTTGCGGCGATCTGATTGAGCCCTGGTACGTCGACGCAGACGCGCAGCCCACCATCCTTGCCTGGATGTGGGGCCACGGCTGGCAAGCGGCGGCAACCTCTCATGATCCTTGTCTCCCATAGCTCCTGGATGGCCTCGTCAATGAACTCTTGCTGGTCTGATCTTCCTCCCTTGGCTCCCTCTCGAGGGAAACGTGCCACGAAGCACGCCTCCACATGGTGCCCAAGCGCCTCCCTCGTGACTCCGGCTAGGCCGGTGGCCCTCCAGGTAGGAGCCCCCGAGCCCTGCCTGAGGAGGGCGCCGGGCGCGCTTTCCTTTGTGATGGATGGAGGGCCCTCCTGAGGAGGCACGGGCCCTGAGGGGCCTGCCTCCTGAGGGGCTGAGCCTGACGACGTCTTCTTCTTCTTGGGGGTGGTCTCGGGATGTCTCCTGCTTCTGCGATCTGGGTCTTCTAGCGACGCGGCCTGAAAGGCTTGCTCCAGGGAACACACTGCATCTCTCTCTTCACAGGGCACCGTGATGATGCCGCCACTTCCTGGCATCTTGAGGACGTTGTAGCCGAGGTGGGTCACGGCCATGAACTTGGCCAGTGCTGGGTACCCGAGGATGGCGTTGTACGGCAGGCGGATGTGGGCGACGTCGAAGTCAATGAGCTCGGTGCGGTAGTTGCTGCGGGCTCCAAAGGTGACAGGGAGGCGGACCTGCCCGATCGGGACTGTGGAACCGTCGGTGATCCCGGAGAAAGGCCTGGTTGGCTGAAGCTGGTTATAGGGCACTTGGAGGTTGTTGAATGTTTCCACGGATAGGATGCTGAGCCCTGCCCCGCCATCGATGAGGGTCTTGGTGACCTGCACGTTGGTGATGACTGGGGAGCAGAGCATCGGGAGGACCCCTGCAGTGGCCGCGCACTTGAGCTGGTCTGCCGAGCTGAACGTGATGGGGCACGCCGACCACCTGAGGGGGCGCGTTGATTCGAGCTTGGGGAGAACTGCATTCACTTCGCGTGCAAACTGCTTGAAGATACATTGGGAGGCTGGGGCTTGAGCCCCGCCCAGGATGCAGGCGGTCGCGCGCGGCTCCTGGAAGCCCCCAGCCCCCTCGTCTTGATGGCGGTCTTCGTTCCTTCTTGGTGGAGGCGGCAGCGGAGGTAGGCCTGCGTTGCCATGAGGGCGGTCCTCACGAGGCTGATCTCTCCAGTCCCCCTCGCGAGGTAGGTCCCGCCAGCGGTCCTCGCGAGGCTGGTCGCGCCACCCCTGGCGCGGGCCGCGGTCTTCCCAGTGCCCTGGGTTTCTTCCTCCTCCCCGGCCGTAGCCCCGGTCAGCACGGTCAGGGCGACAGCCGATCCTTCCTTCTCGTACGGCGCGGAGCTCTTGACATTCGTTGGTGTTGTGGGTGTGGAGGTCATGGTACACACAGTACCGGCTGCTTCTAGTGGGTTCGGGCAGATCCTTGCCCCGCTTGGTGTCTGGTTCGGCTACGAGCACGGCAGCCCCCTTGCGCTGCACGTCCTTGGCCTTGGGCTTCTTCTCTTCTGGGTCCACGGCAGGCAGCTCGAGGAGGGAGAGGCGCCCCTCCTCAGCCCTGGCACACTTGTTCGCCAAGTTGAACAGCTCCAGGGAGGTGTAGAGGTCTTCGTGCATCGCCAGCTCCTCCTTCATCTTGACGTCACGCACGCCGTCAGAGAAGGCGGAGATGATGGCCTCCTCTGACACCCTGGGGATCTTGAGGCACGGGCTGTTGAAGCGCTGGATGTACTTTTGCAGGGTCTCTCCAGGTTGTTGCTTGATGCGGCGCATGTTGCTCACGGCAGGCGGCCAGTCGCGAGTACCTTGGAAGTTGGCGATGAAGCGGGCGCACATCTGGTCCCAGGAGGAGATCGTGCCTGGAGCCAGATTCAGGAGCCAGGTTCGAGCTCCTTCCTTGAGCACCATGGGAACCAGTTTGCCATGACCTTTTCA
Organism: Triticum monococcum; assembly: GCA_034509565.1. NCBI lineage: Eukaryota > Viridiplantae > Streptophyta > Magnoliopsida > Poales > Poaceae > Triticum > Triticum monococcum. Next base: position 152,177,371 of record CM067842.1, read on the forward strand.
TCCCCACCGGCAGCCTCGACGCCCAGCTCATAGAGCTGGAGAAACTCTGCGGGATCAACCGTGCCGTCATAGCGAGGGGGCAGGTCGGGCTTGAACTTGCCGGGCCATGCGACGCTGTGCAGCTTAGTGGTGTAGGCGTGGCAGCCCGCGGTGGCCACGAAATGCCTCGGTTGGTGGAGAGGTTGGTCTTGAGGATCCCCACACGCTGCAGCTAGGAGCAGGGTGGGGTCTTGACGTGCTGGAGCTAGAGCAGGGTCGCGACATGCCGGAGCAGGGAGCACCCTGGCAGCCCCCTGCGGGCAAGGGATTTCTTGGCAGCTTCGCTCTTGTTGCGATGGCGCCTGGCGGAGCGGGTTCCGCCCAGGGGCCAGTAGCCTTGGAGCCACGGCATCTTCTTGGAGGGGAGGCGGCTGGTGCGCCTCTGGAGCTTCGTTGCCCGCGCGGGGCGGAGTGCGGCGCAGAGGGACGGACGGCGGGGAAAAGCCCCTTGCGGCGCGGACAAGCTCGGCGACGCGGTCGAGCCATTCTTTGTAGACGTCGTTGACGGGATGGTAGCGCAGGAGCTCGTTTGCCACGAGGAGCGCAGCTCGAGCCTCCAAGGGTGCTCGGAGCGCGCGGGACGAAGAACCAGCTGGTGCGAGCGACGGAGTGGCGGTGCGGCCGTCCTGCCGCACGGACGGGTGCTGAGACGATTCCTGCTGCTCGCCCCCCGCCGGGCCGGTGGCGGCGTTGATGGCGAGCGACGGGGAACAACGAGGACGCCCACCGACGGGGGCCGTCTGGGCGACGCGAGAAGCGATGGCGGCCCGGCGCTCGGTGCGGGCTCGACGAGCGTCAGACATGGACGCGACGGTCAGAGGAGAGCGGAGCGGTGGAAGACGAATTCCGGCGCACCCCTACCTGGCGCGCCAAAATGTCGGATTTCGGGTTCCAACAGACCCTTAAGGTTCGAACACTGGGGTGCGCGTGGAAATCTCACCTTCAACCTCTCCGTCTCGATGGGATCTAAACTACTAAAGGAAACACACAAGAGACACCAGATTTATACTGGTTCGGGCCACCGTTGTGGTGTAATACCCTACTCCAGTGTGTGGTGGATGGATTGCCTCCTGGGGCTGGTGTGGATGAACAATACAAGGAAGAATAGCCTCGCGAGGGTCTGTTCTTGGCTGTGGTGATGAACTGCTATGGAGAGTTGAGTCACCTTTCTCTCTCTTTCTCTCTCAGATCCCGGACCGAACAACCAGGAATCGAACCGAACCGAACCCCAGGAATCGAACCGAACCGAACCCCAGGAATCGACCCCCCTGCTATGTGGGTGGCTAGTCCTATTTATAGAGGCCCTGGTCCTCTCCCCAAATATTGAACGGGAAGGGATCCAACAATGGCGGGCTAATTTGAAGGGGGACAGCGAGTACATCTATCCTGACAAAAGCAGTCTTCGCCTGCCAAAGGCTCTGATGATGACGCCGCGCTGGGCTCCATGGTGACCTCCGTCTCGTAGTCCTCCTGGTCCTGGTCTCGTTGCACCGAAGTGGCAACCTTTGCCTGATGCCTCGGTACTCCGCTGATACGCTTGCTCCCTTTGCACCAAAGAGGAAAGAGGGACGCTGCGCGCGTTGGCACCCGCCTGGTGCTCCGTGTCGTCATGGCTTGCGTCGTGGGCACCTCGCGAGGCACCCTGCCTTGAACTCTCCGCCTCCTCGCGAGCCAGCCTGACGAGGCTGTGCCTGAGGATGCGCCATGTTGTCCGCCTCGTGAGGCTTGGCCCCTCGCGAGGGTCTTGAGCCTCGTGTTGATGAAGATGGGCCGCGCTGGGCCCCCACTTGGGCCACGCCGCAGGCCGCAGGCAGGCAAGTTTGGGGACCCCCGTTCCCAGAACGCCGATAGAGGTTGTTGAATGTTTCCACGGACAGGACGTTGAGCCCTGCCCCACCATCGATGAGGGTCTTGGTGACCTACACGTTGCTGATGACTGGGGAGCAGAGCATCGGGAGGACTCCTGCAGTGGCTGCGCACTTGAGCTGGTCTGCCAAGCTGAATGTGATGGGGCACGCCGACCACCTGAGGGGGCGCGTTGCTTCGAGCTTGGGGAAAACTGCATTCACCTCACGGGCGAACTGCTTGAAGATACATTGGGAGGCTAGGGCTTGAGCTCCGCCTAGGATGCAGGCGATCGCGCGCGGCTCCTGGAAGCCCCCAGCCCCCTCGTCTTGATGGCGATCTTCGTTCCTTCTTGGTGGAGGCGGCAGCGGAGGTAGGCCTGCGTTGCCATGAGGGCGGTCCTCACGAGGCTGGTCTCTCCAGTCCCCCTCACGAGGCAGGTCCCGCCAGCGGTCCTCGCGAGGCTGGTCGTGCCACCCCTGGCGCGGGCCGCGGTCTTCCCAGCGCCCTGGGTTTCTTCCTCCTCCTCGGCCATAGCCCCGGTCAGCACAGTCAGGGCGACGGCCGATCCTTCCTTCTCGTACGGCGCGGAGCTCTTGACATTCGTTGGTGTTGTGGGTGTGGAGGTCATGGTACACACAGTACCGGTTGCCTCTGGAGGGTTCGGGCAGATCCTTGCCCCGCTTGGTGTCTGCTTCAGCTGCGAGCACGGCAGCCCCCTTGCGCTTCACGTCCTTGGCCTTGGGCTTCTTCTCTTCTGGGTCCGCGGCAGGCAGCTCGAGGAGGGAGAGACGTCCCTCCTCAGCCCTGTGCACTTGTTCGCCAAGTTGAACAGCTCCAGGGAGGTGCAGAGGTCTTCGTGCATCGCCAGCTCCTCCTTCATCTTGACGTCACGCACGCCGTCAGAGAAGGCGGAGATGATGACCTCCTCTGACACCCTGGAGATCTTGAGACGCGCGCTGTTGAAGCGCTAGATGTACTTTTGCAGGGTCTCTCCAGGTTGTTGCTTGATGCGGCGCATGTCGCTCACGGCAGGCGGCTGGTCGCGAGTACCTTGGAAGTTGGCGATGAAGCGGGCACGCATCTGGTCACAGGAGGAGATCGTGCCTGGAGCCAGATTCAGGAGCCAGGTTCGAGCTCCTTCCTTGAGCGCCATGGGGAACCAGTTCGCCATGACCTTTTCATCCCCGCCGGCAGCCTCGATGCCCAGCTCACAGATCTGGAGGAACTCTGCGGGATCGGTCGTGCCGTCGTAGCGAGGGGGCAGGTCGGGCTTGAACTTGCCGGGCCACGCGACGCTGCGCAGCTCAGTGGTGTAGGCATGGCAGCCCGCGGTGGCCACGAAAGGCCTCGGTTGGTGGAGAGCTTGGTCTTGAGGGTCCCCACGCGCTGCAGCTAGGAGCAGGGCGGGGTCTTGACGCGCCGGAGCTGGAGCAGGGTCGCGGCATGCTGGAACAGGGAGCGCCCGGGCAGCCCCCTGTGGGCAAGGGATTTCTTGGCAGCTTCACTCTTGCTGCGCTGGCGCCTGACGGAGCGGGTTCCGCCCAGGGACCAAGCGCCTTGGAGCCACGACATCTTCTTGGAGAGGAGGTGGCTGGTGCGCCTCTGGAGCTTCGTTGCCTGCGCAGGGCGGAGTGCGGCGCAGAGGGACGGACGGCGCGGAAGAGCCCCCTGCGGCGCGGACAAGCTCGGCGACGCGGTCGAGCCATTCTTCGTAGACGTTGTCGACGGGACGGTAGCGCAGGAGCTTGTTTGCCGCGAGGAGCGCAGCTCAAGCCTCCAAGGGTGCGCGGAGTGCGCGGGACGAAGAGCCAGCTGGTGTGAGTGACGGAGTGGCCGTCTTGATGCACGGACGGGTGCTGAGACGATGCCTGCTACTCGCCCCCCGCCAGGCCGGTGCCGGCGTTGATGGCGGGCGTCGGGGAACGACGAGGACGCCCACTGACGGGGACCGTCTGGGCGACGCGAGAAGCGATGGCGGCCCGGCGCTCGGCGCGGGCTCGACGAGCGTTTGACATGGATGTGACGGTCGGAGGAGAGCGGAGCGGTGGAAGACGAATTCCGGCGCACCCCTACCTGGCGCGCCAAATGTCGGATTTCGGGTTCCGGCAGACCCTTAAGGTTCGAACACTGGGGTGTGCGCAGAAATCTCGCCTTCAACCTCTCCGGCTCGATGGGACCTAAACTACTAAAAGAGCTGCACGAAAGACACAAGATTTATACTGGTTCGGGCCACCGATGTGGTGTAATACCCTACTCCAGTGTGGTGGATGGATTGCCTCTTGGGGCTGGTGTGGATGAACAATACAAGGAAGAACAGCCTCGCGAGGGTCTGTTCTTGGCTGTGGTGATGAACTGCTATGAAGAGTTCAGTCACCCTCTCTCTCTCTCTCTCTCTCTACTTGCGAACCGAACGAACCAACCGAACCGAACCGAACCCCTTGCTATGTGGGTGGCTAGTCCTATTTATAGAAGCCCTGGTCCTCTCCCCAAATATGGAGCGGGAAGGGATCCAACAATGGCGGGCTAATTTGAAGGGGGACAACGAGTACGTCTATCCTGACAAAAGCAGTCTTCGCCTGCCAAAGGCTCTGGTGATGACGCCACGCTGGGCTCCATGGTGACCTCGGTCTCGTATCCTCCTGGTCTTGTTGCACCAAAGTGGAAACCTTTGCCTGATGCCTCGGTACTCTGCTGATACGCTTGCCCCCTTTGCACCAAAGAGGAAAGAGGGACGCTGCGCGCGCTGGCACCCGCCTGGTGCCCCGTGTCGTCATGGCTTGCGTCATGGGCACCTCGCGAGGTACCCCGCCTTGAACTCTCTGCCTCCTCGCGAGCCAGCCTGATGAGGTTGTGCCTGAGGATGCGCCATGTCGTCCGCCTCGCGAGGCTTGGCCCCTCGCGAGGGTCTTGAGCCTCGTGTTGATGAAGATGGGCCGCGCTGGGCCCCCACTTGAGCCACGCCGCAGGACGCAGGCAGGCAAGTCTGGGGACCCCCATTCCCAGAACGCCGACATACATTTTCTGGATTTAGTTTAAATTATAATAATTCAGAAAATTCCAAAAAATTCCCAAAACTTCTAAAAATCATAGAAAATCAACCGTAACTCCAAATGAAATAAATTATATATGAAAAATTGTCAGAAAATTCAAGGAATCTGTTTATGGCATTTTCATGCATGTTTGAACAATGTTTGTCCTCTGTTTTGGACAAAAAAATAAATGGCATTTAACTAATCATATATGGAGTTTGAATTTGAATCTTGCATTCAAACCAACTTCATTTAATTGTGTTGCTAGTTGCATTAGCTCAATCAACAACATATTTCCATTTCATTATCATGCATCATGTTGTGCATTGCATTGATTGTGTTCTTCCTTGTTTGCCGGTAATTGTCCCCTCTCGGTAGACCCTGCTCCGACACTGTGATCATTGACACTCATGAAGACTCAATGTTATCTTCAGAAGTGCGAGGCAAGCACAACCACCTTGTTCATTCCGATACAAGCCCACTCTCTCGCTCCTGCTCTCTTTTACTGCATTAGGACAACAACGATTCATCTGTTACTTGTTGCGGTAGTTGAACCCCTTATCCTCTGCATGACCTGTCATTGCCACAGTAAATAGATGAAACCCACTAGCATGCGTAGGAGTTGTTTGAGCCCTGATGTGCCTACTCATTCATGCTTGTTTGTCATGCCTGCTACTGCTTAGAGTTGAGTCAGGTCTGATTCATCGGGGATGGATCGGAGGTGTGTAAACATGTCCTACTGTGTGTGAGCTAAGTGTGTGAACACATTTTGGTAAAGGTAGCGGTGAGAGGCCATGTAGGAGTACATGGTGGGTTGTCTCATTGAAACCGTCCTCAGGAACTGAGTTCTGTGTTTGTGATCCATGAAACAGCTACTACCACACATTGTGCAATGAAATATGACCCCGCTCGACTTACTGACCCCTCTCGTCCTTTGTCCAGGAGTTGCAATTAGTTTCTGGTGCTTATAGGATATGTTTTGGCGGCCGTGCGTAGCGTTGACCCTAGGGGTGGGCTATGATGCGGTAGATACACCATGGCACGGTGTACCGGGTGCCCGTTTGGTGTGTCGGGAACCCTGCACACATCGTTTGGGGCTGTGAGCGAAACTCCGGCCGGATCTCCTCGCGGATGGAACCCGAATAGGCGATAAACCTGGACTAGAGACTTGTGTGGTTAGTCTGGTCGTGGTCTACACCCACGTCGGCTTTCGCTTGAAGTCTGCCGAGCACATGTCGTGTGTAGACGCTAAGTGGTGGAAACATGTGTGACGAAGTACACCCCTGCAGGGTTATAAATGATCTATTCGAATAGCTGTGTCCGCGGTAAAGGACTTCTAGGTTGCCTATAACAGTTCATAGACAAGTGAAAGTGGATACTCTAAAACTCGCAAGATAAGTGTGAGTGCTATGGATGGCCTTCTCATAGGGAGACGGGAGCGGATACATAGTGGTGTATTGAATGGTGAATATGTGGACTCGTGTGCACCACCTCAAAAGAGTTGCTTGCAGTCGTAGTTCAGGTTAGCCACTGAGTCAAAGCTGGCTTGCTGCAGTTAAACTCCACCCCCCTTGTTGATACTGATGCATATGTAGTTTAGATGTGATGTAAGTCTTGCTGAGTACCTTTGTACTCACGTTTTCTTAATTTATGTTTTGCAGAGAGATTTCAGTCTCGCTAGTAGTTCCGCGTGGACTTCAACGTTTAGCTTGATACCTCAGCTACGATCTTGTGCCCTCGGCAGGATCTGGTAGATAGTCAGGCTTCTTTGCCTTTTTCATTTGTAGATGTCTATACTCAGATATGTTAAGCTTCCGCATGTGCTTGAATTGTATGCTGTGATTGTTGGGTCATGAGACCCATGTTTGTAATATCTCGCTCCTCGGAGCCTAAGGAATAAATACTTGAGTTGTAGAGTTATGTTGTGATGCCATGTTGTATTTACACATATCGAGCATATTATGTGTATGATTGAAATACTTGGTATGTGTGGGATCCGACAATCTAGTTGTTTATCCTTGGCAGCCTCCCTTATGGGGAAATGTAGTCTAGTGCTTCCATGAGCCATAGTAGTCTTCTACAGCCCGGTTCACCAGAGTCCTGCTAGCCCAACACTACTGCTCAGGACACTTGACTGGCCGGCATCTGTTTCATTTTGTTCCTGTGTCTGTCCCTTCAGGGAAATGTCACGCGGTGACATCCGGAGTCCTGCCTAGCATGCTACAGCCTGGGTTCCCGGAGTCCTGTTAGCCCACTGCTACAGCCCGGATTCACACGCTGCTGACCGACACGCTCGATACGATTCATGTATGCCTGTCCCCATAGGTTAGTGCCGCTTTGGTTTCACGACTAGCCATGTCGGCCCGGGTTCTCTATCATATGGATGCTAGCGACACTATCATATACGTGGGCCAAAAGGCGCAAACGGTCCCGGGCCATGGTAAGGCGACACCCGTGGGAATACTGTGCGTGAGGACGGAATGTGATATGAGGTGTTACCGGCTAGATCGATGTGACTTGGAACGGGGGTCCTGACACTGGAGGAAGAAGGGGTCGGAGGCCCTCTCGAGCCGGCGCTCTCTCGGAGAGAATGACACGCCCGCCGATCGGGACGCGCGGGCAGCCGTTGGTCTCCTCCCTCGCTGCCGACGACAGCGTGAACGATGCACCCACACCCCTGCCTCGGTCGAGGTTGTCCAGCCGGATTTGTGACCAGCCGTGAGGTGAGATAGAGTGTGGCCACCTATGTGTTGCTTAGATCTAGAGAGCAAGAGAGAGTGAACGAGAGGAACCATAGTAAAGCAAGCGCTAAGGCTCCTGCTTTTATATATAGTGGAGTGATTTTGTTGTACCATCTTCAAAAAAATGCGCTCCTACGTGTACCCGCGAGTGGGTGTGAGAGAACTAGTGCGTGCGTGCACCGCTTCTCTTCGTGAGAGTACAATATACTATGCCCAAAGAACGTTCGCCGCAAGAGTAATAGTACAAGTGTGTGATGTGTGAGCTAAAATAAAATGTGCGCACCGTCTTTTGTTTTTTAGAAGTTCTAAGGGTAGGGTGTGAAGAGCACATATGTGCGTGACGTCTACCTGCAGATAGACGGTGGGTGCGACGTGCGAGTCTGCGAGAGGACTCGGGAGAGTCGTGACTCGTGAGGGTGCGTGTGCGTGAGAGAGAGGGGGGCACGTATCAATGCAATGCATCTGTCCGTAAATCATTATCCGACAAACGTTCACCACAAGCCTTTTCCCGACGAACGCTGTAAGAACCGTTAGATCAGCATCCGACAGTGTCAGTTTTGCCATGTCATTTAACAGAACAGGCACTCCTCCTACACACAAATCTTCCACGTGAGTGTTAGCAACTGCCGTATGCTCCATCCGTTCCGAAATGCAGTGCATATAGCTTTATTGAAAATTCGAACCTCGCAAACTTTTACCGAGTTTTCGTGTACCAAATTGCACATGTAGAATACCATGTATATGTCATTTCATTCATCTTCGAGAGGTAACTATAAAGTTGGGTGAGGAGTCTACAAAGAAAGACCATCGTATGACCCGCAGCAATTTCAAGCATCCTTTAGTGTCGAGGAATATCATAGGAACTCTATATGATATGATTTTTATAGGATTTTTTCCTTTAGAGCCAATTGGTTCATAGGAATATATTCATATACTCCACATTTCAAAGGAAATAAACATGATATCATTTCTATAGCTTTAGAGCCAATTGGTTCATATGAATGGATTCCTATACTCCCTTAATTTCAAAGGAAAATAAACATTAGCGTATATTCAATAGAAAAGTTCCTATGATATGAACCAAATTACATATCTTTTCTAATCCCTCCTCATAGGAATTGAGATACATGTCATCTCTATATTCAATAGAAAAGTTCCTATGATGTGAACCAAATGACATCTCTTTTCCAATCCCTACTCATTGGAATTGAGATGCTCCATGTCATCTCTTTCCCTACAACTTCCATGTATACATCTTCTATTCCTAAATAGATAGTACAACCCACTAGTAGCTTTTTTCCAAAACATGCAACTATGGCACAAGAACTATATACTGTGCCAATAACTTTGAAAGATGGTCGCTGGATGAAGCTAACCCGACAGTGCAGAGATAGGCAAATCCGAGCACTACTAGCCGTTGGATATCATCAACATTCCACCAGATCTGCCACATGTACAATTTAGAAGACTCCATGGTTGAACTTAAGCATAATGCACAAACCTCAAAACACAAGCACTTCTCCTTTGTTCTAGAATCTTCTGTATCATAATTGATTTTTTTTCTAAATGAATTGCCATTATTTGTTTTTTACTTTATGATTTACTCCCTCCATTCCAAAATAGATGACCCAACTTTGCACCAACTCAAAGTTAGTGCAAAGTTGGGTCATCTATTTTGGAACGGAGGGAGTACAATGCACAACCCCATGAATCTTAACATTTTTATAGAACTTATTGATTTTGAGTGAGATGAACTATAAGAACTAAACGAACATCTACATCATCCATATATGACTCAAAGATTTACATGCTATAGTGTGTATTTATTCATAATTTGGTTTTGAAATCTCATGCGTTCAAACATGTGTACTCCCTCCGTCCGCGAATAAGTGTACTTCTAGCCTTTGTTCTAAGTCAAAGTTTTAAAATTTTGACCAAATATATACAAAAGAGTAGTAACATATATGACATAAAATTGATATATTATGAAATTACAATTCAAAACGAATCTAGTGATACTAATTTAGTGTCATAAATGCTGCTACTTTTCCCTATAAAGTTGGTCAAAGTTTTAAAACTTTGACTTAAGACAAAAGCTAGAACTACACTTATTCATGCGCAGAGGGAGTACCTTACTAGTAGTTTTGAGTAGAGTAGCAAATTTCAGCGGCCCCGGGTATATCAAAATGCAGGGCCCATGCATCATTGCCTTTTGGTCGAACCTATGTCCACAATTTTTTGTACGTACTATATCTCCATTGGTCCCCGAACCCAAAATGCTGCCTCGTTCCCGTAAAACCAAGCGGCCCACACATATTTAAGGCGTCAGCTCGAACCCGTTTACTATGACGTGGCCCCGCACGCTGTAGTACTCCTACAAACCCTGCCGCTGCACTCATCATCGGTTTTCTCCAAGAGGACGAGGGAGAAGCCGATTTGTAGTGGAGGCGCTTTAAAAAAAGGATTTGCAGTGGAGAGCCCTACCCTAGGGTGCCCTAGGTAGCTGCTGCATGCATCATTGTTTTCTCTTTTCTTTATGCTCTTGCACCCTAGAGTGAAATGATGGTTGATTCGTCCATCCAGCTTAATGCGGGAAAGGTGGGGCTTTGTGATTTGACCCCTCGTCGCTCATTTTCTACTACTGCGGCGCTACGACCGGGGTGCCTCCAATTCCAACCGCTGCACCGAACTGTAATTTGGTGCATCGCACGTGGAACAAGACGGTGGATGAGCGACATGTCAGCCAAAGGGGTCCTGTTAAGTGTGTCGCCATTTCGTGTGCGGACTGACCCTGCTTGAGTTGCTACGCCAACACGACAGGAGCAGCCTACCACTTGGTTTTGCTCCTTGGTGAATCCCGACTATATTGATCTAAAAAGATACGTGCTGAACTACCCTCTCCGTCTCGTTTTTTTATTTTTAGGCATCTCGGTTTATAGGGCATGCACGTAGTTCTAGGTCATCCATTTGACTAACTAAATAGGAGTTACTATGTCACAAAAAGTATATCATTGGATTCTTAAGCGGATGTACTTGTATTTAAAAGTCGAGGGCGGGGCTTTTCCTGCGCGGTAGGCGGCGGGGCAGTTCCGCCTAGTTGATTCGACAGAGACGCGAGAAGACGAGGGAGTAGCTGCTGCAAACGTAGGGCTGTGTGATTTGACAACGAGTTACTGCTAGTAGGTGGGGCCCTGTGATTTGACTTGACATTATCATTTTAACTGCGGTGCTACGACCGGCGTGAGTCTCCCAGATTCCTGACCACCTCCATACAAGTGCCTCCCCAATGCTCCACCATGTAGTAGAGGCTGGCTCTTGCATGAGAGCCCACTTCTCCACTTTTTCCTTGCCTCTCTTTCCTCCACATATGCAAAAATGCCATGTAAGGCGCACTATTGTACTTACTTTTACTTGCTCCTACAGGTGCTTAAGCTTGCCAGATAGGCATAAAGTCTGATGTGGCAAGTTAATCAAGAAGAGAGAGACTAGTTTGGTGACCCAAGGAAGAAACGGTGCTAAGCGCGTGTACCTAGGTGAAAAGACAATTTTGAGTCTATAGCTAATTAAATGAAACAAACTTAGCAACACCATTTCATTGGAAGAGGTCACTCCTTGGCAAATGCAATAAATACACGCGCTTACTAACACCGTTTCTTCCTTGTGTACGAAGAAATAGATAGAGAGGAGTAACAAAAAATACACTTATAGCCAACCTTGTTGTAGAATGAGTGACTAAGTAATGACTATGTATGACATGCCAACATCAGATAGCCTAACACACCGTGTTAAATCTCCAAGGGCGCGACCGCGCGAGCGACACGATGGTCGTGGTAGGCGCGACCACGATACGGGCTGCTGGCAGCCCTTGGATCTGAGATCAAACGGTCGCATGCTAAGTTGCTGAAAATTTGCAGAATAACCCTCCAGGATAGGATATTCACGCATAGGTCTAGAATCACGCCATGCAACCATTCGATCTCAGATCCAAGGGCTCTCGGAAGCCCGTATCATGGGAGAATGGAAAGCCACTACCCCGCCGTTCGCACGCTGGCAGTTCGCTCCTACTTGTCCCCGCACGTCCTTCAATACTACGGCGGTTCGCTCCTAGTCGTCCCGTCCATTCACATTACGACAGTTCCACTAATCCTAACCCTCCTCCCAAATCCATGGCATCCCAAATCTCCATGATTGGCGGTGAGTACAAGGTTAGAACCATCACCAGCGATGAGTTCGACGTCATCTACACCCGTTCTTCCGTGATGGTGAAAGGATGCCTTTCTCGCTGCAGACGCATGTTCGAAAGCTCAGATGATAAGTGGGTCGCTGGGCTAGATGTTGAGTACACCATAGTCCTGGGACAAGAGAAGGATCTAAAGGACGAAGAGAGGAAGAAGCCAGCCGTGATCCAGGTTTGCGTGCATGACTTATGCTTGGTCTACCACATATGCCATGCCGATGTTGAGTGCCAGGATTTTAAGGACTTCCTCGGGAGCAACCTAGTCAAATTCGTTACTATAGACTTTGGTAACGACAAAGAAATCCTGGGTCGGATAGGCCTCGTTGTAGGCAACCCCTTCGACCTCCAGAAGAATTGGCTGGTGCCCTCTCGTTAGCCTTCAATGCTGACCCTGGCAGGAGCCATGGTTTATCCTTTGTACAGTAAACTGGTGAAACCTCCATACACGTTTCATCGTCATGCATGGCAGTGGAATGTACTAGATATAGACCACATCCACTACGCTGCAATGGATGGCTACCATTGCTTCAATATCTACAAGGGTTGGATGAAGAGCAACAGCCAAGTGTGCGGTTCAAGCAAAGAAGTATCGGCCAAGAGGAATAGGGACAAGGACGAAGTCGAGGACGTGGACGAGGACTTCGAGTAAGGTGGCAGTGTTGTTGCTCATGGTGGTTCTAAACTTCTAATGCAGTGTCTACCGGATTAGTTGCATAGTTTAATTTTAGGTGTGCTTAGTTTAATTTGAGGGGTGTGTTGTGCTGAGCCCCCAGCAGAACTATGTTATGTTTCTTCTCGTTACTTTAACTCTTCAGTATGTACATACTACAAGTATTTCTTTAATTGAATTTAGCACCCCAATTAAGCACGTACTAGCTTTTTTAATAGTACTATATGCATAATTTGGCGACGAGAGCTCTCTATATGTACCACCTTTTTTTTAATTTCAAGTTTTGCTCCATGGCGTAATCCATCGATAGTACTACTGTACAAAAGTATACATTTTTTAAAAGGCTAGAGGACTGTTCATCACATATATAGCTAGTTAAATTCTCAACCTAGAACGACATGCATGCCATGTAGTAAACCGATACGGAGGAAGTATAGTAAAAATGAGGTGATTTTACCGAGCGATCAGGGGGGGAGCATGGCCTGTCATGCGGTGCCACGTGTCATGATGTACCAAGGCGATGCGTGTGTCCCTCTTGAGGCAGAAGCGATACTAGTATGTGGTTTGAGATGATGGCGAACCAAAGTGTGAAATAAGGGTTGCTTCGTCCGTCTGGGAAAGTGCGGCATTGTGATTTGACGTCTCATTGCTCATTACTACTACTGGGCCAGTACGAGTGGGGTGCGTCCCCCTGCTGTTCTGCACTGTTATTTGGTGCTTGACACGTCGACCCGTTGCTATATGTCCCACATGCCGGCGACAGGAAGTACAGAATTCATGAAAGGGAGCGTCGATGGAGGAGTATACTACTACAGAATTCATGAAAGGGAGCGACTTAGTTTTGGAAAAATCTGTTTTTATGGAGTACGTACCCACTAGGGTTTATAGGGCTCATCTAAAAAACATTCGTTTTTCCATTTGATAAGTCTCAATTCTACTCCCTCCGTCCCAAAATATAAGAACGTTTTTAACACTAACATAGTATCAAAAACGTTCTTATATTCTGGGACAGAGGGAGTACTATACTAGTAGTAGTACCATTACATGTTGGATTTCGAGGTGCGTTAGATCACCCGACGCAAGCAGTGTCAAGAGGAAACTGACCAATGCATGTACAAGTTCATGGAAATTTAGTGCTCATTCATGCATTCGTTCTAATTAATGCCTCGGTAAACACAACATCTTAAGAATAACGAGCGTACTAATTACTTGTGCAAACTACAAAATTAATTCGACCACTCACCGTCTACCTTGGTTGGAGAGATTTTGAAATTGAGCCATAAACTGGAAAGGAGGGAGTAGTAACTTTTGCCTCGATTACTATTTGTGGCCTTGTATAGATGCAAAATGTATTTTTTTATAGTGGCCTTGTATAAGTAAATGGAGGGAGTACTAACCAAAGTATGTAGTAGGGACGAGGAGTAAACGGAGGGAGTAGTAAAATTTTCTCCTCGGGCTGCGAGCCACCGCGCGCGTGTGCGAGGGAGCGGGCGTAAGGCGTGGTAAGCAAGCTTCACCTCATCCTGCGAGCCACCGCGCCCATGGGCGGGGGAGACGGCGTACTAAGCAAGCTTCTCCTCGTTCTGCGAGTTGACGGGACACATCAAAAGTACTCCAATGTATAGAGCCTTGCCTCTAAGGTAGGCCCCACATGGGTTGCCTCTTTTTTTAATTTAACATAACGCATCAAGTCGCAATTTGTTTATTCACCCGTGGTAGACGATCCTCCCTCCACCAAGTGGACAACCAGTACACGTGCCAAATTACCATGTGGGCTGCCTTTTTGTACAGAAATGAGCTCCACCGTGTACCCAGACGGGTGTGGTTGGGAAATGGACGGGAGTACGTGTGCCGTGCATGCACCTCTTCTCTTCGTGCATATCCCCCACCTACGTGGGGTGTGTGTGAGAGATACAAACCACGTTCGTGAGTGTTTTTTTGGGGTGGGGGTGGGGTGGGGGGGTTGATTTCGTGAATTATTTGTGGGAATATGTGTCTATGACATCTCAAACAAAATTTTGCATGCAATGTGTGTGAAATGGAGGCCTATCCATATCATACATAGAGGGTCGGGCAATCCACGAGAAGAGAGGGAGGGGTCATAGCTATCGATAGAGTCAAAGAGAGGATCAAGTGGGTGGGTGCGAGATCGATGAAGAGAGCCATCGAAATTATTTGTGTGTACAAGTCAAAGATATAGGGCGACTAGCCTACTGGAACGTTAGAGGGCACATGTCAAGTTTGTGTGTGGCAGGGAGACATGACTAGAGCGCTCGATGTATCGGTGTGTGTGTGGGGGAGGGGGTGGTGGGAGGGGTAGGAAGAGGCCTAACTATAGAGGTAGAACGACTCGTATATGTGTGGAGAAGGAGAGACCCAGCTATGTCTTGAGGGAGATAGGTCGACATCCATACATAACTGAAGGACGGGAAATATGATGGGACACACACACACACACACACACACACAGAGAGAGAGAGAGAGGAGGGAGAGAGGGAGGGAGAGGGGTAGAGTGCTGGATGGGTGATGGAGTTGCTTCTAGAAGATGGTGGGAGAGGCCTACTAGACAAACTGAGGGTGGAACTGCAATGTTATCAATAAGAGTGGGGATGTGTTTCTGTGTGTGCCTGTGCGTGATAGATCTGTCGGGACGCATCCATGGATGATGAAGGGGAACCATGTGTTTGGTAAGCAAACCTAACTAGATCGGTAGATCAATTATTGTTTATCGGAGGAAGGGAGAGACACAACTAATGAGGTAGATCGATTGGCGTGTGGGTAAAAACGAGTTATAAGGACCTAGCTAGCTATATGTATAGCGAGAGATTGGTCGATGTACGTCCATTTGTTAGAGGCAAATAAGGCCCAGCGAGATGGATAGACAGAGAGAATGGAGCTAGGAGGTGGTGCGAGAGGCCCAAGTACTAGCTAGATAGGGCGAGGAGTGTGCGGTTGTGAGAGCGATGAAAAGAGGGGCGAGAGTTTACACGTGTGTCTGACCGTATGAGAGACACGAGGCAGGGACACATAAAGGAGGAGATTGAAGGTGTGTTTGTATGTTCTAGGCAGGCACCGCTTGAGAAGTTTATTGATTGGTGTGTGTCCGAAAGGAGTTCTAGAGACTCTGGGAGAATGACCTAAAGAAAAAAATGAATGTGCCAGGTGGATAGAATGCCGTTGAAAGCACAAGTGCTCCCTAGGTGGTTTTGGTAATTAATGACAACATATCTCTTGTTGAACTAACGTTTCTATCTAGTATATATCAGATAAGTTCAACAATGGAGTGGCATGAACTAAAGGCTGTGGGAAGTTCTCCAAGATGCTAAGGACAAAGGATTGGCTAAAGCTCAAAGCTCAAGACTCTTCGTTTTATATTTTAGTGATCCAAGATCACATTGAGTCCATAGGAAAATCCAATACTATCAAGGAGGGATGAAGTGTTGCTTAATGAGCCTCTTGCTCAAGTTCTTAATGATATGCTCCAAAATCCTCAGCTACTTTCCCATGTCCACATATGACCTAAACCTAAAGCCAAACTCGGACCTACCGATTATTTCTATCCGGCGCCACTGAGTTTCATATGTCATAAGCCACTGCCAAACCCTAATCAGTTCGGTCTCACTGATGGGATGTCGATCTCACCGAGATGGGCTTGCAAACTCTCTGTTACCTATTGCAATACTCTCGGTTTCACCGAGATATGCAATCGGTCCCACCGAGTTTTCTTGGCCAACTCTCTGTTTCGCCTATTACCAAAATCGGTCCCACCGAGTTTGACTAATCGGTCAAACCGAGTTTTGGATTTACCCTAACCCTGGCACATCGGTCCCACCAAGTTGATCCAGTCGGTCCCACCGAAAATCTCTAACGGTCACTAGGTTTACCTTTTCGGTCCGACCAAGTTTGTTGATTCGGTCCCACCGAGATTGGTAAATTGTGTGTAATGGTTTGATTTTGTGTGGAGGCTATATATACCCCTCCACCTCCTCTTCATTCGAGAGAGAGCCATCAGACTAAGCCTACACTTCCAGCATTCTATTTCTGAGAGAGAATCACCTACTCATGTGTTGAGACCAAGATATTCCATTCCTACCATATGAATCTTGATCTCTAGCCTTCCCCAAGTTGCTTTCCACTCAAACCTTCTTTCCACCAGATCCAAATCCTATGAGAGAGTTGAGTGTTGGGGAGACTATCATTTGAAGCACAAGAGCAAGGAGTTCATCATCAACACACCATTTGTTACTTCTTGGAGAGTGGTGTCTCCTAGATTGGCTAGGTGTCACTTGGGAGCCTCCGACAAGATTGTGGAGTTGAACCAAGGAGTTTGTAAGGGCAAGGAGATCGCCTACTTCATGAAGATCTACCGCTAGTGAGGCAAGTCCTTCGTGGGCGATGGCCATGGTGGAATAGACAAGGTTGCTTCTTTGTGGACCCTTCGTGGGTGGAGCCCTCGGTGGACTCGCGCAACCGTTACCCTTCGTGGGTTGAAGTCTCTATCAACGTGGATGTAGGATAGCACCACCTATCCAAACCACGGGAAAACATCCGTGTCTCCAATTGCGTTTGAATTCACCAAACCCTTCCCTTTACATTCTTGCAAGTTGCATGCTTTACTTTCCGCTGCCTATACACTCTTTGCATACTTGCTTGATATGTATTGTGAATGTTGAAATTATGCCTAAACTCCACTTAAACCGAAAAAGCTTAAAAATTACAACTTTAGCACTAATTGTCTAATCACCCCCTCTAGACACATCTACTTCAAGGTCCTACAAGTGGTATCAGAGCTTTGGTCTCCATTGCCTTGGTTTAATCACCATTGGAGGAAGATGGATGTGTCTACTTTAGGGAGTCTTAGACATAGAGTGCCTATTCTTGATGGAGAATATTTTCATGAGTGGAAAAATGAGATGCTTGTAATCTTCAACCAATATCATTTGAATAAGTATATTGCTAGCCCTTGTGCACCTCATATTGATCCCTTGCATCCTACCCTAGATGAAGACATTGACATGATTCGCAATCTTAGAACTATCGAGCTCATCATTAGAGGATTGCCCAAAAATTTGATTGCTAGTTTGCCTACTCTTAATTGTGCCTATACTATATGGAAATTTCTTGAGGAACGATTTCCCGACCATTCCTTGAAAAATTTGGATAAAATTCTCCATAAATCTATTGCCTTGAGTAAGATGAACTCTAGTGATCCTAGCTTTAGTGATTGTCTATTTGAGCTTGCCAATCTCAAGCGAGCTAAAGGAGATGTTGGAATCATTAGTGATATTATATCCGAAGCCATAAGAATTCATAAAAGTGACCACTTTGATGATCATTTATCTAATGAATTACCCTCTCTAGGAAATGATGAGTCACAAGATCATGGTGAACATGGATACTATGATGATGATGATGATGATGATGATGATGATAGTGACTTCGATCTTGATGATGCAATGAGAAATTTTGGTCTTACGGCAAATCTTCGAGGATATGAATCAGGAGGAAAGGAATGGGTTCTTGATAGTGGATGTACTGATCATATGACCGGAGATGAAGAGATGTTTCGTGAGCTTGCTGAAAATGACGGCCCTCGAAAATATGTCGCTTTTGGTGATAATTCAAAGGTTAAAGTGGTTGGCCTTGGTAAGGTGGCCATCTCACATGATAGTTCCATTTAAAATGTCATGCTCGTTGAATCTCTCGGCTACAACTTACTTTCAGTATCTAGACTTGCTGATTTCAGTTTGAATGTCTTATTTACTAAGGTAGATTGCCAAGTGTTTCGTCGAGACAACCATAAAATGGTCTTTACCGGTATACGTAGAGGTGATCTTTACATTGTCGATTTCTCTAAAAAGGCACAACCTAAAACTTGCTTTATTGCTAAATCCTCAAAAGGTTGGTTGTGGCATAGACGACTAGGACACGTTGTCATGAGAAACCTTGACAAGCTTATTAAAGGAAATCATATCATTGGAGTCAAAGATGTCATATTTGATAAGGATAGACTTTGCAGTGCTTGTCAAGCAGGTAAACAGGTTGGAGGAAGGCATCCCGTGAAGAACATCATGACCACAAGGAGGCCACTCGAGCTACTTCATATGGATCTCTTTGGTCCCAACGCCTACAAGAGTCTTGGTGGAAATTCTTTTGGTCTAGTTATAGTTGATGATTTTTCAAGATTTACGTGGGTGTTCTTTCTTAATGACAATTCGCAGGTCCAGAAGATCTTCAAAAACTTCGCCAGGAAGGCCCAAAATCAGTTTGACGTGAAGATCAAGAAGGTTCGGAGTGACAGCGGAACGGAGTTCAAGAACACAAATGTGGACACCTTTCTTGACGAAGAAGGGATTTCACACGAGTTCTCGACTACGTACACACCTCAACAAAATGGAGTTGTTGAGAGGAAGAACTGGACGCTCATCGAAATGGCAAGAACGATGCTTGATGAATACAAGACGCCGAAGCACTTTTGGGCAGAAGCGGTTGAGACAGCTTGTCATGCAACAAATCGCTTGTACCTTCACAAGCTACTCGGCAAGACGGCATACGAGCTCCTCACCGGTAACAAACCCCAAGTTGGATACTTTCGAGTATTCGGCTCAAAGTGCTACATTCTTGATAAGAATCGTCGTTCAAAGTTTGCTCCTAAATCTCATGAAGGTTTCCTACTTGGTTATGGCTCAAACTCTCACACTTACCGTGTCTACAACAATTTCACTCGAAAGGTTGAAGAGACGGTAGATGTGAAGTTTGATGAATCTAATGGCTCGCAAGTAGAGCAATTGCCAATTGATGTAGGAGACAAAGACCCTTCAGAAGCAATCCAAGACTTGTGCATTGGCAAAATTCGTCCAACAGAGGTGAAGGAGAGTACTTCATCCGGCCAAGTGGAAGCTTCTACTTCACAACAAGGTGAACCAAGAATCAACATGGAAGCATCCACAAGTGGGACACACCAAGATGAAGAAGACAAGGAAATGCATCAAGACGAACATCAACAACCTCCTTCTCCACCACGACAAGAAAACGACAACGTCAACAATGAAGAAGGCCAAGAAGAAGAACAAGATGAAGAAGATGTTCAACAAAGACCCAAGCAAAAGCTCTCACGAGTTCGAGCAAGAATCGCCAAAGATCATCCCGTCGAGCAAATCTTCAATGATATACAAACCGGGAGAATCACTCGCTCAAAAACTCGTTTAGCTAAATTTTGTGAAAACTATTCATTCATCTCTAGCATTGAACCTATGAAGGTTGAAGAAGCATTGGAAGATCCGGATTGGATAAACGCTATGCATGAAGAGCTACACAACTTTGAGAGAAACCAAGTCTGGACATTGGTTGAGAAGCCCGACAACAACCACAACATCATTGGTACCAAATGGGTGTTTCGCAACAAGAAAGATGAAGATGGATAAGTGGTTCGCAACAAAGCACGTCTCATCGCCCAAGGGTACACACAAGTCGAAGGTATGGACTATGGTGAGACATATGCTCCCGTTGCTAGACTTGAGTCCATTCGCATCTTACTTGCCTATGCTAATCACCATAATATCACCTTGTACCAGATGGACATTAAAAGTGCTTTTCTAAATGGTGAAATAGAGGAGGAAGTTTATGTCAAACAACCTCCCAGCTTTATCAATCCTAAGAAACCAAATCATGTTTACAAACTTCACAAAGCTCTTTATGGTCTTAAACAAGCTCCTAGAGCATGGTATAAATGCTTGACCAAGTTCCTTATTGCAAGTGGTTTTGAAATTGGTAAAATTGATTCTACTCTTTTTACTAAAAGGGTTAATGAAGAACTATTTGTATGCCAAATTTATGTTGATGATATCATATTTGGTTCAACTAACCCTCTCTTTAGTGAAAAGTTTGGAAAGCTAATGTCAGAGAAGTTTGAGAGGTCTATGATGAGTGAACTCAAATTCATTCTCGGTTTGCAAATCAAGCAAACTAAGGAAGGTACATTTGTCTCTCAAATGAAGTACACCAAGGACTTATTCAAGAAGTTCAATATGCAAGAATGCAAAGGTATGTCTACACCCATGCCTACTAGTGGACATAATGATTTGACCAAAGATGGTGAACCGATTGATCAAAAGGTTTATCGCTCTATTATTGGTTCATTGTTATACCTATGTGCTTCACGTCCCGATATTATGCTAAGTGTGTGCATGTGTGCACGATATCAAGCTGCTCCTAAAGAATGTCATCTTAAAGCCGTAAAAAGGATAGTTAGATACTTAATTCATACACCAAACTTTGGCATTTGGTATCCTAAGAGGTCTTCTTTTGATCTTGTTGGCTATTCCGACTCGGATTATGCCGGAGACAAGGTTGATAGAAAGTCCACTTCGGGTACTTGTCAATTTCTTGGTAGATCTCTTTGTCTTGGTCTTCCAAGAAACAAAACTCGGTGTCCTTATCCACCGCCGCAGCGGAATACATTGCCATTGGTTCATGTTGTGCTCAATTACTTTGGATGACCCAAACTCTTAAAGATTATGGGATCTATGTGAAACATCTTCCACTGCTTTGTGACAATGAAAGTGCTATCAAAATTGGTCATAATCCTGTACAACATTCTCGAACTAAGCATATTGAAGTTCGTCATCATTTCATTCGAGACCATGTTGCTAAGGGTGACATTAATCTTAAGCATGTTCGCACCGATAAGCAATTAGCAGATATATTTACTAAGCCACTTGATGAGAAAGTGTTTTGCAGGTTGAGAGGTGAATTGAACATTATTGATGCTTCAAACTTGGAGTAGAAACTCCATTGGATACATGCAAGACATGAGCTTATGACTAATCCATGATATATCTCTTATGATGACTATCTTATATCTTGGATATATATTTGTTGCTTGCATGTTGTCTAACCCATGTAGGTGCTTGGTTGAATCTAATTCCATGAGATTGCGACTCACTCACATCTTGAGCAATCTCTACATCACCAAGTCTCTACACGATGGTGGTTGAAGACAAGGAAGCACAAAACCATTCAAACATATCCTTTGACAAATTCTATGTTGAGCTTCATGATTGTTATTTTTGGATACACAAGTGCTCTTCCTTGCAAGAACTAACCCATGTAGGTAGATGAACTCAAACTCCAAGTGGTGCTCCCAACTCTTGATGAGCTACATCAACCTTGAGCACCCACACAAGTTCAACTGCATGAGCAAGAACCACACCACCACCCAAGGTATGTTATTCCATCTTAGAGAAGCTTTACTCCAAGACATGAGTCAAAGCAACTCAACAAGATGTGAATACATCAAGATGCTTAAACGAAAAATGGTAACCCCATTTTGAGCCTAAACGATGAGTATGACCTATGATCAAGCGTTCTCACTTGACTCCCAAGTCAATATACTCTAACATAGGTGACTATGTCACCGCCCAACTCTAGATGAAGTTCTCTTGTGTTCTTTTTGTGTTATTGCATTTGTCTCATGCATGTTTATTTTTTCTTTCTCTTTTTCAACTTCATCTAGATCCTTCAGCTTCTCCTCTTTTCCTTTTGTTTTTGTCCTGCATTTTTTGCATTTAATTCCTTGCAAATCTTTGTGAGATCCTACATGTCTAGTGAGCTGAGGTGACAAGTGTTTTTCTCTATGTGAACTCGGTTTCACCGACTTGTAATCTTCGGTCCAACCAAATCTTTTCGGTACCACCGAAACATGCCACTCGGTGCCACCGACTTTGCAACAGGAAAAACAGCTTGCCTCTTGTTCTATATTTCTTCTAATCCAGCTCTACTCGATGAATCTTGTCCTCTCCAAGCATCACAGTTTTATCCATTGCTTTGTGCTGAATCTCAAGGACCAAACCTATACGACGGATTCCAGAAAGCCCTTCTTGGAAATGGATGTCAAAGGGGGAGAGAGAGATCACATCAAAGCTTGTAGGAGAGAGAGATCACATCAAAAAAGTCTCAAGGACCAAACCTACAAGAGAGAAAGTATTAAGGGGGAGAAAGAGATTTCCAGGGGGAGAGAAAATACTCAAGGATCCCATATGCTTGATGTTCAAGAGGAGAGATGTCACATGTTTTTTTAGGGGGAAAGACATGTTCATATGTACCCTTCAGCTCTGATTTTCTGTTCCCTATCTTCTCCCAATATCCCATGTAAGATTCAGGGGAAGCAAGACACCTGAGGGAAAGAAATCAGTCAAATTCATTGCATATCTTTACTCTCGGGGACATGTTGAATCCAATATAGTGCCTAGTACTTACTCTCTACATGTCATCCCAGTCTTGGTATTCTTGTGGTTTCTCTTGTTTGCTCTAGCCAGTGGAGGTACCTGTGTTATCTAACTTTGTTTGTGCAGGTTCATTCCATCCTAAGCCAACTCAAGACTACAAGGTAAGTATATGCATTAAAATCATGAGTATGAGGAGTTCTTGCTTATGTACATACTATTTGCAAGAAGGACTGATGAGCATGAAGGTATTTCCCTTAATAATCTTTTGCTCTGATGCATATGGCTAAGATACATGTAACACATTGCCTACTTTGTCATGATTATGCTCTCACATGCTTCTATATTTTATATTCATATGATTGCATACATGTAGGGGGAGTCTATGTTTGTTACATGTCCTTCCAAAGCTTTACTTGCTGTTCTTTATATCTTTATCTAAAGCTTTGATGTATGTTGCCATCAATTAGCAAAAAGGGGGAGATTGAAAGCACAAGTGCTCCCTAGGTGGTTTTGGTAATTAATGACAACATATCTCTTGTTGGACTAATGTTTCTATCTAGTATATTTCAGATAAGTTCAACAATGGAGTGGCATGAACTAAAGGCTGTGGGAAGTTCTCCAAGATGCTAAGGACAAAGGATTGGCTAAAGCTCAAAGCTCAAGACTCTTCGTTTTATATTTTGGTGATCCAAGATCACATTGAGTCCATAGGAAAAGCCAATACTATCAAGGAGGGATGAGGTGTTGCTTGATGAGCCTCTTGCTCAAGTGCTTAATGATATGCTCCAAAATCGTCATCTACTTTCCCATGTCCACATATGACCTAAACCTAAAGCCAAACTCGGACCTACCGATTATTTCTATCCGGCGCCACCGAGTTTCATATGTCATAAGCCACTGCCAAACCCTAATCAGTTCTCTCACCGATGGGATCTCGGTCTCACTGAGATGGGCTTGCAAACTCTCTGTTACCTATTGCAATACTCTCGGTTTCACCGAGATATGCAATCGGTCCCACCGAGTTTGCTTGGCCAACTCTCTGTTTCGCCTATTACCAAAATCGGTCCCACCGAGTTTGAGTAATCGGTCAAACCGAGTTTTGGATTTACCCTAACCCTAGCACATCGGTCCCACCGAGTTGATCCAGTCGGTCCCACCGAAAATCTCTAACGGTCACTAGGTTTACCTTTTCGGTCCGACCGAGTTTGTTGATTCGGTCCCACCGAGATTGGTAAATTGTGTGTAACGGTTGGATTTTGTGTGGAGGCTATATATACCCCTCCACCTCCTCTTCATTCGAGAGAGAGCCATCAGACTAAGCCTACACTTCCAGCATTCTATTTCTGAGAGAGAATCACCTACTCATGTGTTGAGACCAAGATATTCCATTCCTACCATATGAATCTTGATCTCCACCCTTCCCCAAGTTGCTTTCCACTCAAACCTTCTTTCCACCAGATCCAAATCCTATGAGAGAGTTGTGTGTTGGGGAGACTATAATTTGAAGCACAAGAGCAAGGAGTTCATCATCAACACACCATTTGTTACTTCTTGGAGAGTGGTGTCTCCTAGATTGGCTAGGTGTCACTTGGGAGCCTCCGACAAGATTGTGGAGTTGAACCAAGGAGTTTGTAAGGGCAAGGAGATCGCCTACTTCGTAAAGATCTACCGCTAGCGAGGCAAGTCCTTCATGGGCGATGGCCATGGTGGGATAGACAAGGTTGCTTCTTCATGGACCCTTCGTGGGTGGAGCCCTCCGTGGACTCGCGCAACCGTTACCCTTCGTGGGTTGAAGTCTCCATCAACGTGGATGTAGGATAGCACCACCTATCCGAACCACGGGAAAACATCCGTGTCTCTAATTGCGTTTGAATTCACCAAACCCTTCCCTTTACATTCTTGCAAGTTGCATGCTTTACTTTCCGCTGCCTATACACTCTTTGCATACTTGCTTGATATGTATTGTGAATGTTGAAATTATGCCTAAAATCCACTTAAACCGAAAAAGCTTAAAAATTGCAACTTTAGCATTAAGTGTCTAATCACCCCCCTCTAGACACATCTACTTCAAGGTCCTACAGCCGTGGAAGGGGGAGGGAGAGGAGGGCATGTGCATGCACGAGAGAAAGTTAGTGGTAGCTACAAAGGTTAGAGGATTGTGTGGGTGTAAGAGACTGACAAAGATCATAGTTTTATATGAAAGCGGATTCATATATTTGAATAGGAGATCATAGTGTTTTAAACATTGCATGCATGAATATAGCAGTGATACACGTGTTGTGCACATGTTATACCATAATGTGATAATGCATGGTGTTTGCAACTCACAGCTAAATGCCGAACAATCTAAACCATACTATACATCAAACAATCTCACATTTTATTTGAATTTGTGATAATGTGTGGCGCTCGCAGCTTACAACTAAATATCAAACAATCTAAACAATACTATATATCGAACATTCTCACATTTTATTTGAATTTGTGGTAATGTGTGGTGTTTGCAACTCACATCGAAATACTTGTAGGCGTAGGGGGCGGGGCCCCATACATAATGTGATAAACACATTATACATATGAGACCTGGTTTAGATTATGAAGATCTAGCTAGAGCTAGAAATGTAATGTGATTTGAAATCAAAATAAAGTGGATTTAAAAAAATCTAGTTGGAGTTCATATAGGAGTACACATAGTTCATATGTAACTCGAGACTAATCATGTGGTGTGCCGTGAAGATAATACACAAACGATGGTTTAACTTGGCAATAATGATGATTGTAGATCTTATTAAAACAGAGAAACGAATTCAAATGCTTTGACTTCACAACAATCATTACTGTAGATCTTATTCAAATAGAGAAATGAATTCAAATTTAGTTCATATTGAAGCGATAGTATATACGTTTGGAATGCACTAAAACGTTCATTTGAGCAGTAGGTTGCATGCATTATACACGTAGCGAAATATTTTAATTGAACATAACATGAATTCAAAGTTTTGAATGACATTTGTAGGGCGCATTGATTTGGGACAGTACACGTTAGGCTTGTCTGGAAATTTCAACCCGCGCCTTGTTAGCCCGAAATATTTAAGATATATCTTTGTCTCGTTGTGCTCCGATAACTCCCTCCATCTCAACCCGCGCCTTGCTATTCCAAAATTACAACGCGCGCGAAAACTCCCACCTCCTGTGAAATCCCGACACGCGAAATGCCCGTGGTACCCCTGAACCGAAAGAACCGCCTCAAATCGGTGGGGGTACTTTCGTAACTTACCCCACATTTCGGACAAGCGCGTCTCTAAGCCATGGTTACCCACTGCCATCCCATCCGCCCACCCATTTGTACACCGAGGCCGCGAAAACCCGCGACGAAACCCCACACCCTGCTCCGTCCGCCACCCAGCCGGAGCCTCTTCCCCGACAATGTCGTCCACAGCAACACCTCGATGTCCCTGATCCACCGTACTGGATGAGGATCCGTTGTCGATCTCATCGTCCCGCCGGTTCAGCTACCCCGTCCTCCACCTCCAAGGAGCTGCCCCGACGTTCCCCTCGTCTTTCGCGCCACCTCCACTCCCACACCGCTGTCTTCACCTGCACCACTGGAAGAGCATCATCATCACCGTTTCCTCGGATGAAGCTACGACCTAATCGGCGCCACCAAAGAGGTTGTACACTAATCGTCGCATTTTCTTCTTGATTCGATCTCACGGTGCTGCCGGCGCTCGGTCCCGAGCCAACACGGCGCGGCTCCATCCACGGCGGCATCGCCGGCCACTTCCTCCACAGCGCCGCTCCCTCGGTGGCGACGTCCACATCAGTAGGACCTGCTACTGCTTTAGCTCTCGCTCGTGCTGCTGCTCTGCTCTTGCTCTCGGTCCCCTGCCTGGTCTTCTCTTGCTATTGCTCTTGCTCGCGCTGCTGCTCTCGCTCTTGCTCTTTCTTGCGATGCTGCTCCAATTTAGCTACACTTCAGTCGACTGAATCGACTTTTTGGTCAGTCGATTTTCAGGTGTTGGGGGGGCTCGCTGGGGTGAAGGAAGAACCAGCCGCAGCGGGGAGGGGGGCTCGCCGGAGAGATACCCCACTATCTATCTTAGGGTTCAGGATGGGGGCAGTGGTCGCCGGCGGTGGTGGGCGTTGGCGGGGCGGTGGCGTGGGGATCGCCGGAGAAAAAGCTCGGCACGGGGTGGCCTAGAGGGATGGCCGAGGCGGCGGCGGACCGGCGGTGGGGAGTGTTTTCGGGGTGGGCGGGGCGGCGCACCCCCGGCCGCGGGCGGCGGGGGGCTGCTGTTTGGCCGGCTCAGAGGGGTGGAGGTTGAAGATGAACCGCAGGGCCTTGATTTCGTATCCAACGGCTGCAAAATCGACTGACTAGAGATGAAAAAGTCAGTCGACCGACGTGTAGCCTCACCTTGCTAGTGCGTTAAGTTTCGACAGTAAAATTTAGTTTCGACAGTTAAGTTCAGTTTCGACAGTTAAGTTCAGTTTCGACAGTTAAGTTCAGTTTCAATAGTTAAGTTCAGAGATGAGCGGCTGATGTATTTTACATCTAGCACTTTGTGGTTATATATTTTACGTCATGTATAGGAGGTACTATTAGACTTCCACTCAGCTTAACGTTGTTCGTTGTCTCTCTTGTCCTGCTTCAGCCTCGGCATCGTACAAGTCACCGGAGCTGCTCCAACGACGAAGCCCTCCATCACAGCGGAGCAGTACCTCGGGCTCCATCTCCAGACGCCGAAGATATTCTTTCCCTCCTCCGATAGCCAAGTCAGCCGTAGCATCCTCACCGGCCAACCCAATCACGCTGAGATCGACATGGCTTCGCCAAAGAGGTTCTACACTTGTTGCATCTCTTTTTTACTCTACATGTTATATATATTGTCCAGTGAGCACACAGATTTGTTCCTTTAGTGTCTCCTTGAAAGGAAAAATGTAGGAATTTTAATTTTCACTTGTCCTCCTTTTCAAATTCCTATTCATGAAGCACAAGACTAAGAGATAGTAGCATAATAGCATTATAACCATACATTTTCTTGTGGTTTGACTTAATGTCACCATGCTTCTTTGCATCCTGTGATCTTCCAATTGTTGTGAGTCAAACACCCAGATTGGCAGAAATCCTGTGTTTTTAAATTCTCTGTTTTGCACATGCATTCCTATCCTATTCCTGTCTATTTCCTATCCCTGCATTGTTGGAATCCTCCAATTCAAACGAGCCCTTACATAATTACTTCTCTTACAGATAGTTGTCAAAGAAAACCTTGCGTGGTTTGTCCCACTCCTGCTGCGCCGTCGTCCACCCCAGCTCAGCTGCTCCAATGACAGAAGGGTCCAGCACAGCAGGGATCCAGCCTCCAGACTGTCTTTCGCCGCCTCAGATCTTCTTCCTCGCCGCTAGCAGCCATGAAAACTGCACTACCATCATCAACTGAGCAGATGACCTCGAGGACTACACGGGTCCGCAAGAGAGGTCTCACTCTTTCGTGTCTGCTTACGTTATGCATCGCTTAATATTACATGCTACTTTATCGTCCTATTCACCGATTAGACTCCAAGTCAGCTCCAAACTAATGGTCAAATTGAGTTTTTAAATGGTTGTGGGGTACATATCGGGGCCGCTATCAATAGTATCTATCTACTATCTGGTTAATCTCCGGTGTCTACTATGAGTTTCATGTTGGGTGGGAAACAAACAGTAAAGAAGCCATTATCTGTATTTTTTAACTGAAGCCATTATCTGCCTGCTATTGTTGGTTTTGGGTCTATCCACAGGTTGCTACCATCACTCTGGATTTCTGCATGCACTCCTTACATAATCTCACTATGTTTTATTCCTATGCATGATAGTTATTGTAAACAATGGAACTGAACATGTAGATCAAAAGAGACAAGCCTTGCGTGGCAATAAAATTTCATGCAGACGTCGCTCCATGGTAGGCGCAAAGGCAGCCGCCTCCATGCATTTCGGATTGTAATCGAGAGGAAGATATCTGTTCCGAGGGGGATTCAGAAGGAGAAAACAACTCCTATTTACCCCCTGAGGTCTTCGCTCTAACTTGGCATGCTAATGTTGGTTATATCATGCATATGGTGTCTTGCATTGCTTACTTTATACATCAAATATGTCATCTGCTTAGTTTAGACATCCTTTGTGCGAATGCCATCTGTTTAGTTTATTCATCGTTTATGTGAATTATGCAACGCCATCTTGTTTAGCCAGGCATCATATATGTGAATTTTGCAATGCCATCCTGCTTAGCCAGTCATCTTATATGTAAAATATATCAGGCCATCCTTTTTTTGGTTACATATTACATTTGTCAAAAATGTTATTACATTCAACTGCTCTTCGTGTGCATCAGCCATTTAACACGGTGATGGAAAATTCTGGAGTGAAAACAAGGTCTTCAGAGCAGACTATGCTATCTGATGAAGCGCATATCTCACTGGTTATGGATAGCTCCTCAGAGGAGGATTCAGAGACAGATGACCAGTCCTATTCCCCCCGAGGTGTATGCTCTAACTTGGCAGGGTTATGTTGCTCATATCGTGCGTATGGTGTCTCGCATTGCTATGTCATTTGATTAGTTTAGACATGCTTTGTGTGAATGCCACCTGTTCAGTGTCTAATTACCATATATGTGAATTATGCATTGCCATCTTGTTGCAAGACATTATATATGTGAATTATACAATGCTATCTTGTTGCAAAGGCATTATATATGTGAATTATGCAATGCCATGCTGTTTAGCCAATCATCATGTATGTGAATTATATCATGCTATCATTTTTTTGTATTACATGTTCCATTTGTCAACAACATTTGTATATTCAACTACTCTTCCTGTGCATCAGCCATTTGAAGCGGTGATGGAAGTATCTGGAGTGAAAACAAGGTATTCAGAGCAGACAATGTTACCTGCTGAAGCAGACATCTTGCTGGTTACACAGAGCTCCTCAGAGGAGGATTCAGAGACTGATGACCAGTCCTATTTTCCCCCTGAGGTCTATGCTCAAACTTGGCAGGGTTATATTACCATGTCATGCATGTTGTCTTGCATTGCTTAGTTTTTACATCATATATGGATTGCCATTTGCTTACTTGCTTACTATATAAATCATATATTTGAATTATATCATGCCATCATGTTTACATAGTACATACACATCATCTATCTGAATTATGGCATGGCAACCCATTTAATAAAGACATCATATAGTTATATCATCTCATCCTGTTTAGTGTTTACAGTCATCATATTTTGAATTATGGCATTCTATCTGTGAATGTATGTGAATTATGGCATGCCAACCTATTTAATAAACACATTATATAGTTATGTCATGTCATCCTGTTTACATAGTCTCATATTTTGAACTATGTCTTTCCATCTTTTTTAGTTAGCCATCATAATGTGAAATTGTGTCATGCTATCCTGTTTAGTTAGCCATCATATATGTGAAATTGTGTCATGCTATCCTGTTTGGTTAGACAACATAAATATGAATTATTTCATGCCCTCTTTTATTCCCCACTATCCATTGCACCTGTCTATCATACAATGTCTATACTTTCAATTACTTTTCTTGTTTACCAGCCATTTGAATCGGAGAGCGTGATGGCAGTATCTAAGGGAGTAACAATACGGTCTTTAGAAAAGATAGTGCTACCAGTTGATGCAGATAGAACCACGGTTGTACTTGCCCAAGGACCAGATCCACTGCACATAACCCAGACTCTCGCAGATTGTACCCCTACCCAGTTGGATAGAGAACCAGCTACACCCCTTCTAACCCCAACCCCGGCAGATAGTAACCCAGTTCCAGTTGACACATCACCGTCTCCACCACACAGCACCCAAACATGAGCAGTTAGTAAGGGAACTGCAGTGCCGAAAGCACGAGGACCACCACTCCGAATCCCAACTCAACGCTTAAAGGAGAAGAAGATTTGTTCTCAGGTCAGGTTCTATAGCTATGGTTCATACTCCTTTGCTCTTGCATGACTGTATTTACTCATACCAACTATTTTCAAATTTGAAGGATGGAATTGAAACTCCAATGGCGCAACAGGTATGTTTTAAGCTTGTTTCTTTAACTGGTTTGCTGTTGTAACCTGCTCTATGTTGATTTCAGTTTCAATTGAATAAAAAGTTATGTTCTCATGTCATGCACATTACAAGTGTTGTTATTGTTCTATAGTTACCCACACTTATATTCTGTCTATTCTGCTTTGTCTTGCACAAAAATTATTTGAACTGTGTCTCTATCTTGATTTGGCAACAAAAACTAGAATGATATAGACCATAAAGTGACCATGGTACATAGATATATGTTTGTTTCATGCTGTTATCCTGTCCACTTTACTACTGAACTCATTTACCAAAATGAGTTTCATATACAACATGGTAAACATGTGATGTGTCTGCTTGTTTCTCTTTTAGAATGCAGACAAAATATTGGAGAATAGTACCGCGTTATCCAATGGTAAAGGAAGTAATGCAGATAAGGTTCAAGATAGTGAGACATCCCTGTTGGTCTCCAAGAAAGCTGATAAAAACTATCTTGACGACAGTGAGGGAACCCAAAAGTCCTGTCTTGATGTAGTGTTCGAGTTACTGGCCACTACTGCTGGCACAAGCTCTTCGAACTCGCTGCCTGAATCAGTTCGTATTCTTGAGTCTCAACTTCAAGTTGAAAGACATCGATCAGATGTGCTGCGACAGGAAGCTGAAGCACCGAGGAAGTCCCTGAAGAATTTAGATACATATTTTCTGGTGCAACAGCAAGCGCTGGAGGATTTAAGCGCCAAACAAGAGAAAGTTAATAAGCTTGCTAAGCATCTTGCCAGCATGATGGGTACCCAGGATATTGTTTCTTGAGATCTTCTGAAGTGGTTTCAGTTCCGGATTTGTTTTGCTGCGGCATTTATTTGCGCTGGTCGCCAACTTTGACAACCAGTGTATATGATATGCTGCTTTGTTCCCTATATTTGCACTCGTGGCGAACTTTGATGCCCAGTGGATGTAATATGTGTAATAACTGTGATAGCCTAGCATTAGTTGCTTGCGTATTTATTTCCTTGTTGTCTTGTTTATTTGTTTACTTGTAGTCATTGCAGTTCTTTTTCCGCGGTTAGCTAGTGGCTGCAATAACCTATTTTTTAAAACTAGGCCACAATAACCATGGGCTAATATTTACTGTAGTGACACTGGGCCTCCTACTGGCCGTAGAAACAGTGGGCCTTCTTCGGGCCGTAGAAACAATGGGCCTTCTACGGGACATAGAAACAATGGGCCTTCTGCGGGCCGTATTATAAATGGGCCTTATATGGCTGTATAATCGATTGGCCAAACATGGGCCAAACAGACCGCATTATGGCCGTAAACGGGCTAGAGTTGGAACCATTTGTTCTGGGCCGACCATAACGGGCCATCGTTAATAGGCCGTATTTGATGACGCTATGAAATCGGCCCAACGTACTAACGGACCACAAACGGGCCGACTGTAACCACGGGCTGAATTTGGCCCACAAGCAGAAAATGACAGTAACGGGCCGTAAGTAAACAAATGCTGGAAATGAGCCCAAGAATAAATGGGCTTTGAGAAGGCCGAAAGATAACATGGGCTGGAAACGGCCCAACAGAATAACGGGCCGTTAATGGGTATAAAGTGATACACTGTTCATTACGGGCCAGTTTCACCACGGGCCGTTAATGGGTGTGAAGTGATACACTGTTCATTACGGGCCAGTTTCACCATGGGCCGTTAGTAGGTCAAGATTTACATAGGGCCTCATATGGCCGAAAGACGTCATGGGCCAGAAGTGAAAACGGGCTGGAATCATATTGGATGGCCCAGATGACGCTACTGGGCCTAATTCGGATAGGGCGTAATGGGCCTTGGGTTAGCGGGCTGTAAATGGGCTATATTCGAACAGGCCGTTAACAGGCTTTCCATGGGCCGGCCCGCCAGCTTTTGACCAAGTCAAACGGGCCGGCCTTTTCACAGGAATGGGCCTCTGTTGGGCCATGCCACGTGTCGACATATCATAGGCGCCTATCTGACCCACTGACGAGCTGACACGTGTTTCGTCCGGCCAATAAGAATTTTACATGTGGAAATTTCCCATTGGTCGGGGCTATTAACGGGTTATCGAATCCAAAACCCGACCCGATAGCTTAACGGCATTCTGTTATGGTGGATGCCACGTGTCGGTCACCCTTGACGAAAGCACTTCTGTGACGCGTGATTTATCATCATGGAAGTGGACAGTTCCGTGATGATAATTTTGGTAATGTCATGGAACACTTCTACGACAGCACAGGTATGACTATCTTGATTCTGTCATATATTTGTCATGGATGTACATGCATGACAAAAAAAGCGACCTACTGTGGCAAACACGTATCATCACGGAAGTGTATTTTTTGTAGTGGATGGCTCTAATTAGCAACTTGAAACACCCACAATGCGGCTATATCTCCCACGTGTCGGGGCACGACTTAGAGGCATAGGCGCATGGTGGTTTAGTCGCAAGTGGGGTAATCTTCACACAATCCCATGTACTGAATAATAAAGGGATAAAGAGTTGGCTTACAATTGCCACTTCACACAAATAACAAGTTAAACGTACATCATCCAAAGTATAATCAAGGTCTGACTACGGAACCAAAATAAAAGAAGACAACCCAAATGCTATATCCCTGATCGTCCCAACAGGGCACCACTACTGATCATCCGAAAAATACACGTAACAACGATCAAGATCTTCATCGAGCTCCCACTTGAGCTCGGTTGCGCCACCTGCACTGGTATCAATGGCACCTGCAACTGTTTGGAAGTATCTATGAGCCACGAGGACTCAACAATCTCACACCCGCGAGATCAAGACTATTTAAGCTTATGGGTAGGAAAGGGTAATGAGGTGGAGCTGAGCAAGCGCTAAGAAAATATGGTGGCTAACATACGCAAATAAGAGCGAGAAGAGAAGCAACACAACGGTCGAGAAGCTAGAAGTGATCAAGAAGTGATCCTGAAACTACTTATGTTCAAGCATAACACAAGACCGTGTTCACTTCCCGGACTCCACCGAAAAGAGACTATCATGGCTACACACGCGGTTGATGCATTTTAATTAAGTCAAGTGTCCAGTTCTCTACAACCATACATTAACAAATTCCCATCTGCAACATAACCGTGGGCACGGCTCTCGAAAGTTTATACCGTGCAGGGGTCTCCCAACTTAGCCCATCACAAGCTCTCACGGTCAACGAAGGATATTCCTTCTCCCGAAAAGACCCGATCAGTCTCGGAATCCCGGTTACAAGACATTTCGATAATGCTAAAACAAGACCAGCAAGACCGCCCGATGTGCCGACAATCCTGATAGGAGCTGCACATATCTCGTTCTCACGGCAACACCGGATGAGCACTCCGTACAACTAAAACCAGCCCTCAAGTTTCCTCGAGGTGGCGCTACAAAGGACTCTAGTTCGGACCAATACTTAGAGAAGCACTAGCCCGGGGGGTCAAAATAAAGATGACCCTCGGGAGCGTGACTCCCAAGGGAAAAGTATAGGTGGTGGTGAGGCAAATGGTAAAACCATGGTTGGGCTTTATTGGAGGAGTTTTATTCAAAGCGAACTGTCAAGGGGTTCCCATAACACCCAACTGCGCAAGGAACGCAAAATCAAGGAACATAACACTGGTATGACGGAAACTAGGGCGGCAAGAGTGGAACAAAACACCAGGCATAAGGCTGAGCCTTCCACCCTTTACCAAGTATATAGATGCATTAATTAAATAAGAGATATTGTGATATCCCAACATATCCATGTTCCAACATGGAACAAACTTCAACATCACCTGCAACTAACAACGCTATAAGAGGGCCTGAGCAAAAGGGGTAACTTAGCCAAACAACAGTTTGCTAGGAAGGAGGGTTAGAGGCTTGACATGGCAATATGGGAGGCATGATATAACAAGTGGTAGGTAGCGCGACATAGCGATAGAATGAACAACTAGCAAGCAAAGATAGAAGTGATTTTGAGGGTATGGTCATCTTTCCTGAGATCCCATAAGGAAGAAGAACGAGTCCATGAAGAAGACAAACGGACATAGTCGAACGAATCCTCACAAACGTAATGTTACCAGAACTAACAAGAAGAAGCAACACCGGAAAGGAGCAAACAACATGGTAAACAACCATCACATAAACATGGCATGATCCACAATCAAGTATGATGCATGTCCGGTCTAATGAGGCATGGCATGGCAAAGTGCAACAAACAATACTACAAATTAAGTGGAGCTCAATATGCAACGAGTTGCATATTGACGAAACACCACATGCCTTATTTAGTTCTCTCCCGTTTATGTACTCAACAATATTCAATGTTATTAAACATAGCAAGAGGTGAAGCATAAGAAAACTACCTATCTAGGCAAGTTTAAATGAGGCCGGAACAACAAACAACAATTCCAGAAAATCCTCATATGCAATTTATGGATTTTGTACTGTTCTGCCCTAAACCATATCTTAGAGTTTTTAAACATGCAAGATGAACGCACCATGTTAAACTAGGCATTTTTCTACCCCATTTACATATAAAGTTTATTTAAAACTGAGCTATGGTTAATTAGTTATGAAAATAAAGCATTTTAGCATGACATATGAGCAAATTTACACAAACAACATTTTAAACATTTTTAACATGGATGAAAGTAGCGTATTATGAAACTAGACAAAATCCTAAGCATTTTACATATAAAGTTTAATTAAATCCGATGCATGGTTTGTGAGTTACTATATGCATGAACATTAAGGGGTTTTCTAAAAAAACTGCAGTCTCTGGATAAAGTCTAAAATCACAGCAGTAGGAAAAAATAGGACGGGCTGCATTGAGTTGAACTGAGCTGCTCACTGGCTCGGTGATGGACTAGGATGGGAGAAGGCGCAGCTGGGCCGGCAGGCGTGCGGCCCATGATGAGCAGCGAGGGGAGAAGGCGGCCCAGGCGAAGCGGCAGAGGCGGGGGGTCTTGGCACGGGCGAGTTGGGCCTAGCGCTCGTCCACGCTAGTCCCAGATCGGGTCAATGAGGGGGAACGAGCGGCACGGCTTGCTAGAAGTAGAGGATGCAGCGGTGCTGGACTCCTCGTTCGTGAAATAGGGGACCGAGCAGCAGGAGGAAGGAAGCAGCGACACTGGAGGGTCATGGTGGCCGGATCCGCGACGCAGCGTGGCAGACGGGGTCCTGGAGGCGCTCGGGCAGAGGTGGGGATGGCCATGGCGCTGGAGCCTTGTCGGTTCTCGCACACGACGCACAGGCAGGAGGGAGCATTGCTACAAGGAGAACAGAGAGAGGGAAAGAGAAGTGAGTGGAGGAGGAGACACACACAGTACTCGAGGATTTATAACAGAGGTAAATCACATGTATAAAATAACGTAAATAATATTACCTCAATCCAAATAGCGGAAGTAACAACAAGGTTGTGGATTCCCATCAACACCAACGGCAAAGTTGAGTGTAGAAATCGTAACCCTAACGTATCACTTACTCGACATAGCAATCCTGCAACATGAGACGTTGCAGCCACAAAGGGTCAGTACATTGAATGTACTGGCAAATTCACACCATAGGATAATGATGAATAAAGGCTATCACTACATGCATATTTGGCTAGTGGAAAAGCTCTATGGTTATAATGTTTTTTGCGAAAAGCCAATTTTTCCCTACTTCAAAGGAATATATTTTATTTAACTACAAAGTTGGTTGATAATATTGAGAAGGTTCCTCCAACTCAATCCAAAATTAACATCAATAACCCAACAAATTATTTAAGTAACGTGTTGAGATCAATATGATAATCCAAGAACCAGATACTCAAGATGTCCGTAACCGGTGACACGGCTAACCATGATTAGTTTGTGCACTCTGCAGAGGTTTGCGCACTATTCCCCACAAGACTCGATATCCTCCGTTGGATTTCTCGCACTACATGGTGTTTGAGAAACGGATGACCGATACACAGTCTTTCGGAAGCATTAACTCTCTACTCCGGATAGACTATACCACCTACAACCCACTACCTGCTAGTCTATCTCTTCAAGAGCTTCACACAACTTACTCAACTATGCTAGAGCCCATAATAGCTTGTGGCTGCACACGAAAGTTTCTAGCATGAATAATCTTATGATCCCTTTGAGCCTGGGTGGCATAACATACGGTGATCACACGGGTCCTCCTGGATCCCCTTGGGCAAGCACTGGTTCTCCAGGTGCCCGGGCAAACCACTGGGTACTCCAGGGTGCCCCAACCAATCCACCCAGATGTGTATTAAAGTAGTCACCTTATGTTAACCATTAAATAATAAGTCTCACATCTTTCATGAATTCTCTCAAACCAACCCATGCCTACGAGCATAGCATGGCAGCATAAGCATAACGTAATAGTAACTCCCAGGGGTTTGGTAGTAACACAGCAATAGGTTCCTACCTCATCAACTACTTCCCAATACCCACATGTTATCAAGTCCTAACCATGCAATGTTTGAGGGTGGAACTAATGCATAAAAACTGGGTATGAAAGGGATATGATCAAAGTGTGAACTTGCCTGCAATGTTGATGAAGATGATTCGCACCCATAACTCTTGATAGTTCTACTCGTCACACTCCGGTCAATCTATAGTAAGCAAGCAATAGTAACCACACATAAGCAATCACTCAAAAGATCAGAAAGATCGAAGAAGACGATTCAGAAAACTTCAAAACCAATAAAATAACTCTTGCAACATAAAACAATTTCTAACAGTACCAAAATCATGTGAATTTGGCCTTATTAGAAAGTTTAGGTCAAGAGCTTCGATTTGCAAAAAGAATCAACTCAAACGGAGCTACGAAACTCAAGTTATGATCAAACGAAGTTTGAATTCAAATCTGGTCTAATTCAAATTTTAAACTTTCAAAAACATGTTTAAGTTGGATTACTGCATGGAGGGGATCATAACGAAGAAGTGAGCATTGTTTTCGTTGGATTTGGACTAACGAGTAAAAAGTAGTGATCGATTGAAAGACAGGGACCAAACTGTGAAGAAACTAATTACATACAGGTCCCTGACCGAAATTAAAAAGAAAAAGAAAAATACTAAACAGTGAACGTTCGTTACGGGACGCTAATGAATGAAATCGTTCGCTAGATCTTCCTAAACGGAGAACGATCGTTAAATAACTAAATTATCAAAAAAGAAAAAAAACTAAACCGGTCTAACCAAACCAAAAGAAAACCGAAGAAAACCGGATCAGTTTTATTACCGGTTCGGTAGCGGTTCCCGCGACGGCGGCGGTTAACTCCGGCGAGATGGCACGGGGCTCAGGCGAGGGCAGCGAGCTCCGGCGCGGCGGCGGCAACGACGTCGGCAGGCGGAAGCTACGCAGGCAGCGGCTGTGCGGCGCGGGCAGGGCAGCGGCGGTGAGGTGCGGCTGCATCGTCGCAGCAGCGGTGGCAAAGTGCGACGGCGAGATGCGGCCAAGGGCGGCGGCGCGGCAGAGAGAGAACCGGGGCCCGGGGCGGCACTTATAAAGGGCGAGGGGAGGCGATGGCGTGGGGGAGGGGTCAAAGAGAGGCGGCGGGGAGTCCGGGCGGAGCACGGACGTCGAGGCGGCAGCGCAGTCATGCGAGATCCGGCCTTCAGCACGAGGTCGGGGAAGGCGCGGCTAGGCTGGGTTTGGCCTGGTTGGCTGGGCCGGCCCAGTCGGGGAAGAAGGTTAAAAAAACATTTTCTAGACAATTAAAATAATAAAACGAAATAATTAAAAATATTATATGGGCATATAATATATCTAAATTTTGAGAAAAAGATTTTCTATGAAGTGGACATTTTTCTAGCACCAAATAAAATCCACAAATATTTGAATAAATCAAACAGTGCTACTGGTGCAATAAAAACTCAATAAAATCATTTTAAGAATACCAAAATGATTTCAAATTATTTTTCTCCAATTTTCTATTGTAGGGAATCATGTTGCCCTATTTTCCGTATATTTTATTTTTGGAGAAAAATAATTTGAATAAAACCCAAATAACTCCAAATTGAAAATAATTTCAAAAGGACTTTGAATTTTATCCTTTTAAGCTCCCAACTCATATTTCATATAATTCGAAGAAGTCATTTTATCTTCTCTCATGAAAATCATTGAGTTGCTTGAAGTTTCTGAATTAAAAATATTTCCAAATGAAATTCAAATATTTTCAAAACCCTTTTCATTTATTTAAATGGAAGAAGTCATGTCATCTTCTCTCTAGGGTTTTGTATTTGAAAAGAATTTGAATTCCCAGAGATCATAGATGCAAAATGAAAGTTTGGGAAAGTCCTTTTATCCCCTCTCATTTAACTTTCAAAAAAAATCGAATTCACTCACTTTCAGTCAATCAATCACACAACAATCAAAACTATCTATTTATTATAACATTCCAAAATTTAGAATTTTGGGATGTTACAAACCTACCACCCTTAAAATGAATCTCGTCCTCGAGATTCGTAGAGGCTAGCAAGAAAAAGGTTAGGGTTTGGGGGTCTCCTCAAAGTCTATCAATTGTCGTAGGGGGGGGGGTCTGGGTGCTACCACCCTTAGAAGCATGGTTACGGTTCCATCAAAACTCATATACTTCATCTGTATTGTTAACAGTGTCGGTCTTCTCAGATCCTCGAGAGAATTCTTTCTCTGGGCACTTTCGGTAGTGGCATAACCTTTACCACAATTCTTCTGTCTTTCATCTTGGTAAGGTTCTTCTGTGATTGGGTCTTCTTAGCTGATGGGTCTGGCGCCAATACTAAACAACTATCGATATCTCATGGTGGTCAACAATTTATGGTTTCTCCTGCAGGAAATGGGTCTGGGTTGATTCTCACCGTATAACCTACGATTGGCAGCAGCTGCCTTGTACAAGGGGAAAATACTTATACCATTCTAAGGTTTAAACAAGGTTTTTGATCGTCGTCTCTCTACTATAGGTAAGTCTCTCAGATTTACCATCCCATATAGCAAGGCAAATAATAAGAGTAAGTCGGTATGGTGATCAATCCATCCCGCGCCCAAATCATTACCCTGTATACGGTTTAGTGAATCTCGCATTCTAACACTCGGTCATCCTCACAAGCATTGCAAAATTTCTCTTGTTGACGAACCAAGTTCGGTTAAATCCATTAATTCCGCAAGCCAAACAAACATCTATCGTTCCTTCACAACCCTCAGGTTTTGCGTAACCCCTATAAGATCGTCTGTCGATAAAATCGTCACTTCTTCCAGGGTTTTTCCTTCAGCAAGAATGTGCTTGCTTCTTGGCAGGCCCTGGGGCCTGTGGGTTATGGCCCATCTCATCACTTGTAGTCCTTAAACTTATCATCGGGCAACTGATCATTATTACAACTTCCAACTTCCTAGTATTCTTAAAACCATCCAATTCTACTGTCTTCCTTCCTTCCATTGGCACCAAACTGAGATGGGATTACTCAGACTCATCATGGAGTTACAATTGCTCCATATTTCCAACATCATACCTCCTTTATATCCAATAGTACTTCATCCCTTCATACTCTTGGGATATCCCACATATCGAGACAAAACTCATTCTTATTTTTTTTCGAAATCCACTCCGTGGAATATCATAATCCTTTCCAGAGGTCAAGTGTCCTCACAGGGTACAACCACACTTAAAATGCTCCATTTCTTCCATAGACCCTATTTCTCATATCCTCAAAAATGGTCAAAATCTTTCTTCATAGAGTAACAACTCATAAAATCGAAATAGTACCCACGATACTAACTTTA
The DNA here is from genome assembly GCA_034509565.1 of Triticum monococcum. Classification (NCBI taxonomy): domain Eukaryota; kingdom Viridiplantae; phylum Streptophyta; class Magnoliopsida; order Poales; family Poaceae; genus Triticum; species Triticum monococcum. The sequence goes on from CM067842.1 coordinate 152,218,001, forward strand.
TTGATTCTCAAAGTATTACAATCTCCTGCACTTCCATTACATGCCTCAACTCAACACCTCAATATAAAGGAAAATGTTCTCACTACTACTATACTTCTCACAGACACAACTAATTATCACAGGTCTCCTTCTCCTTGGGGCATTCTCTAGCAAAATGTCCTGCTCCATTACAACGAAAACATATTACTTCTGACAAGTCTCGAGGTTTCCTGTTTGGGCAACTGCTGAGGTAGTGCCCTGACTCCTTGCACCTATAACAGGTGATATGACTCAGGTCCTTCCTGGAATCCAATCTGCTTCTCTTCCTGGACCTTTTCATGCCAATCATGGCTTCTATTTCTTGTGGGTCATATTCTACTTCCTCTGTCGAAAATTCTACTAGATCCCCATTCATACAATTCTGGGAGATGTGTCCTTCTTCTCCACATGAATAGCATGACTTGGTGCAGGGTTTAATTGGTTCTTCTTTGGGTGTCTCCCCGACATCTTCCTTCATCATGGGTTCTTCTAAAATTCCCATAAGGGCTCCTTTCTTTACTTCTTTCTTCTGTTGTACAGTTCTTCGTACCATGGGGTAAATGTGACATTGTGCAGGTTAGTGGGTAGTCCCTTCACATAAGAAACAAGTAATCTGCCTAGTTGGGCATTCTTCATCTGGGTGACTTTCTTCACAATTAGGGCATTCATCCTTGTGTTCCTTATGGCTGTGTCCTATTTCTCCACAAAGCTTGCATGCACAAGGTTTCTTCATATCCTTTCCAGAAGGCTTCAATTTCTGGGACACAAACCGAGACTTTAGCAAAGTCAATTTAAAATCTTTCCAAGTGGTTACTCCTTGCCATCCATTGATGGTTTGGTACATCCTCTACCAAGTAGCAGCACCTTTTTCAAAACACTAAAGAGCATGCTGGGTCATATCCTTTTCAACTATAGGGTTATTCTTCATATGATTCTCCATGTTCTGAATCCATTGGTTCGTCTCCAATTGACTCATTGGTGCAGAAAATACAAGCTCATCTTCATTCGTCCTCTATTGGGTCCATGGGTTTGGGGGTGAGATAAGAGAGATTGAGAGGGATACACACAATGCAATTAATAGTTTTGAAAAGACAGATTTTATTTATGGCTGTCGAAAAAACATCGAACAAATGACAGCTCACAAATATCGCATCTAACGTGGGTATATAATAGGGGTTTGGTCTTCTAAAGATTAATAGATCTTCAAAGTCATTAAACTCCTCAAGTCTTGTTCATGTCTTTGATGGCTACTTCCGATCGTGCTTGTCCTTCTCAAGTTCTTTTGCCAGATCATCTCTGTCAACGCGAAGTCTCTCATGACGTCCTTCAATATTCCGGGGTTGCGTTCCAAACTTCTGGGTTTCAACATCCTTGGCATAAACCATGGTCCTACTGTCCTTCAGTTCCTGACGAATCTCCGGTATCTCGAGGTTGTAGGTCCTCCAGCTTGGCTACTTTCAGCTTCTGGTTCCTGAGTTCTTCACGAAATGCTTCCTTGTCTAATATGGCTTCCTGGAGCTTCATCTTAAAAATCTTGATGTACTCCAGATCCTGGTGATACACCAGCTAAGGTTAAAACTTCATCTTACTGATAGGTGCTCCATCAGCCATCTACCATCCAATCCTTCCGAAAAATGCATGCTTAGCTCAGCTCGGTGACCATAGTATCAGTGGCGATGGCATCACGGATAACTATGTTTCTGCCCTTGTCATTGCCATGAGCTATCTTCCATAGTTGATATCTCCTGCCTTAGGGTTTTCTTGACAAAACCTTGGGTTCTAATGCTCCATGTTCCATTCTCCGATACACCTTGATCTCAGACATTAACAGCTTCCTTAGTATGCCAAGGTCCATAAGGGGTGCCTTCCTAGGTCATACAAATCTGGAAAATTCTACAGGGCTGCTACCTCTTGAGCACTGCGTTGGATTTCCCCGAAGAGGAAGGGATGATGCAGCAAAATGGCATAAGTATTTCCCTCAGTTTTTGAGAACCAAGGTATCAATCCAGTAGGAGGCTACGCTCGAGTCCCTCGTACCTACACAAAACAATAGCTCAAGCAACCAACGCGCTTAGGGGTTGTCAATCCCTTCACGGTCACTTATGAAAGTGAGATCTGATAGAGATGATAAATAATATTTTTGGTATTTTTGGTATAGAGATGCAAAGTAAATAAAGTAAAAGCAAAGTAAAAGCAAAGCAATAATAAAGCAATGGAGATTGATATGATGAGAAAGAGACCCGGGGGCCATAGGTTTCACTAGTGGCTTCTCTCAAGATCATAAGTATTCTACGGTGGGTGAACAAATTATTGTTGAGCAATTGACAGAATTGAGCATAGTTATGAGAATATCTAGGTATGATAATGTATATAGGCATCACGTCCGAGACAACTAGACCAAAACGATCCTACATCTACTACTATTACTCCACTCATCGACCGCTATCCAGCATGCATCTAGAGTATTAAGTTAAAAACAGAGTAACGCCTTAAGGAAGATGACATGATGTAGAGGGATAGTTTCATGCAATATGATAAAAATCCCATCTTGTTGTCCTCGATGGCAACGATACAATACGTGCCTTGCTGCCCCTTCTGTCACTGGGAAAGGACACCGCAAGATCGAACCCAAAGCTAACCACTTCTCCCATGGCAAGAACAACCAATCTAGTAGGCCAAACCAAACTGATAATTCGAATAGACTTGCAAAGATAACCAATCATACATAAAAGAATTCAGAGAAGATTCAAATATTATTCATAGATAGACTTGATCATAAACCCACAATTCATCAGTCTCAACAAACACACCGCAAAAAGAAGATTACATCGAATAGATCTCCACGAGAGAGGGGGAGAACATTGTATTGAGATCCAAAAAGAGAGAAGAAGCCATGTAGGTACTAGCTATGGACCCGTAGGTCTGAAGTAAACTAGTCACACTTCATTGGAGGGGCTTGGATGATGATGTAGAAGCCCTCCGTGATTGATGCCCCTACGATGGAGCTCCGGAATAGGCCCCAAGATGGGATCTCGTGGATACAGAAAGTTTTGGCAGTGGAATTAGGTTTTTGGCTCCGTCCCCGATCGTTTGAGGGTACGTGGATATATATAGGAGGAAGAAGTATGTCAGTGGAGCTTCGAGGGGCCCACGAGGCAGGGGCGCACCCTAGGGGGGGGGCGCCCCCTACCCTCGTGACCACCTCGTGGCTTTCTTGACGGAGGGTCCAAGTCTCCTAGATCTTATCTGATGAGAAAATCACGTTTCCGAAGGTTTCATTCCGTTTGGACTCCGTTTGATATTCCTTTTCTTCGAAACCCTAAAATAGGCAAAAAAACAACAATTCTGGGCTGGGCCTCCGGTTAATAGGTTAGTCCCAAAAATAATATAAAAGTGGATAATAAAGCCCAATAATGTTTAAAATAGTAGATAATATAGCATGGAGCAATCAAAAATTATAGATACGTTGGAGACGTATCAAGGGCCTTCAAATTCTCCTAGTCTTTGGAGTCTCCAACCGTTGTAGTTTCCATTATTATAATACACGGTAAAAGTCCTCTTCAGTCCGAATGGTCTTAGTTGTCCAATATCATGTCCTTCTCGGAGTGGTCTCATCAGTTGAATCCTCGAGTGGTCAAAAGGGAAAAGGGGTATGGTCTCACTAAAAGGGAATATTTGAATAAGCTCAGAAGAGACAAGAGGTAAAAGATCTTTTGAAAATGAAGTTGTAGAGAAAATCTTTCCAATTGGCTTGCCAATTTCTAGGGTCACGTCCTACAGTCAACATGTGTTCTGATACCATCTTGTAGCGACCCGACCTCAGACGGTCAAGTCTCTGTGCTTACTTGTCATCCCTGGATCGGTATGCTGACACACACAGTACTCGAGGATTTATAACAGAGGTATATCACATGTATAAAATAACATAAATACTATTACCTCAATCCAAATAGCAGAAGTAACAACAAGGTTGTGGATTCCCATCAACACCAACGGCAAAGTTGAGTGTAGAAATCGTAACCCTAAGGTATCACTTACTTGACGTAGGAATCCTGCAACATGAGACGTTGCAGCCACAAAGGTTCAGTACATTGAATGTACTGGCAAATTGACACCATAGGATAATGATGAATAAAGGCTATCACTACATGCATATTTGGCTGGTGGAAAAGCTCTATGGTTATAATGTTTTTGCGAAAAGCCAATTTTTTCCAACTCGAAAGGAATATATTTCATTTAACTACAAAGTTGGTTGATAATATTGAGAAGGTTCCTCCAACTCAATCCCAAATTAACATTAATAACCCAATAAATTATTTAAGTAACGTGTTGAGATCAATATGATAATCGAAGAACCAGATACTCAAGATGTCCATAACCGGGGACACGGCTAACCATGATTAGTTTGTACACTCTGTAGAGGTTTGCGCACTTTTCCCCACAAGACTCGATCTCCTCCGTTAGATTTCTCGCACTTCATGGTGTTTGAGAAACGGATGACCGAGACATAGTCTTTCAGAAGCATTAACTCTCTAGTTCGGATAGACTATACCACCTACAACCCACTACCTGCTAGTCTATCTCTTCAAGAGCTTCGCACAACTTACTCAACTATGCTAGAGCCCATCATAGCTTGTGGCTGCACATGAAAGTTTCTAGCATGAATAATCTTATGATCCCTTTGAGCCTGGGTGGCATTCCATAGGGTGATCACACGGGTCCTCCGGGATCCCCTTGGGCAAGCACTGGGTTCTCCAGGTGCCCGAGCAAACAACTGGGTACTCCAGGGTACCCCAACCAATCCACCCAGATGTGTATTAAAGTAGCCACCTTAAGTTAACCATTAAATAATAACTCTCACATATTTCATGAATTCTCTCAAACCAACCCACGTCTACGAGCATAGCATGGCAGCATAAGCATAACATAATAGTAACTCCCAGGGGTTTGATAGTAATAGGGTAATAGGTTCCTACCTCATCAAGTACTTCCCAATACCCACATGTTATCAAGTCCTAACCATGCAATGTTTGAGGGTGAGACTAATGCATAAAAACTGGGTATGAAAGGGATATGATCAAAGTGTGAACTTGCCTGCAATGTTGATGAAGATGATTCGCACTCATAACTCTTGATAGTTCTACTCGTAACGCTCCGGTCAATCTATAGTAAGCAAGCAATAGTAACCACACATAAGCAATCACTCAAAAGATCAGAAAGATCGAAGAAGACGATTCGGAAAACTTCAAAACCAAGCAAATAACCCTTGCAACATAAAACAATTTCTAATAGTACCAAAATTATGTGAATTTGGCCTTATCAGAAAGTTTAGGTCAAGAGCTTCGATTTGCAAAAAGAATCAACTCAAATGGAGCTACGAAACTCAAGTTATGATCAAACAAAGTTTGAATTCAAATCTGGTCTAATTCAAATTTTAAACTTTCAAAAACATGTTTAAGTTGGATTACTGGATAGAGGGGATCATAACGAAGAAGTGAGCATTGGTTTTGTTGGATTTGGACTAACGAGTAAAAAGTAGTGATCGATTGAAGGACAGGGACTAAAGTGTGAAGAAACTAATTTCATACGGGTCCCTGGCCGAAATTAAAAAGAAAAAGAAAAATACTAAACTGTGAACGTTCGTTATAGAACGCTAACGAACAAAATCGTTCGCTAGATCTTCCTAAACAGAGAATGATCGTTAAATAACTAAACTATCAAAAAAAGAAAAAAAAACTAAACCTGTCTAACCAAACCAAAAGAAAATCGAAGAAAACTAGATCAGTTTTATTACCGGTTCGGTAGCGGTTCCCGGCGACGACGGCGGTTAACTCCGGCGAGATGGCGCGGGGCTCCGGCGAGGGCGGCGAGGTCCTGCGCGGCGGCGGCAACGGAAGGAAGCTACGCGGGCAGCGGCGGTGCGGCGCGGGCAAGGCGGCGGCTACCACGTCGCGGCAGCGGCGACAAAGTGCGGCGGCGAGATGCGGCCAAGGGCGGCGGCACGGCAGAGAAAGAAGCGGGGCCCGAGGCGGCACTTATAAAGGGCGAGGGGAGGTGATGGCGTGGGGGAGGGGTCAAGGAGAGGCGGCGGGGAGTCTGGGCGGAGCACGGACGTCGAGGCGGCGGTGCAGTCGTGCGAGATCCGGCCTCCAGCGCGAGGTCGGGGAAGGCGCGGCTGGGCTGGGCTTGGCCTGGTTGGCTGGGCCGGCCCAGTCGGGGAAGAAGGTTAAAAAACATTTTCTAGACAATTAAAATAATAAAAACGAAATAATTAAAAATATTATATGTGCATATAATATATCAAAAAAAATTAGAAAAATATTTTCTACGACATGGACATTTTCTAGCAACAAATAAAATCCACAAAAATTTGAATAAATCAAACAGTGCTACTGGTGCAATATAAACTCAATAAAATCATTTTAAGAATACCAAAATGATTTCAAATTATTTCTTCTCCAATTTTCTATTGTAGGGAATCATGTTACCCTATTTTCCGTATATTTTATTTTTGGAGAAAAATACTTTGAATAAAACCCAAATAACTCCAAATTGAAAATAATTTCAAAAGGACTTTGAATTTTATCCTTTTAAACTCCTAACTCATATTTCATATAATTCGAAGAAGTCATTTTATCTTCTCTCATGAAAATCATTGAGTTGCTTCAAGTTTCTGAATTAAAAATATTTCCAAATGAAATTCAAATCTTTTCAAAACCCTTTTCATTTATTTAAATGGAAGAAGTCATGTCATCTTCTCTCCTGGGTTTTGTATTTCAAAAGAATTTGAATTCCCAAAGATCATAAATGCAAAATGAAAGTTTGGGAAAGTCCTTTTATTCCCTCTCATTTAACTTTCAATTTTTTTTCGAATTCACTCACTTTCAGTCAATCAATCACACAAAAATCAAAACTATCTACTTATTATAACATTCCAAAATTTATAATTTTGGGATGTTACACTTGGGCGCTAGTTGGGTTGATCGGGCCGGGGAATATTCCGAGGGGGATTTGGAAGGCGGCGGCGGGCGACGGGACACATCTCCTAGATTTTAGGGTTTGATCTAATTTAGTAAGTAGGTGGACTATATATAGGGAAAACAAATTTGGTTAGGACCTTCGATTAAATCGGACGGTCGAGAATAAATAGGTTAGGAAGTCCAATTAAGAAAACGGAGATGTTTTATAGATGTTTGGGGATGATCCAGACCCAAGGGTAATGATTGCCCGGGTCAGGTTTGGGGCAACTTTCGGACGCGCGCGAGGGATTGATGCACTATGCAAGGAGGGGCTAGGCGGACGTGGTCGAGAGTGTGGTTGGACTAGGAATGGTCAATGAAGACAAAGCGGTCTGACAACATTGCCACGAAGAAGACAAGAGAGAAGAGAACGGTCTGGCAGAGACAAGGAAGAAGCGGCATCCACGAACGGATGCAAGTTTTATGAAAACATGTGAATGCAATGAACATGATGATATGATGAATGCAACAAATAAACGAAACACATGACAACAACGAAAAACATGGAAGCCAGCTGCAGCATCGTCCTCGGGGCGTCACAGAAGGAAAGGGGGGCCGAACCCCCTCTTCCTTCTCCTATTCGGACTCCTGCCTAAAGGGGGGGCGCCACCCCTTGTGGTATGGTGTGCTTCCATATTATGGCCCATAAGGCCCATTATTCCCCCCGGGGGTTCCGTAACCTCCCCCCGGTACTCCGATAAATATCCGATACTATCCGAAACACTTCCGGTGTCCGAATACTATCATCCTATATATCAATCTTTACCTCTCGGCCATTTTGAGACTCCTTGTCATGTCCGTGATCTCATCTGGGACTCCGAACAACATTCGGTCACCAAATCACATAACTCATGTAATGCTAAATTGTCATCGAATGTTAAGCGTGCAGACCCTACGGGTTCGAGAACTATGTAGACATGATCGAGACACCTCTCCGGTCAATAACCAATAGCGGAACCTGGATGCTCATATTGGTCTAACCATTATGACAACATACATTATTCCCTTTGTCATCGGTATGTTACTTGCCCGATATTCAATCGTGGGTATCTTCATACCTAGTTCAATCTCGTTACCGGCAAGTCTCTTTACTCGTTCCATAATACATCATCCCGCAACTAACTCATTAGTCACTTTGCTTGCAAGGCTTCTACATTACCGAGAGGGCCTAGAGATACCTCTCTGATACTCGGAGTGACAAATCCTAATCTCGATCTATGCCAACCCAACGAACAACTTCGAAGAATCCTATAGAGCATCTCTATAATCACCTAGTTACGTTGTGACGTTTAATACCACACAAGGTATTCCCCCGGTATTCGGGAGTTGCATAATCTCATAATCAAAGGAATATGTATATGACATGAAGAAAGCAATAGCAATAAAATTGAACAATCATAATGCTAAGCTAACAGATGGGTCTTGTCCATCACATCGTTCTCCTAATGATGTGACCCCATTCATCAAATGACAACACATGTCTATGGTTAGGAAACTTAACCATCTTTGATTAACGAGCTAGTCTTGTAGAGGCTTACTAGGGACACAGTGTTTTGTCTATGTATCCACACATGTATCAAGTTTCCAGTTAATACAATTCTATCATGAATAATAAACATTCATCATGATATAAGGAAATATAAAATAACAACTTTATTATTGCCTATAGGGCATATTTCCTTCAGTCTCCCACTTGCACTAGAGTCAATAATCTAGATTACATTGTAATGATTCTAACACCAATGGAGTCTTGGTGTTGATCATGTTTTGCTCGTGGAAGAGGCTTAGTCAACTGGTCTGCCACATTCAGATCCGTATGTATTTTGCAAATCTCTATGTCTCCCTCCTTGACTTGATCACGGATGGAGTTCAAGCGTCTCTTGATGTGTTTGGTTCTTTTGTGAAATCTGGATTCCTTCACCAAGGCAATTGCTCCAGTATTGTCACAAAAGATTTTCATTGGACCCGATGCACTAGGTATTACACCTAGATCCGATATGAACTCCTTCATCCAGACTCTTTCATTTGTTGTTCCAAAGCAGCTATGTACTCCGCTTCACACGTAGATCCCGCCACGACGCTTTGCTTGGAACTACACCAACTGATAGCTCCACCATTTAATACAAATATGTATCCGGTTTGTGGCTTAGAGTCATCCGGATCAGTGCCAAAACTAGCATTGATGTAAGCATTTACGACGAGCTCTTTGTCACTGATACGTCTCCAACATATCTATAATTTTTGATTGTTCCATGCTGTTATATTATGATTCTTGGATGTTTTACAATCATTTTATAGTCATTTTATATTTTTTGGTAGTAACCTATTGACATAGTGCCCAGTGTTAGTTGTTCTTTTCTGCATGTTTTTTACATCACAGGAAATCAATACCAAACGGAGTCCAAACGCAACAGAACTTTTTGTGGATTTTTTCTGGACCAGAAGACACCAGATGGGCCGAAGAAGTACTAGAGGGGTGCTCCAAGGGGAGCACAACCCACCAGGGCACGCCTGGGGGCCCAAACGCGCCCAGGTGGGTTGTGCCCACCTCAGTGGCCTCCCGCACCGCCTCTTTGCTTTATAAATACCCTAATATTCCAAGGGGAGTCTACGAAAATCAATTCCAGCCGCTGCAAGTTCCAGAACCACCAGATCCAATCTAGACACCATCACGGAGGGTTTCATCATCCTCATTGGTGCCTCTCCAATGATGCGTGAGTATTTCATTGTGGACCTATGGGTCCGTTAGTAGCTAGATGGCTTCTTCTCTCTCTCTTTTGATTCTCAGTACAATGGTCTCTTGGAGATCTATTTGATGTAACTCTTTTTGTGGTGTGTTTGTTGGGATCCTATGAACTTTGAGTTTATGATCAAATCTATGTTTTTATCCATGAAAGTTATTTGAGTCTTCTTTGATCTATTATATGCATGATTACTTATAGCCTCGTATTTCTTCCTGGAATCTTTGGTTTAGTTAGGCCAATTAGATCGATTTTTCTTGCCATGGGAAGAGGTGCTTTGTGATGGGTTTGATCTTACGGTGCTTGATCCCAGTGACAGAAGGGGAACCGACATGTATGTATCGTTGCTATTAAGGATAACAAGATGGGGTCTATTTCTACAAAAATAGATCTTGTCTACATCATGTCATTATTCTTATTGCATTACTCGATTTCTCCATGAACTTAATACACTAGATGCATGCTGGATAGTGGTCGATGTGTGGAGTAATAGTAGTGGATGCAGGCAGGAGTCGGTCTACTAATCTTGGACGTGATGCCTATATAATGATCATTGCCTGGATATCGTCATGATTATTTGAAGTTCTATCAATTGCCCAACAGTAATTTTTTTACCCACTGCATGTTATTTTTCTCGAGAGAAGCCACTAGTGAAATCTATGGCCCCGGGTCTCTTCTTTATTATATTTGCTTTTGCGATCTATTTTTATTTGCTTTTATTTTCAATATATTAAACCAAAAATATAAAAATACATTGCTGCAATTTATTCTTATTTATTTTATCTCGCGTTCCCGCATGATCTATTTATCCAATCTACTATGATTTTTATCCCGTCTACTTGGCAATTTCTGGCGCCATTACCCGAAATTGATTGACAACCCCTTTAATATGTCGGGTTGCGAGTATTTGTTATTTGTGTGTAGGTACCGTTCCCGTAGTGTTGCGTGGTTCTCCTACTGGTTCGATAACCTTGGTCTCATCACTGAGGGAAATACCTACCATAGCTGTGTTGCATCATCCCTTCCTCTTTGGGAAAATACCGACGTAGTTCAAGCCGCATCGGTCACCTCCATAAACGAGAAACATATCCTTAGTCCTTTTTATGTGCTTCAGGATGTTCTTGACCGCTGTCATGTGATCCACTCCTAGATTACTTTGGTGCCTCCCTGCTAAACTTATAGAAAGGCACACATCAGGTCTGGTACACATCATAGCATACATGATAGAACCTATGGCTGAGGCATAGGGAATGACTTTCATTTTCTCTCTATCTTCTGCAGTGGTCGGGCATTGAGTCTGACTCAACTTCACACCTTGTAATACAGGCAAGAACCCTTTCTTTGACTAGTCCATTTTCTACTTCTTCAAAACTTTATCAAGGTATGTGCTTTGTGAAAGTCCTATTAAGCGTCTTGATCTATCTCTATAGATCTTGATGCCCAATATATAAGAAACTTCACCAAGGTCTTTCATTGATAAACTTTTATTCAAGTACCCTTTTATGCTATCCAAAAATTCTACATCTTTTCCAATCAACAATATGTCATCCACATATAATATTAGAAATGCTACAGAGCTCCCACTCACTTGTAAATACAGGCTTCTCCAAAAGTCTGTATAAAACCTTATGCTTTGATCACCTCATCAAAGCGTATATTCCAACTCCAAGATGCTTGCACCAGTCCATAGATGGACTGCTGGAGCTTGCATACTTTGTTAGCACCTTTAGGATCGACAAAACCTTATAGTTGCATCATATACAAATCTTCTTTAAGAAATCCATTAAGGAATGCGGTTTTGACGTCCATTTGCCAGATTTCATAAAATGCGGCAATTGCTAACATGATTCGGACCGACTTAAGCATCGCTACGGGTGAGAAAGTCTCATCGTAGTCAACTCCTTGAACTTGTCAAACACCTTTCTCGACTAGTCAAGCTTTGTAGATAGTAAAATTACCATTAGCGCTGATCTTCTTCTTGAAGATCCATTTATTCTCTATGGCTCGCCAATCATCGGGCAAGTGAACCAAAGTCCACACTTTGTTCTCATACATGGATCCTATCTCAGATTTCATGGCCTCGTGCCATTTATCGGAATCTGGGATCATCGTTGCTTCTTCATAGTTCGTAGGTTCGTCATGGTCTAGTAACATGACTTCCAGGACAGGATTACCATACCAGTCTGGTGCGGAACATGCTCTGGTTGACCTACGAAGTTCGATAGTAACTTGATCTGAAGTTTCATGATCATTATCATTAGCTTCCTCTCTAGTTGGTGTAGGCATCATGGGAACGGTTTTCTATGATGAGCTAATTTCCAATTCGAGAGAAGGTACAATTACCTCATCAAGTTCTACTTTCCTCCCATGCACTTCTTTCGAGAGAAACTCCTTCTCTGGAAAGTTTCCATTCTTGGCAACAAATATCTGGCCTTCAGATTTGTGGTAGAAGGTGTACCCAATTGTTTCCTTAAGGTATCCTATGAAGACACACTTCTTCGATTTGGATTCGACCTTATCAGGCTAAAGCCTTTTGAAATAAGTGTCGCAACCCCAAACTTTAAGAAACGATAGCTTAGGTTTCTTGCCAAACCATAGTTCATATGGTGTCGTCTCAACGGATTTAGACGGTGCCCTATTTAACGTGAATGCAACTGTCTCTAATGCATAACCCCAAAACGATAGTGGTAAATCGGTAAGAGACATCATAGATCGCACCATATCTAATAAAGTACGGTTGCGACGTTCGGACACACCATTACGCTGTGGTGTTCCACGTGGCGTGAGTTGTGAAACTATTCCACATTGTTTTAAATGAAGGCCAAACTCGTAACTCAAATATTCGCCTCCGCGGTCAGATCATAGAAATTTTATTTTCTTGTTATGATGATTCTCCACTTCACTCTGAAATTCTTTGAACTTTTCAAATGTTTCAGACTTGTGTTTCATTAAGTAGATATACCCATATCTGCTCAAATCATCTATGAAGGTCAGAAAATAACGATACCCGCCGCGAGCCTCAACACTCATCGGACCGCATACATCGGTATGTATTATTTCCAATAAGTCATTAGCTCGTTCCGTTGTTTTGGAGAACAGAGTTTTAGTCATCTTGCCCATAAGGCATGGTTCACAAGTATCAAATGATTCATAATCAAGTGATTCCAAAAGCCCATCTACATGGAGGTTCTTCATGCACTTTACACTAATATGACCTAAATGGCAGTGCCACAAATATGCTGCACTATCATTATCAACTTTGCATCTTTTGGCATCAATATTATGAATATGTGTATCACCACAATCGAGATTCAACAAAAATAGACCACTCTTCAAGGGTGCATGACCATAAAAGATATTACTCATATAAATAGAACAACTATTATTCTCTGATTTAAATGAATAACCGTCTCGCATTAAACAAGATTCAGATATAATGTTCATGCTCAACGCTGGCACCAAATAACAGTTATTCAGGTCTAAAACTAATCCCAAAGGTAGATGTAGAGGTAGCATGCTGACGGCGATCACATCGACCTTGGAACCATTCCTGGCGCGCATCGTCACCTCATCCTTAGTCAATCTTCGTTTAATCCGTAGCCCCTGTTTCGAGTTACAAATATGAGCAACCGAACCAGTATCAAATACCCAGGCGCTACTACAAGCATTAGTAAGGTACACATCAATAACATGTATATCAAATATACCTTTGTTCACTTTGCCATCCTTCTTATCCGCCAAATACTTGTGGCAGTTCCGCTTCAAGTGACCAGTCCCTTTGCAGTAGAAGCACTCAGTTTCAGGGTCGGGTCCAGCTTTGGGCTTCTTCCCGGGAGTGGCAACTTTCTTGCCGTTCTTCTTGAAGTTCCCCTTCTCTCCCTTGACCTTTTTATTGAAACTAGTGGTCTTGTTAACCATCAACACTTGATGCTCCTTCTTGATTTCTACTAATAACCCGCAAGTATAGGGGATCGCAACAGTTTTCGAGGGTAGAGTATTCAACCCAAATTTATATATTCGACACAAGGGGAGCCAAAGAATATTTGAAGGTATTAGGAGCTGAGTTGTCAATTAAACCACACCTAGAGATTAATTATCTATAGAAAAGTGGTCAGTAGCAAAGTAGTATGATAGTTTTGATAATAGTAGCAGCAGCAACGGTAACGGTAATAGTGATAGCAGTAATTTGGTAGAAAGTGCAATAGTGACGATAGCAGTAGTAACTTAGCAAGAACAATATAGGATAAATTCGTAGGCATTGGATCGACGACTTGTTGGATGATATTCATCATGAGATAGTTATAACCTAGGGTGATATGGCACTAGCTCCAGTTCATCGATATAATGTAGGCATGTATTATGTCAATAGTCATACGTGCTTTATTAAAAGAACTTGCATGACATCTTTTATCCTACCCTCCCGTGGCAGCGGGGTCCATGTTGGAAACTAAGGGATATTAAGGCCTCCTTTTAATAGAGAACCGGAACAAAGCATTAACACGCGGTGAATACATGAACTCCTCAAACTACGGTAATCACCGGAAGAAGTCCCGGTTATTGTCACTTCGGGGTTACCGGATCATAACACGTAGTAGGTGACTATAACTTGCAAGATCGGATCTAGAACATGGATATAATGGTGATAACATAAACGGTTCAGATCTGAAATCATGGCACCCAGGCCCAAAATGACAAGCATTAGGAATGGCAAAGTCATAGCAACATCAATCTAAGAACATAGTGGATACTAGGGATAAGCCCTAACAAAACTAACTCGATTACATGATGAATCTCATCCAACTCCTCACCGACCAGCGAGCCTACGAAGGAATTACTCACTCCCGGTTGGGAGCATCATGGACTTGGCGATGGAGAAGGGTTGGCGATGACGAAGAATGAAGATCCCCCTCCCTGGAGCCCCAAACGGACTCCAGATCTATCCTCCTGAGGAAGAACAGGGCTTGGCGGCGGCTCCGTCTCGTGGATCTTGATAATTCTTTCTTCCTGTTTTTTTTCCAAAAATAGGATTTTATAGCGTTGGTTTTAGGGTCTGCGGGGCCACCAGGTGGGGACAACCCACCTGGGCGCGCCAGGAGAGGGGGGCGCACCCTGGTGGGTTGTGCCTACCCAGGTGACCCTATTTGGTGGATCTTGGCTCCAGAAATTCTTATGTATTGTATAAAAAATCCTCGCAAAGTTTTGTTCCATTCTGAGAACTTTAATTTCTGCACAAAAACAACACCATGGTAGTTCTGCTGAAAACAACGTCAGTCCAGGGTTAGTTTCATTCAAATCATGCAAATTAGAGTCCAAAACAAGAGGAAAAGTGTTAGGAAAAGTAGATACGTTGGAGACGAACCACTCCCCCAAGCTTAAACCTTTGCTTGTCCTCAAGCAATTCAGTTGATAAACTGAAAGTGAAAAAGAAAAACTTTTACGAACTCTTTTGCTCTTGTTTGCATAAATAAGCTTAAACAACACCCAGGTTTTCAGCCAACATTATAACTAACCATGCCGACAATAACTCTTAAAGATTATATTGACTAATATCAATGACATAATCAGCTAGCGAGCAATAATAAGACATCTCGAATGGCAACACATTGTCAAAACAACCATGATATAATATGACAATAGTGGTATCTCGCTAGCCCTTTCTGAGACCGCAAAACATAAATGCAAAGCACCTCCAAAGTCCAAGCAGCGACTAAACATTGTAATTCATGGTAGAAAAGATCCAGTCATGATGCACCCAACATTAGCTACACACAATGCATAAGTCATGACAGTTGTGCTCTCTCAGTTTCTAGCGCTTGTTTTAGAAGGTGATGGAACAACATAAAAGTAAATAGATAGTCCCTTCATAGAGGAAAGTAGTGATTTGTAGAGGTGCCATAGCTCAAAATTTTAAAACAGAGATAAATGATATTTTGAGACATGCACCCTTCCCATTTACATCACGACTATCAGTTATCAATATCTCCCATGCTAAACAGGCTAGTGGCGGTTCCCAAGCGATAAAAGTAAAGGTTTTGACTCCATTGGGAGTTTTTGTTTGATTATTCAAGCAATTAACTCTTTTTGTATTTTGTAGTTTGGGATGGGCATCCCTATTACCGCCCTTTTCTCGTGCAATGGCAAGTGAATAAACACTCGACCTGAGAATAACCCGCTTAGCATGGAAGATACCGACTACCTCATGTCGTTCCATGAATGATCCAGGCAAACAAAATGGATAGTTTTTTTAGAAGTTTTTAGAGGTGGCACATGCAAATTTACTTAGGACGGCAGGGTAATGCCACATATAGGTAGGTATGGTGGACTCATCTAGAATAACTTTGGGTTCAAGGGTTTTGATGTACAAGCAGAATCCCCACTTAGTATAGGCGAAGGTTAGCAATTAGATTGAGAAGCGGCCAGCTAGAGAGCAACAATGATCATGATCATGCATTATGTGTAAGTAACATTGGACACTAGCATATGAGTAGGATATGAATAGCATGAACATAAATATCATAGAGGCTATGTTGGTTTTGATTGAACTACATGCATGCACATGTGCCAAGTCAAGCCACTCGAACATTCAGAGGAGGATACAATATCATCATACTACATCACAATCATTTTAACGCAATGTTGATATCCAAGATAAATCATTATTCACTCCCAGCTACTTATGCATGGCATGAGAAACTATAATATCTAATTGTCATTGCAAACATGTTTAGTCACAATGGGCCGAATCATGGATACTAGGTTAAACATATTTACACAAACAGAACAAGTCGAGTTCATACCAATTTCTCTCTTCCACGACCAGTTCATCGAATATCGTCATTATTGCCTTTCACTTGCATGCCTGAACGATGTGAAAATAATAATAGTGCAAGAGTGCCATGGACTAAGCTAGCATCAGCAACATTGTATTCAACAGGAGAAGACAAGGTAAAATGGCCTCTTTATTAGATCAACGGTTATTCATATGAGAGCCACTCAACATTTTCATCGTGGTCTTCTCCTTGGTACAACTTGAACAAAAAGAAAAGAACTTCAGAGAAACACACTGAAATATTTTTGGAGTTTTTGGTTTTCTTGAGCAAGCAAATAAAAGGGGACAACAAAAACGAGAGAAACTATTTACACGGGAAACCTCCCAACAAGCAAAGGAAGAACAAGGAAAGCTTTTTGGGTTTTTGTTTTTAATGCTACAACTAAGCATGCATGGAAATAAACTAACTACAACTACTTTTTTTTGGTTTTTCTAAAGTTTTTCAAACACATAAGAAAGGAAGAAAAATAAAATTTAAACATGGATGATACAATGAAAAAGTGTGAACATCAAAAAGATGAATAAGTGAACATGAATGTAATGTCGGTGAGAAACACGTACTCCCCCAAGCTTAGGCTTTTGGCCTAACATGGTAGTAGATCAGTAATCTGGATAGTAGTTGGCGTGGTAGCTCACGGAGGCTCTCGGCACGGATGCCTAAGCCTGTCGTGCTGCCTCCACTGCTGCGTTGTGAGCTCGGGCCTCGCTATCAAGAACAAAATATCTTCCTTTGCTGCGATAATCAAAAAGAGCAGGCACAGGCAAATATGTGTGCACAACAGATGTTTGGTTAAACAACAGATTATAAGTGAAGTTGTCAACCTTACCCTTAAGAATCTTATGTTCCTTTAGCGTAGCAAAATATAAATACTGCATGGGTAGGATAGGATCAAAGGGCAAGGGTGCAACACCCAGCCCTCGTGCTAAACAAGTAGAATATATTCCACCATAGAAATATCCACTGTTAGCGTTGTGTTGAAGTCTGCATGCAATAATCGCTCCAAGGTTATAATTCCTTTCACCGGTGAGAGCAGTGTGGATGAGGCTCAAGTCTGGAGCACAGAGTGTACTACATTCTTGCTTGCCTACTATACATTTCCTGTTAAATAATGCAAAGTACTGAATCGCGGGAAAATGAATGCTCTTTATTCTAGCTTGTGTCACTCCTTTGTTCTCACCATAACAAAGACTAGTCAAGAATATTTGGTACTCAGCCTTTGATGGTTCGTCAAGCGAGCCCAATACGGGAGTTTGCAGTGATAAGAAAATCTCTAGTGATATGGTAAATGGGTTATCATAAAGCATAAATGACACCCTAGACTCACGGGGAAATAATTTAAATCCTTTGACAAATGATTCAGTGAGAAGGTGGCGTTGTTCACACTTATCTGAAAGGTAGGGACCGAGACCGGCATTGTGAACATATTGCTCAAATTGTTCTTTAATGCCCACATGTATCACATACTCACCGCAAGGCCATAATCATGTTTTGGTGGCGGCATCTCAAGTGGAACTTTCACTTGGTTCAACATATGACCGGCGAGCGGAGCTGTCACTAGAGGATTCTCCCGAGGATCGCCTCCTCGAGGAACTCCTTCCAAACAAGTTCATCATGTCCGCGTACAATTTTCTTAAAATTTTTGGGTGAGAAAAATTGTCAACAAAATTTTATAAGAATGATATCAACTACTCATAGGGATACATAGAGGCCATAACAAGCATTCAAACTACTTAGAACACTAAGAATTCAACATGCAAGCTCATCTACAGTAGCACCAAGAGTACCTGATTATTCAAAATATACACCACTAAAACAAAAACTAATTGGACTAACGGTGGAGTCACATACCTAGCAACACTCCCCCGAAACAGTTTTGAAAACGGAGCTTCGAGCAAAGAGATCGAAATCCGCGGGCTTGAGAGCAAGAACACGGGAGAGAGAGAGCAATGGAGATTTTTTTCTGGAGGTAGGTGATGATGCGGTGTAAAGAGATAAGTGAGGGGGCCCACGTGGGGACCACAACCCACCAGGGGGCGCCTGGGGGGCTGGTGCGCCCAGGTGGGTTGTGCCCACCTGGTGCACCTCACTCTCATGTTTATTGCACCAAAAATTCTTAAATATTCAGAAAAAATTGTATTAAATTTTCAGGGCATTTTGAGAACTTTTATTTTTGGGTCATTTTCTATTCCCCCTTTTCCTAGTCCTAATAGGAGGGGGAAGGGGAAGAGGAGAAGAAGGAAAGTGGGGCCGACCTCCCTCCCAATTCGGATTGGGCTTGGGGGGGGCACCCCCACCTCTTGGCCGCCTCCTCTCTCTTCCACTAAAGCCCTTGTAGGCCCATTAAGCCCCCGGGGGTTCCGATAACCCCCCGGTACTCCGGTATATGCCCGAACTCATTTGAAACCATTCCGGTGTCCAAACATAACCTTCCAATATATCAATCTTCATGTCTCGATACTCCTCGTCATCTCCGTGATCACATCTGGGACTCCGAACTACCTTCGGTACATCAAAACACATAAACTCATAATACCGATCATCATCGAACATTAAGCGTGCGGACCCTACGGGTTCAAGAACTATGTAGACATGACCGAGACTCATCTCCGGTCAATAACCAATAGCAGAACTTGGATGCTCATATTGGTTCCTACATATTCTACGAAGATCTTTATCGGTCAAATTGCATAACAACACACGTTGTTCCCTTTGTCATCGGTATGTTACATGCCCGAGATTCGATCATCGGTATCATCATACCTAGTTCAATCTCGTTACCGACAAGTCTCTTTACTCATTCCATAATGCAACATCCCGTAACTAACTTATTAGTCACATTGCTTCCAAGGCTTATAGTGATGTGCATTACCGAGAGGGCTAAGAGATACCTCTCCGACAATCGGAGTGACAAATCCTAATCTCGATCTATGCCAACTCAACAAACACCATCGGAGACACCTGTAGAGCATATTTATAATAAGCTAGTTACGTTCTGACGTTTGACAGCACACTAAGTGCACTACAAAAAAATACACTTCCGTGATGATACGTGTTTGTCACAGTAGGTCACGTTTTTGTCATGCATGTACATCCATGACGATTTTATGACAGAAACAATATAGCCATACTTGTGCTGTCGTAGAAGTGTTCCATGACATTACCAAAATTATCATCATGGAAGTGTCCAATTCCATGACAATAAATCACGCGTCATGGAAGTGCTTTCGTCAAGGGTGACCGACACGTGGCATCCACCGTAACGGAACACCGTTAAGCTATCGGGTCCAGTTTCGGATCCGATAGCCCGCTAATAGCCCGGACCAATGAGGATTTTCCACGTGTATAATTCTCATTGGCCGGAGGAAACACGTGTTGGCTCACCGTTGGGACAGATGTCATCCATTCATTAGACAGGAGGCGCCTATGATAGGTCGACACGTGGCACGACCCAATAGTGGCCCATTCCGGTGAAAAAGGCCGGCCCAGTAAAAATTAGCAGGCCGGCCCATATAATGCCTACTTGTGTCAGGTCCATTTAAGCCCACGACCCATACGAGATGTGACAATTAGGCCCGTCAATGGCCCGTTAAAGATTTGACACCATTGTAGCCCATCGTCAGTTTGAGCCCGTTAACAGCCCACTATATATTTGGGCTCAATATAGGCCCGATGTGATTTCGGCCTATTAACGAGCCATTCAAGGGATGGGCCAATTTTCAGGATGTACATCTTTCGGCCTTTTAGCGACCCATTTAAGTGTTGGGCCAATTTCCGGCCCGGTGTGTCTTTCAGCCTGTTGATGGCCCATAAATGAGTTGGGCCATTTGTAGCCGGACCTTAGTTTTGGCCTTTTAGTGACCCATTTAAGTGTTGGGCCAATTCCTGGCCCGGTGTGCCTTTCAGCCAATTGATGGCCCATAAATGATTTGGGCCATTTGTAGTCGGACCTGAGTTTTGGCCTTTTAATGGCCCATGCTCTTCATGGTCCAATACCAGACCGGTTTCTCTTTCGGCCTGCTAAAGGCCCACAACACAGTTGGGCCATTTACAGTACGACCTGAGTTTTGGACTCTTAGTGGCCCATGGTCTTCATGGTCCAGTACGAGCCCGCTGTCTCTTTCAGCCCGCTAAAGGCCCACAGTATAGTTGGGCCATATGTAGCCCGACCTTAGTAATGGTCTGTTAATGGCCCGTGAAATCAAATGGGCCCACCTGTTGCTCGCTTCGATGTCGGCCTGTTAACGACCCGAGAGGTAAGGGGGCCGACCATTAACTTTCGGCCTAGTAACCCCCCATTAACTTAATGGGCCCACTAAAGTTTGTACATGTCTTTAGGCCCAATTAGATAATTGGAGCCCATTACGATGAGCAATTATGCACAGGACCAAAATCGATCAATCAAAGGTACGGCATACAGGGAAAAATGTTGCACATCCAGCATATATTACAGGAAATTACATCCACTGGGCAATCAAAGATTGATGCTACTGCAAATAAATGAACAGAACCTAACGATCTACAACATCACTATCTACAACCTCAGCGCGGATGACGCCCATAAGCATGTGGGCAAGTTTTCGCTGCTTTGCTACACTATCTCTGAAAACATTGATCTGTTGTTGTTGCGCATGAATGTGCAGCTCTGATTCCTCCACCATTTCCATTATTGCTTCAGCCATTAATTGGTTCACAAACATACATTTTTCGGTTGCATTTGAGGCAGAGGAAACTGAATAGATTCAGATAGCGATTTTGGCAGGCTTATATTATTGATAGTGGAGAGTGTCTCGACCACTGCATCATAACATAAATTAGGAGGGGAACCGAACAGATTAATCATGAGTTATTGCCATATCACCTAGCCTAGATTTATTGGAAAGAAACAATGGGGTTGCCTTGCTGTTTTCAGAGTTTGTCTTCTTATCTTCAGCAGCCTGCACAAAATTAACACACTAGCATTGCTATCATTGGCCAGGTCAGATAATA
Source organism: Triticum monococcum (assembly GCA_034509565.1). Lineage (NCBI taxonomy): Eukaryota > Viridiplantae > Streptophyta > Magnoliopsida > Poales > Poaceae > Triticum > Triticum monococcum. Next base: position 152,239,595 of record CM067842.1, read on the forward strand.
GGAAAGCACATTGACACAACAAACGTTTGGGCAACCAGACCACACCAGCCTACACCAAATTAACACAATATGGCACATCTATCATCAGCCAGGTAAGGTAATACGAAAGCAACATTGACACAATGAATGAATGGGAAACCAGAGCAGCAGTACAATTCAGTAATGCGCATGATATGAGATAGTACACTCATGCATCTCAGTATGCAAAACTACTAGGCAATTTTCCTTACAAAAATCAACATTGTCGCCTTTAACATTTTGCTACAATTGAATTTAGATTAGATAAAGGTTGGATTCACACCGATTAACAAAATACATGTTGATGTAAAAATATTCTGATATACAACAGGTACTTACATCAGCATTGGAGCATAGAGAATTCCCGCAAGATACTTTCCTCAAATACGATCCCAGTACAGAAAGTCTTCTACCCTTTAAGCTTATTTTCTAAAAGAGAGATGGGTAAGAAACATGTAGAAAATATGATCAGAATGCTATAAAATTTCATGATGCGAGGATACGCACACGCTTCTTAGAATGGAGTTGACATAGTTTTGCTGGACTGGAGCGGACTTGTTCTTTGGCCACTGGAATCTACTTATTATCAGTGGGAGTTGGGTTTCTCTGTGCTGGAGTAGTATATATGAAAACTAGAGTTGGTTTATTATCTCCTGGCGTTTGGATATTTTGCAAAGACCTGGTTTGTAACCCTTCAGATCCTAACATAGCCGTCTTCCCCTTGCATGCCTTATATAGAAGAATGGTACTTCAATTATGAAACATGCTACAACAAAGATGGAATAGGTACTGAAGAATAGAAAGGCATGACATATTGACATGTATTCCCTCCATCCGGAAAAAAATGGATGGGTCTAGGCATATTTCAGTTCTAGATACATCTAGTTTTATCCATTTCAGTGACATGTAATCCGGACAGAGGGAGTATGATGTAAGAGCTAGGGATACGATAGGACAACAGTGTAAAAAACACTACTTGAATGTAAAATTGTACATTAGCGGAATACATTACAGAAAAACACTAAGGCAACATATGCGTGTATGATTGGGAAACTAAGATGGCATTGCAAGAGACCACTAGAACAACACTAAGGTAGACAGATGAATAACAATGCAAAAGATATTGAGAAGCATGATGTACAAACTAAGCAGATGGCATTGCGATAGAGTAGATTGACAGTACTTGAATTTTAAAACATGTTATCATTAATGGAATAGGTACTGAAAAATAGGAAAGCATGCCATATTTACATGGATGATCAGCAGGTGAAGTGCAAGGCACTGCAACAGAGTAGATGCACTCCAGGACATTATATGCATGTTGTACCCATATCAAGGGCAAAGTTAGAGCAAGGACCTTATGGGGTGAATAGGATTCATCATCTTTCTACAAGTCTTGTGAAGAACTTCCTTTACATGTTCCATCATATTGGGTATCATTGACGTCAAATTTGTTGGTCGTTACATTGCTCCGTGAGGTTCTTGTGAATAAATCAGTGTGTGCAATTATATCTGACATGCATGGAAGACAACTAGTAGTTAGATTTATGTAATGAGTGCCTATAGGAGACGACATAAATAGTAGGACTGGGGTTAACTAGCAGCAACAGGTCTCAAAAACTAAAGGGAGAACACAGATGAAAGCTATAGAATATGTATTATTTGTATTCGAGATTAACTAGATGGCACACAAAAGTATTAAGGAACAACATAGGTTATACAAGAAGTGGTATAATACTATAATTACCAGCCTATGGGATAGCATTGGCTGATGGATGATAACTATGGAACAACGTTACCTAAAGAACAAGTCTCTTAGCTGAAGTATGGAACAACGTTAAATCCTGAACAAGACCCTTAAGAGATCAGCATGAATATATAGTGAAATGTGATAATCTATTTTCAATGCTTAGATGAATAACAAAGCCATAAATGTTGCACACAAGTAAGAAGAGGGTACAACCTGTCTGGCCGCCATCCATAGGAGAGAGCATCATGTGCTGACTTGTCGATGGCCTTGTAGTTGTTGTGGCTGTCCATGTCGGGCACGCGCATTCGATGCAGCGAACTGTTGAGTGGGGACTATAGCTCCCTTCTGCTGCATGCTTCCCTTGTTGGAGCAGCTGTGGTGACTCGGAAGACGGTATGGCTGAAGATGCAGAAAACACATAATGTTAAGAATGACACATCTCTCTGATTTGAAGAAATACCCTAAGAGATCAACAGCAAGGTACGAGAGTGGTCACACATCTGTTGATTGAAGACTAAATTGGGGTCACATGATTTTATTTTATTTTGGTACTGTACGATCTACGCCAGATGGCTTGATGGTCGTCTTGTGCCTCCCGGCTGACACTATTCAGAATCTTCCCCGAAGAGCCAGTGACCACCGGCAGAGCAGCCTCTCTCGGCCGTCCATGGCCCCGACCAAAACCCCGCTCCCCGCCCCACCGCACTACCGTGGTTGCGCCGCCCCCGGGCCAATCCACAAAGACTCGCCGTCATCCAGATTCGGCGGCGGCAATACCTTCAACCCACACAACTCTAAGATAGCCATGTAAGCGTTGCTTCCACAGCGAACTTGTGCCCCCGCACCCTTACATTAGACACCGGCCAACCGGTAGCCTAGGAGCTCCGCCGACTCGAGGGGTCACTACAAAAAAAAGACACATCCATGACATTTTGGGCCGAACGAATTTTTTTCTGTCATACATATGACACTTCTATGACGATAATTGTGACAAAACCCGGTATCATCATAGATGTGGTGGGCTCCTACTTGTATGACCAAAAATCATGACAAAAAATGGGCTTTTCGTCCTGGGCGGGCCAGAGACGCAGCTGCATGACATTCTTTGGGCCGTCCAGGACGGAAAAACTATGGTAGAAGCAAGGGCGAGGAAAATTTCGGGGAGTTCCCGGTTACGGTGGGAGGTCGGGGGCCGAGCGATGCGCGTTTCTCTTGTACAGGTACGCGTGTGTGTGCGAGGCGTTGGCTCTAACTGAACCAGAGCGAGGCATTGAGCTCTAACTGAACCCGAGCGATTGCACTGCAGGCTACGCATTACTGAACCCGAGCGATCGATCGATGGCTGTTAACTGAACCCGGTCGAGCGATTCCTTCTCTACTGCTGCTAACTGAAGCCGATCGATGCTGCCTCTGGATGAACAGTGAGCGTTGCGGGGGGGGGGGGGGGTTGGATGAACAGTTTCTAGTGGGGGTGGATGAACAGGACCCCGTGGTGTTGCCTCTGGATGAACAGGACCCCGATCGATCGAGCCGGTTGGGGCTGGATGAACAGGACCCCGTGGAGGGTTGGATGAACAGGACCACCCCGTGGAGGGCAGGATGAACAGTAGACGGTGGAGGGCAGGATGAACAGGAGACCGTGGAGGGGTGGTTGAACAGGAGCCCGTGGAGAGGGCTGGTTGAACAGTAGCCGGTGGAGTAGCGCGCGGTGGAGGCTGGATGAACAGGAGCCCATGGATGAACAGTCGCAGGTGGAGGCTGGAGGAGGTCGACGGTGGATGAACAGTAGCTCATGGAGGCTGGAGGGGGTCGACGGTGGAGATGAACAGTATCCCGTGGAGTCCCGTTTTACAGTACGCCACACCCCTCCCGATGAATAGGACCCCTGTTTCGACCGTAGGAGGTCCATTTCGTCCGTTTTGCGATAAGCCACACCCCTCCCGATGAACAGGACCCCCGTTTCGACCGTAGGAGGTCCGTTTCCTCCGTTTTGCGGTACGCCAGACCCCTCCTGATCAACAGGACCCCGTTCCAAACGTAGGAGGTCTGTTTCCTTCGTTGTGCGGTACGCCAGGCCTCATTTCCATCGCCTGTTCCGTCCAAGCCCTCCCGATGAACACGACCACGCATTCCATTCCAACCCAGCCGGTTGGCTCCCACGTGTTCCGTTGCCTCCCGATGAACAAGTCGCATTCCGTTCCCTCCCCATGAACATGACGCATTCCGTTGCCTCCCCATGAACACGACGCATTCTGTTGCCTCCCCATGAACACAACGACGACGCTGTTTCTTCGTTCTGACCTAGCCATGTCAACGTTCGAGACCCCGCCCATATGTACACATACGTGGCCGTATTTTCTTTCTTGCACCCTGGCCGCCTCTACTACGACACGTGCGTGCCTCTACATCCACCAGTATATATGTACGCACACGTTCGCGACCAGAATGACAACGCTATGTACGCTTCGACCAGGTGGGTCCCGACTGTCAGGCACTTCCTTGCGTGCGAAGATGTAGTTGCTGGGTCCCAGCAGTCAGGGGGCGAAATACGGTGGCCCGTCCAGTGGGTCCCCGCTGTCAGGTGGAGGAATAATTATTTTGCATGTAATAAGGAGGCACTTCCTTGCTGCGGCCGTGGACCCAGCTGTCAGCCTCTCCACGTACAGTCCATGTCCGATGGAAGCCGTTCCTTGATCAAGTTGACCACACCACGCCGAGAGCACCAGGGCGGTGGACGACGGCGAGGCCTAGGAAGGGGACGACACAGAGCCGGGGAAGATGCGGCAGTGGATGCCCACGCGTAGAGGAGTACGAGGGCACTGGTTCGCTGCCGTGTGAGGCTGCCGTCACCGCAGAGTAACAGGGGTGTGGGTGAGTAGGGGGATGGCCTGGCCAGCGGTGGGAGTAGTAGGGGGCGGTGAGGCCTCCGCCGCGTCACTGCCAACCATGGGAGGCATGAGCATGAGATACGACCGGCGCTGGTTTGGGCGGCTGGAGCAAGAAGACCAGAGGTTGAAGAAGCACTACGGCTGTTGGATGGACATCATACGGTCACTGGAGCTAGAATCATGCATATTGACTAAGTTGACAAAGCCCTCCGTCCCCGTCAACTTAGTAGGCCCACAAGTCAGCCTACCACTATACTGGGTCCCAGCTAACAGAGGGAGTATTCATTTTTTTGTGCGTTATAAGGAGGCACGTCCTTGCGTTCGAAGATATAGTTGGTGGGTCCGAGCTATCAGCGGTAGTAACGTTTTTTCGCGAAATACAGAGGCCCTTTCGATGGGTCCCTGATGTCAGGCGGAGGAATCAGTATTTTGCGCGCAATAAAGAGGCATTTCCTTGTGTGCGGCCGTGGACCCAGCTGTCGGCCTCTTCACGTACAGTCCACTTCAGATGCATGTCAGTCGTTGGCAACGTTGACCAGGCTGCGCCGACAGCACCAGGGCGGTGGATGACGACGAGGCCTAGGAAGGGAACGACATGGAGGCAGGGAAGACCCGGCAGTTGTTTCCCACGCGGAGGGGAGTATGACTGTACGAGGGTTTACTGGTTTGTTTTCCATCCCCGGAGAATAACAGCAGGTGCGGGTGAGTAGAGGGATGGCTAGGCCAGCGATGGGAGTACGGTGGGGCGGTGAGGCCTGCGCGGCAGCACAGCCGGACGCGGGGAGGAGGGAGCAGGCAGTCCGGCCGGCGCTTGTTTGAGCGGCTGGAGCAGGAAGAGCAGAGATTGAAGAAGCACGACGGCCATTGGATGGACATCCAACAGTCACTGCTTGTGCGTCAACGTTTTTTTAGGAAAGCCTCAAATCTGTGGAAAACAGCATACAACCCATCTGCCATTATTTTTAATAATTTTCAGCCGATTTGCTAATTCTTAAGGTTTTTTGGAGGCCATATTCTTTTTGTTAGCATTACAGCCCAAATTGTGGCCATGGTTAAAAAATTATACGAAATTTTGCATATTTCGGTGCGGTCCGAACTATTATTAATCCCGAAATTTCGACTCACATTCAAACTGATTTGAAAAATAAATATATATCAATATAAAATCCAACAAATTCTCCATGCATAAAAATTAATGTAATTTAAAATCTTGAAATGAAAAAAAAGATATTTGAAACTAATTGCCGGTTTGATGTGTTTTAAAAATGTACATCCCATTTCTCATTACTGATGGGCCATTTTCTGGGCCAGCCGAATGAAAGCTCTCCTCGTCTTGAAAGATTTGCAGCCCAACATGCCTGACAAAGCGACTTACTTGGCAAATCACAAAAAACTGGGCTGTGGCCATGGACCCAGCTGTCAGCCTCTCCACGTATAGTACTCTTCCGATGGAAGTCGTTCCTTGATCACGTTGACCACGCCGTGCGGAGAGCACCACGGCGGTGGACGACGGCGAGGCCTAGGAAGGGGACGACGCGAAGCCGGGGAAGACGCGGAAGTGGAAGCCCGCGCCGAGAGGAGTACAAGGGTTCACTGGTTCGGCTGCGGTGTGAGGCTGCCGTCGCCACAGGGCCTGGCCAGCGGTGGGAATAGTAGGGGGCGGTGAGACCTCCGCGGCAGCACAGCCGGCCACGGGAGGCAAGAGCATGCGACACGACCGGCGCTGCTTTGGGCAGTTGGAGCAAGAAGACCAGAGGTTGAAGAAGCACTACGGCCATTGGATGGACATCGTACGGTCACTAGAGCTAGAATCATTCATATTGACTAAGTTGACAAAGCCCTCCGTCCCCGTCAACTTTGTTGGCCCACAAGTCATCCTCCCACTATGGTGGGTCCCAGCTAGCAAGGGGGTATTCATTTTTTTGTGCGTAATAAGGAGGCACTTCCTTGCGTGCGAAGATATAGCTGGTGGGTCCGACATGTCAGCGGGGGGAACGTTTTTTTCGCGAAATACAGAGGCCCTTCCGTTGGGTCCCAGCTGTCAGGTGGAGGAATCATTATTTTGCGCGTACAGTCCACGGCCGATGGATGTCGTTCATTGACCAAGTTGACCAGGCCGTGCCGAGAGCACCATGGCGATGGACGACGACGAGGCCTAGGAAGGAAACGACACGAAGTTGGGGAAGACTCGGCAATGGTTGCCAACGCGCTGGGGAGTACGAGGGTTTACTGGTCCGGCTGCCGTTGCAGGAAAATAACAGGAGGTGTGGGTGAGTAGAGGAATGGCCTGGCCAGCAAGAAATTAGGGTGGGGCAGTGCGGCCTGTGCGGTAGCACAGCCGGCCATGGGAGGCGGGAGCAGGCAGTCCCACCGGAGCTGGTTTGGGCAGCTGGAGCAAGAAGATCAGATATTGAAGAAGCAGCACAGCCGTTGGATTAACATCCATAGGTCACTGCTGCTAGAATCGTCTGTGGACTAAGTTGACAAAGCCAAAGTACACGTCAGTCTAGTAGACCCACAAGTCAACCTCCAAATCTGTCCCAAACAGCATACATCCCGAAATTTCTAGCCAGATTCAAATTAATTTTAAATCTAAATATACCTTAATTTCAATTCGATGAAATTTTACCCGCACAAAAACAATGAAATTTAAAATATCAAAATCCGAAAGAAAACAGTATTTTGGAACTAATTGTCTGTTCGCTGTATTTTTTCATTTTACATCCCATTTATTATTACTTATAGCCCATTTCTTATTACTTATAGCCCATTTTCTAGGCAAAATGCATCCCTCCTCGTCTTGAAAGATTTCCGTCCCAGCAGGGCGTAGAAAAGCAAGTAGGCCTACATTGGTTATTCTGCAAAAAACAAAATAGCTGTCTAGCAATTTTCAGAAAGGAAAAAAACAAACTGGGCTGGTTATGTGCTAAACATATGAAATAAAAGCTTAGGCTAGACGGGCCACGGGTCCCGCACAACCCAGTTGATACCCTTCTCCGTCCTGAAAAAACAAAATTACTGCGCGCGCTGCTGGGTCCATACTGTCATCCTCACCATGTACAGTCATCTCCTTATTCCTCTCGGTTGTTTACCATGTTGACAACACCGGAGGGTGGCGCCGCGGCGAGCGAACCAAGGCGGAGGACGATGGTGAGGCCTCAGACGGGAACGAACTGGAGCCCGGGCAGATCACAGCCAGCCGTGGGAGGCGGGAGCAGGCGGTCCCGCCGGTGCTGGTTTGGCTTTGGCGGCTCGAGGAAGAAGAGACTGAAGAAATGCGACAGACGTTGAATGTCAATCCAACGGTCAAGGTTAGCACAATTGTTTGTTGACTAAGCGGACACCAAGTAGCATACTTTTTTATATATAGGAAGAAAACTGCGAGGAAAATGCGTTCGTTTGCCGTCCTCCTCACAGGGAACGTTCACCACATAAGTGACTAGCACCCTTGGTTTTCAACTGAGAGGTCTTGGTTTCGAGTCCAGGAACTCTCAATTTTGTCCTCCTTCCTTCCTCGCAAAAAAAGGGAAAGAAAATCAAAGACTTGGGAAGGCGTACAAAACAAGCTAGTGTACCAGTAAACAAACATTGCCAAGTTTTAGAAAAGAGAAAGACATGCTCCTGTAGCTGGTTCGAATCCAAACCTAGACTATGACTATATATGGTGCTATGCTACTCTGGAAGTAATGAAACTGACATATCCAACGTTCGCTTCTCCTCTTCTCTACTTACTCTGCCTAGCATCAGAAGCTCTGGCCGCGGCAACCATGTCCGCTGGCTGCTCATCCACCTGCTCTTCAGCAGGCAACAACCAGATATGCGCTAAGTCGCAACCCGTACCATTGCCTGTGGGTATCATCACACCCTCGCCGGCACGCACACCGCAGCCGATTGCTCATCGCAACCCGCTGCCGTTGGTGTGGTGCCACTGCTGCAAATCACGCAGACTCATCCGTCGCGTCTCAACCACAATCCGCAACCCTGGCCGAGTCTTCTACAAATGCCCGAATCATGGGGTAATAATATGTTTAAGTGTTGTTCTGCTGCTTTCAGTTGCTGATTTTTTTAATAGTTTGGTTGATGATCTACCAATTTGATTCGTGCAGAAAAGGGAAGATTCATGTGACTTGTATTTCTGGGAAGGTGCTGATGTGGGGGAATGCAACTACGCTGATTATTTGGTTAGCCGAGGAATCCCAATACCAGCAGGTTGGGGTGTTGGACAAGTAACTAAAGGAATGACCAAAGAGGAAGATGCAGAGCAGATGGTTAAAGATGCAGTTCCTCTGATCATGGCCAAGCAACATCTGCTGAACGGCCTTGACAGAAATGAGGAGATGAAAGAGCTTGTGAAGATAATGGGCAAAATCGATGTGCTCTGTAGGATGATTGTCTCTTTATTTGCAGTGTATGTAGCACTCATGATGTATTCAGTGGCTACGACATGAGCACTTTGCTGAAACTAGTAATGAATGAAACCTGTGTAGTAGGCTGGGCGTAGTGTTGTGAACATCTAATGATTTCTATTAATGGAAATCAGGGGGTATCCCCTTTTGCTCATATAAATAAATAAATAGCAGTGGCCCTCTCGGGTCAGCTTTGTTCTCATTCGAAGACGTTGAGCAAATTGCAGTCCAACAGCAAACTATGTCATCAAATTCAAGTTTCATGGCCAAATATGAGTACAACTAAACAACAATGTCATCATGTTTTAGTTGTCATACAATCACCAAACACAAATCAACATACATAACAAGTGATGTTCTCACAGCAAAATACTAAACGACATGTTCATCAGATTTCAGTTGTCATAGCAAACAGAATTTCACATAGTAGATAAAAAACGTCTTCTGACAGGAAAATACGAGAAAAGCAATGTAATCATCATCCGCAGCAGCAGCGTCAACATCTTCGCCATGTGTATTAGTCTGAATCATAATTCCCCATGGTGTCATCTTCTTCTTCGTCCTCAACGTCCTCGAATGTTGGCTTCTTCTTGATCAACTCTTGTATGTCCACAGCACGATAGGCAATCTTTTCGCCGGCGTCATTGACGTGATGGTTCTCAAAGATATTAGGAACATCTGTGTTATCTTGTACATCAGGAGCAGTGTAAGCATCATCTTGTTGTGCAACTTCATTAAACGAATTCCTCTGCTCAAACCTTTGCAATACTCTCTAGTCATTGCTACGTGCAAATGTGTCTTCCAAGAAATATATCTGTGTTGCTTGATTTGCCAAAATAAAAGGCTCGTTGGTCTGGTACGCCGCCTTGACATTGATGGATTTGAAATAATCATCAGCTCTTGGTTTTGTGATCCTGGAAAACAGGTTATACCAACGACAGCACAACAGAACCACACACCGATGATCCCCAAAACTGGAGATATACTGCAACTGAATAATGTCTGTTATGTTCGCATACATTTCAGTTGTCTCTTTGTCATACGTATCCGTGCTCATGTGGCATTGTTTTGTGTCTTCCTGCCTTCGTCTCGTGCAAGGGTGTTGTAGCACACATCTCCAACAACACAAGATTCATAATGTCTTACCCGAGTATCAGGACCCATTGCAAGCGAGTAAAGGGCATCATCAACTGCCTGCCCATCCTCCCGCATCTTTTTAACCTATGGTTAGAAAATAGACAAGATGATCATCTTATGTACTCAATATATTAAAAAACCTGACAATGCACTTCAAAAGCTTACATGGTTCTTGAACCATTTCGAAATCCTACCATAACCAGTTTGTCAATGTTTTTTGGATTTTGCGGCAGTAACTCCTCTTTGTAGATGTTGCACAACATAGTGATCGCGTCAAACATCTAAACATATAAGAATGTGCTACAAGTTTAGTAGATTAAGATGTATAAGCTGCAGTACTGCACTTAATTTATATAAGGTAGTATCTCGGGACAGTTATTCAACACATACCAAACCATTTTGTCCAAATCTTTAGGTCTGTCCTCTTGTCGACTCTTCCCTGTAACTCGAACAGAATAATCGAAAACATTGAGCCCGGGATTGTCTTCACCCACCTCTTTGCTAAGCTGATCAGCTGTTTCAATGTATTTTGAGCAGAATGTCAACACTTCTATAACAATGTAGGCCTCTGCAATGGAACCCTCGGGTCTAGCTCTGTTCCTAACATAGCCCTTGAAAGTGCCTAGCCGCCTTTCAATAGGGTACATCCAGCCATAATGTACTGGACCTCTAACTAGTGCCTCATCAGGTAGATGAACAACCAAATGCACCATCACATCAAAGAAGGCTGGAGGATATATCTTCTCAAGGTCGCATAGGATAGTTGGTATCTTGTCTCTAAGACGCTCCAAAGCATCTATCCTGATATTCCTACTTCAGAGTTCCCTGAAGAATTGTCCCAACTCTACAACTTCTCTGTATAAGTCAGGGCGGCCCAATCCTCTAAGGATAACAGGTAAAACCCTTTGAAGTAGGAAGTGGCAGTCATGAGTTTTCAACCCTTGTACCTTGTTTCCATTTGCACTGAAGGAAATATGCCCTAGAGGAAATAATAAAGTTATTATTTATTTCCTTATATCACGATAAATGTTTATTATTCATGCTAGAATTGTATTAACCGGAAACATAATACATGTGTGAATACATAGACAAACTTAGTGTCACTAGTATGCCTCTACTTGACTAGCTCATTAATCAAAGATGGTTATGTTTCCTAACCATGAACAATGTGTTGTTATTTGATTAACGAGGTCACATCATTAGTTCAATGATCTGATTGACATGACCCATTTCATTAGCTTAGCACCCGATCGTTTAGTATGTTGCTATTGCTTTCTTCATGACTTATACATGTTCCTATGACTATGAGATTATGCAACTCCCGTTTACCGGAGGAACACTTTGTGTGCTACCAAAAGCCACAACGTAACTGGGTGATTATAAAGGAGCTCTACAGGTGTCTCCAAAGGTAGATGTTGGGTTGGCGTATTTCGAGATTAGGATTTGTCACTCCGATTGTCGGAGAGGTATCTCTGGGCCCTCTCGGTAATGCACATCACATAAGCCTTGCAAGCATTGTGACTAATGAGTTAGTTGCGAGATGATGTATTACGGAACGAGTAAAGAGACTTGCCGGTAACGAGATTGAACGAGGTATTGGATACCGACGATCGAATCTCGGGCAAGTAACATACCGATAACAAAGGGAACAACATATGTTGTTATGCGGTCTGACCGATAAAGATCTTCATAGAATATTTAGGAGCCAATATGGGCATCCAGGTCCCGCTATTGGTTATTGACCGGAGATGTGTCTCAGTCATGTCTACATTGTTCTCGAACCGTAGGGTCCGCACGCTTAACGTTACGATGACAGTTATTATGAGTTTATGCATTTTGATGTACCGAAGTTAGTTCGGAGTCCCGGATGTGATCACGGACATGACAAGGAGTCTTGAAATGGTCGAGACATAAAGATTGATATATTGGAAGCCTATATTTGGATATCGGAAGTGTTCCAGGTGAAATCGGGATTTTACCGGAGTACCGGGAGGTTACCGGAACCCCCCGGGAGCCATATGGGCCTTAATGGGCTTTAGTGGAAAGGAGAAAGGGGCAGCCCAAGGTGGCCGCGTGCCTCCCCCCTCCCCTAGTCCTATTAGGACTAGGAGAGGTGGCCGGCCCCCCTCTCTCTCTTTCCCCCTCGGGGAATCCTAGTCCAACTAGGATTGGGGGGGGGAGTCCTACTCCTGGTAGGAGTAGGACTCCTCCTGTGCCCTCCTCCTGGCCGGCCGCACCCTCCCCCTTGGCTCCTTTATATACGGAGGCAGGGGGCACCTCTAGACACACAAGTTGATCATTGAGACCGTTCCTTAGCCGTGTGCGGTGCCCCCTGCCACCATATTCCACCTCGATCATATTGTTGTAGTGCTTAGGCGAAGCCCTGCGTCGGTAGAACATCAAGATCGTCATCACGCCGTCGTGCTGACGGAACTCCTCCCCGAAGCTTTGCTGGATCGGAGCCCGGGGATCGTCATCGAGCTGTACGTGTGCTAAGAACTCGGAGGTGCCGGAGTAACGGTGCTTGGATCGGTTGGATCGGGAAGAAGATGTACGACTACTTCCTCTATGTTGTGTCAACGCTTCCGTTGCGATCTACAAGGGTACGTAGATCAGACTCTCCCCCTTGTTGCTATGCATCACCATGATCTTGCGTGTGCGTAGGAATTTTTTTGAAATTACTACGTTCCCCAACAGTGGCATCCGAGCCTAGGTTTTATGGTTTGATGTTATTTGCACGAGTAGAACACAAGTGAGTTGTGGGCGATATAAGTCATACTGCCTACCAGCATGTCATACTTTGGTTCGGCGGTATTGTTGGACGAGACGACCCAGACCAACCTTACGCGTATGCTTATGCGAGACCGGTTCCCCCGATGTGCTTTGCACACAGGTGGCTTGCGGGCGACCGTCTCTCCAACTTTAGTTGAACCGAGTGTGGCTACGCCCGGTCCTTGCGAAGGTTAAAACGGAGTCTATTTGACAAACTATCGTTGTGGTTTTGATGCGTAGGTGAGATTGGTTCTTGCTTAAGCCCGTAGGAGCCACGTAAAACTTGTAACAACAAAGTAGATGACGTCTAACTTGTTTTTGCAGGGCATGTTGTGATGTGATATGGTCAAGACATGATGCTAAATTATATTGTATGAGATGATCATGTTTTGTAACCGAGTTATCGGCAACTGGCAGGAGCCATATGGTTGTCGCTTTATTGTATGCAATGCAATCGCGATGTAATGCTTTACTTTATCACTAAGCGGTAGCGATAGTCGTGGAAGCATAAGATTGGCGGGACGACAACGATGCTACGATGGAGATCAAGGTGTCGCGCCGGTGACGATGGTGATCATGACGGTGCTTCGGAGATGGAGATCACAAGCACAAGATGATGATGGCCATATCATATCACTTATATTGATTGCATGTGATGTTTATCTTTTATGCATCTTATCTTGCTTTGATTGATGGTAGCATTATAAGATGATCTCTCACTAAATTATCAAGAAGTGTTCTCCCTGAGTATGCACTGTTGCGAAAGTTCTTCGTGCTGAGACACCATGTGATGATCGGGTGTGATAGGCTCTACGTTCAAATACAACGGGTGCAAAATAGTTGCACACGCGGAATACTCAGGTTATACTTGACGAGCCAAGCATATACAGATATGGCCTCGGAACACGGAGACCGAAAGGTCGAGCGTGAATCATATAGTAGATATGATCAACATAATGATGTTCACCAATGAAACTACTCCATCTCACATGATGATCGGACATGGTTTAGTTGATTTGGATCATGTGATCACTTAGAGGATTAGAGGGATGTCTATCTAAGTGGGAGTTCTTAAGTAATATGATTAATTGAACTTAAATTTATCATGAACTTAGTACCTGATAGTATCTTGCTTGTTTATGTTGATTGTAGATAGATGGCTCGTGCTGTTGTTCTGTTGAATTTTAATGCGTTCCTTGAGAAAGCAAAGTTGAAAGATGATGGTAGCAATTACACGGACTGGGTCCATAACTTGAGGATTATCCTCATTGCTGCACAGAAGAATTACGTCCTGGAAGCACCGCTGGGTGCCCGGCCTGCTGCTGGAGCAACACCAGATGTTATGAATATCTGGCAGAGCAAAGCTGATGACTACTCGATAGTTCAGTGTGCCATGCTTTACGGCTTAGAATCGGGACTTCAACGACGTTTTGAACGTCATGGAGCATATGGGATGTTTCAGGAGTTGAAGTTAATATTTCAAGCAAATGCCCGGATTGAGAGATATGAAGTCTCCAATAAGTTCTATAGCTGCAAGATGGAAGAGAACAGTTCTGTCAATGAGCATATACTCAAAATGTCTGGGTATAATAATCACTTAATTCAGATGGGAGTTAATCTTCCAGATGATTGTGTCATTGACAGAATTCTCCAATCACTGCCACCAAGCTACAAGAGCTTCGTGATGAACTATAATATGCAAGGGATGAACAAGACTATTCCCGAGCTCTTCGCAATGCTGAAAGCTGCGGAGGTAGAAATCAAGAAGGAGCATCAAGTGTTGATGGTTAACAAAACCGCTAGTTTCAAGAAAAAGGGCAAAGGGAAGAAGAAGGGGAACTTCAAGAAGAACGGCAAGCAAGTTGCTGCTCAAGAGAAGAAACCCAAGTCTGGACCTAAGCCTGAAACTAAGTGCTTCTACTGCAAGCAAACTGGTCACTGGAAGCGGAACTGCCCCAAGTATTTGGCGGATAAGAAGGATGGCAAGGTGAACAAAGGTATATGTGATATACATGTTATTGATGTGTACCTTACTAATGCTCGCAGTAGCACCTGGGTACTTGATACTGGTTCTGTTGCTAATATTTGCAACTCGAAACAGGGACTACGGATTAAGCGAAGATTGGCTAAGGATGAGGTGACGATGCGCGTGGGAAACGGTTCCAAAGTCGATGTGATCGCGGTCGGCACGCTACCTCTACATCTACCTTCGGGATTAATATTAGACCTAAATAATTGTTATTTGGTGCCAGCGTTGAGCATGAACATTATATCTGGATCTTGTTTAATGCGAGACGGTTATTCATTTAAATCAGAGAATAATGGTTGTTCTATTTATATGAGTAATATCTTTTATGGTCATGCACCCTTGAAGAGTGGTCTATTCTTGTTGAATCTCGATAGTAGTGATACACATATTCATAATGTAGAAGCCAAAAGATGCAGAGTTGATAATGATAGTGCAACTTATTTGTGGCACTGCCGTTTAGGTCATATCGGTGTAAAGCGCATGAAGAAACTCCATACTGATGGATTTCTGGAACCACTTGATTATGAATCACTTGGTACTTGCGAACCGTGCCTCATGGGCAAGATGACTAAAACACCGTTCTCCAGTACTATGGAGAGAGCAACAGATTTGTTGGAAATCATACATACAGATGTATGTGGTCCGATGAATATTGAGGCTCGTGGCGGATATCGTTATTTTTTCACCTTCACAGATTATTTAAGCAGATATGGGTATATCTACTTAATGAAACATAAGTCTGAAACATTTGAAAAGTACAAAGAATTTCAGAGTGAAGTGGAAAATCATCGTAACAAGAAAATAAAGTTTCTACGACCTGATCATGGAGGAGAATATTTGAGTTACGAGTTTGGTGTACATTTGAAAAATTGTGGAATAGTTTCGCAACTCACGCCACCCGGAACACCACAGCGTAATGGTGTGTTCGAACGTCGTAATCGTACTTTACTAGATATGGTGCGATCTATGATGTCTCTTACTGATTTACCGCTATCGTTTTGGGGATACGCTCTAGAGACGGCCGCATTCACGTTAAATAGGGCAC
Source organism: Triticum monococcum (assembly GCA_034509565.1). Classification (NCBI taxonomy): domain Eukaryota; kingdom Viridiplantae; phylum Streptophyta; class Magnoliopsida; order Poales; family Poaceae; genus Triticum; species Triticum monococcum. Next base: position 152,255,640 of record CM067842.1, read on the forward strand.
CATCAAAATCCGTTGAGACGACGCCTTATGAACTATGGTTTGGCAAGAAACCAAAGTTGTCGTTTCTGAAAGTTTGGGGCTGCGATGCTTATGTGAAAAAGCTTCAACCTGATAAGCTCGAACCCAAATCGGAGAAATGTGTCTTCATAGGATATCCAAAGGAAACTATTGGATACACCTTCTATCATAGATCCGAAGGCAAGACTTTTGTTGCTAAATTCGGAAACTTTCTTGAGAAGGAGTTTCTCTCGAAAGAAGTGAGGGGGAGGAAAGTAGAACTTGACGAGGTAACTGTACCTGCTCCCTTGTTGGAAAGTAGTACATCACAGAAAACTATTTCTGCGACACCTACACCAATAAGTGAGGAAGTTAATGATAATGATCATGAAACTTCAGAACAAGATACTACTGAACCTCGTAGATCAACCAGAGTAAGATCCGCGCCAGAGTGGTACGGTAATCCAGTTCTGGAAGTCATGCTACTAGATCATGATGAACCTACGAACTATGAAGAAGCGATGGTGAGCCTAGATTTCGCAAAGTGGCTTGAAGCCATGAAATCTGAGATGGGATCCATGTATGAGAACAAAGTATGGACTTTGGTTGACTTGCCCGATGATCGGCAAGCAATTGAGAATAAATGGATCTTCAAGAAAAAGACTGACGCTGACGGTAATGTTACTGTCTATAAAGCTCGACTTGTCGCAAAAGGTTTTCGACAAGTTCAAGGGGTTGACTACGATGAGACCTTCTCACCCGAAGCGATGCTTAAGTCTGTCCGAATCATGTTAGCAATTGCCGCGTTTTATGATTATGAAATTTGGCAGATGGATGTCAAAACTGCATTCCTAAATGGATTTCTGGAAGAAGAGTTGTATATGATGCAACCGGAAGGTTTTGTCGATCCAAAGGGAGCTAACAAAGTGTGCAAGCTCCAGCGATCCATTTATGGACTGGTGCAAGCCTCTCGGAGTTGGAATAAATGCTTTGATAGTGTGATCAAAGTATTTGGTTTTATACAGACTTTCGGTGAATCCTGTATTTACAAGAAAGTGAGTGGGAGCTCTGTAGCATTTCTGATATTATATGTGGATGACATATTGCTGATTGGAAATGATATAGAATTTCTGGATAGCATAAACGGATACTTGAATAAGAGTTTTTCAATGCAAGACCTTGGTGAAGCTGCTTACATATTAGGCATAAAGATCTATAGAGATAGATCAAGACGCTTAATTGGACTTTCACAAAGCACATACCTTGACAAGATTTTGAAGAAGTTCAAAATGGATCAAGCAAAGAAAGGGTTCTTGCCTGTGTTACAAGGTGTGAAGTTGAGTCAGACTCAATGCCCGACCACTGCAGAAGATAGAGAGAAAATGAAAGATGTTCCCTATGCTTCAGCCATAGGCTCTATCATGTATGCAATGCTGTGTACCAGACCTGATGTGTGCCTTGCTATAAGTTTAGCAGGGAGGTACCAAAGTAATCCAGGAGTGGATCACTGGACAGCGGTCAAGAACATCCTGAAATACCTGAAAAGGACTAAGGATATGTTTCTCGTATATGGAGGTGACAAAGAGCTCACCGTAAAAGGTTACGTTGATGCAAGCTTTGACACTGATCTGGACGATTCTAAATCGCAAACCGGATACGTGTTTACATTAAACGGTGGAGCTGTCAGTTGGTGCAGTTCTAAACAAAGCGTCGTAGCGGGATCTACATGTGGAGCGGAATACATAGCTGCTTCGGAAGCAGCAAACGAAGGAGTCTGGATGAAGGAGTTCATATCCGATCTAGGTGTCATAACTAGTGCATCGGGTCCAATGAAAATCTTTTGTGACAATACTGGTGCAATTGCCTTGGCAAAGGAATCCAGATTTCACAAGAGGACCAAGCACATCAAGAGACGCTTCAATTCCATCCGGGATCTAGTCCAGGTGGGAGACATAGAGATTTGCAAGATACATACGGATCTGAATATTGCAGACCCATTGACTAAGCCTCTTCCACGAGCAAAACATGATCAGCACCAAGGCTCCATGGGTGTTAGAATCATTACTGTGTAATCTAGATTATTGACTCTAGTGCAAGTGGGAGACTGAAGGAAATATGCCCTAGAGGCAATAATAAAGTTATTATTTATTTCCTTATATCATGATAAATGTTTATTATTCATGCTAGAATTGTATTAACCGAAAACATAATACATGTGTGAATACATAGACAAACTTAGTGTCACTAGTATGCCTCTACTTGACTAGCTCATTAATCAAAGATGGTTATGTTTCCTAGCCATGAACAATGTGTTGTTATTTGATTAACGAGGTCACATCATTAGTTGAATGATCTGATTGACATGACCCATTTCATTAGCTTAGCACCCGATCGTTTAGTATGTTGCTATTGCTTTCTTCATGACTTATACATGTTCCTATGGCTATGAGATTATGCAACTCCCGTTTACCGGAGGAACACTTTGTGTGCTAGCAAATGTCACAATGTAACTAGGTGATTATAAAGGAGCTCTATAGGTGTCTCCAAAGGTAGATGTTGGGTTGAAGTATTTCGACATTAGGATTTGTCACTCCGATTGTCGGAGAGGTATCTCTGGGCCCTCTCGGTAATGCACATCACATAAGCCTTGCAAGCATTGTGACTAATGAGTTAGTTGCGAGATGATGTATTATGGAACGTGTAAAGAGACTTGCCAGTAACGAGATTGAACTAGGTATTGGATACCGATGATCGAATCTCGGGCGAGTAACATACCGATGACAAAGGGAACAATGTATGTTGTTATGCGGTCTGACCGATAAAGATCTTCGTAGAATATGTAGGAGCCAATATGGGAATCTAGGTCCCGCTATTGGTTATTGACTGGAGATGTGTGTCAGTCATGTCTACATTGTTCTCGAACCGTAGGGTCCGCACGCTTAACGTTACGATGACAGTTATTATGAGTTTATGCATTTTGATGTACCAAAGTTAGTTCGGAGTCCCAGATGTGATCACGGACATGACGAGGAGTCTCGAAATGGTCGAGACATAAAGATTGATATATTGGAAGCCTATATTTGGATATCGGAAGTGTTCCAGGTGAAATCGGGATTTTACCGGAGTACCGGGAGGTTACCGAAACCCCCCGGGAGCCATATGGGCCTTAATGGGCTTTAGTGGAAAGGAGAAAGGGGCAGCCCAAGGTGGCCGCGCGCCTCCCCCCTCCCCTAGTCCTATTAGGACTAGGAGAGGTGGCCGGCCCCCCTCTCTCTCTTTCCCCCTTGGGGAATCCTAGTCCAACTAGGATTGGGGGGGAGTCCTACTCCCGGTAGGAGTAGGACTCCTCCTGCGCCCTCCTCCTGGCCGGCCACACCCTCCCCCTTGGCTCCTTTATATACGGAGGCAGGGGGCACCTCTAGACACACCAGTTGATCATTGAGATCGTTCCTTAGCCGTGTGCGGTGCCCCCTACCACCATATTCCACCTCGATCATATCATTGTAGTGCTTAGGCGAAGCCCTGCGTCGGTAGAACATCAAGATCGTCATCATGCCGTCATGCTGACGGAACTCCTCCCCGAAGCTTTGCTGGATCGGAGCCTGGGGATCATCATCGAGCTGTACGTGTGCTAAGAACTCGGAGGTGCCGGAGTAACGGTGCTTGGATCGGTCGGATCGGCAAGAAGACATACAACTACTTCCTCTACGTTGTTTCAATGCTTCCGTTGCGATCTACAAGGGTACATAGATCAGACTCTCCCCCTCGTTGCTATGCATCACCATGATCTTGCGTGTGCGTAGGAATTTTTTTGAAATTACTACGTTCCCCAACATGCACTGACTCTCCTTTCAGGGTTGGAAGCAAATCCATGTGGGAATCTCACACGTGACAGGACCTCGCAAAATTCTTTTCTTTTTACCTTGTCCAAGACGTACACAGCTGGTGCCATATCTCGTGGTTTACCTTCATCTTGCACCTGCAAATCCTTTCTGATACCCAGGTGTGTCAAATCAATCCTAGATTTTAAGGTATCTTTCGTCTTGCCTTCAATATTAAGAAGTATGCCGATAATGCTGTCACATATATTTTTCTCGATGTGCATCACATCAAGATTATGCCGCAGATCCAAATCTTTCCAATACTCCAAGTCCCACAAAGTGGACCTGTGGGTAAAAAATAATCTCTCTTCTACCCTGCCACGCTTCCTTTTCCCGCTACCATTACCAGGATGGTTTCCTGGTGTAATATGCCTGACCTTCTCTAATTCCACTTGCAACTCATCAGTGGTGAGCCTCTTTGGCGCATCACGGTTTTCATGCTTTGCATTGAACACATGTCTTCGGTATTTTCTAGGATGCGGCTTGTCCTTGGCAAGGAAACGGCGGTGTACAATGTAACAGATCTTGCTAAGTATTGCGTATGACAGCGGATTCCTGTCACAGCGAACACATGCATTGTAACCATGTGTCGTTCGCCCTGACATAGTGCCCAAAGCCGGATAATCATGGATGCACCAAATTATAACAGCACGCAGAAAGAAATCAGCTGGTGGGCTTCTATATATGTCTCGAGTGAGAACACCCTTCCATAGCTGTTGAAGTTCCTCCACAAGAGGCTCCATGAACAAATAAAAATCCTTTCCAGGACTTTTTGGACCTGGGATGAGCAAGGCCATCATGTAGTTTGATTCTTTGGTATAGACATTTGGAGGCATGTTGTAAGGGATAACAAGCACCGGCCACATGCTATATGTGGCGCTCTGGTGGCCAAATGGGTTAAATCCATCTGAAGCTAAGCCAAGTCTAATGTTTCTCGGGTCAGCAACAAACTCTTTGTGCTTATCATTGAAGCTTTTTGACTCACTACCATGAGATGGATGGCTCATTACATTATAATCTCTGTACTCCTAGTTCCTAGAATGCCACAGTACATCCTGTCTTGTTTCAGCATCATGAAACAACCTCTGCAGTCTTGGTGTAATTGGAAAATGTCTCAGAACATTATGAGGAATCCTCTTCACAGCGTCGCCATCTCTTCCATCTTGCTGATTTGCATTTTGGGCATTCACTTAAATTGGCATAATCCTTCTGGAACAGAACACAATTATTCTTAGAAACATGGATCATATCATATCCAATTCCAACTACGCGAAGGAAATTCTTCATTTTACTGTAGGTGTGTGGCAGCTCAGACGCATCTGGGAAAGATTCATGGAAAGCAGCCAACATCGCATCGAATGATTTGTTGGTCATCCGCTCAGATGTCTTCACCTGAAGAAAGGTGACCATAGATGAGAATATTGACAGCTTATTTCCTGGGGTGACAGCAATGTTGCATTGTTCCAACATGCAGGCCCACCGTTTTTCTTCTGTAGGTGAAAGTTCACGGAATGCACGAGCATTTCGTAGCATTGTTTCAATGTTGGCCAAACTCACTGGCTCCGCCACCACCACCTCCTCCTCCTCTTCCACCTGAGCATCAGGCAGATCAAGATGGTGATCTGCCGCTTCCACGTAGTCAACAACATTGACGTTCACAGCTTCACCATGATGAACCCACCTAGTATATGTGACCGACATCCCATACAAGTGTAGATGAGTTTGCACAGTTGACAAGGGTCTTGTAACTAAATTCATACAACAACTACATGAGCAGAGCACATCTGATTTCGGACCACCGTACTCAGCTCTGATAAAGTTCATGAAGTTTTCAACCCCCTCGACATATGCAGCGGAGAATCTTCGAGCAGAAGTTATCCAAGTCCTGTCCATCTGTTAGACATACAAATTAGTTCTTCTACTAGATATTACAGGAAAAACATATATGCTTTTTTATGAAGTCCAGAAAAATACCTAGGAAGCTATGGCAATATATTTGGACGAGCAGATCTAAGTAACGAAATATATGTAAAGCTAATTCAGCAAACAAATTTGAGTGCCAAATTATGGCAGGCTATTTCAGCAGTCAATGAGGCCGAGCACACAGCCATCGAACTATCGAAGGCCATCACAGCAACAAAGATCGAGTATAAAACGGTGTAGAGCTATTTCAGCTAACAGATTGGCTACTAGACCATGGCAATCTACGTCACCATAAATATATGGCAGGATATTTTAGCAACTAATCGGCCTTGGCATGCCATCTCAGCTAAGCAGATTGAGTGCAGAACAGGGCAAGGAAGCTTCTTAAGCAGATCATATTGATAGTAAACTACTTCGGCAAACAGTGAGATTAACAACGTCTATCAGCTAACATTCAGCGCTACACCGACATGAACGGGGCCTCAGTCTAGAATGCGCGTACCGTGGGAGAAGCTGACCGCTGTGCGTATCCACAAGAACGTCGCTAGCGGTGGCGGCGCTGACCGCCGTGCGCCTCCACAAGAACGTAGCCAGAGGTGGCGGCACGGCTAGAGGACAACAGTCTACGAGAGCGTATTGTGGGAGCGAGAGGATCGCCGAACCGCGGCGCCTACGTATCGGCGCGGCAGGGAGGGCGGCTATGGCGGAGCGAATGGAGTGGAGGGGGACATGAGGGGAGGGGGGTTTGGGGAATATTATTGGCTAGTTGGCCAAAGGGCAGTTGAATCAGATTTGGGGGGAATTTTGGGTGTGGGGGGGGGGGATTTTCGCGCGGTGGGCGGGGGGAGTTTGGCGCATGGTCGGTTCCTCCAAGTGCAGTCCCATGTGTCAGTGAAGAGGCAAGCCGAAGCGCATTTCGTTTGCGTGAGCCGTGTGCAGGACCGAACATGTGTGGGCTGCAATGCGACCGCGATAGGAGTGTTGTGAGTGTACCACATTTTTTCCTTTTAAACTAGGTGCTTCGCCCCCTCAAAAAAAATCTGTTGCTTCGCGCGATCCATCGATACTACTACTAGTAATCCGATAATCCCGACTAAAACGGCGCGGCCAGGTCTTTTCCCGTGCAATATGCTTGGAGGTTGGCTTAGTTGGGTTTTTTAGGATGAGTAATGCTACACCTACGTAATCCCAATTACGTAATAAACGTAATGTGAAACGTGTGAGCTGTTGATTGTAGATTGGGGGGAGGGAGGGGCCCACCACCATGAAAATCAGGGGAGGAGAGAGAGAGGCAATTTACGTTAACCCTTTCGTAGGTTCCCGTAGATGTAGAAAGATGTGTCCGATCCTGCAATATAGGCCGTCTGATCTATATCTAACGGATAGGAAGGAAACTATGACAATTTACCCGCACTCCCCTCCACATTTGCAGATAAGGCTTTCCCTCGTTCATCCTTTTCTCCCACAAGATCTTGATCTTCCGTGCAACGCACGGGCATCTTGCTATTACTCCTACACTATGTATATTATTGTGAAAGTTCATATACACCGGCCGAGATTAATGCAAACATGACAGATTTTCATTACATTTCAAACTTTTATAGGACAAAAAAATAAAAGAAACCCGACCCTAAACCTATTCTACGGCGGCTGCCGACGTCCTCCATCTGTGATCTCCATGTACGGGGGCGGGGTTCAAGACCCGTGAAGTTAAGGTGCGGTCTCCGGCGAGGAAAAGTAGAACACGGGAGACGGACCGGCCAGTTGGCACACCATGCCCTGCCGCCTCCCATGCCCTACTCATCCTCGGAGGAGTCCCCGACCTCGGTGGTGCCGGACGTTCGACGGCAGCAAGTAGGACGTGTGGCTGACAGTGCTCCCATCGTCAGCCGCCAGCGTGGCCACCGCTCGTGCGGTGACTTGAGCGAGGGCGGTGACCTCGAGCTCCATCCCCGAAGACAAGCTCTCCCGCAGAGCGTTCTCACTTGCGGTCATGGCAAATGTGGTTCCAGGTAGGAGGACGATGCGCTATGGTGTGGAGGTTAGCTGGGCATTGCCGCTATAAGTAGCGCATTCCGGTGAGGCCAAGCGTCCGGGTGCGTCATTAAGTCGCCGGAGTTGGTTCCTGAAAGTGCTAGTAATCGACTTGGGGGGGGGGGTGAATAGGCGATTTTTATGAAAGTCTTCAAAACATGGAAGTTTCGAAGACAAATGATAGAAATAAACCTATTACCATGTAGTGGAAGGTACACTACACTAAGCAAGCCATAGTCAAGTATTCAATGAAGTGAAAGCACGATGACTAATAGCAGCTAGGCAGTATAGATCAGTTAGGAAGATAGTATGAAGCCAATCAGAACAAGCAGTCACTCAGTGAAGACAAAGGATAATGCAAACAAGCAATGACTTCACAATGACCAACTATAAATAAAGAGATGGGAAAGATAGAACCAGTGACTCGTTGAAGACAATGATTTGTTGGACTAGTTCCAGTTACTATGACAACTATACGTCTGGTTAGGGAGGCTGAGATTCAACGGTGAAGACCGTGTCTTCACCTTATTCCCCTTAAGCTAAGGACACCCAGTCCTCACCCAATCACTCTGGTAAGTCTTCAAGGTAGACTTCCAAACCTTCACAGACTTCGTTCACCGGCAATCCACAATGACTCTTGGATGCTCAGAACATGACGCCTAACCGGCTGGAGGATTCACAGTCCTCAAGTGTAGTAAGTCTTCAAATCACACAGATAGGAAGACTTAAGTGATGCCTAACACTCTTTGGCTCTGGGTGCTTAGGGTTTTTTCCTTGCAAGGAATTCTCTCTCAAAGGCTTCGAGGTGGGTTGCTCTCAAATGACAAAAGCCATACACTAACTCTGAGTAGCCAACCGTTTATGGTTGTAGGGGGTGGGCTATTTATAGACACTAGGCAACCCGACCTGATTTTTCAAAAATGACCCTGGGTCACTAAGGAACTGACACGTGTTCCAACGGTCAGATTTCAAACACACACGACAACTTTACTTGGGCTACAAGCAAAGCTGACTTATCCAACTCTGAATAGGATTTGCTCTCATAGTCTTCACTTGAAGACATAGGATTTTGGTTAAGCATCACTTCAGTCATTCTGACCGGTTCTCTTGGACCCCACTTAACAGTATGATGGTTCCTATGACTCAACAAAGAATAAAAAGAACGACGAAACAACTAAGTCTTCACGCTCCATAGTCTTCACGCGATGTCTTCTCTTGTCATAGTCTTCAATGTGAATGTCTTCACATACCACTTTTGACTTCAATGTCTTCATACATTTTAGGGGTCATCTCCGGTAGGAAAAACCGAATCAATGAGGGACTTCTACCTGTGTTATCCTGCAATTCTCACAAACACATTAGTCCCTCAACCAGGTTTGTCGTCAATACTCCAAAACCAACTAGGGGTGGCACTAGATGCACTTACAATCTCCCCCTTTTTGGTTATTGATGACAAACTGGTTGAAGTTTTCAACGGGGAATAAATTATGTGAAATTGTAAAGGATAGGATATTGTCTTCATAAGTTGCAAAGGCTCCCCCTGAAGATGTGCATATAAGTACTTTGCTCTTGGAATGCAAATGCACATGGCAGGTTGTACTTGTGGAGATCCTCTTCAACCTATGATGACAATTCATCATGCATGATATGATGTAACGAAGATAATGACATGCATAATGGAAAATGGACGTCTGCAAAATGACCTAAGTGCGGAATTTATCATCGCACATGCGGAATTTATCATCGCATCACAGAATAGCAAATAAGTAGCAGACGACCATCGAGTTTAAGTGTTACAACTCAAAGAACCCAATGTATCGAAAAGCAAGAGTTGTAAACACTTGGCAAACGTAGCAAAAAGTGAAGCAACCACCCATATGGACCTGCTTGAAGACTATCAACTCATATGCTTCTCCCCCTTTTGTCAGTAAGGACCAAAAAGGTTTGAAGACATAGAGCGCCTACTTGTTCCCATGAGGTGCAGGCGAGGCAGCAGGGTCGTCATTGAGGTTTGGTGGTGCAGAAGAACTTGGTGCAGTGTCGACACGCGCTGAAGTTGGAGGAGGTGAAGTTGCATCATCTTGGTCATCAATGACTCTAGCATTCACTATCGCAGCTGAGGATGAGTAGTCAGAGTCTTTAAGTGAGGGAGTCCGACGCAAGTGAGCATTCCTTGGAGGAGTTGAGTCAAACTTGAATCTTTCGGTGAAGCCATCGTCTTGCAGATCAGCTTCAGCACTAAGCAATTTCAAACTCTTCCAAGACCTCCGACAGGTTTCATGAGTAACAAAGGCATTCTTGGTGGCAAGATTGCGAATGCGATTGACATCCACCAAGAGGCTTTGCATCTGACGCTTAAGCCAGTCGTGATGTTTGTCCTGTTTCCGGTGTAGTGCGACGAGAAGCTCTCGGTCATTTAGGACACGAGATCGCCTTCGAGGCCTTTGCGCAATGGTGCTACCAGCGGCGTCAGTTTGAGCGCGAGGGGCACGTGTGTTGCCAACAAGAGGATAAACACGAGAAACTGCTGGAACTCCTTCAATAGGTTGGGTGAAGCTTTGGTGATCAACATTGTGAAGATAAATGGGATCCTTAGCCGGCTCTGGGTAAATAGCTTCAACTGACAGATCAACCTCTGGTAAGAATATAAGATGATTGCGCACAGACGGCTAATAGTTGAAGGCAGCGTGACGCTTGATAAGACGCATGACCCATGGAGCATAGAATTTCAACCCAAAAATGTCGGAGCCAGATGCAGCCAACTACCCGATGAAGAAGTCTTGAGCATTGAAGCTGATGCCATTGAAGATATAGAAAACCAAAGTCTTCATTGCTCCTTCCAGCTTCGCTGCAGATGAGTGTCCTTTGACAGGCCATAGAGTCTTCTTGATGATATGGTAAATGGTGCGAGGCAGGTACTCTAGGTCTTCAACAAAGAACACAGATGGGTATTCTGCGTCATGAGTCAGAGGCTTCATCATGCTCAGCATTTGACTCATGTTGGGTTCTGGCTTCTGAAAAATTCTTTCTAAGGCATTCTGGTGCTGTTGACAAACTGGCTCATAGTATTCACCAGGACTGGGCAGGCCTGTGAGCTCAATGATATCAAGAGCTTTGGCTTCATGATGGACATTGCCTGTCATCCACTCAAGGACCCAAGTCTTCAGATCCCTGTTGTAACCTCGAATGTGAAGAGTTGCATAGAACTGTAGAAGAAGCTCTTCATTCCAGTGTTCCTTATCAGTGACAAACTGTAGCAGTCCAGCATCTCTGAAGCAATCCAACACTTCTTCAAGACAGCGCAGGCCAACTATAGCTTCAGAGTCGAGGCGCATATGTGGAAATATGCGCCCTTGATTGTATAGGACGCAAGAATAGTAGCTGCGCTGCTGATAGCTCCAGAACCGATCTGATGAAATGCGAGGTCTGGTATAAGGGTTCTTGGCGCTGTTGAAGAAGGTGTTATGTGCCACGAAGACATTCACATTGAAGACCCTAGGTGAAGTTGCAGTGGCTGGGAATTGTGGAAGTCTTGGATTGGGCTTTTGGACTTGAGGTCTGTGCTCTACATGATACTCAAATTATGGACCCGCAGCAGGTGGAGGAACCAGAACGGGCCAGCGGACCATAATAGGCTGACCACGATCAAATGCCAGCTCAATTGTATGAGGTCTTGGAGGGGGAACATGAGCATTGGCATTGTCGTCATGGGCTTCAGGGGCCACATTGACTTTAGGTGCTTGCACTTCAGGTGCTTCAGCAGTGGCTTCGGGCGCTGTAGTGGCTTCAGGCGCTTGTACTTCAGGTGCTTCAGAAGTGGCTTCAGGCGCCGGATTAGCTTCAGCCATGACAATGTCATTGGCTTCAGCGGTGATGGTGGTGGCTGCCTCAAGATTGTTAACCTGCACTTCAGGAGCTGGAGGGTCGGACACGTTCTCCCCGAGAACAACATCTTGGTGGGACGGGGGTGTAACAACTCTGTCTGCTTCAACTCTTGGTTCTTCTTCTTCATCGGCTGATGCAGCCAGAATATCTTCAGCCATTTTGGCTTCAGACTCAGATACGTGCATAGTGGGAGTGACTTGGGGCCTTGGTCCTTTGAGAAGCCTGCATAATACTGGCGACGCTTGCGGAGATGGAGTGTGCTGGGCCTCAAAGTCATCGTCATCTTGCACTAGTGAGGTAGCTTGCGGTTGGGGAGAACTTGGAGTGTCTTGTCGTTGTGGGTGATCAGCCCACGATGCATCCTGAGCAGTTGGCATCAGAGGACGACCAATGCTGATGAGTTCGCTGTGCATGAGCATGGGCGATGATACCAATTGGTGCTCGATCTGAGGAAGGACTTCATCATCTTCAACATTGCCGTGAGGACTAATGTCTTCAGCTGCGGTGGGGTCAACAGCTGGATTGTCTTCAGCTTTAGGAGCCTCTGGGAAGCAGGCTCATGAACTATCACTTGGCGTTCTTGATTTTCAGACGCAGGACAAGTCACTGAGATTGGCTCGACCTCAAGGGGCTCTGTGGGAGCAGCCCGATCTCTCTTCTTGGTTTTGCGTTTCTTAGTTGGAGGAGCATCATCAGTGGTGCCCTTGGTTTTGCGCTTTCTGGCTTCAGCTTCAGCTACCCTTGTTTTCTTCAGTTCCGAAGCCACTGTGGGGACCTTAGGCTTCGAGCCTATCATACTAGCTGGGAAGACAATTGGATGTACCTTCTGCCTTGGTGCTTCGGGTTCTGCCACAGCTGGCTTCTTCTTCTTCTTGGCCGCCATTCTAGGGTCGATTCCTGGTCGCCCCAAGGCCTTGCGCTTTTCAGCTTTATTGTATCCTTGGACACATTTAGCAACAAGATCCTTCATGTGCTCATGAGAACCTTTGGCTTCTTCGCGCTTGGTTTGGAATGCTTCCTTAAGCTCATGCATCATGGTCTGGAAGTTCTGAATGTCTTCAACATTAAGCTTGGCCATATGCTTCTTGAACTGAGCCTTTTCATAATCTATCTTATGCTTCAGCTCAACAATCTTCTGAGCTAGAGCCAGCTCAGCAGCAATGGCTCCGTGGAAGGCGACGTTGAGGCTAATGGGAAGCTAAAGATCATCAAAGCTAACATTCGGGCTGTCAAACCACTCACCAATGAATGTGTTGATGATTTCAACATCAAACAGAGGAAGGTCATTGAAGATTTCTGCCTCTTGCTTGCTCTTGATCAACTGCTCAAGAGCGTCATCGCCAAGATCGTCGTCGCTGGATAGATCAATGGCGTCATTCTCATTTCGCAGAATAGCAGCAGGGGTCAGTGCTTGGCTGGTGGGTTGCATGGGCATCTTCAGTTTGGAGGGATTGGAGATGCGTGACAGATCTTCAAACTGCACACTGTGTTCAGGAGGTGCAGTGGCCAGAGGCTTCGCCCGTGAGACCTTTGGTGCAGGGGCAGGCTTTGAAGCTTTAGGCTTCTTCAGCTTCTTTGGCTTGGGTGGTGCAGGCGCTTCGTCAGATTCAGCATCGTCTGCATGTTGATCCACAACTGCCCCTTGAACCATAATATGTGTGATGAGACCATCCAGGTTGTAGAAGGGCCCAACAAGATTGGGTTCAGCTTCGCGTGAGCCATCGGCACGAGGAGCAGAGGGACCTGGGTTGAAGTCTAAGCCCCGTGACTTCTCTTTTTCTTTGGCCGAGTTCCTGGCAAACTGAAGGTTGCGCTTGAATAGATTGTCGTCACGACACCATAGCAGTGACGATGGGTCTGCATCTGCAGGCTGAGGTCCACGGACCATACAAGCATAGAAGCCCTGTTCAATGGCTTCAGCTCTGGACCTGGGTTGAATATTTTTGTATAGGATGTCTCCCCATGGTCGCTTGATGGCATTCTTCTCAGCATACTCCTGGGTCACGAACCTGTACTTGAACCACTGTTCTGCCCAATATCTTCGAATCCATTGGATTCGAGTTTTCCGCTGATTGTAGTCCTCCTCTGGATCTATCTTGTACATCTCATAGAGGTCTGGAGGCAAATCTCTTGAGGTGTTGCCACGATGCTGCCTGCCACCCTTCGTTGCAGATTTTTCTGGTGCCATGAAGTTTAGACTGAAAGGCTTCAAAACTGTCAAAGTCTTCCGTCTACTGGTCAGACAAGAACTGGCTTCAGGGGAATTTATATGATGCTGTAAGAATTCTGCAAATGAATGCAGACTATGAGAACCAAGGGATTCTCCCACGGACGTGTACCTGTGACAGCATTAAGGTGCAAGGGAAGGGGAAGAGGTCATATGCATTCTCAGAAGATTTTGAAGATAAATCAGTTTAGAAGACATTGACCTCATAGTGCGAAGACATTCACACATAGATAGAGAGTTGGTTCCAGATTTGTACGAATCCATGAATAAGTACAAGTGAGGAATCTAACTACTTTGTGAAGCATAAGTGAACATACTAGGCATATTATGAGATGCAGTGTGAAATAGATCCAACTTGTGTGAATAGAAACTGCTTGTGGTAGAAAAGGATGAATCTATCGGATCAAAGGGACCTTAAAAAGGAGGTTTTATTTACCACACGAGGAACTGCTAGACGGAGTGGGAGAGGAGGCCGAGTAGTTCGATCTTCCGTGCCCTAACTTAGCAATGGAGGACACCTACGGCGATGGCGGAGAAGACGATGTCCGCGGTCGGCGTGAAGACGGCGTAGGTGAGGTCGCGACAGCGAAGCGCTTCGTCGCCGGCGTCGTCGAGGGCTAGCGGTGGCACTAGGGTTTGTGCGAGAGTGGAAGAAAGAATAATGACTGGGGTGAGGCGTGTATATATAAGGACAGGGACGACACAGTATTATTACACAGGTGCCCCTAGCGGTTGACATCTGAAAGACACGTGGCTATCATGCAACACATCGGAGGTTGTTCCACGTTCCCACGCACGCCTGGATTGTCGGGTGGTCGTTCCCACTTCTCCGGGTTTCAGGTGAAAGGATTTAGTATTGAAAGCAGATTAATGTTTGTCTCTGTGTCTTCTGCTGACAAGGATGCAGAGAAGACATTTTGACAGTGTCAATAGAATGCATATGATTTGGATAGATAGACTTAGGAAAGAAGCATAGAGGGGTTAGGGTCCGATCACATTCACTTAGTTCAAAAGATTCAGCAAGAAGCCATAGCTATAAGTGAATGCTGTAGAGGACAGAAACAAAATCAATATGTTGAAGATAAACATGAGGACATGTTAACATTGAAGACAAACAAAAAGCAAAGACTTTGCAAATGTAATGCCATTCGAGAAACACTTCTTAGGGAAGAATTTTGTGGTGGCGTTACCCACCGTATAGGAAGTATTAGACCCAGACACGGTGCACAACTTTCGTGGCGCTCTGAAGTCAAATTCCACGTTAATGTATTCACACTCAGAATGCATGTCTTCATTGATTGAAGACATACGTTACTTCGTGTGTTGCACATCTAAGTCATCAACATGCATAAGTGTTAGAAAGTGTGCCTGATCACATGCCATTTGAGGATTCCAAGATATTTAGCTCACACCGTAACTTGCAAAACCTCTTCTCATCCAAGGGCTTTTTGAAGATATCTGCCAATTGCTCTTCAGTGTTGACGTGTATGATATCAATATCTTCCTTCATAACATGATCTCTGAGAAAGTGATGACGAATTTCAATGTGCTTTGTCTTCGAGTGCTGAACTGGGTTGTTGGCAATCTTGATGGCGCTCTCGTTGTCATAGTAGAGTGGCACTTGCTTTAGATGAATGCCATAGTCTTGGAGTGTTTGCTTCATCCATAGAAGCTGAGCGCAGCAAGATCCAACAGCAATGTATTCAGATTCAGCAGTGGAGAGAGATACACAGTTCTGCTTCTTTGAAGACCAACATACAAGTGATCGTCCCAGAAAATGACATGTGCCTGATGTAGACTTGCGATCCACCTTGTCACCAGCATAATCAGCATCCGAGAATCCAACTAGATCAAACTCTGGGCCCTTTGGATACCATAATCGTAGTGTTGGGGTGTGAGCCAAATATCTAAGAATTCGCTTCACAACTAAGATATGCGATTCCTTTGGTGCCACTTGGAACCGGGCACACATGCAAACACTAAGCATGATATCTGGCCTAGATGCACATAAATAAAGCAAAGAACCAATCATGGAGCGGTATACCTTTTGATCGAACTCTTTACCATTGTTGTCGGGACCCAGATGGTGTTTGGCTGGCATTGGCATCATGTACCCTTTGCAGTCTTGCATTCCAAATTTCTTCAGGCAATCTTTGAGGTATTTCTCTTGAGATATGAAGATGTCGTTGCGTTGCTGACGTATTTGAAGGCCAAGGAAGAACTTCAGCTCACTCATCATGGACATCTGATATTGCTCTTGCATCATATATCCAAACTATTCACTGTATTTCTGGTTAGTGCAGCCAAAGATAATGTCATCCACATATATTTGGCACACAAACAGTTCACCATCATATGTCTTTGTGAAGAGAGTGGGATCCAGGGAACCAGGTTTGAAGCCTTTGCTCTTCAGGAAGTCTTTGAGTCTGTCATACCAAGCTCGAGGGGCTTGTTTAAGGCCATACAGTGCCTTGTTGAGTTTGTAGACCATGTCAGGATGTTTTGGATCTTCAAAGCCAGGCGGTTGTGCAACATACACTTATTCTTCAATCTTGCCATTGAGAAAAGCGCTCTTCACATCCATTTGATATAGAAGAATGTTATGATGATTTGCATAGGCCAGCAGTATGCGTATAGCTTTGAGCCTAGCCACAGGAGCAAATGTTTCATCAAAGTCAATTCCTTCAACTTGAGTGTATCCTTGAGCAAAGAGATGAGCTTTGTTTCTGACAACTTGACCATGCTCATCTTGCTTGTTGCGATATATCCATTTCGTGCCTATTATATTGTGCTTACGAGGATCAGGATGCTTAACCAGTTCCCATACATTATTCAACTCAAACCGTTGAAGCTCTTCTTGCATAGCTTGAATCCATTCAGGTTCCATGAAGGCTTCATCAACTTTCTTGGGTTCAGATATTGAAATGAATGCAAAGTGCCCACAGAAATTTGCTAGCTGTGTTGCCCTTGAATGAGTGAGTGGACTTGGTGCATTGATGCTATCAATTATTCTTTCAATCTGTACTTCATTTGCAACACGAGGATGAACAGGACGAAGATTTTGCTCTTGCTGATCATTGTCATCGTTAGAAGGATTGTCTTCACGCTGAGCATTGTCTTCAGGTTGATCAGGTGCAGATATGATGAGTTCCTCTTCAGGCTGAGATTCAGATGGTATGATTTCTCTAGTTCCCATGAGTTTGATGGTTTCACTAGATGGTGCTTCATCTAGCACATTTGGCAGGTGCTCTCTTTGCGAGCCATTAGTCTCATCAAACCGCACATCCACAGTTTCAACCACTTTATAGTGAAAGAGGTTGAAGACTCTGTAGGAGTGCGAATCCTTTCCATGTCCGAGCATAAAACCTTCTTGTGCTTTCGGTGCAAATTTTGAAGTGTGATGTGGATCCTTGATCTAGCACCTGGCACCAAATACTCTGAAGTAACTGAGATTTGGCTTCTTGCCAGTAAGGAGCTCATATGATGTCTTGTTTAGAAGCTTGTGAAGATAAACACGGTTGATGATATGGCATGCAATATCAATGGCTTCAGGCCAGAACTTCCTTGGAGTCTTGTATTCATCGAGCATCGTCCGGGCCATCACAATAAGTGTCCTGTTCTTGCGTTCCACGATGCCATTCTGCTGCGGCATGTATGGAGCTGAGAATTCATGAGTGATGCCCAAAGTATCAAGATAAGTATCTAGGCCAGTGTTCTTGAATTCAGTGCCATTGTCACTTCTGATGTGCTTGATCTTGACGCCATAGTTGTTCATGGCTCGATTGGCGAAGCGTTTGAAGACATCCTACACTTCAGTCTTGTAGAGGATTATATGCACCCAAGTATATCTTGAATAATCATCAACAATGACTAAGCCATAGAGACAAGAAGTAGTAGTAAGAGTTGAGTAGTGAGTGGGACCGAAAAGGTCCATGTGGAGCAGTTCGAAAGGTTGAGTCATTGTCATGATTGTCTTTGTGGGATGCTTGGCCCTCGTCATCTTTCCTGCTTCACAGGCACCACATAAGTGATCCTTCTTGAACTTGACACCCTCGATGCCTATGACATGATTCTTCTTTGCAAGAGTGTGTAAGTTCCTCATGCCAGCATGCCCTAGCCTCCGATGCCAAAGCCAGCATTCAGAAGCTTTTGCTAGAAGACATACGACAAGTTGTGGTCCTGGTGAGAAATCTACCACGTACAAATCATCTTTCCGATACCCTTCAAAGACTAAAGACTTGTCAGATTACATTAGAACAAGGCACCAATATTTTCCAAATATCACAATCATGTTAGAATCGCAAAGCATTGAGACAGACATTAAGTTGAAACCAAGGGATTCAACAAGCATCACTTTATCCATGTGTTGATCCCTTGAGATTGCAACTCTACCTAGACCCAATACCTTGCTTTTACCAGTATCAGCAAATGTGATGTGACTCTTGTCAGATGGACGTAAAGTTGAGTCCATGAGAAGACTTCGCTTGCCAGTCATGTGATTAGTACATCCACTATCAATAATCCATTCTGAAACAGCTGGTGTCATACCCTACAGTGCAGTTAGGGGGATAGGCTTCAAGAAGAGAATTGTGAAGCATAAAAACTTGACGAGCAAGTGGACTATGAAAGCTTAGATCGAGGTTAGGACTGATAGGGCAAGTAGCAAGCGACTCAGGAACAAAATACATAATAAGACCATTTGGGCATTTGATCTTGTGCCCTACAAGATGTTTAAGGTCCCCAGCAATAGCTTCAGACGAATTTCATTTTTGGCTGGAGACCCTTCCCTGCAAAAGAGAGTTAAGCTTTCTTAGCCACCCACATCTTCAAGGGTGGCTTCGAAGCAATGAGTCTATGTGCAGCTGTAAGTGCATCTAGTGCCACCCCTAGTTGGTTTTGGAGTATTGACGACAAACCTAGTTGAGGGACTAATGTGTTTGTGAGAATTGCAGGATAACACAGGTAAAAGTCCCTCATTGATTCGGTTTAGCTACCAGAGATGACCCCCAAAAATGTACGAAGACATTGAAGACAATGGTGGTTCATGAAGACATTCATGTCGAAGACAATGACATATGAAGACTCCCCATGAAGCCTTTGGAACTCGAAGACTTAGATTCTTCGTAGTTTTACTTTATTCATGTTGTGTCATAGGAACCACCGTACTGTTAAGTGGGGTCCAAGAGAACCAGTCAGGATGACTGAAGTGATGCCTAATTCAAAACCTATGTCTTCGAGTGAAGACAATGAGAGAAAATCTTGTCCAGAGTCAGACAAGTCAGCTTTACTTGCAGCCCAAGTAAAGTTGCCGTGAGAGTTCAAAATCCGACCGTTGGTACACATGTCAGTTCCTTAGTGACCCAGGGTCATTTCGGACAAATCAGGTCAGGGTTGCCAAGTGGCTATAAATAGTCCACCCCCACAACCATAAACGGTTGGCTGCTCAGATTTCAGTGCACGGCTTTTGTCGTTTGAGAGCAACCCACCTCAAAACCTTTGAGAGAAAATCCCTAGCGAGGAGAAAAGCCCTAACCAACCAGAGCCAGAGTAAATTGGGCATCACTTAAGTCTTCTTGTCTGTGTGATCTGAAGACTTATTACACTTGAGGACTGTGCATCCTCCAGACGGTTAGGCGTCGCGTTCTGAGCATCCAAGAGTAATTGTGGATTGCCGGTGAACGAAGTCTGTGAAGGTTCGGGAGTCTACCTTGAAGACTTACCTGAGTGATTGGGCGAGGTCTGTGTGACCTTAGCTCAAGGAGAATACGGTGAGGACTGGGTGTCTTGGACTAAGTGTCCTTGACTGGGTGTCCGGGACTGTGTGTCCTTTGGTTTGAATACCTAGCCGCTCCAACCAGACGTACAGTTGTCACAGCAACTGGAACTGGTCCAACAAATCATTGTCTTCAACGTGTCACTGGTTTCATCTTCACTTCCCTTCAACTTACTGTTATTCATTGAGAAGCCATTGCATGCTTGCTCTATCTTTTGTCTTCACAACATAACTGTATAATTTGATTGGCTTCATAACTTCTTCCTACCTGATCCTAATTACACTGAAGCTATTGTTGCTGTGCTTTCACTCTATTGAATACTTGACCTTAGCTTACTTGTGTAATCTAACTTCCGCTGCATAATGATAGGCATATCTTCACTGTTTGTCTTCATAACTTCCACGTTTTGAAGACTTTCATAAAAATCGCCTATTCACCCCCCCTCTAGTCGATATAACGCACTTTCAATTGGTATCAGAGCAAGGTGCTCCCTTGTTCTGTGTGATTCGGTTTAACCACCTGGAGTTTTAGCTATGTCGACTGCAGGGATAATCAAAGTCTCCGCTGCGTGCCCCGTCTTCGATGGAACTGAATATCCCTACTGGAAGAATAAGATGCGCATGCATCTTGAAGCCATTGACGTCGACCTATGGTATGTCGTCGAGAACGGCGTTCCCAAGGCTGGAGAAGGTGTCACTGCTACTGATGTCAAGAAGTTCACTCAACTGGACTCTACTGCCAAGAATATTATATGTGGTCATCTGACCAAGGGACAGTACGGCCGTGTGAGTGCCTTGAAGACATCCAAGCTGGTCTGGGACTGGCTCTCAAAGGTCAATGAAGGCGTCTCAACCCAGAGAGATCAGAGAATCAGTGTTCTTCGCAATCTCTTCAACCGCTTCAAGCGAAATGACAATGAGAATGTCCAGCACACATTTGACCGGCTCACTGACATCACAAATGAGCTTCAAGCCCTCGGCGCCACTGAGATCACCAAACAAGAAATTGTCAAGACGCTGCTGAGATCACTTGACAGTTCATTTGACATCCTAGCCCTGATGATTCAAGAACGTCCAGACTTCAAGACACTCGATCCGTCTGACATACTTGAGAGGCTCAACACACATGAGTTTCAGCTTTCTGAGAAAAGAGATATCTACGGTCCAAACTACGGGCGAACTCGTGCATTGAAGGCAAAAGCTGTGTCATCATCTGAAGAAGAATCTGACAGCAGTTCTGATGATCCTGAAGACATTGGAAGGGAACTTGCTATGCTTGTGAAGAAGTTCCAGAAATTCACCAAGAAGAAAGGCTTCAGAAAGTCTTCACGATCAAGCTCAAGGAATGATGAAGCGTCTGCGCATGACTACAAGAAGAAAACATGTCACAAGTGCAAGAAAATTGGACACTTCATCTCTGAGTGTCCACAGTGGCAAAATGAGAACAGAAAGAAGAAGAAGAGCAAGGAATATGAGTCTGACGATAAGAAGACGAAGAAATACTCAAAGTCTTCGTCCAAGTCTTCATCAAAGTCTTCATCACACAAGAAGAGGTCATCTGGCAAGGCTCGTGCATTTGTTGGCAAGGAAATGGATTCAGAGGAGGAGTCTGCGTCTGAGGAGGCAGAGGTGGAGTCTGAGGAGGAATCTGATTCTGGCATTGCGAGTCTGGCTACTGCCTATGTTGCCAAGTCCATCTTCAACACTGAAGACAATGACTTCATCACCAGCACCGACGCTAATGACGAGGACGACTCCACTCCCACCTACTGCTTCATGGCCCGTGGTGCCAAGGTAACCAAACGCACTACTCACTATCAAACATCCAGTTACGATGACTCTGATTGTGATTCGAAACCTAGCTACAAAACTCTTGCTAAAATTGCAACTGAACAACAAAAGGATATGGAACACATTCAAAAGCTGTTAGAAAGAAGCGATGATCTGTTGGGTGCTGAAATGACTCGTTCTGAATCCTTAATTGAAGACATAAAAAATCTTCATGTTAAGTATCAGGAACTTGAAGATCGTCTTGAGACTCTCTCAACTACTCATGAAAAGCTCTCCTATGATTATCTTCAAAGGAAGCAAGATCTTGAGAAGTTGAGAGCGGATCATGAAGATCTTCAAAAAGAAAATGAGTCACTTCGAGCCGAACAGATCAGTTCCGCTCCATAAGGATTTGAACCACCATGCCTTAAATGCATTGAGCGTGATAATGCTGTTTCTGTTGCTGAATGTTCCACTACTACTGCTGTTGAAATATCTTCAACTGTTGAAGTGGTAACTAACCCCTCTGCGGAGGATACCACTTCTATTGCTGACGAAAATGCTAGGTTGAAGACATTGCTTGAAACAGGGATGTACAAAAGTCTCAAAGGGCATCAGACATTATGTGATGTCCTCAAGAAGCAGATTCTGAACCGAAACCCTAGGAAGGAGGGTGTTGGGTTCACAAGGAGAATAAATGCAGATGGCTCTTACTGGAAACCTGAGCAGTACCCCAAAACCACATGGGTTGCTGCAAAGGAATCCTCAGCAGATCCATCCAATCTATCTGGCTTCACGTGTGCCAATCCCATTATTATTGATGAATCCTTTGATGCAAACTATAAACTGTTTAAGAATCAGAATGGTGAAGTGTTTGCCAGATACATTGGTACTAACTGCAGGAATGGACCGCCTATGAAGAGGATCTGGGTTCCAAAAACGTGTCTGGAAAATCTTCCTATGAATGTCTTCATGACACCTCACTTGAAGAAGACAAACCCCAGACCAAAGGCTTCATACGGTCCAAAGGCTTCATACAGACAGAGGACTCACCCGAGTCACACTAACGCAAATCTTTTGCAGGGAAACCATACTCAGGCATATGAATATGAGAGCGGTTCGTCAAACCGTCATGTTCATATGACCAAGAACTATTCTGCCTATTCTTATGAGTACTATTGTCCACCTGCTAGACTGTTTGCTAGGGCTCCAAAGCTAAAATTCTCAGATGCTGCACTTAGACTTATTGCTTCTAAGCCACCCTTGAAGATGTGGGTGGCTAAGAAAGCTTAACTCTCTTTTGCAGGGAAAGGTCTCCAGCTCAAAACCAAAACCTTCTGATGCTACTGCTGGGGACCTTAAAAAACTTGTGGGGCGCAAGATCAAATGCCCAAATGGCATCACTATGTATTTCATATCTGAATCGCATGCTACTCTCCCTGCTTGTCCTAATCTGGATCTCAGTTTTCATAATCCACTGGTTCGTCAAATGTTCTTGCTTCACAACACTCTTGGTGAAGCCTATCCCCCTAACTGCACTGTAGGGTACGACACCAGTAACTTCGGAGTCTTCAATATGGATTATTGACAGCGGGTGTACAAATCACATGACTGGCAAAAGAAGTCTCTTTATGGACTCAACCTTACGTCCATCCGACAAGAGCCACATCACATTCGCTGACACTGGTAAAAGTAAGGTACTGGGTCTAGGTAGAGTTGCAATCTCAAAGGATCAACACATGGATAAAGTCATGTTTGTTGAATCCCTTGGCTTCAACTTAATGTCTGTCTCAATGCTTTGCGATTTGAACATGATTGTGATCTTTGGAAAATATCGTTGTTTGGTACTAATGGAATCTGACAAGTCTCTAGTGTTTGAAGGGTATCGAAAAGATGATTTGTACGTGGTAGATTTCTCAGCAGGGCCACAGCTTGCAGTTTGTCTTCTCGCAAAGGCTTCAGAATGCTGGCTTTGGCATCGAAGACTTGGGCATGCTGGCATGAGGAACCTCCACACCCTTGCGAAGAAGAAGCATGTCATAGGCATCGAGGGCGTCAAGTTCAAGAAAGATCACTTATGCGGTGCCTGTGAAGCTGGAAAGATGACGAGGGCAAAACATCCTTCGAAGACAATCATGACCACTACTCAACCCTTCGAACTGCTTCATATGGATCTCTTCGGTCCCACTCACTACTCAACTTTTAACACTACTGCTTGCCTCTATGGCTTCGTTATTGTTGATGATTATTCTAGGTACACGTGGGTGCACATAATCCTTTACAAGACTGAAGTGCAGGATGTCTTCAGACGCTTCACCAATCGAGCTATGAACAATTATGGCGCCAAGATAAAGCACATCAGAAGTGACAATGGCACAGAATTCAAGAACACTGGCCTTGACACATATCTTGATACATTGGGCATCACTCATGAATTCTCAGCTCCATACACGCCACAACAGAATGGCATCGTCGAACGCAAAAACAGAACACTCATTGAGATGGCCAGAACAATGTTAGATGAGTACAAGACACCAAGAAAATTCTGGACTGAAGCCATTGACACTGCATGCCATACTATCAACCGTGTATATCTTCACAAGCTGCTGAACAAGACACCTTATGAACTCCTAACTGGCAAGAAGCCAAACGTCAGTTACTTCAGAGTATTTGGTGCAAGATGCTGGATCAAGGACCCACACCATACCTCTAAGTTTGCACCAAAAGCACATGAGGGCTTCATGCTTGGATATGGAAAGGATTCGCACTCCTACAGAGTCTTCAATCTTTTTCACTACAAAGTGGTTGAAACAGTGGATGTGCGGTTTGATGAAACCAATGGATCTCAAAGAGAACAACTGCCAAATGTGCTAGATGAAGTTCCAGCTAGTGAAGCAATCAAGCTAATGGGAACTGGAGAAATTATACCTTCTGAAGCTCGTCCTGAAGAAGAACTCATCATCTCAGCACCTGATTCACTTGAAGATAATGCTCAGACTGAAGACATACCTCCCCATGATAATGTAGATCAGCAAGAGCAAAGTCTTCGACCCCTACATCCTCGTGTTGCCAATGAAGTGCAAATTGACAGAATAATTGATAGCATCAATGCACCTGGTCCACTGACTCGTTCAAGGGCAACTCAACTGGCAAACTTCTGTGGGCACTTCGCATTTGTCTCAATCTCAGAACCCAAGAAAGTTGACGAAGCCTTTATGGAACCTGAATGGATTCAAGCTATGCAAGAAGAGCTTCAACAATTTGAGCTGAATGATGTATGGGAGTTGGTTAAGCGTCCTGATCCACGGAAGCATAACATAATAGGCACCAAATGGATATACCGCAACAAGCAAGATGAGCATGGCCAAGTCGTCAGAAACAAGGCTCGTCTCGTTGCTCAAGGATACACTCAAGTGGAAGGCATTGATTTCGATGAAACATTTGCTCCTGTAGCCAGACTTGAAGCCATCCGTATACTGCTGGCCTATGCAAATCATCACAACATAATTCTGTATCAAATGGATGTGAAAAGTGCCTTTCTCAATGGCAAGATTGAAGAAGAAGTGTATGTTGCACAACCACCAGGATTTGAAGATCCAAAACATCCTGACATGGTATACAAGCTCAAAAAGGCACTATATGGCCTCAAACAAGCCCCTCGGGCCTGGTTTGACACACTCAAATACTTCCTGAAGAGCAAAGGCTTCATACCCGGTTCCCTGGATCCCACTCTCTTCACGAAGACATATGATGGTGAACTATTTGTGTGCCAAATATATGTGGATGACATTATCTTCGGCTGCACAAATCAGAAGTACAGTGAAGAGTTTGGCTATATGATGCAAGAGCAATATCAGATGTCCATGATGGGGGAGCTGAAGTTCTTCCTCGGTCTTCAGATAAGGCAACAACGCAATGGCATCTTCATATCTCAAGAGAAATACCTCAAAGACTGCCTGAAGAAGTTCGGTATGCAAGATTGCAAAGGCTTCACAACACCAATGCCAGCCAAACATCATCTGGGTCCTGACGACAATGGTAAAGAGTTCGATCAAAAGGTATACCGCTCCATGATTGGTTCTCTGCTTTATTTATGTGCATCTAGGCCAGATATTATGCTTAGTGTTTGCATGTGTGCTCGATTCCAAGCGACACCGAAGGAGTCGCATCACTTAGCTGTGAAGCGAATTCTTCGATATTTGGCTCACACACCAACTCTGGGATTGTGGTATCCAAAGGGCTCAGAGTTTGATCCGGTTGGATTCTCGGATGCTGATTATGCTGGTGACAAGGTTGATCGGAAGTCCACATCAGGCACATGTCACTTTCTGGGCCGATCTCTTGTCTGTTGGTCTTCAAAGAAGCAGAACTGTGTATCTCTCTCCACTGCTGAGTCTGAATACATTGCTGCTGGATCCTGCTGCCCTCAGCTTCTATGGATGAAGCAAACCCTCAAGGATTATGGCATTCATCTAAAACAAGTGCCACTTTACTGCGACAACGAAAGCGCCATCAAGATCGCCAACAACCCAGTTCAGCACTCGAAGACAAAGCACATTGAAATTCGTCATCATTTTCTCAGAGATCATGTGGCAAAGGAAGATATTGATATCATACACGTCAACACTGAAGATCAATTGGCAGATATCTTCACCAAGCCTTTGGATGAGAAGAGATTTTGCAAGTTACGGTGTGAGCTAAATATCTTGGAATCCTCAAATGTCCTGTGATCAGGCACACATCCTAACACTTATGCATATTGACGACTTAGGTGTGCAACACACGAAGTAACGTATATCTTCAATCAATGAAGACATACACTCTAAGTGTGAATACATTAATGCGGAAATAGACTTCAGAGCGCCACGATAATTGTGCGCCGTGTCTGGGTCTAATACTTCCTATACGGTGGGTAACGCCACCACCAACCATTCTATTTGAAGTGTTTCATTCATGGCGTTACCTCGCAATGTCTTCACATTTAGTTTGGTTTCAATCCCAACATGTCTTCATGATTATCTTCACTATGTTGATTACATATGCACTGGTGTTCTGTCCTCTACAGCATTCACTTATAGCTATGTCTTCTTGTTTGAATCTTTTGAACTAAGTGAATGTGATCGGATCCTAACCTCTCCATGCTTCCTACCTCAAACTCTATCTCTCCAAGTCGTATGCATTCTATTGAAACTGTCGAATGTCTTCACTGCACCCTAGTCAGTTGAAGACAAAGAGACAAACTTTAAAACCGTTTTCAATGCTCCGGAGAAGTAGGAACGACCGCCCGACAGTCCAGGCGAACGTGGGATGTGGAACTGCCCCCGAAATTCCGCATGATGGCCACGTGCTGTTCAGATGTGAACCGCCCGGGGCACCTAAGTAATAGCGCAATGCCGCCTCTGTTCCTATAAGTACACGATTCACAGCGGTCACTATTTCTTCTTCCACCCTCGCTCGCACGAACCCTAGCGCCACCGCTAGCCCTAGACGACGCCGGCGACGAAGCGCTTCACTGCCGCAACCTCTCCGACGCCGTTTTCACGCCAACCGCGGACCTCAACCTCTCCGCCGTCGCCGTAGGTGTCTTCCGTCGCCAAGTTAGGGCACGGAGGATCGAACTGCTCGGCCTCAAATCCCACTTCGTCTAGCAGTTCCAAGTGTGGTAATTAAAACCCCTTTTTACTGCCTCTTTTGATCCTATAGCTCAGTCATTCTCTTCCATAAGAAGTTTACTGCTATCACAAGTAACATCTCTCTCAGCCTGCATCTCATAAACTGCCTAGAATCTTCACTTGTGCATCCTGAAGTAGTTAGATTCCTCACTTGTACTTATCTATGGGTTCGTACAAATCTGGAACCAACTTCTTTTCTCTAAGTGAATGTCTTCGCATAATGAGGTCAATGTCTTCTAAACGAATTTATCTTCAAAATCTTCTGAGAATGCATATGACCTCTTCCCCTTCCCTCGCACCTCAATGCTGTCACAGGTACATGTCCATGGGAGAATCTTTTGGTTCTCATAGTCTGCATTCATTTGCAGAGTTCCTACAGCGTCACATCAATTCACCCGAAGCAAGTTCCTGTTGGTCAAGAAAGAGGAAGCCTTCGAAGCCTTTGAATCCTTTGAATCTTTTAAAGTCTTCCAAGTTAAGCTTCATGGCTTCCCAGAAACAATCAAGGAAGGGAGGCAGACAGAGACGAGGTGACACATCAAAGGATCTGCCTGAAGACTTGGCAGAAACGTACCAAACAGATCCTGAAGAAACCTATGCTCAGCGCAAGACATGAATCCAATGGATTCGCAGGTACTGGGCGGAGCAGTGGTTCCTATACCGCTTCGTCACCAAAGAATATGCAGAGAAGTGCGCCATCAAGCAGCCATGGGGAGATGTCTTGTACAAGAATCTTGTACCCCGAACCAGAGACGAAGCCATAGCTCAAGGTTTCTTTCCCTGCATGGTTAGGGGACAACAGCCAGCTGATGCACATCCATCGTCCCTTCTCTGGTGTCGCGATGACACTCTTTTCAAGCGCAACTTCCAATTTGCCCAGAACTCTGCGAAGCAAAACAAGAAGGAGTTTGGATGGGACTTCAACCCTGGTCCCTCCAAACCAAGGGCAGATGGCACACGCGACGCTAATCCCAATGTCATCGGGCCATTTGCCAATCTCGACGGCCTCATCACTCACATTATAGTCCAAGGGACTACCGTGAACGACCCTCCAACAGACACTGAGTCTGATGATGCTCCTGCTGCCCCAGAGCCAAAGCAGATGAAGAAGAAGCCAAAAGCTTCCAAGCCAGTCGCCTCCCCCAAGATCTCCAAAGCGAAGCCATTGGCCACTGCACCTCCTGAAGCCAGTGTGCAGTCTGAAGGCTTATCAAGAGTCTCCAAGCCTCAAGATGCAAAGAAACCACAGCCACACACCAGCAAAGAGCTAACTGTCGCTGCCGTTCTTCGCTGCGAAGACATTGATCTGTCCAGTGACGAAGATCTTGGTGATGACGCTCTTGAGCAGCTCATCAAGAGCAAGGAGGAGGCTGAAATCTTCAACAATCTGCCTCTGTTCGATGCAAAGATCATCCACAGCTTCATAGATGAGTGGTTTGACACGCCCAACATCAGCTTTGACGATCTGCAGCTGCCCATTGGCCTCAGCGTGGCCTTCCAAGGAGCTATCGCTTCAGAACTCGCTATTGCCCAGCGCATCGTGGAACTGAAGCAAAAGATAGATTTTGAGAAGGCTCAGTTTAAGCAGAACATGGCCACGCTCAGTGTCCAGGAGATCAAAGACTTCAAGGTCATGCTGCATGAACTGAAGGAAAACTTCATGCAGAAACGTGCAGAGGCTCAGGGATCCCGTGAGCGCATGAAGCATTTGGCTGATCTCTGCGTACAGGCCTACAACGAGGCCGAGAAGCGAAAGGCACTTGGGCGTCCCGGCATCGACCCCAGGATGGCCGCCAAGAAAAAGAAGACGCCCACCGTGGCTGAAGAAGAGGCCCCACGCCAAGAAGCTATTCCAACTGTCTTCCCCACCGACAAGCCTAGCTCGAAGCCAAAGCGCTCACCCGCTTCAGAGCTTAAGAAGACAAGGATAGCCGAAGCCAAAGCAAGGAAGAGGAAACACTCTGAAGCCTCTACTTCAGACCCCACCACCAAGAAGCGCAAGTCCAAGAAGTCTCGGGCTGCTCCCACAGAGCCCTTGATGGTTGCACCCCTTTCCGTTCGCCGTCCTAATGAAGATCGTCAGCTGACCGTCCATGAGCCTGCTCTCACCGAGGCTCAGCGTGATGAAGACATTCCAGCAGCCGACCCCACCGTTGCTGAAGACATTGGTCTCGAAGACAATGTACAAGATGATGCAGTCCTTCCTCAGCTCGAATCGAGTGAATTGCTCAGCATTGGTCGTCCCTTGACACCAATCACACAAGATGCATCGTGGGCAGATCGCCCACAGGAGGAAGAGGATGAGCCCCAGACCACTGCAACTCCACCAGCATCGCCTGCATTCCGTAGGCTTCGCAGAGGACCAAGGGCTCAAGCTGCTGACGACATTCCGGCTGCACCAGCCGAAGACAATGAGAAAGCACCACAGGAACCCCAAGCTCCAACTCCACCACCCCAACAAGAGGCCGTTCTCCAGGAGAACGTGCCTGAGTCCGTTCCTCTCACTGCACGTGCTGAGGATGAAAACATTGAGGCTGCCACACACAATGCTGAAGCCAATGTGGAGCCCTCTCCGACAATAGCTTCAGAACATACTGAAACTGCTGACCCTGAACCTTCTGCACCAGAGTCTGCTGCCGGCCCGCAATTCAACTATCACATTGCGCACAGACCTCAGGTTCAGAAGCCAATTCCACGACTGCCAAGGTTCCCAGGACCAGTCACTGCTCCTGGTTCCTTCAACATCAATAGCTTCAGGGCAGATAACACGTTCTTCAACAGCTCCGCGAACCCTTATTCAAGGGCACAGATTGCATCAGATAGGTTCTGGAGCCATCAACAGCGCAGCTACTATTCATGCATTCTATACAACCAAGGCCGCATCTTTCCCCACCAGCGCCTTGAGGTTGAAGCTGTTGCTGGTCTGCCTGGTTTGGAAGAAGCCATTGATTGCTTCAAGCAAGTGGGTCTACTGCCGTTCATCACTGACGAAGAGCACTGGAACGAAGAGCTTATGCTTCAATTCTATGCCGGTGAACGAAGTCTGTGAAGGTTCGGGAGTCTACCTTGAAGACTTACCTGAGTGATTGGGCGAGGTCTGTGTGACCTTAGCTCAAGGAGAATACGGTGAGGACTGGGTGTCTTGGACTAAGTGTCCTTGACTGGGTGTCCGGGACTGTGTGTCCTTTGGTTTGAATACCTAGCCGCTCCAACCAGACGTACAGTTGTCACAGCAACTAGAACTGGTCCAACAAATCATTGTCTTCAACGTGTCACTGGTTTCATCTTCACTTCCCTTCAACTTACTGTTATTCATTGAGAAGCCATTGCATGCTTGCTCTATCTTTTGTCTTCACAACATAACTGTATAATTTGATTGGCTTCATAACTTCTTCCTACCTGATCCTAATTACACTGAAGCTATTGTTGCTGTGCTTTCACTCTATTGAATACTTGACCTTAGCTTACTTGTGTAATCTAACTTCCGCTGCATAATGATAGGCATATCTTCACTGTTTGTCTTCATAACTTCCATGTTTTGAAGACTTTCATAAAAATCGCCTATTCACCCCCCCTCTAGTCGATATAACGCACTTTCAGCAGCATCTGAGAACTTTGGCTTTGGAGCCCTAGCAAAAAGTCTTGCAGGTGGACAATAGTACTCATAGGAATAAGCAGAGTAGTTCTTGGTCTTATGAACATGGCGGTTTGATGAAACGCGCTCATATTCATAGGCCTGAGTATGGTTTCCCTACAAAACATTTGCATTAGTGTGCTTAGGTGAGTCCTTTGTCTGTATGAAGCCTTTGGACCATATGAAGCCTGTGGTCTGGGGTTTGTCTTCTTCACTTGTGGTGTCATGACGACATTCACAGGAAGATTCTCCAACAACCTTTTCGGCACCCAGACTTTCTTCATAGGTAGCCCATTCCTGAAGTTAGTACCAATATACCTGGCAAACACTTCACCATTCTGATTCTTAAATAGTTTATAGTTTGCATCAAAGGATTCATCAATAAAAA
Organism: Triticum monococcum; assembly: GCA_034509565.1. Taxonomy (NCBI): domain Eukaryota; kingdom Viridiplantae; phylum Streptophyta; class Magnoliopsida; order Poales; family Poaceae; genus Triticum; species Triticum monococcum. Next base: position 152,286,824 of record CM067842.1, read on the forward strand.
TGGGATTAGCACAAGTGAAGCCAGATAGGGTGGATGGATCCACTGAAGGTTGCTTTGCAGCAACCCATGTGGTTTTGGGGTACTGCTCAGGTTTCCAGTAAGAGCCATCAACATTCATTTTCCTTTCGAACCCTAGACCCTCTTTCCTAGGGTTTCGATTCAGGATCTGCCTTTTGAGGACATCACATAGTGTCTGATGCCCTTTGAGACTTTTGTACATCCCTGTTTCAAGCAATGTCTTCAACCTAGCATTTTCATCAGCAATAGCAGTGGTATCCTCCGCAGAGGGCTTAGTTACCACATCAACATTTGAAGATATTGCAATAGTAGCAGCAGTAGAACATCCAGCAACAGAAGTAGCGTTGTCATGCTCAATGCATTTAAGACATGGTGGTTCAAATCCTTCCTGAGCAGAACTGATCTGTTTGGCATGAAGTGACTTATTTTCCTTTTGAAGATCTTCATGAGCCACTCTCAATTTCTCAAGATCTTACTTCCTTTGAAGATAATCATAGGAAAGCTTTTCATGAGTTCTTGAGAGCATTTAATGACGACTTTCTAGTTCCTCATACTTAACATGAAGATTTTTTATGTCTTCAATTAAGGACTGAGATCGAGTCATTTCAGTGTCTAACAGGTCATCGCTTTTGTCTAACAGTTTTTGAATATGTTCCATAGCTTTTTATTGTTCAGTTGCAATTTTAGCAAGTGTTTTGTAGCTGGGTTTGGCACTACAATCAAAGTCATCTTCACTGGATGTTTGATAGTGAGTAGTGCGTGTGTTTACCTTGGCACCACGTGCCATGAAGGAGTAGGTGGAAGCGGAGTAGTCCTTGTCATTTGCATCATCGTTGGTGTTGAAGCCGTTGTCTTCAGTGTTGAAGATGGACTTGGCAACGTATGTTGTAGCCAGACTTGCAACGCCAGAATCGGACTCCTCCCCAGACTCCACCTCCGCCTCCTTAGAAGCGGACTCCTCCTCTGAATCCATTTCCTTGCCAACGAACGCACGAGCCTTGCCAGATGAGCTCATCTTGTGTGATGAAGACTTTGAGGAAGACTTGGAAGAAGACTTTGAGTATTTCTTCTTCTTCTTATCGTCAGAATCATACTCCTTGCTCTTCTTCTTCTTGTTGTTCTCATTGTCCCACTGCGGACACTCAGAGATGTAGTGGCTAGGTTTCTTGCACTTGTGGCATGTTCTCTTCTTGTAGTCATGAGCAGAAGCTTCATCATTCCTTGAGCTTGATCGTGAAGACTTTCTGAAGCCTTTCTTCTTGGTGAATTTTTGGAACTTCTTCACAAGCATAGAAAGCTCCTTTCCAATGTCTTCCAGATCATCAGAACTGCAGTCAGATTCTTCTTCAGATGAGGAGACAGCTTTTGCCTTCAAGGCACGAGTTCGCCCATAGTTAGGACCGTAGATGTCTCTTTTCGCAGAAAGCTGAAACTCATGTGTGTTGAGCCTTTCAAGTATGTCAGACAGATCGAGTGTCTTGAAGTCAGGACGTTCTTGAATCATCAGGGCTAGGGTGTCAAAGGAGCTTTCAAGTGATCTCAGTAGTGTCTTGACAACTTCATGCTTGGTGATCTCAGTAGCGCCGAGGGCTTGAAGCTCATTTATGATGTCAATGAGTCGATCAAACATGAGCTGGACATTCTCATGGTCGTTTCTCTTGAAGAGGATGAAGAGGTTGCGAAGGACATTGATTCTTTGATCTCTCTGGATTGAGACGCCTTCGTTGACCTTGGAAAGCCAGTCCCAGACTAGCTTAGATGTTTCTAGAGCACTCACACGGCCATACTACCCTTTGGTCAGATGACCACAGATGATGTTCTTGGCAGTGGAGTCCAGTTGAACGAACTTCTTGACATCAGCAGCGGTGACACCTTCACCAGCCTTGGGGACGCCATTCTTGACAACATACCAGAGGTCGACATCAATGGCTTCAAGATGCATGCGCATCTTATTCTTCCAGTAGGGATATTCAGTTCCATCGAAGACTGGGCACGTAGCAGAGACTTTGATTATCCCTGCAGTCGACATAGCTAAAAGTACAGGTGGTTAAACCGAATCACACAGAACAAGGGAGTACCTTGCTCTGATACCAATTGAAAGTGCTAGTGATCGACTAGGGGGGTGAATAGGCGATTTTTATGAAAGTCTTCAAAACATGGAAGTTTCAAAGACAAACTATACAAATAAACCTATTACCATGCAGTGAAAGGTAGATTACACTAAGCAAGCCATAGTCAAGTATTCAATGAAGTGAAAGCACAATGACTAATAGCAGCTAGGCAGTATAGATCAGTTAGGAAGATAGTATGAAGCCAATCAGAACAAGCAGTCACTCAGTGAAAACAAAGGATAATGCAAACAAGCAATGACTTCACAAGGACCAACTATAAATAAAGAGATGGGAAAGATAGAACCAGTGACTCGTTGAAGACAATGATTTGTTGGACCAGTTCCAGTTGTTGTGACAACTGTACATCTGGTTAGGGAGGCTGAGATTCAACTCAGAAGACCGTGTCTTCACCTTATTCCCCTTGAGCAAAGGACACCCAGTCCTCGCCCAATCACTTTGGTAAGTCTTCAAGGTAGACTTCCAAACCTTCACAGACTTCATTCACCGGCAATCCACAATGACTCTTGGATGCTCAGAATGTGACGCCTAACCGGCTGGAGGATTCACAGTCCTAAAGTGTAATAAGTCTTCACATCACACAGATAGGAAGACTTAAGTGATGCCTAACACTCTTTGGCTCTGGGTGTTTAGGGCTTTGTCCTCGCAAGGAATTCTCTCTCAAAGGCTTTGAGGTGGGTTGCTCTCAAACGACAAAAGCCGTACACTAACTCTGAGCAGCCAACCGTTTATGGTTATAGGGGTGGGCTATTTATAGCCACTAGGCAACCCGACCTGATTTGTCCAAAATGACCCTGGGTTACTAAGGAACTGACACGTGTTCCAATAGTTAGATTTCAAACACACACGATAACTTTACTTGGGCTACAAGCAAAGCTGACTTATCCAACTCTGAATAAGATTTGCTCTCATAGTCTTCACTTGAAGACATAGGATTTTGGTTAAGCATCACTTCAGTGATTCCGACAGGTTCTCTTGGACCCCACTTAACAGTACGGTGGTTCCTATGACTCAACAAAGAAGAAAAAGAACGACGAAACAACTAAGTCTTCATGCTCCATAGTATTCACGCGATGTCTTCTCTTGTCATAGTCTTCAATGTGAATGTCTTCACATATCACTTTTGACTTCAATGTCTTCATACATTTTTAGGGGTCATCTCTGGTAGGAAAAACCGAATCAATGAGGGACTTCTACCTGTGTTATCCTGCAATTATCACAAACACATTAGTCCCTTAACCAGGTTTGTCGTCAATACTCCAAAACCAACTAGGGGTGGCACTAGATGCACTTATAGTTCCGCGGGCACCGAGCCTCTTAATGATGACATATGAACGGATGGCATGAATGCGGGCAGCTGGCGCCGGCTGGGAACGTACCGCGCAACGGCGCGAGGGACGAGGGTTTTGGTGTGCTAGGGTAGTCAGCTGCGGTCGTGGCAACATTGGAGATGCCCGTTGCTCACATGCGATCCCCGCATGTCATTGAAAAAGCAAGACGACCCGGCATGGTCTTAGGTCCAGAGGATGCAGTTGGCCGTGCTACACCACTCTGCGGACGCGTCGCGGCGCCCCGTGCATCCTCGACGAGCCGGGTGTTGGGGTGTGTTTGGATTGTGGCCAAAGTGCACCTTGACAAAATTTTGGTCATGACCAAAAGATTGGTCTTTGTTTAGATGGTTGCCATTTTTTGGCATGCCAATGAACTCTAGCCAACTCTAGTTCATTTTTCTTGCCAATGTCGGCCAAATCATGGGCAACCAATACCTCAACCAAAATTTTGGTCATGACCCAAAGATTGGTCTTTGTTTGGATGGTTGCCATTTCTTTGGCATGCCAATGAACTCTAGCCAACTGAAGTTCATTTTTCTTTCCAATGTCGGCCAAATCATGGGCAACCAATACCTCAACCAAAATTTGGGCTACCCAATGCTTTGATGGGGCAACCTTGGGCACAAACCAAACATACCATTGGTCGTGCCACAGCACTAATGCCACCCTCGGCAAACTGAAACCGACCATGTCTACCGACGATATGAGCATGTCGCTCACCGCGGTCGCCGTGTCCAGAGGCGGTGCTGGAGCTGCGCCCCCGTTGTTAGCCCCAATGACCCACATGAACGGTTGTCGGTGGCGAGGAGGTCGTGGGCCAGCTCCTCTATTGGACTAGTCTGTGCTACGTCGTCCCGACGGGTGTGCCTCACATGTCTGTTTCCCTATTTTCCCGGCCATATTCGAGCGTCAGTGCTCTACGTTGCGCATTAGGACTTTCACTATGTAGGCCAAGCGAGACAACTTATTGTTTATTTGAGCCATTCAAGTATAATCATGTGGTGTTTTCCTATTTCTCATTCCTCTCCAACCCTCTTCTCCACCGGTCATGTCGCCCTCCAGTCAAGTCCATCCTCCCGCATGCCTCATTTGAACATTCCGCCGAGTATCATTCGCATGTACCCACCCTAGTCCTCTTTCAATATATCTCCGGACCCCGAGATGAAATTGAGAGGGAACGAGTGGGGCCACGTGATACCTAAGGCGGATTCAAAATTTTGAACCGGTGATCATAGCATCCACAAATCATATATAAAGGGTATTCAATGTTTGTTTCGTTTTTGAACATACAATATACTCCCTCCTATCCTTTCTAGTTTACATATAAGTTTTATGTGTTGTCAAAGTATATCTACTTTGATCAAAAAAGGTATCAACATTCAACAATGCCCAATCAATATTGTTAGATTCGTACGTACTCCTAGATTTGTACTCGAGATGGTTTCCAATTTGACTATTGACAAGATTAATAGTACATGAGATGTATAATGTGAAAATTATATCATTGGAAACTCCTTTCACATACGAATTTGACTGTATGCTTTGTGTAAGTTGCATGTCATATATTATTACTCTAACATTTGGTCAAAGTTAGCCTCGATAAATACATTAGACCCTGTATGCTTTGTCTAAGTTGCATGTCATATATTATTACTCTAACATTTGTGTAAGTTGCATGTCATATATTATTACTCTAACATTTGGTCAAAGTAGTATAGTGGAAGTGGATCCTCTGACATAGGTATCCCTGCCTTACCCTCCCATTCGGTCACTTACTGGCGGACCCCATGCTTGCTAGGCCCCGCATGTCAGTTACTCAATGGGTTCGGCCACGTCAGGGGATCCTCATCCGTAGTATACTCCCTATGTTTTTATTTACTCCGCATAAAACGGAGGGAGTGGTGGTATAATAAATTCCGCGGGCGGGGGAGGGGGAGGGACGTCAGTTTGCTCTCAACTGCGGTCCCACAAGCGAGCGAAAACGCAAGACGAAGCGCGTGCCATTCGGTGAGCGACGTGGAGGGTCCAGCATGCCGGGCTGCAACGCGAATGCGACAAGAGCAATCTACAGTCAAAACTGATTCACCGGTCGTCACTGGAACCACTATCCACACCAGAACCTTCGCTGCTCGGCCTACGCCAGCCACTGCCCTAAAGCCACACCAAATCTCCAGCCCATTCCCCCACCTTTCGATCCCTTAGCCCGCATCAAGCGTCCCCTAGATCACCGGAAAGCCATGGTGCACCGCAAGATCACTTACTACAAGATGTTGACGCCGGAGCGCCGCACAGAAATCGCGGCGGCGGTCGGCACCACAGACCTCTATTCCCAAGCTCGCTTTGCGGCGGGCCAATCCCCGAGTTCTCTGGAGCCAAGCTACGAGGAGGAGGAAGCTGATCCAATGTTCATGGCGGAGGTCACGGCGCAGAAGGCCCCCGATGGGTATGAGACGATGGACATCGACTTCGTGCTGGCGTCTGAGTCCCCCATGGTGTAGGCGGACCAGCGGTTCAACATGGCGATACTAAAGGAGGACTGGGAGGCAGAGGCTCAACTCGATGCGGAGCACGCGCATGCCGCTGCCATCGAGGCTCTCCTGCAGGCAGAACCAGATGTCGTGGATGTGAACCGGGCGGCAGAGGCTCAACTTGAGGCAGAGCGCGTGGATGCCGCTGCCATCGAGGCCCTCCTGCAGGCGGAACCGGACATCCTGTACTTGAACCGGGCGGCAGAGGCTTGACTCGACGCAGAGCGCACGGATCCCGCTCTCATCGACGCCCTCCTACATGTGGAACCAGACGTCCTGGACTTGAATCGGGTGGTGGAGGCTCGACTCGACGCGGAGCACGCGAATGCCACTGCCATCGAGGCCCTCCTGCAGGCGGAACCAGACGTCCTCGACTTGAACCGGGCTGTGCTCTCGTCCGTGCAGAGCGCCCACACGCTCTGCTTGAACGAGTAGCTGGAGGCCGAGGACAACCACGGTGCGGACACACGCGTCAGCAGCGACGGCTGGTTCGCGCCGGCAGCCAAAGACGACGAGGTCGTCTCTTTCCGCGAGCAGTGATAGTTTTTCTTTATGTTGTTGTTTTTATGGATGAATATCCTACCTCTCCTAATCCTTCTTTCCTTCATCCTCACCTCTTCTTCTTCCCCAACAGACCACCGCACGGGCCGTACGGATACTCCCCAACATGCGGTTGGATAAACATACTCTATGAACGAAAATTATGTGTCAGCGATAGGATGGCTGAGTTTGGTGTGTTCACATGCGACAGCACGTGTCAGTGAGGGTGCGTTCCCTTGGTTGGGTTTGCGGTGTGTAGGAGCAACTGTGTGAGGGTGCGCTGCTACCGCGGCGTGCATGAGCGACCGTGTGAGGGTGCGGTGTGACCGCAATAGCTGTGCGCAAGTGTACCTCCTTCTCATTTTGAAAACTTTAGGCAAGCTTGGGAAAAATGTGTGGCGAAGTTTGGCAATGGAAGGCCTAGACCCAAACAGGATAAGTACGTACGTACTAGGAGTACTAGTGTTAAAAAAGAAAGGCAGGGTTTTCCTTCGCGGGATTTAATCGATACAAATCCTCGTTTCACGTGTCAATTAATGCGTATTTTTTTTCTCCAAAGACCAAATAGCTAACCATCTCACTCCTCATCGCTTGATTAATGCAGCGCCATGCAAACCAACCTTCTCACTTCCGCATGCATGCAGGGGATGTTAATGTCCTTGGTTGCTAACCCCATCAATTTTGCCTCGATTAGTGTTAGTGGCCCTTTGCAAATTGTAATTTTGATATACTGGCCTTGTGTACAAAAAATGGATGTAGTAACTATATTTGACTTCCTTCCCCATTGCGGTGACGTCGACAATTTTTTGGTGGTTTGGCGAAGTGCGTTCGACGGAGAACACCATTGAGGGAGACCACGGTAAGTCCTTCGCAAGTGCCGCCTGCAAGCTGAGACAACCGCCTTTTTGCATCCAGGAAGTCTTTGTGCTCTATAATGTACTACATGCGTCCAAGCATGGGAGAAAGAGGAGAGACGTTGCATTTTTCTATTCCTTCAATCAATCAATCAATCAGGGAGCTTCGGTTCCATCTTTTTGGCTTTGGCAACACTGTCCACATTGGTTTCCACGATGCCAAAAGCTATTTTCACATTTGGCTACACATTGTGGATGCCCTTAACCATACCACTTGGTTTTGCTCATGTGTGCTATCTATACAAATCTCAATTATATTAATCTAAAAAATTATAGAATCGAGATTAGTAAAAAGGAGGTGATTTTGCCGCGCGGATGGCAGGGAAGGTTTCTTATTTGAGCAATGCTACATCCACGTAATGGTTTACGTAAAGTTACGAACTGATGTGATGTGGGACTATTTGATTGGATTAAAGGAGAGGATTAGGCCCACCCCACCTAAAAATTAGGGGGCATATATAGATCAGATGGAAAGTATACGTAGCAGCTACGTAGCCCTTTGTAAGTCTAGGATTAGGCTTCTTATTTTCGGAGGACGTTGTCCTGGCGGTTTGCTAACATGTCCCACGTGTCAGTGCTTTACCAAGCCAATCCACGTCCCACATGAGGCAGAACAACGGCAGAAGCAACACGTGGTTAAGTTGAAGAAGATGAGGGCGAAGCGGATTCAACAACGAGTGAAATGATGGTTGCTTCATCCCTCCAACTTAACTATGGGAAAGTTGCAGCTTTGTGATTTGACGCCTGATTGCTCATTACTACGCCGGCGCCATGACTGGGGTGCTTCACCCCGGCTGCTCTGCACTGTATTTCGGTATGGCACGTGGACCCGGTAGCTTGATGTCCCACATGTCGGCAAAAGGGACTAGAAGATTTATGAAAGCGAGTGCTCCACTCTTACAATGGAGGAGTAGACGACACGACAGCCCAGTGAACTGTCACTTGTATTGTATAGTACTATAGTTTTGCTGTTTCGCACGATCCATCGATACAAACCCGATTAAACAGGAAAGGGCAGGATTTTTCCCGCGCGGTAGATGATACTAGCCATACATTTCAATGGCAATTTTAATGTATGCAAACTGAATAATTATAAGTAACAATATGATATCTAGTAAAACTAAAAACACATATGATTTATTGTGTTAGAGTGTAGTAGTAGTGATGTATTGCATAGTTGTTAGATGTAACATGTGAGAACGTGTAGAGATGTAGTTTTGGAGGGCCTACAGAGAGAAAAGCGTAATACGGTCACCGAACTTCAGAATAAGCTGATTACGGTCACTATATATGTTTTGCGGTGATTATACGGTCACTTGCTCACAGCTCAGCATCGGATTGCACTCTGTTGACTGGCCAAATAGTCTGCGTGGTGTCATGTTGACTAGTTAAATTGACCACGTTCGTTGTGGGTCCCACCTGTCAGTTCGCATAGGCAAAAGGTCAGATAAACACAAATTTACGCAGGCGCGACAAGGCTCCAACCCGTGCGCGGGAATCACCTGGTTGTGTATGTGTCCGTTAGGGCCTGATGTGTGCGCATGCACGTGTAGGTTGAGCACTTGAGCGTGAGAGTGTGTGTTGGTCGTGTGGTGTACTGGTGTGTGCATGCATGCGTGCATGTGTGCGTGTGAGTGTTGCGTGCGTGCGTGCATGGCTGCATGTGTACGTGTGAGTGTTGCGTGTGTGCATGGGTGCATGTGTTTGTGTGAGTGTTGCGTGGATGCAGTTCATGTGCATGCATGCGTGTGTGTGTATAATCACCACACCAGCTCCTGTGTGTTAAAAGAAACGGCTCAGCATACCAATACAAGGCCACCTTGTCCGCTGTGCCTGCGGTCATGACTTTGAACCACCGCCCAAATATATTTTTTGTTGTTTGTTTTCATTCTTACTAGCAAGATGCCCGTGCGTTGCATGTAACATCAATATGCATTTGTATGACTTGTTTATCTTGTGAGAGAAAAGGATGAACGAGCGAAGGCCTTATTTGCAAATGTGGAGAGGTGTGTGGGTACCTTTTTGCAAAATTGCCATAGTTTCTTTCCTATCCATCAGATATAAATCAGACGACCTATATTGTAGGATGGCAGGCACACCATCATCACCAACTTTGTTTTTTTATAAGAGTGTATTTTATGTATTTTATAAGAGTGTAGATGTAGAGTAGATACAAGTCGACAGGTGGGCATGATGGTAGTGAGATAATGTGATGCAACACTAGAGGTGCCACGTGGAGCGTTTAACTGGTCAACTAGTCATGTCATGAGCAAATACAGAGTTGTACAGTGTGCCTGTGACTGCATAATAACCACTAAATGTAAATGGTGACCGTGATGAGTGGATTCTGAAGTCCAATGTACGTATCGTGCTTTCGCTTCAAAAACAATGATCGTCATTGCATATACCGCGAGAGAAAGATGAAACATGCGTGAATTTTTTGGGGGCTTACTTTTAGAGGACCTGGAGATAGTTTTGTGTGCATACGTGAAAGGGGCGTATAGGGGGGTATGCGATGGAGGGAGAGATGCTCTTCGTTTCTCTTTATTATGACTAACTTTGTATATAGTATAAAACTATACAAATTGACAGTGCGGAATAAATATCATTGTGGGCACCATGCAATGCAAATTAGCGTTCGTACTCCTCCATATAACTTTGTAATGTTGTATATGTGTAGAAACTCTAAAATAATTTTTTAGCCACACTTTATTCAAAAGGAATGTTGTATGCGAAATAAACGTGAAGAGAGGGCTTTTTAGATTAATGGGGTACGTGATGTAACATGTGTGAATGTGTAGTTGATGCATTTGGTGGGGCCTAGAGAGATATGTGTGTGTATTACGTATTCGAGAGAGGCATGGATAGAGGGGCCGACTGGGGGGGGGGGGTGTCGTGGTTCTAACTCTGACAGTGATGTAGGGGGGTGTGTATGGAGAGGCTAGATCTCAGCTATTGGGAAGTTGTAAGCACACAAAGATATACGAGTTCAGGCCCTTCGCGGAGGAAGTAAAAGCCCTACGTCTCGGTGCCCGGAGGCGGTCGATTGGATTGTATGCGTGTGAATAACAGGGGTGCGAACCCTTGATACCGAGGTGGGGGTGGCTTATATAGAGTTCGCCAAGACCCCGGCCAGCCCATGTTACCAAGGGTTCAATGTCCATTAATGCGGTGCGTTACTGGTAACGCTAGTAATAAAATGCTATAATGACCATAAAGACTACTTAATAGCCGACCGTTTGCCTACGGAGTGACTTTAGGTCTCTTGGCCAGTCGAGTGGTTGGCTTCATGGTCGAGTGATAGCTTCTTGGTCGAGTGAGATACCTTCAAGTCGATTGAAAGATGACTTCTTCTAGGGATGTCCTTGGGTAGGGTTCTTTTGGACAGGTTCGTGCCCCTACCCTAGGTACATAGCTTCATCATTAGCCCCCAAATGGATCGAGGTTAGAGTGGGGAAAGAGTAGGTGATCTTTCCGACTGGTTCTTTGGGTTACCTGAGTGCCTCGTTTTGGGTCGACCGTCACGGATGACGTCATCAACCTCTTTCAGTCGCCTTGATCCATTCCAGGCCTTTCGTCGAGTGAATTTCTTTACCTGTTACATACCGAGTGCCGGCGCGAGCGGGGTCTTCTGTTTTGGCAAGTTGTTCTGCAGCCCGCGGATGTCGCGGGATTTGGATTTTGGGAAGCGCGCGGGACGGGAGCGGCCACAGTAATCGGAAGCGATAAAGCGGAAGCTCCTCGATTTCCGCGCCACCTTTTTCGCCATGTACCGTGCGCGCGTCTGCTGCGGGATTTGGCTGGATCGCCTGGGCCTACCAGTCAGCCGCTCAGGAGCAACCTCTTATAAATTGCCGGCTCGAGGTTTCTAACCAGTGCGCTTTCTTCTTCCTCTCTACCTTCGCAAGTTCCTCCGCCACCTCTGCTCTCACCCTAGCGCCACAGGCCCGTGCGAGACTTGCCGGCGACGATGGCGAAGGACAAGACCTCTGCTCTTGAGCGCGCGAAGAAGGCGGCGGCACAGGGGAAAGGGAAGAGGTCTGCTCGGGGCGGATCCTCCTCAAGGTCTGCTCTGCCCCGGGGCTGGATCCAAGGGGATTGGATGCCATCGGTGATCCGGCAAGAGGATCTCGACGACATGGTCGAGGGGGGAGTCATTCCCCACGAAGCTGCGCGTCTCCCGGGGAGAGAGATCGAGCCGCAGCCCCGCGACGGTGAGTGCGTGCTTCTAGCCACCCATATCGACCGTGGGTTTTCTCTGCCGCCCCATCCTTTTTTTCGGAGCTTCTTGAACTTCTTCAGAGCGCAGCTCCACCACTTCACTCCAAACTCCATCGTATACCTTGCTGCTTTCATTTCCATGTGTGAGGGTTTCTTGGGTTGCCGCCCCCATTAGGGACTCTTCAAGCATATCTTTACCTGCCGCTCTCAGTCGGTTAAGAAGGCCATGTCGAGTGATGAGAGGACGCAGGTGGTCCAGCTGTGTGGGGGCCTGGCGATCCAGATGAGGGGAAAGAGTTGTTTTCCTTCTATCACTTTCCCGGAGTCGGTCCGCGGTTAGCAGTCGACCTGTTTTTACTGTCGAGACCAGGCGACCCCAGGACAGTCGACTGGTCTTCCCCCTTTCTCTCTCGACCGAGCTGAAAAACCCGCTTCTCTGAAAGTGACGCCGGAAGAAAAGGCCCAAGTCAAAGTGCTGGCCGGTCGAGTGGTTGAGCTCGTCCGCGATGGCGTGACTGGTATGGACCTGTTGGAGGTCTTCCTCCGGAGGCGCATCCAACCGCTCCAGGCTCGTGACCATCCGATGTGGCTGTACTCGGGTCTCGACGACACCACTCGGATCCACCCGGAGGAGGTCACTGACGAGATGCTGGAGGGGTGGCTGTCGAGCATCACGGGGAACAAAGACAACCCCCAAGGAGCCAGGAGGGTAATTCCACTCGACAACTCATACGACGTGGACCAGGTTTGTCTTCATGCTTCCGACTGAGATCTTGTTTTCTTCATTGGTCTTCTTTGAGTTGGTCAATTGACCTTTTGTCTTGTTGTTTTCCAGGCGACCACCAAGATGTACTCGACGCCCAACGGGGCACAGGAGCTAACTATGGAAGGGGAGGCGAGCGGAGGCGAGAGCGGAGACGATCAAGGCGAGTGGGAGTCCGATGGTGAGGGAGAGGGAGGTGACGACGTCGACTCTAGCGAACAGGAGGAGGAGGAGGAGGCTGAACCCCCCCGCCCGGAGAGGCGATCCAAACTCGCACACGATCCAGCGCGGGAACGTGGCAAGGCAACTGCTCCTGTTGGGTAGTCGTCGAAACGCCATCGGACTTCTTCCCCTACGCCGACTGGGAAAGCTCCCAAGCACCCACGCGCGACGCCGTCCAAGCCGCCGAAGGCTCTACCCAAGATGAAGATGGCTGTCCCCACCATTTCCGGGTAATAACAAAACTTGCTTTCCTTTGTCGACCGTGGACGGGTCCTTGGTCGATTCATTGAGCCAACTGACTGACTTTCGAGGCTTGCAGCGCTGCTACTTCTGAGGTCTCCGCCAAGGACGACGACCAAGAGATGGAGGATGCTGTCACCTCCAACCCTAGTACGATCACTGACGTTCCGTTTTGAGTCGACTGAACATTTATGGCAACTCTGGTCGATTGAATGTTTTCCTTGTAGCTCCTCCTCATGTTAACGACCTCCCGGATGACGACGACAATGAACCACTAAGAGTGAGGAGGAACAGGAGGGCGTCGGCTGACAAGGCCCCCCAATCTGCTCCGGCTTCTGAGGCTGTAGCTCGGGATGGTGGCGACACCACTCGGGCTTCTATGACTTTCGCCGTTCCTCTGACGAGTGTGTGGCCCTCGACATCGACTGCGGATCCGCCTTCGCTTTTTGCCGCGTACCCCGCCCTTGAGGACCAAGCGGCTGCTGCAAGAGAGGCTATACGCCAAGCGGGGATCATGATGGAGCAAGTGAAGGTGGCTCGGGAGGCCAACCAAGCAGCTTATGATGCAAGCTCGGCTCTTCAGAGTAACGTCCAGGTCAGTCGACTCATCTCTTGGTCTGTTACAATGTGCTATTTGAAGAATCTTTTTCCAAAGATCTTTATATCTGTACACCCACTGGGTGTGTCTGCCAATTCTTGGACGAGTGGGGGCACGCTAAGTGCACCCACTGGGTGTAGTCCCCGAGACTACGGTGGACTGTTGGCAGTCGACTGTAGTCTTTATATTGTGTTGTTGTAGCTGTATTTCTTCACTTGGTCTGGTCAGGCCATGTCGAATGGAACTGTATCCGGTTGACTGCAGGCAGTCAACTTTTTCTCTTCTTTTTTTACAGTGGGGGCACGCTGAGTGCACCCACTAGGTGTAGTCCCCGAGACTACCGTCAAATGTTTTTGATTCGGCTGAAGTCTTAGAAACACCATCATTGTCTCTTAGTTACTCAGAAGCAACTTATCTTGGACGTCTGTCCATTGATTTTTCTTTTCGCAGAAATCCTGTGAACTTGTAGCTCGCTATACTGAGTTGGAGAACCAGCAGATCCAGCTCAACCTTAACTTGAAGCTTGCTCAAGAGAATTTGAAGAAGAAGTAAAGGTATGGCTGGTGGGGTTCTCTATTCTTGACGAGTGATTTTTCTTCCTTGTCCATTCTTGATGTTGATTTCACTCGACGCGCCGCAGATAAACTAGAGGAAGCTCTGAAGAAGAAGGACCAAGATCTTGCAGAAGCACAGAAGGAGGCCTTGAGCAAGACGAAGCTTGCTGAAGAGAAAATGGCTTCGGTCGAAGCTCTTGAGCAGGAGAACTCCAGGCTAAAAACTGCTCTCGGGGTAGCCAATCAAGAGGTCACCCGACTGAAGAACGACAACGCGGCTCTGCGCGACAAGGCAGGCGATCTGGTGGGGAAGAAGAACGATCTAGAAGCTTATCTCGGTGAACTCGCCAAGAAGCTGTTCGTCATGCTCGAAGGTAATTACTCTGCCCTGACTGTCTTGCAGTTGCCAAGCCTGTGTAGAGCCACTGTCTGACTCTTGAATCGCGTTTGCAGAATTCTGCCAGAACTTCGAAGAGAAACCAGTCGAGTGGAGCCAGGCTTGGACCCCGCCAATTCTCTCGTGAAGGATGAGGCTGCCATGAACGTGCTCCGACTGGAGTCTCGTGTTACCAGCGCTGTTGACTATCTTGCCCGACTGAAGGTCGCGATGTCGCGGATCGACACGTCACTCTGGCCTGGGGCGACGCCTCAGAATGACCTCGAGTCTCTGATGACTCAACTGAACGAAGTCCCAGGTCGAGTGGCAGAATGGAAGAAATCTGCTGTCAGATGTGGTGCTGATGTCGCTCTGTCTCTAGTCCGTGTCCATTGCAAGGAGGTGCGAGAAGAAAAGCTGGCCGCCATCCAAGTTGCTAATACCAGGAAGCACAATTTTCAAGACTTCATGGAGACTTTCATCGCAGCTGCCACCCGTATTGCAGACGGGATCGACTTGGATGAGTTCGTCACCCCTTCCAGTCCTCCTCCTGACGAATGAAAAACTTTCATGCTTCACTTTAAATTTGCCTCAGGATGCCGAGTGGATTTGTAACCATTAAACTCTGCCGAGCCGAGGGCTCGAGTACTTTTGATCTGAGGTCTGGGACCTTTAGGTTTTATCCAAACTTGATTTCTTCGTTGGATATTTTCATGGTTTGATCTGTCGAGTGGAACTTGATCTTCACTCGGAATAACCTCGTATTTGTGGCGTAACTCTTTTGCGGATTGAGTTGTGTCCTGTACTTAGGTGAGCACTGGGCTGCAGCTAAGCCCCACCCCCCCCCCCCCCCCCCCGAGTGGGAGTCTGGCTCTCCACCCGGTAGGATTTTTAAACACTTAGGCGAGCGCTAGGCTGCAGCTAAGCCCCCGAGTGGGAGGCTGGCTCTCCACTCGGTAGGAGTTTTTAAACACTTAGGCGAGCGCTAGGCTGCAGCTAAGCCCCCGAGTGGGAGGATTGCTCTCCACTCGGTAGGATTTTTTAAACACTTAGGCGAGCGCTAGGCTGCAGCTAAGCCCCCGAGTGGGAGGATTGCTCTCCACTCGGTAGGATTTTTTAAACACTTAGGCGAGCGCTAGGCTGCAGCTAAGCCCCCGAGTGGGAGGATTGCTCTCCACTCGGTAGGATTTTTTCCAACTTAGGCGAGTGCCTGACTGCAGCTAAGTCTCTAAGTGGGAGAACTTAGGCGAGTACTGGACTGCAGCTAAGCCCCCGAGTGGGAGGATTGCTCTCCACTTGGTAGGATTTTTTCAAACTTAGGCAGGTGCCTGACTGCAGCTAAGTCTCTAAGTGGGAGAACTTAGGCGAGTATTGGACTGCAGCTAAGCCCCCGAGTGGGACGATTGCTCTCCGCTCGGTAGGATTTTTTCAAACTTAGGCGAGTGCCTGACTGCAGCTAAGTCTCTAAGTGGGAGAACTTAGGCGAGTACTGGACTGCAGCTAAGCCCCCGAGTGGGAGGATTGCTCTCCACTCGGTAGGATTTTTTCAAACTTAGGCGAGTGCCTGACTGCAGCTAAGTCTCTAAGTGGGAGAACTTAGGCGAGTACTGGACTGCAGCTAAGCCCCCGAGTGGGAGGATTGCTCTCACTCGGTAGGATTTTTTCAAACTTAGGCGAGTGCCTGACTGCAGCTAA
Organism: Triticum monococcum; assembly: GCA_034509565.1. Classification (NCBI taxonomy): domain Eukaryota; kingdom Viridiplantae; phylum Streptophyta; class Magnoliopsida; order Poales; family Poaceae; genus Triticum; species Triticum monococcum. The sequence continues at coordinate 152,302,953 of CM067842.1, forward strand.
GTCTCTAAGTGGGAGAACTTAGGCGAGTACTGGACTGCAGCTAAGCCCCCGAGTGGGAGGATTGCTCTCACTCGGTAGGATTTTTGAACACTTAGGCAAGCACTGGGCTGCAGCTAAGCCTCCGAGTGGAAGTCTGGCTCTCCACTCGGTAGGATTTTTCAAACTTAGGCAAAACGGATTCGTGGCTAAGTCACCCACTGGGGGACTTCGTATGCAAACAAAAGTGACAACAATTATTGGAACACTCTTGCCTTTGATAAAAATGAACTGCAAATTTTTTTCTTATTACATCTCGTCTAGGGGAGGACTCAAGTGTAAAAGGGCAGAGTAGTTTCGCATTCCAAGCTCGCGGCTCGTCGATCTGGCGATCAACATTGTAGAGGTGATACGCTCCATTGTGGAGGACTCTGGTGATGATGAAGGGGCCTTCCCAAGTAGGGGCAAGCTTGTGTGGTTTCTGCTGATCCACTCGGAGTACCAAATCTCCTTCTTGGAAGGCTCGACTCTTTACATTCCTGGTGTGGAATCGATGCAAGTCCTGCTGATAAATGGTCGATCTGATCATGGCCATCTCCCTCTCTTCTTCTAGGAGGTCAACTGTGTCTTGTCGGGCTTGTTCTGCTTCGTCTTCGGTATAAAGCTCGAATCGGGGTGCGTTGTGAAGAAGATCACTCGGCAGAACTGCCTCGGCTCCATAAACCAGAAAGAATGGAGTTCTTCCAGTCGACCGGTTTGGGGTGGTCCTCAATCCCCACAGAACTGACAGAAGCTCGTCGACCCAAGCACCTGCCGCGTGCTTGAGATCACGCATCAGTCGAGGCTTTAGTCCTTTGAGAATCAGACCATTTGCCCTCTCTGCCTGTCCATTCGACTGGGATGTGCGACCGATGCATAGTCGACTCATGTGCCTTGAGAGGCGCAAAAAGCTCTGAACTTGTCTGAATCAAAGTTTGACCCATTGTCAGTGATTATGCTATGCGGGACTCCATATTTGAATGTTAGCCCTCTGACGAAACTGATAGTAGTGCAAGCATCAAGATTCTTGATGGGCTTAGCTTCGATCCACTTGGTAAACATGTCGACTGCCACAAGCACATGAGTGAAACCGCTCCTGCCTGTTCTCAGTGCACCAACCATGTCCAGTCCCTAGAGAGCAAAGGGCCAGGCGAGTGGAATGGTCTTCAGGGCTGATGCAGGCTTGTGTGACATGTTGGAATAGAACTGGCATCCTCCACACTTGTCGACTATCTCTTTCGCCATCTCATTTGCTCTTGGCCAGTAAAATCCCGCTCGGTATGCTTTCGCCACAATGGTCCGAGAGGACGCATGGTGACCACAGGTCCCCGAGTGGATGTCATCAAGAATTATCCGACCCTGTTCTGGTGTTATGCACTTCTGACCGATTCCAGTCGCGCTTTCTCTATACAACTGTCCCCTTATGACTGTGAAGGCTTTGGATCGACGGACGATCTGTCTAGCCTCTTCTTCGTCCTCCGGGAGTTCTTTCCTTAGGATATACGCGATGTACGGTATCGTCCAGTCGGGGGTGATTGCCAGGACTTCCATGATTAGGTCGACCACAACAGGAACTTCGACTTCAGTCGGATCTGTGGCACTTTTCGGTTGCGGGGCTTCTTCTGTAAAAGGATCCTCCTGAACAGACAGCGAGCGGATGTGCTCCAGAAACACATTGCTGGGAATGGCTTCCCTCTTGGAGCCTATCTTTGCCAGATCATCAGCTGCTTGATTTTTCAGTCGGGAGATGTGATGAAGCTCTAACCCCTCGAATTTCTTTTCTAGCTTTCTCACTGCATTGCAGTAACCAGTCATTGCCGGACTTCTGATGTCCCACACCTTCATCACCTGATTAACCACCAAATCCGAGTCTCCATAGACCATGAGGCGACGAACGCCGAGTGAAATGGCCATGTGCAACCCGTACAAAAGTGCTTCATATTCTGCTTCATTATTGGAGGAATCGAAGTGAATCTGGAGAACATATCTGAGCTTATCTCCTCGGGGGGAGACCAATACTACCCCAGCACCGGAACCATTCAGCATCTTAGATCCATCGAAGAACATGGTCCAGTGCTCCGAGTGAACTTGAGTCGGAAGCTTCTGTTCGATCCACTCGGCGACGAAATCTGCAATTGCTTGGGACTTGATAGCCTTCTTTGCTTCAAACTTGATATCTAGGGGAAGGAGTTCAATCACCCACTTTGCCACTCGTCCAGTTGCATCTCTGTTATGCAGAATCTCTGACAATGGGGCGTCACTGACGACTGTAATGGAGTGGTCAGAGAAGTAATGTGCAACCTTCTTCGTGGTCATATAAATCTCGTATACAATCTTCTGATAATGAGGATATCTTTGCTTTGAAGGTGTCAAGACTTCAGACACATAATATACTGGGTGCTGAACTCTGAAGGCCTTTCCTTCTTCTTCCCGCTCGACCGTAAGTACTGTATTGACAACTTGTCCTATGGCTGCAATGTAAAGCAGCAAAGGCTCTTTACTGATTGGGGCAGCAAGCACCGGCTGGGTGGAGAGCAGAGCTTTGAGGTCTACAAACGCTGCATCAGCTTCTGGAGTCCACTCGAACTTGTCAGACTTTTTCATCAGTCGGTAAAGAGGCAATGCCTTTTCACCGAGACGAGAAATGAATCGACTTAGAGTGGCCAAGCAACCTGTAAGCTTCTGGACATCGTGCACACGCACAAGGCGCTTCATCTGGAGTATGGTGCCAATTTTCTCGGGATTGGCGTCAATTCCTCGTTCGGAAACGAGAAAACCGAGTAACTTTCCACCCGGAACTCCGAACGTGCACTTTGATGGATTAAGCTTGATATCATACCCCCTGAGGTTGGAAAAGGTTTCAGTAAGGTCAGTCAGCAGGTCGGAACCTTTCCGTGACTTGACCACAATATCATCCATGTATGCTTCCACGTTCCGATTGATCTGAGTGAGCAAACACTTCTGAATCATCCTCATGAACATGGCTCCAGCGTTCTTGAGGCCGAAGGGCATGGTGACATAACAAAAGCACCCGAATGGAGTGATGAAAGCTGTTTTGATCTCATCGGGTCCATACAAACGAATCTGATGGTACCCGGAATAGGCGTCAAGAAAAGACAATCGCTCACACCCCGTGGTCGAGTCGACTATTTGGTCGATGCGAGGGAGAGGAAAATGATCTTTCGGGCAGGCCCGATTGATATGTTTAAAATCAATGCACATGTGAAGTGACTTGTCCTTCTTGGGGACCATGACAACATTGGCGAGCCACTCGGAGTGGTAAATCTCTCGGATGAACTCCGCTGCTAAGAGCCGAGCCACCTCCTCCCCAATAGCTTTCCTCTTCTGGATGGCGGACCATCGAAGATGTTCTTTCACAGGCTTGAACTTTGGGTCGACTCGTAGACGGTGCTCAGCCAGCCCCCTGGGAATTCCAGGCATGTCGGAAGGCTTCCATGCGAAGATGTCCCAGTTCTCACGGAGGAACCGGATGAGTGCTTCTTCCTATATGGAGTCGAGCGTCTTCGAGATGTGAGTCGGGGCAGCCTCGGGGTTGGTCGGGTGGATGTGAACTGCCTTTGTTTCACCGGTCGACTGAAAAGCTGACTCTGAAGCGGGCTTCTTAGCTCGTAGCAACTCACTCGGATCTGCAGTCTTCTAATACTCTTGTAGCTCAACTACTGCCATCTGAGCGTCAGCAATCTTTGAGCCTTTCTGAAAGCACTCTTCTGCTTTCTTCCGATTGCCTGTAACAGTGATCACACCTTTGGGACCAGGCATCTTCAACTTGAGGTACACATAAGATGGTCGGGCCATGAAGCGTGCATAAGCTGGCCTGCCCAAAATGGCATGATAAGCACTTTGGAAGTCCACAACCTCAAACGTCAACTTTTCCTTGCGGTAATTCTTCGAATCACCGAAAACCACATCAAGAGCAATCTGGCCGAGTGATTCGGGTTTCTTCCCAGGAATGACTCCGTGGAAGCTCATGTTGCTGGTACTGAGCCTGGACATCGGAATGCCCATCCCTTTCAGTGTTTCAGCATACAGTATGTTCAGGCCACTGCCACCATCCATCAAGACTTTGGTCAGTCGAGTGCCTTCGACAACTGGGTCGACCACCAAAGCTTGCCTCCCAGGGGTGGCAATGTGCGTGGGGTGATCAGACTGGTCGAATTTATGGCAGTCTGAGACCACTTCAAATAGTTGGGTGTTGCTGGAGCAACCATATTCACTTCACGGTTAATGAATTTCAGTCGACTTTTTCTTTCGACATCAGCAAAAATCATCAGGGTGGAATTGACTTGGGGATATCCATCATCGCTATCATCCTTGTCCTCAACTCTATCTGGCTCTTTTTCCTTATCTTTGGGCTGCTTGCCCTGGAACTGCTGGATCAGGAGCCGGCACTGTTGAGTGGTATGCTTTGGGAAAATAAAATTACCCTCTTCATCTTTCTTGGTGTGGATGTGACATGGAAGATCCAAAACATCATTTCCATCTTGGTCCTTGACTTTCTTGGGCTTCCAGGTGCCCTTGGCCTTTCCCTTGAAATTTCCCTGGGTTACGGCCAGGGCCTCCCCAGGGGCGGCTGGCTCGGCCTTCCGCTTCGTATTCCGACTGGAGTTTCCTCCGGTGTCTTGGGTGACTGCCTTTTGCTTGCCACTCCGGAGGCGATCTTCATCCTCGCCATTGGCGTATTTGGTGGCAATCTCCATCATCCGATTCAGAGACATCTCTCCAGTTCGACCGAACTTCAGATTCAATTCTCTATACTTAACGCCTTCTTTGAAGGCGCAAACTGCTTGATGGTCTGGAACATTCTCAACCGTGCGATGCATTGTGATCCACCTCTGGATGTAATCCCTCAGCGTTTCATTCGGTTTCTGCACACAGGACCGCAACTCTGTAAGGCCTGCAGGCCACTTGCATGTTCCCTCAAAGGTTGTGACAAACACTCGGGAGAGGTCTTCCCAGGTGTAGATGCTGCTGGGCGCTAACTGATTTAGCCATGCCCTGGCCGAGCCCTCTAACATGAGAGGCAAATGCTTCATGGCCACCTCATCATTGCCACCGCCAATCTGTACAGCCACTCGGTAATCTTGGAGCCAAGTGTCAGGCTTAGATTCACCGGTGAACTTGCTAACTCCAGTCGCCAACCTGAAGTTGGGGGGTATCACCGCGTCCCTGATGGCTCGACTGAAACACTCTAGCCCTGAAACACGCACTCTACTGCTGGCAGGCGCATCTCTGTCGTGGCCTTCTCGGTGAGCTCTGTTCTGGTCGACCAGACCCTGAACGAGGATGGATCTCGCATCAAAGCCTGGGTCCCTGGGGTCGACTGGAATCCTCTGCCCAACACTATGAGGGCGCCTGTCATCTCGCTGTCAAGGCGCATATGACCCACTCCTCGGGGGAGGGGTTGGCACTCGACGTCGATCCTCACGATCGAATTGGTGATCATACTGCTCATTTCTTCTATACTGGTTGTGCCGGTCTCCACGTCCCTCATGCCTCGGGGGCGATCTTGGGCTGTGAGCCGACTAGACGGTATCTGTTGCAACGGATCAACTATGGACCCTGTTCCACGACTGAGAAACAGCGGAATTCTGATTCCCCGCCACCCGGAGCAGCGCTTTGATCTGCAACAAGCCCCTGCCAGCCTCTGACTGGGAGGGCTGAATTGACTCTGCTATACGGGCCGCGGTTGGCAAATTCTGGACTGGGGTTCGATATACCTGCGTCGGCGGGAAGAGCTGACGTCGGCTGGACTCAGGAGCTCGCTGACGCGCTTGCTCATCGAGTATTCGCTGGAGATTTTCCAGTCGAGTGCGCTCGGCCAAGTTAGCCAAGCGCGCGTCCTCCAAGGCCCGGGCCTCGGGGGTTTCTCCGACGATAGGAGTGTGGAGTGCGTCTTTGTTCTGGCGGCGAAGCTCCTCTCGCTGCAATGCCGTGAGAGGTTCGGGGAGATACTCGTCGTGGGGATGCAACGGATCGCCCCCACCCGCGCCTCCCCCAGCGCGAGGGAAACTGGGAGGAATGTGTGTTCCATCAACCGCCAGGACCTCAGCCGCTGGGTCGCTGCTGTCGCACTCGGATGCGGTCTCCGCAGAGCCAGTCGAACAGGCCGCAGAGGGATTCGTCGGTCTCGATTGCCGCGACTTGCGGGGCGGCCGACTGGCGGGCCACGGCATGCCTCACCCACCTCTGAAGTCTCGACCTACCGGAGCACTTGCGCCGGTGGGAGACAGAGCGGGGAGACGACACGGGGGCCGACCCATACTGGGTCGACGGCTGCCGCAGGAGGACCCCGCGAATGCATGCGCGGAAATGCGTCGCGCCGCGGACGGGGAGCGCGTCGACGTCGAGTGGAGCCTCCTGAAGCCAAGCGGAGTCGTCTGCGATGAATGTGAGCGCGCCGAGACAGATCTCGCGGCCCTCCACCAAAACTCCGCACGAAACCATGATCAAAGGGATCGGAAGAATCGCAACTTCTCCAATTAAGCGCTAAGATTCCCGCCCCACGGTGGGCGCCAACTGTCGTGGTTCTAACTCTGACAGTGATGTAGGGGGGTGTGTATGGAGAGGCTAGATCTCAGCTATTGGGAATTTGTAAGCACACAAAGATATACGAGTTCAGGCCCTTCGCGGAGGAAGTAAAAGCCCTACGTCTCGGTGCCCGGAGGCGGTCGATTTGATTGTATGCGTGTGAATAACAGGGGTGCGAACCCTTGATACCGAGGTGGGGTGGCTTATATAGAGTTCGCCAAGACCCCGGCCAGCCCACGTTACCAAGGGTTCAATGTACATTAATGCGGGGCATTACTGGTAACGCTGGTAATAAAATGCTATAATGACCATAAAGACTACTTAATAGCCGACTGTTTGCCTCCGGAGTGACTTTAGGTCTCTTGGCCAGTCGAGTGGTTGGCTTCATGATCGAGTGATAGCTTCTTGGTCGAGTGAGATACCTTCAAGTCGATTGAAAGATGACTTCTTCTAGGGATGTCCTTGGGTAGGGTTCTTTTGGACAGGTCCGTGCCCCTACCCTAGGTACATATCTTTATCAGGGGGCGTGGGAGAGATAGCACGAGAAATGAGAGTGGTCTAGAGAGAGAGAGACGAATATGACGTCACAACAAGAGATTCCATTCCCTTGAGTGTGTATATGCAAGGGGGGAGGGAATAGAGGCACCAGGAGAAATTTTCTCTGTGTGCGGTGTTTGTGTTGGTATGTGTGGGTGTGAGAAGATAATGAGACATGGGGGCAGAGGGTGTGTCACCGCGTGAGGTCCGGTGGGTCGAGGTGAGGCCCTTCATTCTGTTCCGTCCTGCGCCACATTGGTCAGCCCGTGACACATTTAGGAAGACCCATGGATGACTAGTCGTATGTCACACCCTAGTTAGTTCAGGCATTAGAGTGTGCATCATGTTTAATTTCCTCTTAAATTTGAAATGGGGAAGATAGAACCCCCAACACACCCCCTGGAAACAACTAGGGTTTAGTAAAATTATTTTCAATGAACCTGAAATGCCCTTCTAAAAAGTTCACCCTCTTTGTCTTGGGTTAGAACCTCTGGCAAAATTGGTGCACAATTTTCTAGGTCAATAGAAGGTCATTGATTTAAATCATAAGTATTTGATTTTGGGAATTTAAATGCTATAAAATAATTCAAATGCTCAAATAATTCTGGAAATAAATGTTTGCTGTTGGAAATATTCTAAACAGAGCCCAAAATTATTTTTAGGATTTTTGGAAACGTTTTAGTATTTTTAATAAAGCCCAACAGTTGCAGTTAAATAGAAAACAGAAACAAATCAAAAAGAGAGAGAGAGGGAAGCCCACCTAGGCCTTACCTGTGCTGGCCCAGCCACCTGGCTAGGCCCAGCCGACTGGCTTGCCAGTCGTCGTCCACCTCCCGCCAGGAGGACGAGGAGTGCGTGGCCAGCGCCCGCGGCCACACGCCGGCCACCTCCTGCTTCTGCCGACGCCTGGAGACGTCCAGGGATGCCACGCCGACCCCCACGTCCCCCTCTCATCCTCCCTCACTCTCCCCCTCATCTCCCTCACCCTCTCCCGCACCATGGCCGATGACCTGGCTCGGCCCAGCCAACTGGCTTGCCAGTCGTCATCCACCTCCCGCCAGGAGGACGAGGAGCGCGTGGCCGGCGCCCGCGGCCACACGCCGGCCACCTCCTTCTTCTGCCGACGCCTGGAGACGTCCAGGGATGCCACGCCGACCCCCACGTCCCCCTCTCATCCTCCCTCACTCTCCCCCTCATCTCCCTCACCCTCTCCCGCACCATGGTCGATGCACCTGTCGCCGTCTCACCGCCGTAGTCGCGCTCTCCGTCACCCCCTCGCCTCTCTGACATGTCCAGAAGCTCTGCCGCGACGCCCTCGCCCTCCCCACCGAGCCACACTTTGCCGGAGGCCCTGCATCGCCGCCATCGGGCCGTCTTCAACCTCGGTACCCGCCGGATGCCGTTCATCGATTCGCCTCGCTCCGGTCGCCCTCGAGCCCACTGATCTGCTCATCGACCTCCCTGTGAGCTCCGCCGCCTTTCCCTCTTCTTTCCCATGCGTTTGCACCCTCTAGGCCATAGTTCCACCATGGCCGAAGCTTGTCTCCGCTCGAGCTTGTCGCCGGCGTCACTCCGGCGACCATTTGGTCATCCCGTGCTACGCAACATGCTTGCCGCATCGCGTCGTGCCTCGCTAGCGCCTCAGTTTCCACGTTTGCACGCCGCAGCCCAAACCCCGCACATGGCCGAACTCCGGCCGCCGCCTTGGAGCTCACCGTCGTTGTCTCCGGCCACCATAGGCCCGACCTCCACCACCACTAGATGTGCACCTGCAAGAGCTCTCCAACGAGCCCAAGAACGGCCTCGCTCGTGCCCTGTGGGCGTTTTCCGAGCCGCGCCACCGTCTCGGGCCTCGCCGGTGTCGAGTCGTCGGTGGGTTTGACCTGCCGACCAGGGGTTTGACCCCGCTGACCGAGTTAAGCCCTAGGTGGGCCCAGTTTGACCCCTCTGGGTCAATGACAAATGGGACCCGCCTGCTAATTAAGTAGGATTAGGACTAACTTAAAACTAGTTAGACTAATGACACTGACACGCGGGACCCACTAGTCAGGTTTGACCTGGACCGGGTGTGTTGACCTGCTGAGGTCAGAATGACGCAATGCTGATGTAGTAATGCATTTTCTGGATTTATTTTTATTCAGGAAATTCCAGAAAATGTTCAAAACTTCTAAAAATCATAGAAATTCAACCGTAACTCCAAATGAAATAATTTATATATGAAAAATTATCAGAAAAATTCAATCTATCCATCAGTAATGGTTTCATGCATGACAAAACAAGTTTACCTTGCTGTTTAAGCAGAATAAGGTAATGCTCTAATAAGGCCATGTTTAATGAGCTAGTATTTGAATCTTTGATTCAAATGAGTTCATTCCCTTCTGTTTTAGCTTGCATTAGACCAAGACACATTCATATTGCCATGTCATAGCATGCATCATATTGTTGCATATCGTCATGTGTTGATTGTGTTCCTATGTGTTCTTCGTGGTAGGTTCTGCCTCCGAGGATATTCACGAGTATCCAACTGAAGGGGCAGTATCCCACTACCACTCCATCAGGCAAGAAACCCATTGATCATTCCGATACAACCCATGTTCTCGCCTCTGCTCTTGTTTACTGCATTAAGACATAGCGATTCAAACTACTGTGTGCTACGGTAGTTGAACCCTTATCCTCTACATGACCTGTCATTGCCAGAGTAACTAGATGAAACCCACTAGCATGTGTCAGAGTTGATTGAGCCATGTATGTGATTCCTACCTTGCTATGCCTGCTATGCTTAGAGTTGTGTCAGGTCTGGTTCATCTGGGTGATGGGCTAGAGTGATATGATTATGCCAGTAATATGAGGAATGTGTTGAACATGTTTTGGTAAAGGTATCGATGAGAGGCCATGTAGGAGTACATGGTGGGTTGTTTCATTGAGGCCGTCCATAAGAACTGAGATCTATATGCGTGATTTAAGATTCAGATACTACCACACATTGGGCCCTGAAATATGACCCCGCTCGACTTACTGACCCATCTCATCCTCTGTCCAGGAGTTGCAACTAGTTTTCGGTGTTTGTAGGTTATGTGTTGGCGGCCGTGCGTAGCGCTGACCCTAGGGGTGGGCTATGATGCGGTAGATACACCGTGGCACGGTGTACCGAGTCGCCCGTTTGGTGTCCCGGGAACCCTGTACACATTGTTTGGGGCCGTTGAGGACACCCCGGCTGGATTTCCTTGCGGATGGAACCTGAATAGGCGATAAACCTGGACTAGAGACTTGTGAGGTTAGTCAGGTCGTGGTCTACACCCACGTCGGTTTTCGCTTGAAGTCTACCGAGCACATGTCGTGTGCAGACGCTAAGTGGTGGAAACATGTGTGACGAAGTACACCCTGCAGGTTATAAAACTATTCGAATAGCCGCGTCCGCGGTAAAGGACTACTTGGTTGCCTATACAGTTTATAGACAAGTTAATGGATACTACTAAAAGACTCAAGATAAGTGTGAGTACCGAGGATGGCCCTCTCGTAGGATGACGAGGGAGGATCCCCGGTGGAGTATTGTGTTGGTGAGTAGTGGACTCGTGTGCGAAAACTATTTTACTAGAGAAGTTCCGTAGGATAGCTTAGCCAAGAGTCAAAGCTGGCTTGCTGCAATAACCCCACCAACTTCTTGAGAATAAGCATGTATAGTAGGTTCTGATGTAAGACTTGCTGAGTACCTTGTACTCATGTTTGCTTATTTATTGTTTTCAGACGACAACATTGCCCCCTCCGATGGGTTTTATGTAGACCTTGATGTCGACGAGTGACTAGCCACCCAGGTGGTGATCCTGGCCATGGAGGGCCCTATGTAGATAGACAGGCTTCGAGAAGCCTTCTTTCTTTCTAGTGTCTGTACTCAGACTAGTTGCTTCTGCATGTGCTTGTATGATTGTAAGACTTGAGTGTCGGGTCATGTGACCCCTATCTGTATGAACATGTTATGTATGGCTCTCTGGAGCTTTTAAATAAAGTACTTGAGTTGTAGAGTTTTGTTGTGATGCCATGTTGTATGTACTCATATCGGGCATATTGTGTGTATGATTGAAATGCTTGGTATGAGTGGGATCCGACAATCTAGTTGTTTATCCTTGGCAGCCTTTCTTATGGGGAAATGTAGTCTAGTGTTCCTCGAGCCATAGTAATTCGCTACAGCCCGGTTCACCGGAGTCCTGCTAGCCCAGCACTACTGTTCAGGACACTTGACTAGCTGGCATGTGTTTCACTTTGTTCTATGTCTGTCCCTTCGGGGAAATGTCACGCGGTGACTTCCGGAGTCCTGCCTAGCCTGCTACAGCCCAGGTTCCTTGGAGTCCTGTTAGCCCAGTGCTACAGCCCAGAATCACTCGCTGATGACCGACATGCTCGATGTGATTCATGTATGCCTGTCTCCATAGGTCTGTGCCGCTTTGGGTTCACGACTAGCCATGTCGGCCCGGGTTCTCTGTCATATGGATGCTAGCGACACTATCATATACGTGAGCCAAAAGGCGCAAATGGTCCCGGGCCATGGAAAGGCGACACCCGTGGGAATACCGTGCGTGAGGCCGCAAAGTGATATGAGGTGTTACTGGCTAGATCGATGTGACTTGGAATCGGGGTCCTGACATCGTACAAGACAAAGATAGCAGAATTGTGAAGGACTGTGTGTCCACTGACAAAGCCAACTAGGATTTGTAACCCTAGGTTCTTGGACTAAGGTAACCCCTTTATCTCTGATATTACTATTCATCCAACCTAACTTTAAGGGGCATCCTACAGAATGCTCTGCTAGAATCATACTCGTCGATTAGGAAGAGAGGTGTGAGACAATGCGTGAGAGACAGGTGTAAAGATAATGCGCGTACATGAGACACGTAGGCTGGTCCATGTATATAGAAAGGGTCGATGAGGATTGTGCGTGTGTATGTTTGCGAGAGGAACAGTGTGTGTGATAAAGGTTAGTGAAAACAGTTGTAAATAGCTACGAGAGGGAGGGATGGTTTTATCTAGAGCATGTGTGCGAGAAAGACACCTCGGGAGAGAGCATGTGAGCATGTGTGAGAGACCACCGATGGAGAGAGAAACTACACGTAAAAGACTGCTCTACACATTGATTAAAGATATAAATTGTATCCAAATATTAGGATGGGATTATGATATTTGCAATTCGCATAAGGAGCGGCCATTGATCCATCAGACATCTAGATTCTATCGAATTTGAGCATGTCTATGTTATTATTCGACACAATTGATCCACATAGTTAGTATTTTGAACTCCAGACAATGCATCGCTTTAGCAATCAAATATAAACATGAGTATAGTTCATGTTGTGTGTGTAAAGCACATTGTACATACGAAAGTTACACAATGGACATTATAAATAGCTACTACCTATGAACTAGCATACATTTGAATTCAACTTAAGGTGGTTTAAAAAAATTGAATTCAACATGAAGTCCATTCAATTATTTGACTTTGATATCATGGCATTTGTAAACCATACCTAAATTATGGGGGCACCAATCTTTGCTCTGATTTTGTACATAATAGCATATGTAGTCGTGTACAAAATAGATTCAAATTTAGCTCATCCATTCCAAAATAATCATAGTTATAGGATTTTCAAGTGTCAAAATTTCAAAAAGAAGGGGATAATTTAATGAGGTTTTCAAACATACAAGGTCAAATATAACGTTGTATATTTAGGTCAATCCTCATACTTCAAGAGTACTCTAAACGTGAATGCTTGTGTTTCAAAATTTCAAACGAAGCGCCAAAAGAGCCTCTACTCACCCCAAAACCGCGTGAGACTAATGTTTGGTAGTACAAGGAAATTACTTTTCTAATAACTCTGACCCGCGAAACCTACCGGCCCGATGTCCAAAGGTCTAAACCGGGGTAGGTTTGTAGCTTCATCTAGACGCCACGCAACCGCATCCAAAAAACATTCATACACAATGGCCGCCTAAGCACACATGCGCGCGGCCGAAATCACTCCCGCCCACTATTTGGGACACCTGGGATTACCATCCTACCCCGACCCGCAGTAGGTCCAAAATTTAAGAGGGGGCAAAGTTTGTACTTTCCCCAAATTTCAAACAAGCGTGTCCCATCTTCTGTTAAAAAAAGCCAAACACAAGCGCGTCCCAGACCGAAACATGGTTCCCCCCACCCGTCCGATTCCCCATTCGTACTCTGTGGGCGCCAAAACTACCTCTCCACCAGCCGCGAAACCCCGGCGTCCTCCGTCCTCCGTCCGCCACCCCATCCCACCCATCAATCGCTGCCCTCCTCCATCACGCCGGAGCCGATACCCCGACGTCTTCGTCCACCGCAACCTCAACCGCAACGCCCTCCACGGCTAGTAGTTGAAGCCGAGCCCGAGCCGTCCGTACCCGAGCCAGTTCAACCACGTCGTCCCACGCCTCACCAATGCCGCTCCAACTTCCCCACCCTCCACCGCACCGGAGGTGTTCCTGCTACGCCGTCCTTCGCCACCTCGTATCTGCTTCCCCTCCACCGACATAAGGCCACGACAACATAGTCAACAATTTGGCCATGGGTTCGTCCAAGCCTGCACCCTCCAGAACATCGGTTTCCCCGGTAAAAAGAAGAAGATCGGCGTGACTTGTGGAGGTGACCACACCGGCAACCGAAAAAGGTACTCCTCTTCCCTTATTTGTGCAAATCGTATGTCTCTGCTTGCACGGTATTCATCCCATAGAAGACACTAGTTGACCGCTTCTTCTTGATACTAGATGTTCCTAGTAACTCGTGATGCACAAGGTTTCTCCTCATATACTATTTCACCTTAGCTAGAGGTCCGTCGCCCCCCTGAATTTCAATTTCTGGCCACTTGATTCCCAATTAACGGAAGCATTCCCCAGCGTAACAGGCGCTAGTACGCCTATTACACCGGGGAAGCAGCGCATTGGTGTTTATCTTAGGGGCGTGTGCGGCCTAGAGCTACTGGTGCCTGATTTGGAGGTCGACCGGGATTAAAGGGATGGCCTGGGGGCGCTGCCAAGCACGGCGGTGGTGCGAGGTTGATGGGAGGGCGGGGCGGCGGAGGCAGGGGTCTGGGCTGGTGGTCGCTGGCGGTTCAAGAAAGATCGTCAACAGTGACTGGCGGGAGGTACACGAAGGCCATCTCCCTGTTCCTTATAGATCAGATGGTTCATTAGAAACATTGACTGACCTATTTATTTTCAGTCGACTGTTATCTTAGATATGACCACATGTGGTGGTGTGCTGGAGGAGTACCTGCATTTCCTGTGTTCATATATTACAAAATCATACAGAGTAGAATCTAATTTTGTTTGGCATGCAAAGCTGTAGAGCTATCATATGTCTCCTGTCATTTATTTTTCATCCACCTGCTATCTGCTACTTTTATAGTGCACTAGTTCTGCACACACTTCACCCTTACTCTCACTGTTGTGTTTTTATGCAAGGGTATTTCAGACTCTGCTGCCATGGGAGAAGCCAAAAAGAAAAGAGAGAAGTTGCTCCAGTTTGGTGTGCAGATAGGCAAGACACGTTTCAACGCTTTAAAGGGTGTAGTGTCAGCAGATGGAGATGGGGAACGTAGCTCTGGAGTTGGTGACCTCGCTTGCAATGAGCCACCATTCCAGGTGCTTGCTTTAACTTCGCGGTGTCATATGTGGTTGCATGTTCCATATGGTGTCTAGCTTGTATTCGAAAGGCCGAAGTCGGTAAGATAAGGGAAGATATTTTTTTACATGAACCACCATCCCGTGAGCACCAGAAGACAAATAGCTAGTCAGGGCACTGGCCGAGCTAGTGACAAGCCCAGCAAAGATAGGCATCACCTGGAAGCCAACTAAAAAGCTGCGATGGTGGTGAAGTAGCCCGCCTCCCACCAGGCTCTCAGGTCCTAGATGATCATGCTCACCACTCCAGCCGGATGTCTAGCTTGTATTGCTTCCAATTTGGTTAAATTGCATCTGCTTAGCTTACACATTATACCTTTGAATATGACATGCCTTTCTATTTTTGGTACATACTAGTACATCTGTGTATTAACCATGTTCTTACATCAAACTAATGTTCTTGTGTATCCCTCATCAATCACTTATGACGAGGTAGGCAGGCAAGGGGACTACTCCTCATTTAAAGAATGCAACGTCAGCCTCCCGACATGATTATCAAGAACCAGAAATGCTAGATGAAGATAGTGAACATAGCTCTGTAGTTGATTACAACATTTCCCCTACACTAGCATCGCATGTGCTTGCTCTAACTTGGCAGCGTGATATGTGGTTGCATGTTCCATATGGTGTCTAGATTGTAATCTGGTTAAACTGCATGTGCTAGTCTGCTTAGCTTATACATTATACATGTTAATGTGACATGCCTTCCTGTATTTAGTACATAGTACATCTGTCTATTAAGCATGTCCTTACATAAAACTATTGTTTTTTTGTATCCCGCATCAATCAACATGACGAGAAAAGTTTAGTATATGCAGTGCGATATTAGTTGCATCTTTCATATGATTTTAGCATGCGCTGCTTCTAATTTCTTGACATTCCATTTATGATGGGACGCTTTTAACTTGGCAGAGTCATATTGGTTGCATCTTTCATGTGGTGTCTAGCTTGCATTGCTTCTTATTTGCTGGAATGGTTTCCGCTTAGTTTACACAAATAGTTGTGAACATGCCATGTCGTCCTGTTTTTCGTACATATTCCATCCTGGTATCATGTGTTTGCCTTACATCAAAGTAGTGATTGTCAGTATCATGCATGATTGAGTTCTGGAGAGAGAATTTTATTGCTTTTTCTTGTCGGTTTTATTTGACAATTCAAAATCAATAAAGCGGAAGGAAGTTAGCAAGGCAGCGGATAAAGGTGCTCCTTCCGAACGGAGGGCCTCTACAGTTTCTACTCCTCCACACCCCCAAGATGATTTCCAAGACAACACATGCATGGACACTCAACAAAGCTGTGTTTATGATGAGCACGTCTCCCCTAGTGCAGCATCACCGGTGCTCCCTCTAACTTGGCACTGTTATATGTGGTTGCATGTTATGTGTGATGTCTAGCTTGTATTGCTTCTAATTTTGTTGAATTCCATCTGCTTACTTTACGCATTATACTTGAATAAGACACGTGTTCCTGTTTCTAGAACATACAATATCTGTCTATCACACCATGTTATTACATCAAATTACTACTGTTGTGTAACCTGCAACAATCACTTATCATAAGACACGTTTAACTTCGGAGTGTGATATAGGTTACATCTCACATTATTTTCTAGCTTGTATTACTAATTTGTTGAAATGGCACTTATGACGAGACAGTTTTAACTTGGTAGAGTGATATTCGTTGCATCTTTCATATGGTGTCTAGCTTTCATTGCTTCTAATTTGTTGAAATGCCTTCTCCTTAGTTTACACATCATAAGCTGTGAATATGCAATGTTGTGAATATGCAATGGCACTAATGACAAGAGACCTCTAGCATGGTACTGTGATGTTGTTTGCATCTTGCATATGATTTATTTCTTATACTACTTCGCATTTGTTTAAACGCCATTTATGATGAGACACTGTTAACTTGGCAGAGCGATATTTGTAGCCTCTTTCATATGGTGTCTACCTTCCATTGCATTGCTTCTAATTCGGTGAAATGTCTTCTTCTTAGTTTACACATCATAGTTTTGGTTATCTCTTCCGTCCTATTTTTCATACATATTACATCCTCCTATCATGTGGTTGTCTAACATCAAAGTTTAGTTCGTCTACATCACGCATCCATTTGTTCTAAAGAACTAAATTGTTATTCGTTTTTCTTGTCGTCTTGACTTAACATGGCACAGAGAAAGAGGAAGAAACACAGAATGGCAGGGAATGAGAAGCAGATGAATCATGTTGATTCTGCTGGTACTGATGGTGCAATAGAAGGTCAAAGTCCAGTAGAAAATTCTACAAACATGGCATCCCATGCTACACAAGTTGCAAAAAAGACAAACAGAAACAAATAGCTGCCACCAAACAAGCAGAGACAGCCCTAGTTCTTGCAACACCTACCACAGTACTACCAGCTGCACGACGTACTCGTGCATCAACTGAGCTAGCAGCACGTTCCCAAGCTCCCTTGCCACCTGACACTACTTCCAAGCACTCTTGACACAAGACAAGTTGGCAGTATCAGATGAACCTTGTGAGCTTCAACAGCAAGAAGGTAGTTGCTGGAGTCAAGTTACAGTTGCATGCTTCTTTATATGTAGTCTCACAGTTTGATGTACACTAACACTTCCTATGTTTGTTGTTGGACTAGCACATAGGCGCAAGAGGAAACAAACATCAGGGATAATGCTCGATAGGTTAACTAAATCTAGAGGAGGAAGAATGGAGATCCATTTTGAGGCAGGTTTAAAAAGGCCACGTGATGCTACAGAGTCAGCCAAGTTAGTATCAGAGGCAGCGCATTGCTGTTAGGTGTCATGTACGTATCCTCCCAACATGGATTCAGTACATGAATGACAAAGACGAAACCCAGTTTAACATCTTCCTCGACCATTTATCTGTAAGTATGGTTATGTATGGAAACTAGTAATATCGTCTTGCTCTGTCTAATACATTCTAGCTTGCTGATAATGAGACTCCCAAAATTTTCAACAGATGAGGTTCAAGTTGGACAACCAAGATGATGCAACCAGACAAGCTTGCACCCATGTTTTCAAGTCTGCTCTGCGACAGTATCGGTATAACTTGAGGAAAACTCACTTTAAAGGCAAGGCTAACAGTGAACTTGCCCAAACATCTCCAGTGGAAAATATATCTGATGAAGAATGGAGAGGCCTCGTTAAATACTGGTCCGATCCGAAGTATCAGGTACATTATATATATATGTCATCAGATCACATGTTGAAGTCCTATTTACGCATGTGCCACACAAATCTATCTTCTTGCAGGTGAACTGTTCAAAGAACAAGGCCAACCGTACGAAAGTGAAATTCCAACAGACGACAGGATCTCGTAGGTATATTGCACACTGCAAGGCTCTTGTAATTAGCAGCTGTTTCACTCTTTTTGCTGTACCACATTATCAGATCTATATTGACTTGTTCCAAATGCAGAGGAAAGCCCGCAAGGACCAAAAAGTACCTGAACCAAATGCTATGGAAATCTTCAAGGACTGTCACACCAGCAAGAAGAAGGGCAAGACTACACCAGTCAAAGCCGCTGTTGTAAGTCCTTAATCCTCATGCCTTTAAACTACTACTTACTCTGACTTGTGCCTTGAACTGCATGGTTTGCAGCCAATGTCTATTACTCTTTTCAATTTTATACACAATTGTCTTAGCGTATCATTGCACCTTACAAGGTTTAAAAGAGAGGAGTGATGTTCCTTTAATCTTGACCCGTAATCTAGTTCCGTGCTGGACTTGCCCACACAACGTTACAATTGCCTGTTTGTCTGTTCTCAGTTGTTTTGTGATATGAATGACGTCATACCATGCTTACCGTATTATAAACTTCGTCTCTTTATCCTTAGCCCTCAATACAATGCAAAGAAATAGACAATACATTAGCGATGGTACATGGTCATATGTTTGGAAACTGGTTTTATTATGTACTTTGCAATAAAAATACAACTAATATTTTACATGGGTTCACCAAAATAAGTTCTGTATATAGACCAAAGCTATTTTGTTTGCTTTTGCTGCCTCCTTAATATCTTCTTTTTTGGTACTACTAATGTAAAACCTCAACTTTTCAGCGAGCTATGGGAAAAATGGTGGAACCGCCACCTTCTGAAGGTGGCGAGGCAACTATAACCGCAATGTCAGCTCTTGCTGCAGTGGGTCAGTACCTGTCCACTAACAGTGCCAAAAGCACGTTCCTGCGTAATACTGGGTTGGTTGTTAAGGAAATATCGTCCAAACTGCCTCATGATCAAGATATGCAAGCTCAAAGCAATGTTGTATCTGCGCTCCAGACACAAGTCCATTCCCTAACGGAGACCCTTTGTGAAACAAGGAGAAACATTGCTCAATGTCATCAAGATATGCATGGTTTTGAAACCAGACTATCAGACATTTGCTATGTTGTTCAGGAGCCTAGGGGAAATGAAGGCGAGGGTTATGGTGCTCCATCGGACAATACAACATGAAAATGTAACAGTCAGGTAAAATGAACTGAGCTTCTGAACTTCTGGTGGTGCATTTATCTGCTAGACTGTTAAGTTTTATGCCAACCTTCCTTTTGTTATATAGTTGTAATTTGTTTTGGTGCGATACAAAATTTATTCTTAACATGCAGCCACCGCGTGAAGAAAACAACAAGCCATTTTTGTATAGTGTAGGGTGTTCCCTATATTTGCACTGGTGGCGATCTTTGATGCCGAGTGGATGTAATCTGTGCAATCGCCTTAATAGCCTACCGTTAGTTTCGACCTTATTTATTTCCTAGTCTTCTTTTTCCCTGGTTTGCTAGTGGCCGCAACTACCATGGGCCATATACGGGCCGTAGGATCCATGGGTCTCCTACGGGCCGTCGGATAAATGGGTCTACATGGGCCATAATCGGGTGTAATTGGTATTGGCCCAGCACGGTAACAGGCCGTAGGACAGTAAAGGCTTAATTCTGTCACAGGCATAATGGGTCGTTAATGGGCCAGAATATAGGACGAGCTGGAAACAGCGCAATGGGTTAACAGGCCAGAAATGGGCCGACTCTTGCCATGGGCCAAATTTGGCCCATTAGGGTAATAGGCCAGTAACGGGCCGACTCTTGCCATGGGCCGAATTTGGCCCATTAGTGGCATAGGCTAGTAATGGGCCGACTCTTGCCATGGGCCGAATTTGGCCCATTAGGCGAACAAGCCAGTAACGGGTCGGAAGTAACCGAAAAGGAGCCCAAGAATGTATGGGCCGTTAATAGGCCAAAATCTAACACGGGCTGGAAACGGCCCATGTAAATCACGGGCCGTTAACAGGTATAAAGAAAATTACTGTTCATTATGGGCTAGAGTCACCGTGGGCCTGTAATGGGCCGAAAGATACGAAGGCCTCATATGGGCCGAAAGACGTCGTGGGCCATACATGGGCCGAAAGTGAAATGGGCTGGTATTATATTCGATGGCCCACATGACGTTGTTGGGCCGATTTCCTTTAGGGCCTAATGAGTCGTGAGTTAACGGGCCGTAAAATGGGCTATTTGCGAAGAGACCATTAATAGGCTTTTCATGGGTTAACCCGTTAACTTTTGACCAAGTCAAACGGGCCAGCTTTGTAAGCTAAATGGGCCACTGTTGGGCCGTGCCACATGTCGACATATCATAGGCGCCTATCTGACCCACTGACGAGCTAACACGTGTTTCATCCGGCCAATAAGAATTTTACACATGGAAATTTCCCATTGGTCGGGGCTGTTAACGGGTTATCGGATCTAAAACCCGACCCGATAGCTTAACGACGTTCCGTTACGGTGGATGCCACGTGTCGGTCACCCTTGATGAAAGCACTTCTGTGATGCATGATTTATCATCATGGAAGTGGACACTTACATCATGATAATTTTGGTAATGTCATGGAACACTTCTACAAAACCACATGTATGACTATCTTGATTCTGTCATAAATTTGTCATGGATGTACATGCATGACAAAAAACGCGACCAACTATGACAAACATGTATCATCACGGAAGTGTATTTTTTGTAGTGGGTGCTGCTTCCCATTGGGAATCGATTGGCCCAGAATAAAAATTCATACAACTGACGCCTAAATAAAGTGATTTGAGATGAGGGAGCGACCTATTGATGCGTCTCCAACGTATCTATAATTTTTGATTGCTCCATTCTATATTATCTACTGTTTTGGACTATATTGGGCTTTATTTTCCACTTTTATATTATTTTTGGGACTGACCTATTAACTGGAGGCCCAGCCCAGGATTGCCGTTTTTTGCCTATTTCAGTGTTTCGAAGAAACGGAATATCAAATGGAGTCCAAACGGAATAAAACCTTCGGGAACGTGATTTTCTCACCAAACGTGATCCAGGAGACTTGGACTCTACTTCAAGGAGTCAAAGAGGCGGTCACGAGGGTGGGGGCGCTCCCCCCTAGGGGTGCCCCCCTGCCTCGTGGGCCCCTCGATGCTCCACTAACGTACTCCTTCCTCCTATATATACCTACGTACCCCCAAACGATCAGATACGGAGCCAAAAACCTAATTCCACCGCCACAACTTTCTGTATCCACGAGATCCCATCTTGGGGCCTGCTCCGTAGCTCCGCCGGAGAGGGCCGTCATCACGGAGGGCTTCTACATCATCATAGCCTCTCCGATGAAGTGTGAGTAGTTTACCTCAGACCTTCGGGTCCATAGTTAGTATCTAGATGGCTTCTTCTCTCTTTTTGGATCTCAATACAAAGTTCTCCCCCTCTCTTGTGGAGATCTATTCGATGTAATCTTCTTTTTGCGGTGTGTTTGTTGAGACCAATGAATTGTGGGTTTATGATCAAGTCTATCTATGAATAATATTTGAATCTTCTCTGAATTCTTTTATGTATGATTGGTTATCTTTGCAAGTCTCTTCGAATTATCCATTTGGTTTGGCCAACTAGATTGGTAGTTCTTGCTATGGGAGAAGTGCTTAGCTTTGGGTTTGATCTTGCAGTGTCCTTTCCCAGTGACAGAAGGGGCAGCAAGGCACGTATTGCATCGTTGCCATCGAGGATAACAAGATGGGGTTTATTTCATATTGCATGAATTTATCTCTTTACATCATGTCATCTTGCTTAAGGCTTTACTCTGTTTTTAACTTAATACTCTAGATGCATGCTGGATAGCGGTCGATTTGTGGAGTAATAGTAGTAGATGCAGAATCGTTTCGGTCTACTTGTCACGGACGTGATGCCTATATACATGATCATGCCACGATAATCTCATAATTATGCTCAATTCTGTCAATTGCTCAACAGTAATTTGTTCACCCACCGTAGAATACTTATGCTCTTGAGAGAAGCCACTAGTGAAACCTATGGCCCCCGGGTCTATTCTCATCATATCAATCTCCATCACTTTAATCTTGTTTTGCTTTTACTTTGCTTTTACTTTTTACTTTGCATATTTATACCAAAAATACCAAAAATATTATATCTATCAGATCTCACGGTCGTAAGTGACCGTGAAGGGATTGACAACCCCTAATCGCGTTGGTTGCGAGTAGCTATCGTTTTGTGCATGTACGAGGGACTTGAGCGTGGCCTCCTACCGGATTGATACCTTGGTTCTCAAAAACTGAGGAAATACTTACGCTACTCTGCTGCATCATCCCTTCCTCTTCGGGGAAAACCAACGCAAGCTCAAGACGTAGCAAGAAGGATTTCTGGCGCCGTTGCCGGGGAGTCTACGCAAAAAGTCAACATACCAAGTACACATCACAATCCCTATCTCTCGCATTACATTATTTGCCATTTGCCTCTCGTTTTCCTCTCCCCCACTTCACCCTTGCCGTTTTATTTGCCCTCTCTCTCTATCCTCCCTCTCTATTTGCCTCTTTTGCCTGTTTGCTCTTGTCTGCTCGTGTGCTAGTTTGCTTGTTTGTCGCGATGGCTCAAGATAATACTAAATTGTGTGACTTCACCAATACCAACAACAATGATTTTATTAGCACTCCAATTGCTCCTCTTACCGATGCTGAATCTTGTGAAATCAATACTGCTTTGTTGAATCTTGTTATGAAAGATCAATTCGCCGGCCTTCCTAGTGAAGATGCCGCTACTCATCTGAATAGCTTCGTTGATTTATGTCATATGCAAAAGAAAAAAGATGTCAATAATAATGTCGTTAAATTGAAGCTATTTCCTTTTTCGCTTAGAGATCGTGCTAAAGCTTGGTTTTTGTCTTTGCCTAAAAATAGTATTGATTCTTGGAACAAGTGCAAAGATGCTTTTATCTCTAAGTATTTCCCTGCTGCTAAGATCATCTCTCTTAGAAACGATATTATGAACTTAAGCAACTTGATCATGAACATGTTGCACAAGCTTGGGAGAGAATGAAATTAATGATACGTAATTGCCCTACTCATGGTTTGAATTTGTGGATGATTATACAATAAATTTATGCC
This sequence comes from Triticum monococcum, assembly GCA_034509565.1. Taxonomy (NCBI): domain Eukaryota; kingdom Viridiplantae; phylum Streptophyta; class Magnoliopsida; order Poales; family Poaceae; genus Triticum; species Triticum monococcum. The sequence goes on from CM067842.1 coordinate 152,326,175, forward strand.
AGATTGAATTTTGCTTCTAGAAATCTTTTAGATTCGGCCGCGGGAGGCACTTTTATGGAAATCACTTTAGGAGATGCTACTAAACTCCTAGATAATATTATAGTTAATTATTCTCAATGGCATACTGAAAGATCTTCTAATAAAAAAGTGCATGCGATAGAAGAAATCAATGTTTTGAGTGGAAAGATGGATGAACTTATGAATTTTTTTGCTACTAATAGTGTTTCTTCTGATCCTAATGATATGCCTTTGTCTACTTTGATTGATAATAACAATGAATCTATGGATGTGAATTTTGTTGGTAGGAATAATTTTGGTAACAACGCTTATAGAGGGAATTTTAATCCTAGGCCATACCCTAGTAATCCTTCTAATAATTATGGGAATTCCTATAACAACTCTTATGGAAATTATAATAAGATGCCCTCTAAATTTGAGAATAGTGTTAAAGAGTTTATGAATTCACAAAAGAATTTTAATGCTTTGCTTGAAGAGAAATTGCTTAAAGTTGATGATTTGGCTAGAAACGTTGATAGAATTTCTCTTGATATCAATTATTTAAAGCTTAGATCTATTCCTCCTAAGCATAATATCAATGAGTCTCTCAAAGCCATGAGAATTTCCATTGATGAGTGCAAGGAAAGAACCGCTAGGATGCGTGCTTCTAAAGATGCCTTTATTAAAGAGTGTTCTTCCAATTCCTATGAAAATCAAGATGAAGATCTAAAAGTTATTGATGTGTCCCCTATTAAATATTTGTTTTGCAATATGAATCTTGATGAAACTGAATATGATCTTCCTTTACCTAGAAGGCATTCTAAAAATTCGGAGTGTTTAGATCTTTATGATGAAATTGATGAAAGTGGGATTGAAAGAAATAAAAATCTAGATGTTGCTAAACCCACTATATTGGATTTCAAGGAATTTAATTATGAAAGTTGCTCTTTAATTGATTGTATTTCCTTGTTGCAATCCGTGCTAAATTCTCCACATTCTTATAGTCAACATAAAGCCTTCACCGAACATATTGTTGATGCCTTGATGCAATCTTATGAATAAAAACTTGAGTTGAAAGTGTCTATCCCTAGAAAACTCTATGATGAGTGGGAACCAACTATTAAAATTAAAATTGAAGATCATGAATTTTATGCTTTGTGTGATTTGGGTGCTAGTGTCTCCACTATCCCGAAAACTTTGTGTGATTTACTAGATTTCCGTAATTTTGATGATTGCTCTCTAAACTTGCATCTTGCGGATTCTACTATTAAGAAACCTATGGGAGGATTAATGATGTTCTTATTGTTGCAAATAGGAATTATGTGCCCGTAGATTTCATTGTTCTTGATATAGATTGCAATCCTTCTTGCCCTATTATTCTTGGTAGACCTTTCCTTAGAACGGTTGGTGCGATTATTGATATGAAGGAAGGTAATATTAGATTTCAATTTCCATTAAAAAAAAGGGCATGGAACACTTTCCAAGAAAGAAAATAAAATTTCCATATGAAACTATCATGAGAACCACTTATGGATTGCCTACCAAAGATGGCAATACTTAGATCTATCCTCGCTTTTATGCCTAGCTAGGGGCGTTAAACGGTAGCACTTGTTGGGAGGCAACCCAATTTTATCTTTATTCCTTGCTTTTTGCTCCTGATTAGTAATAAATAAATTATTTAGCCTCTGTTTTGGTTGTGTTTTTTGTGTTTAATTAGTGTTTGTGCCAAGTAGAACCATTGGGAAGACTTGGGGAATGTCTTGTTGAACTTGCTGTAAAAAACAGAAACTTTAGCGCTCACGATAACTGCTGTAATTGTTATTTGAAGAGTGATATTTAGTTAATTATTTTTGCAGATGATTAATAGATAAATTCCTCACGTCCACAAATTTATTTTAGAATTTTTGGTGTTCCAGATCTTGCGCTAGCTACAGATTACTACAGACTGTTATGTTTTTCATAGATTCTGTTTTCCGTGTGTTGTTTGCTTATTTTGATGAATCTATGGTTAGTAAAATAGTTTATAATCCATAGAGAAGTTGGAATACAGTAGGTTTAACACCAATATATATAAATAATGAGTTCATTACAGTACCTTGAAGTGGTCTTTTGTTTTCTTTCGCTAACGGAGCTCACGAGTTTTCTACTTTAAGTTTTGTGTTGTGAAGTTTTCAAGTTTTGGGTGAATTGTTTTGATGGATTATGGAACAAGGAGTGGCAAGAGCCTAAGATTGGGGATGCCCATGACACACCCAATATAATCCAAGGACACCAAGAAGTCAAAGCTTGGGGATGCCCCGGAAGGCATCCCCTCTTTCGTCCATTTCCATCGGTAATTTACTTGGAGTTATATTTTTATTCACCAACATGATATGTGTTTTGCTTGGAGCATCTTGTATTATTTTTGTCTTTGTGTCTTAGTATGATAAAATCATCCTTGCTGTACACACCTTTTGAGATAGCCATACATGGATTAAAATTTGATAGAAATCTCTATGTGCTTCACTTATATCTTTTGAGCTATGTAGTTTTTCTCTATGTGCTTCACTTATATCTTTTGAGCGTTATAATCTTGCTCTATGTGCTTCACTTAGATATTTTAGAGCACGGTGGTGGATTTGTTTTAAATAAACTATTGATCTATCATGCTTCACTTAAATTATTTTGATAGTCTCTTAATAGCATGGTAATTTGCTTAATAATAATATGCTTGGTATTCAAGATTTGTGAAACTTTCTTTTGAGTGTGTTGAATACTAAGAAAATATTGAAGCATGATAATTGTTTTGAGATATGGAGGTGATAATATTAAAGTCATGCTAGTTGAGTAGTTGTGAATTTAAAGAATACTTGTGTTAAAGTTTGTGATTCCCGTAGCATGCACGTATGGTGAACTGTTATGTGATGAAGTCGGAGCATGATTTATTTATTGATTGTCTTCCTTATGAGTGGCGGTCGGGGACGAGCGATGGTCTTTTCCTACCAATCTATCCCCCTAGGAGCATGCGCGTAATACTTTGCTTTGATAACTTCTATATTTTTGCAATAAGTCCATGGATTATACGCACTCTGACCCTTCCACCTTTGCTAGCCTCTCTAATACCGCGCACCTTTCACCGGTATCAGACACCTACCATATACCTTCCTCAAAACAGCCACCATACCTACCTATTATGGCATTTCCATAGCCATTCCGAGATATATTGCCATGCAACTTTCCACCATCTAGTTCATCATGACACATTCATCATTGTCATATTGCTTAGCATGATCATGTAGTTGACATAGTATTTGTGGCAAAGCCACCATTCATAATTTTTTCATACTTGTCACTCTTGATTCATTGCATATCTCGGTACACCACCGGAGGCATCCATATAGAGTCATCCTTTGTTTTAGAATCGAGTTGTAATCATTGAGTTGTAAATAAATAAAAGTGTGATGATCATCATTTATGAGAGCATTGTCCCAAAAAAAAGAGAAAGGCCAAAGAAAAAAAAATAAGGCCCCAAAAAAGAGAAAATAAATAAAAAGGGGCAATGCTACTATCCTTTTACCACACTTGTGCTTCAAAAGTTGCACCATGATCTTCATAGTAGAGAGTCTCTCATGTTATCACTTTCATATACTAGTGGGAATTTTACATTATAGAACTTGGCTTGTATATTCCAATGATGGGCTTCCTCAAATTTTCCTAGGTCTTCATGAGCAAGCAAGTTGGATGCACACCCACTTAGTTTCTTTTTGAGCTTTCATATACTTATAGCTCTAGTGCATCCGTTGCATGGCAATCCCTACTCACTCACATTGATATCTATTTATGGGCATCTCCATAGCCCGTTGATACGCCTAGTTGATGTGAGACTATCTACCCCTCCTTTTTGTCTTCTCCACAACCACCATTCTATTCCACCTATAGTGATATATCCATGGCTCACGCTCATGTATTGCGTGAAGATTGCAAAAGTTTTGAAAAAGTTAGAGTATGAAACAATTGCTTGGCTTGTCATTGGGGTTGTGCATGATTTAAATACTTTGTGTGGTGAAGATAGAGCATAGCCAGAATATATGATTTTGTAGGGACAACTTTCTTTGGCCATGTTATTTTGAGAAGACATAGTTGCTTTGTTAGATGCTTGAAGTACTATTACTTTTATGTCAATATAAACTTTTGTCTTGAATCTTTCGAATCTGAATATTCATATCACAATTAAGAAGATTTGCATTGAAATTATGCCAAGTAAGCACTCCGCATCAAAAATTCTCTTTTTATCATTTACCTACTCGAGAACGAGCAGGAATTAAGCTTGGGGATGCCTGATACGTCTCCAAAGTATCTATAATTTTTGATTGCTCCATGCTATATTATCTACTGTTTTGGACTATATTGGGCTTTATTTTCCACTTTTATATTATTTTTGGGACTAACCTATTAACGGGAGGCCCAGCCCAGAATTGTTGTTTTTTTGCCTATTTCAGCGTTTCGAAGAAACGGAATATCAAACGGAGTCCAAACGGAATAAAACCTTCGGGAATGTGATTTTCTCACCGAACATGATCCAGGAGACTTGGAACCTACTCCAAGGAGTCAAAGAGGCGGTCACGAGGGTGGGGGCGTCCCCGCCCCCTAGGGCGCGCCCCCTGCCTCATGGGCCCCTCGATGCTCCACCGACGTACTCCTTCCTCATATATATACATACGTACCCCTAAACGATCAGATACGGAGCCAAAAACCTAATTCCACCGCTGCAACTTTCTGTATGCACGAGATCCCATCTTGGGCCCTGTTCCGGAGCTCCGCCGGAGAGGGCCGTCATCACGGAGGGCTTCTACATCATCATAGCCTCTCCGATGAAGTGTGAATAGTTTACCTCAGACCTTCGGGTACATAGTTAGTATCTAGATGGCTTCTTCTCTCTTTTTGGATCTCAATACAAAGTTCTCCCCCTCTCTTGTGGAGATCTATTCGATGTAATCTTCTTTTTGCGGTGTGTTTGTTGAGACCAATGAATTGTGGGTTTATGATCAAGTCTATCTATGAATAATATTTGAATCTTCTCTGAATTCTTTTATGTATGATTGGTTATCTTTGCAAGTCTCTTCGAATTATCCATTTGGTTTGGCCAACTAGATTGGTAGTTCTTGCCATGGGAGAAGTGCTTAGCTTTGGGTTTGATCTTGCAGTGTCCTTTCCCAGTGACAGAAGGGGCAGCAAGGCACGTATTGCATCGTTGCCATCGAGGATAACAAGATGGGGTTTATGTCATATTGCATGAATTTATCTCTTTACATCATGTCATCTTGCTTAAGGCGTTACTCAGTTTTTAACTTAATACTCTAGATGCATGCTGGATAGCGGTCGATGAGTGGAGTAATAGTAGTAGATGCAGAATCGTTTCGGTCTACTTGTCATGGACGTGATGCCTATATACATGATCATGCCAAGATAATCTCATAACTATGCTCAATTTTGTCAATTTCTCAACAATAATTTGTTCACCCACCGTAGAATACTTATGGTCTTGAGAGAAGCCACTAGTGAAACCTGTGGCCCCCGGGTCTATTCTCATCATATCAATCTCCATCACTTTAATCTTGTTTTGCTTTGTTACTTTGCTTTTACATTTTACTTTGCATCTTTATACCAAAAATACCAAAAATATTATATCTATCAGATCTCACTCTCGTAAGTGACCGTGAAGGGATTGACAACCCCTAATCGCATTGGTTGTGAGTAGCTATCGTTTTGTGCAGGTACGAGGGACTTGAGCGTGGCCTCCTACTGGATTGACACCTTGGTTCTCAAAAACTGAGGGAAATACTTACGCTACTCTGCTGCATCATCCCTTCCTCTTCGGGGAAAACCAACGCAAGCTCAAGACGTAGCAAGAAGGATTTCTAGATGTGTTGGAGACGTATCACCTATCTGGTGGCCCGGTGAAGTAGGCAGCTCCAGCTGCCTAGTCGGTGAGGCCACCGCGGTTGCAGAGGCTACCAGCAACAGGGAAGTAGAGATGTCGTGATGGTCGATGGCTACGAGGAAGCAGCGCCGGGGCTCTGTACGGGTCCAAAGTTGGAGCCGCTCCGGCGCCGTGAACAACGGCGGGGGTGAATCGGCTTCGGTACGGTTCACACGGCCGTCGTCGAGGCAGCTCTGGCAGCACGAAGTAAGAGGCACATGGCCCAATGCATGACGTCCAATGGACAATGTCTCCAGGATTAGAGAGGAGGGCGGCTGTGAATTTGGTGCGGTGGGGGCGCCATGGAGGAGGCGCTGAGGTTTCACCGCTTGGGAGAAGGGAGCTTCCGGGGAGAAGGTGGTTTGGCGCCCACGAGGTATGAATGGGGAATTGGGAGGGGGAACCATGTCTTACGGACGCATTTGTCTGAAATGTGTGTGTGTGTGTGTCGGGGGGGGGGGGGGGGGGTTATAGTTCTACCCCTGCCTTTAGGATTCTCGGCTTGGGTCTGTGTACTGAGGGTCGGGGATAGTAGAGTAACTTTGCTTCTCCCAAATAGTGGGTGCGAGCGATTTCGGGCGAGGAGGCCATGTTTTGAAATATACTGGGCGCGAGCGATTTCGGGCGATGTCGTGGTTTTGTCACAGCAGATGTCCTAGTGAGATGACTTAGTCGTGGAGCCATCGCGGCGTGTTAGCTTAAAGGGGTTAAAGCGGAACAAGGGACGCAAGGAATTATACTGGTTCGGCCCCTTACGATGAAGGTAAAAGCCTACTCCAGTTGTGATGGAATTGCTAGGGTTTCGATGACCAGGGAGCGAATCCGCTTTGCCTGGCTCTCGAGTTATTGTTTGTTGTCCCTAAACCGCCGTCAGGTCATCCCTTTATATACATAGGTTGACGCCCGGCGGTTTACAGAATCCCGAGGCTGGCTCATAGACGTGCCCGGCTCAGTTCCTACCTTTCCTTGTCTTACAACATAAGTTACATATCATATGGCGGTTTATGTCTATGGGCCCTAATCCGCCTTTGGGCCCTGGGCCTTCATATTAGATCTCCTCCGTAAAGGGCCATACTTGTTGTCTTCATGGGCTTTAAACATGACTAACACATTGTGGGCATAACCCGGCCCCTCAACGGCCGGTTTATACTTAGTAGTAATATCCCCAACATTAGGCCCCAGATTGATTTGAACATGTTCATGTCAATCTTCAACACTTAGAAAATTCCTCCTTCAACACCTTCGCATAAATCTTGTAAACCGCCATGATGTCATCTTCCAGGTTCGTAATAAACCACCATGACGTCACCTGTTATTAAAAATGGATATATCTCACTTTCATTAATGAGCCTCTGACAATCAAGGTGGCAACTCTGTCACATATCCAAATTTTGGGCTCCTTGATTTCTGCGCGTGTCACTTATCCCTTCGCCTTATAAATAAGACCGGGGGTCCTTTTCATCCCCCCATGCCTCCTCACGTCCTCTTCTTCCTTGCGCCGACCTGACCCTTGTGCGTGGCCACCATCGTCAAGCTCCGCCCTCGACCTCATCTCCGACCGCTGCATCAACCTGAACATACCAGAGAAACGCAGCGTGCCTTCACTGCTCCGTCAGCAATAGTAAGTTTTCCCTTTCCCTTGTTCTAGATTCGCCATTAGGGTTTCGGTGTTCATGAATGCTCGCGGCTGTTCTTCTCTGTTCATCTCCATAGTGTAAGCAGCGAACTCAGATTCTGACATTTTCTTATGCAGTCGTAGTTGTAATCCCCCTTTTCATCCTTAGAATATCTTCTATGTATAGAAAAACTCATCTGGACCTGACGAACTACTTAAACACCTGTATTTTGAGTCTGAATATGTTTGGATTTACTGATACGCTGCAGATCTGAAATTACCATATCGATCTGTGAAACTTGTTTTTCCCTTACTTAAATATTTTAGATCTGTGCCTTCCATACTAATAATAAAAGCATTATTATTATATTTCCTTGTTCATGATAATTGTCTTTATTCATGCTATAATTGTGTTATCTGGAAATCGTAATACATGTGTGAATAACAGACACCAACATGTCCCTAGTAAGCCTCTAGTTGACTAGCTCGTTAATCAACAGATAGTCATGGTTTCCTGGCTATGGACATAAGATGTCATTGATAACGAGATCACATCATTGGGAGAATGATGTGATGGACAAGACCCAATCCTAAACATAGCATAAAGATCGTATAGTTCGTTTGCTAGAGTTTTGCAATGTCAAGTATCTTTTCCTTAGACCATGAGATCGTGTAACTCCCGGATACCGTAGGACTGCTTTGGGTGTACCAAACGTCACAACGTAACTGGGTGACTATAAAGGTAGACTATGGGTATCTCCGAAAGTGTCTGTTGGGTTGACACGGATCAAGACTGGGATTTGTCACTCCGTATGACGGAGAGATATCACTGGGCCCACTCGGTAATGCATCATCATAATGAGCTCAAAGTGACCAAGTGTCTGGTCACGGGATCATGCATTACGGTACGAGTAAAGTGACTTGCCGGTAACGAGATTGAACGAGGTATTGGGATACCGACGATCGAATCTCGGGCAAGTAATATATCGATTGACAAAGGGAATTGCATACGAGGTTGATTGAATCCTCGACATCGTGGTTCATCCGATCAAATCATCGTGGAGCATGTGGGAGCCAACATGGGTATCTAGATCCCGCTGTTGGTTATTGACCGGAGAGTCGTCTCGGTCATGTCTACATGTCTCCCGAACCCGTAGGGTCTACACACTTAAGGTTCGGTGATGCTAGGGTTGTGAAGATATGTATATGCAGTAACCCGAATGTTGTTCGGAGTCCCGGATGAGATCCCGTACATCACGAGGAGTTCCGGAATGGTCCGGAGGTAAAGAATTATATATAGGAAGTGCTGTTTCGGCCATCGGGACAAGTTTTGGGGTTACCGGTATTGTACCGGGACCACCGGAAGGGTCCCGGGGGTCCACCGGGTGGGGCCACCTATCCCAGAGGGCCCCATGGGCTGAAGTGGGAAGGGACCCAGCCCTTAGTGGGCTAGGGCGCCACCCCCTAAGGGCCCATGCGCCTAGGGTTAGGGGAAACCCTAAAAGGGGGGCGCCCCCTTGCCTTGGGGGGCAAGCCCCCACCCTTGGCCGCCGCCCCCCCAGGAGAACCATCTCCTAGGGCCGCCCCCCCCTTGGCACCCCTATATATAGTGGGGAGAGGAGGGACTTGATGCTACAGCTTTTGGTGCATCCCTCTCTCCCTGTTACATCTCTCTCTCACAGTACACGGCGAAGCCCTGCTGTCGTGACGCCCTGCATCCACCACCACGCCGTCGTGCTGCTGGATCATCCTCAACCTCTCCTCCCCCCTTGCTGGATCAAGAAGGAGGAGACGTCTCCCGTCCTGTACGTGTGTTGAACGCGGAGGCGCCGTCCGTTCGGCACTCGGTCATCGGTGATTTGGATCACGTCGTGTTCGACTACATCATCCCCGTTCTTTGAATGCTTCCGCATGCGATCTACAAAGGTATGTAGATGCATCTGATGACTCGTTGCCAGATGAACTCCTAGATGGATCTTGGTGAAACGAGTAGGAAAATTTTTGTTTTCTGCAACGTTACCCAACAAGAAGACCAAGAAGGCCAAGGGAACCCAAAACAGTTCCCGACACCAGGCGTCGTCAGACTCACTGTCCGATGACTCTGCGGCGCACTCTTCCCCCAAAGACGAGGAACAAGAAGAAGATGCTCCCCCACCGACTAGGGGAGACAGGAAAAGGAAGGCCGCCCCAACTGGGGAGGTCGGACGGTCCAAGAAGGGAAGGACTCTCCTTCCGGGCAGTTCCACCGCCGCCGACGAAGGCGAAGACGAGTGGTTGCCCAGGGCCAAGCCCCCGGGGAGATCGTAAGTATTCGGATACCAGAGTAACTCATGGAATTCCTTTGTCACACCGTTTTCCCTAATCATCGAACATAATTATGCAGGCCGCCACGAGCCAATATCGAGGTATCATCGGACGGCTCCTTGGGCTTGTCAGACATGGATAGCGATCCAGTCCCGACCACCACCTCCCCTCATCCCGCCCACGACGCCGAGGTGTTGTCTCAAGAGGCACCCGATCGAGGGGAGACAGTCCCGGAGGCGCCTCAAGGCGACCTTCCGGACTCCAGGAGCCGAGGGGACGGGGCCCCTGAGAGCTTCGAGTTCGGCCCTCAGCCGAACACCGCGCCAGACCCTCCAGCGGTTCCGGGCTCAGGTAGGCGGCCTCCTTCTAAGAGGGGCAAGATGCCTGTGCCGGTGACCTCTATCCATCCAGAGGCGCCGGACAGTCTGCTGGAAGCGCTTCGCAGTGCTTCCATCGACGAGGAGCACCGCACTATCATGAGTGCGATGATCTAGAAGGTTCAGTCTGCCAAGAGCGGATTGACTAAAGCCTGTGCCGGCCTTCTAACAAGCTTCAAGGTAAGTGTTTGAACATGTAGTAGAAATATTACCGGATAGACAGTAGCCCCTGATGCTTTGTTCGTTGTTCACAAAGAAAAGCCGAACAGAGGATCAAATAATATCACATGTGTCTAATATGAGTGTGTCAATATGCATATGCAGGCTTCGCAGCTAGCGTCCGCCGCACTGACTGTGGAGGTCACCGTACTGAAGCAGGACCTTGAGGGGTCTAGGAAAGATCTCGGCCTTGCCAAGAGGCAGCTCGAGGAGAACAAGGGTAAGTAATACCCTATATATAGATATGTATATATAAAAGAGGACGCGATTGCAAAATGACAGGATCATCGTATGTTTGCCAGGGGCCACGACCGAGGTGGCGACCCTGAAGCAAGCGCTAACCAAGGCCGAAGATAAAGCGGCCAAGGAGCGCACCGAGCGAGAGAAGCACGAGGCTTGGGTGGGCGAGGTGTAGCAAGAGCTCCAGGCTCTCGCGGCGAAGCACAAGGCATTGGAGCTTGACTCAAAGACGCGGGAGTCTGAGCTTGCCGCGACCCTCGAGAGTGTAAAAGGTGCCAAGGCCGAAGCGCAAAAGGCCCTCCAAGAGATCAACACGATGAAGAAGATAGCGGCGGGTAAGGCTTTCTATATGCAAAGCAAGCATGTAAAAGTAAATTATCGATTACTTACCCGAATCCGGAGCTCTCTAGGAGCATTCGCAGATTTTCCCTGCAGCTTCTCGGATGCCGTGCAGTTTTACCAGGCCGAGGAGGGGAGCTCAACGGAGAAGCTGTTTTGGTCTCAGTATACTGGGACTGAACACCCAATGTCTCTGAGCGACCAGCTAAAGCAGCTGGTCGAGCTGCACAAGGCAGCCGAACAGGCCATGAAGGGCCTTATAGTACGGCTATGGCCTGGCGATGTCCTTCTGAACAGCTACTTTAGCCTGGTGAGGCGGCTTGTGGATGCGTGTCCATGGCTGGAGGTCATCAAGCGGTTCGTCTGCATCGAAGGTGCACGCCGGGCTTTCGCCCGTGTGAAGGTGCAGTGGGCCAAGCTAGACGCTATGAAGCTGATCAAGGAAAGGCCGCCGCAGGGCAAGGAGCATCGCACCCCAGAAATTTATTATGAGGGTGTCCTGAAGGGTGCCCGTCTTGTAGCGGACGAATGTTCAAAGGATGTAATATTTGAGTAAACTTGCTCGTGTGATCCTGTATGATGAAAACTTGTTTCATATGCGCTATGCAACGCTTGTGTGAATTTAAAATATTACCTTCTGTTTGGCTGTTTATCCAATCTGAGAGATGGCTAGTCCTCGGTTTCTTCCCCCATGCCACTAGTGCTGGGGTGTTCGGGATAAACCTAAGCACTCTTGTTCCCATGTTTGGGTCCTTCGAGGGAGGTGCTCAGCACAACGAACCAGGCAACCGGACTAATAATGCTTTATCACTCTCACTTAGCCATAGAATTCTATATTTTTAAATTTCGAAGCCCCTGGTATTCGGAAGGCCGAATTCGGGGCATGATACACGCCTTTAAGCCGGACAGGGACGGCCCCTCGCCCTAAGCGGCATAAGTCTTTAGGGACTCGGAAACCTCACCGAACAGCGACCGGTCTCTCGCCTTATCATGACAGTCAGTTTTAGCTTTCTCTACTGAGGTGCTCAGCCCAGCAGAACCGAGGCACAATCGCAGTAGTTCTCCTAGCGCTACCTTAGCCGATAGAGCGGAACATAAGGTACCAAAACATAGGAGCCGGGAAACCCAACATTTGACCAAAGACATGATTCGGAGCTGATGCATATAATGCTATAAGTTCGGGGTGCCGCACTTGTGAAAGTGTTCGGACTTTCAGACCATATTGTGGGGTACGCAAGCCCCTGGTGTACTGGCTGTACCAAAGTGTACGGTTGCTAGGCGTCGTTAATGAACACACACACATATATATATATATAAAACATGAATGCAATAATAGTCGTGATGTTATGCATTGTTTATTCAAAAAGGTGCGTTAAAGTAGAATGATACAGATAGTGCGATAAGCAAAGAGTGGGACTATGTCCCTTCCAAGGGCAAGCTGAGGAATAGTATTAAATCAAATATTTCGCTCGGTATTGTAATCCACCTGGGAATTCCGTGGTGTGACGTAGCTTTCTGCCTCCTTGGTTGCTGCATCATGTGTTCGACAATAGTGCTGCCGGACAGTGTTTCGAGAGATTAAGGTCCTAAAAAAAATAACCAAACGGGAAGCCCCTAGTGCGGTTTAAGCCGCGTCTTGGGGTGTGCCGCAGTTGTGCCCCCCTCGCCACCTGTGCTCATGGTATTTTTAATGCGTGATTATGTACGCGCGGCACGAGTTTCGCCGTTGGGCTGGGATTGGGTGGGGGCCGCATTGCTATGCGAGCTCAGATCGCGCTAGGCGGTCTATTTGCCGATTGCTCCGAGCGCGCTTGAAGGTGTTCGGGTCTTGAAACGCCGAACTGGTGGATTGCCTTGAGAGGCTGTTTTGCGCTTCTGCTGCGAGGGCCGCAGTGTTCTCCTCTGTTCGGAGAGAGCGCTTGGTGTTTCCATTGACTGTAATAACCCCGCGAGGTCCTGGCATCTTGAGCTTGAGGTATGCATAATGCGGTACCGCATTGAATCTCGCAAATGCGGTTTGCCCGAGAAGTGCATGATAACCACTGCGGAACGGGACTATATCGAAGATTAACTCTTTGCTTCGGAAGTTATCCGAGGATCCGAAGACCACTTCCAGTGTGATTGAGCCTGTACAATGGGCCTCTATGCCTGGAATGACGCCTTTAAAGATCGTTTTTGTGGGTTTGATCCTTGAGGGGTCTATACCCATTTTGCGCACTGTGTCTTGATAAAGCTAGTTCAGGCTGCTGCCGCCATCCATAAGGACTCGAGTGAGGTGGAATCCGTCAATTATTGGGTCTAGGACCAGTGCGGCAAATCCGCCATGACGGATACTAGTGGGATGGTCCCTGCGATCAAAGGTGATCGTACAGGAGGACCAAGGGTTGAATTTTGGGGCGACTGGCTCCAACGCATATACGTCCCTGAGCGCACGCTTCCGCTTCCTCTTGGGGATGTGGGTTGCATATATCATGTTCACCGTCCGCACTTGCGAGGGAAACCTCTTCTGTCCTCCAGTGTGTGGCTGCCGGGGCTCCTCCTCGTCATCGCTATGCGGCCCCTTGTCCTTGTCTTCGGCAATTAACTTGTCGGCCTGCTTGAACACCCAACAGTCCCTATTGGTGTGATTGGCTGGCTTGTCTGGGGTGCCGTGTATTTGACATGAGCGATCAGGTATACGGTCCAAGCTGGACGGTACCGGCGTACTTTGTTTGAAAGGCTTTTTCCGCTGACCGGGTTTAGAGCCTTTGAATCCGGCATTGACTGCCGTATCGTCAGTATTTTCGCTGTTAATGCGGCGCTTATGTTTGTTGCGATGTGACCTGCCATTGTCGTCCTTGGTATCTGAGGTACCATGGTTCTTTGATATGTTATTACTGCAAGCCAGCCAGCTGTCTTCTCCCGCACAAAAGTGGGTCATGAGCATCGTGAGAGCTGCCATAGATTTCGGCTTTTCCTGACCAAGGTGCCGGGCTAGCCACTCGTCTCAGATGTTGTGTTTGAAAGCCGCTAAGGCCACCGCATCCGGACAGTCGACGATTTGATTTTTCTTTTTAAGGAACCGAGTCCAGAATTGCCTGGCCGACTCTTCTAGCTGCTGAATTATGTGGCTCAAGTGATCGGTGTTTGCTGGTCGCACATAAGTGCCCTGAAAGTTGTCGAGGAATGCGGCTTCCAGATCTTCCCAACAGCTAATGGAGTCCCCTGGCAAGCTGTTAAGCCAATGCCGCGCTGGTCCTTTGAGCTTTAGTGGGAGGTATTTGATGGCGTGTAAGTCATCACCGCAGGCCATGTGGATGTGGAGGAGGAAATCCTCAATCCATACTGCGGGATCTGTTGTGCTGTCGTATGATTCAATATTTACAGGTTTGAAACCTTCTGGGAATTGATGTTCCATTACTTCGTCTGTGAAGCATAAGGGGTGTGCGACGCCTCTGTATTGGGCTATATCGCGACGCAGCTCGAATGGGTCTTGCCCGTTGTGTTCGGCCCGGCCGGATTTGCTTTTACTGTATCCGGCGTGACGTTTATCGTCTCACAGAGCGGTGCGCCGTCATGATCCGTAGATCAATCTTGCATGCTTCGCTTTGTACTCCAATATGTCTCACAGGTCTAGCGTATCTCCCCATGCCTTTTTATTTGAATGGCATCAGGGTGGAGGCTGAGCTTTTGGATGGAGTGCCTCTCTATCGCGGCCATGAGGTGGCCGATCAGCCGTATCATATGATTCTTCCTCCAGTCGGGGTAGTAACCTGCACTCTAGGTAATTCTTGGAGGGGCGCTCGAGTTTATATTCCTCGACCACGAGGACTTTAGTCCATCTGTCAGCTAGCAGATCATGATCAGCTTGAAGCTGCTGCTGCTTTTTCTTCAGGCTATTTGCCGTGGCCATAAGCCGGCGCTTGAAGCGCTCTTGTTCGACAGGATCCTTTGGTACGGCGAATTCACCGTCGCCGAGGCTTGCCTCGTCTTCGGAGGGGGGCATGTAATTGTCAACCTCCTCCTCTCCATCTGCTTCTCTCTCAGGAGAGCTGGCTCCTTCATCCTCCTGCTCTAAATATTGCTGGAGGGGATTGTTGTTGTCTTCGGCACTATCCGGAGTGTTATTATCTCTTGTGCCGGTATCACCACTTTTGCTTTGGCGGGACTTAGAGCGGCGCCGCTGACGTCGGCGCTTGGGTTGCTTCTTGGAGGGGTCATCCTCCGCTATCTCGTTGTCATTGCCTTCATTGGGTGTATCCACCATGTATATGTGATATGAGGAGGTGGCTTTCCAGTGCCCTATAGGCGCTGGTTCGTGTTCGTCTCCTACATCATCGTCCATACCGTCGATGTCTTCGGAGTCGAAGTCGAGCATGTCGGTTAAATCATCGACAGTGGCTATGAAGTGGGTGGTGGGTGGGCATCGAATTTCTTCGTCGTCCGCATCCCAATCTAGTTGGCCATAGTCCGGCCAGGGCTCTCCTGACAAAGAGGGAGACCTTAGTGAATTCAGAATGTCGCTGAAGGGTGAGTGCTGAAAGATATCTGTGGCGGTGAATTCCATGATCGGCGCCCAATTGGATTCGATTGGCAGGGGCGCGGATGGTTCGGAGTCCGGAAAAGTGTCTGGCACCTTGGAGTCATGGGCTGCGTAGAGGGTTAGGTAGGTGTTCGGCTCGATCGCCGTTGAGACTGCAGCCCCTGAGGCGGTGTCTAACCACCCGTCCTTGATTGGCGCAGTTGGCTCCGAGCTAAGGGTCGAAGCTGATGAGGGTGCGGCCTCTGGGGTACTGCTCGGCGGCAGAGCTAGGTCATACCCATCGTGACAGTGCGGGGCACCCGGCTGTGGCTCGAATCCGTCGAAGATCAAGTCTCCGCGCATGTCGGCCGTGTAGTTCAAACTTCCAAATCTGACCTGACGGCCAGGAGCGTAGCTTTCAATCTGCTCCAGATGGCCAAGCGAATTAGCCCGCAGTGCAAAGCCACCGAATACGAAGATTTGTCCGGGGAGAAAAGTCTCACCCTAGACCGCATCCCTATCGATGATAGTAGGAGCCATCAAGCCTAACGGCGACGACACAGAGGAACTCTCAATGAAAGCACCAATGTCGGTGTGAAAAACGGCGAATCTTGGGTAGGGGGTCCCGAACTGTGCGTCCAGGCCGGATGGTAACAGGAGGCAGGGGACACGATGTTTTACCCAGGTTCGGGCCCTCTTGATGGAGGTAAAACCCTATGTCCCACTTGATTAATATTGATGATATGGGTAGTACAAGAGTAGATCTACCACGAGATCAGAGAGGCTAAACCCTAGAAGCTAGCCTATGGTATGATTGTATGTTACGATTGCTGTCCTACGGACTAAAACCCTTCGGTTTATATAGACACCGGAGAGGGTTAGGGTTACACAAGGTCAGTTACAAAGAAGGAGATATCCATATCTGTATTGCCTAGCTTGCCTTCCACGCCAAGTAGAGTCCCATCCGGACATGAGACGAAGTCTTCAATCTTGTATCTTCATAATCTAACAGTCCGGCCAAATAGAGATAGTCCGACTGTCTAGAGACCCCCTAATCCAGGACTCCCTCACTAACCTTTATATTTCTCCCTTTTAGAGCCAAGGCCAGACCCAGTAAGAAAGCTCGGGTAAATAAGCCGTCTGATGATAATGTGGTTATTGAACCAGAGAGAACTCCAGAACCAGAAGGAACAAATGCTAACGCCATGCTTGATGACCCGCCACCTCAAGATCATGACTTTTTTGTTGAACAAGTAGAAGTTGATGCAATAGGCCATGCTGATAAACCGACAAGCCCGGTCCGCACTGATGATAAACCGTGAAGTCCGGCTAAGGCTACTGATAAATCGTCAACTCCAGTGCAGGCTACTGATGACAAGGAAGATGACATTATGATTACCGGCTTTGGCCACACCACTCCTCGAAATCCTGTTGCTTTATCAAAACATAGTGCCAAGGAAGAGCTTTCTACTATGGGCAAAGGCAAGTGGAACGCAGACTTGTCAAGCTACGCCCACCTCAATGTCCAAGAACTTCATTCTGGTTTTTTAAACCGTCTGTACACAAGCCGCGACTACGAAGCCTGTTTAGTGAATCTGATGAAGGAGCTATATGAGGTAACTACATAACTGTTTCTCTCTTATGTCCAATTTCAAGTACCTACTCCAGTAGCCCCCAAGGGCCGATTTATGATGCCAATCTAAACTGGGACTTTGTAATATTTCAACTTTGCATGCTTAGCCTCCAAGGGCCGGTTGATCTTTTTAAGATGAACCGGTACTTTAGAATTGTAATCTTTTAACTTTCGCCTGTGTAGTCCCCAAGGGCCGGTTTATCTTTCCAAGCTGAACCGGGACTTTGACCAATGTTACTTTGAGCAAATGTACATTAGCCCCCAAGTGCCAAGAATAATACTTGTATTGCGCTTGGGACTTGTAAAAAATTTCTAATAATCAAGCAAATAGGCATTAGCCCCCAAGTGCCAAGTGTATAACTTGTTATGTGCTTGGTACTTCAAATATGTACTGCCAATTCATGATATGTCTGTCACGTATAGGCTGAGATAAGCAAAAAGGAGGCCCAAACTGCTGATCTCCAAGAAAATATTAAATCCCAGCAAGCAGAAACCTCCAAAGCCAAAGAGGAACTGACCAGTGAACTAGAAATCATGGAGAAGCTAAAAATAAACGTTTAAGAAGGAGCGGGCGGATTGGGGCATAGAGAAGACCGCATTGCAAAAGAGAGCCGAGGATGCAGAAACAGCCCAAACCGGTGGCCGAAGAACTGAACGTTTTAAAGCGGTAGATAAATGCCATGACCGCTGCTGTGTTTGGTAAGTATCTTCACCAGAAGTTTTCAACATACATTATCTCATCAGGTACCGGTTTACTGATGCTTGCAATGATGCAGGAACTCGCATTACCCATTTGGGCTCTGACATGCGGAAGAAGCTGAAGGCTGCCTATACTCTTATAGAGCAGTTATATTCCGGAGCCCAACGGGCCATTTGCACTACTGCTCATAACAAACCGCCCCAACTTTGATAAAGGAAACCCTTGAGAAGCTGTCAATGATGCCTGCCCAGTTGGACGAGTTAAAAAGATCAGCTACAAGGTCAGGTGCACTGACTGCACTAATCCGGGCTAAGGAATGGATACCAGATCTTGACTCGTCAGATATAAGTAGCGGCTATCCTGGCATAAAGGAGGACGGTTCAGAGTTTAACAATGATGATCTTCGAAGTTTGATAAAGGAAATGTGCCCCTTAGAGAGCAAATTAGCTGAAGAAACAGATCTCTCTCACTATCAGCCGGTTTATGATGCTCATCATAAAAGACTTCCCGCGCGAACACATGATGTAGAAGATCTTATTCCGCCAATCCGTAAGCACACCTATGCCCCTGATGTTGACCCCTCCAACCTTATAAGCGATGAAGCTGTGTTCCAAGCCTTAACTGGAATCTATTGGGCAAACATTGGCTTCCAGCCACTGGGTAGAGAAGAGGAGGATGCACCAGCGCAAGATGATCCACAGCCTTCAAGTCAGCCTGGTGATGAGTCATGATCCGGAGGCCGGTTTAGCCTTCTGCGTAGTGCCACACTTGCTGAAAACAATTATTGTGTTTGGGCATTAAAGCGCCTTTGTAATAGGCTAGTCCAAAACAGTTGGTCTGCTATGCCATCACGCATATTTACTTTGCCTGATACTGTGAATCCACCATGCTTTAGGATATATTATGTTCATAATCCGTAGCGGTGTTATTCAAACTGTTCCTGCATACAAGAAGTTGACAGTGTCCTAGCGGTTTACCGCAGGATGGGGCATGATGCCCAAATGTATAGCCGGGGTTTATAACCTAGGCTATACTTTGAAAATAATCAAAGATGAAAGAAATGATACATGTGATAATGAATCACACCGTTGGTTGACCAACTTTTGTATATTAAGGGTGATAACCCCAATCTTAAGTATTGATAACTCCTTCCATGTTTTGTTGGTTTATGATAAAACCGTACCGGGTTATAATAAACATCGGTTTATATATAATGCTGGTGACTTGTAGTCGAAACCAGACCGGGTTAATCAACACCGGATTATAACTGATCCTGCACTGACAACTTATTGTTGAAAGCCAAGCCGGGTTATTAAACATCGGTTTATCATAAAATATTATAACCTCATCAAAGGAGAAGAACTTGGCAAATAAAAACATAATAAGAACATGCGAGGCTTTTCATGGGTTGCCAGGACACTGAGTTAAACCATTTTTCGAAGCCTGTTAAGATGGACCTCACATTAACCAATCATCGTTTTAACTTTGACAAGTTCAGGGTCTATGCGATTGACTTGTGAAACGTTCGGCGGGTCATACCAAGATTACCTGGACGGAGTGGCTTACTTAAAAAGGCAGGATAACCCAGGGTTTTAGGTGAATACACCTGGCTTCCAAGCCTGGCTTGACAGCCTATTGCAAGGGTGCAAACTCTTTGTTCTTTCAGAAGCAAGGAGCCCCCAAGCAACATTTGATTTGTGCTCAGTGGGTGCCTTTGTTTGAGTTGTGCTTTTGCAACACTCTCTTGGGCTCCCACGTGATTTCCTTTTGGCTTTAAGCCGGTCAAGAGGTGTAGCTATGGTTCAAATACAACCAACCCCTAAGTGATTTCCATGGTGGCCTTATGCCGATCAAGAGGTGTAGCTATGGTTCGAATACGACCAAGCCCCCAAGTGATTTTTTATATATATGACTATATAAGCCAGATCAATGGGTAGACAGAACTCCGCTTTATGAATAGAAGGCCCCATGTAACCACACATGATGTAAGAAAAACAAAAGAGACCCTGCTTTAGCTGAGGCTCCGATTTATTATATTGATCATAGTATATACATTATCATAACTATGTACATAAGAAGAGCCTATGGCTCAAGTATAGTAAGGCCGAAGATGAGCTATATTCCACGGCCGTTGGGTCTCCTCCTTCGATTTACGTGAGTCTTTGTGCTCTTGAACATCGATAATGTAGTATGATCCGTTGTGCAGATTTTTGCTGACCACAAAAGGTCCTTCCCAAGGTGGGGACAACTTGTGCATATCAGTCTGATCTTGGATGAGCCGAAGCACCAGATCGCCTTCCTGAAAAGTTCTGGTTTTAACCTGGTGGCTGTGATAACGACGCAGGTCTTGCTGGTAAATCGCCGAACGAGCCGCTGCAATACCACGCTCCTCATCTAACAGGTCCAGTGAATCCTGACGTGCTTTCTCATTATCAGCTTCCACATAAGCCACCACACGAGGCGGGTCATGACGGACGTCACTAGGGAGAACCGCCTCTGCTCCATAGACCATGAAGAAAGGTGTGTAACCCGTAGATTTGTTTGGTGTGGTATTGATGCTCCATAACACAGAAGGTAACTCCTCCACCCAACAACCCGGCATGTGCTTTAAAGGAACCATAAGCCAGGGCTTGATGCCTCTCAAAATCTCTTGATTAGCTCTCTCTGCTTGACCATTAGATTGGGGGTGAGCTACTGATGACACGTCAAGCTGGATGTGCTCACGTTGACAAAATTCTTCCATGGCACCCTTGGATAGATTAGTACCATTATCCATTATGATGCTGTGTGGAAAACCAAAACGGAAGATCACCTTTTTGATGAATTGAACCGCCATAGCTGCATCACACTTACTGACTAGCTCTGCCTCCACCCACTTGGTGAACTTATCAACCGCAACTAGAAGGTGGGTCTTCTTGTCCTTGGACCTCTTAAAGGGTCCAACCATATCCAGCCCCCAAGTTGCAAATGGCCAAGTGATTGGAATCATCCTTAATTCTTGAGCTGGAACATGAGCGCGGCGTGCAAATTTCTGACAACCATCACACCTCTTTACCAAATCCTCAGCATCAGCATGAGCCGTCAACCAATAGAAGCCGTGATGAAAAGCCTTAGCTACCAAGGATTTTGAACCGGCGTGGTGACAACAATCTCCTTCATGGATCTCACGCAAAATCTCACAGCCTTCTTGAGGAGACACACAACACTGAAACGTCCCTGTTACACTGCAATGATGCAACTCCCCATTGACAATGGTCATTGACTTGGATAGCCGGATTATCTGCCTGGCCAAGGCCTCGTCCTTCGGTAACTCGCCCCGGTTCATATACACCAAGTATGGGACCGTCCAATCCGGGATAACATGAAGAGCTGCCATTAACTAAGCCTCTGGGCCAGGAACAGCCAAATCCTCCCCCGTCCGCTTTAAAGGAACCATAAGCCGGGGCTTGATGCCTCTCAAAATCTCTTGATTGGCTCTCTCTGCTTGACCATTAGATTGGGGGTGAGCTACCGATGACACATCAAGCTGGATGTGCACATGTTGACAAAATTCTTCCATAGCACCCTTGGACAAATTAGTACCATTATCCATTATGATGTTGTGTGGAAAACCAAAACGGAAGATCACCTTTTTGATGAATTGAACCGCCATACTGCATCACACTTACTGACTGGCTCTGCCTCCACCCACTTGGTGAACTTATCAACCACCACTAGAAGGTGGGTCTTCTTGTCCTTGGACCACTTAAAGGGTCCAACCATATCTAGCCCCCAAGTTGCAAACGGCCAAGTGATTGGAATCATCCTTAATTCTTGAGCTGGAACATGAGCGCGGCGTGCAAATTTCTGACAACCATCACACCTCTTTACCAAATCCTCGGCATCAGCATGAGCCGTCAACCAATAGAAGCCGTGACAAAAAGCCTTAGCCACCAAGGATTTTGAACTGGCGTGGTGACCACAATCTCCTTCGTGGATCTCACGCAAAATCCCACAGCCTTCTTGGGAGACACACAACAATGAAACGCCCCTGTTAAACTGCAATGGTGCAACTCCCCATTGATAATGGTCATTGACTTGGATCGCCGGATTATCTGCCTGGCCAAGGCCTCGTCCTCCGGTAACTCGCCCCGGTTCATATACGCCAAGTATGGGGCCGTCCAATCCGGGATAACATGAAGAGCTGCCACTAACTGAGCCTCCGGGTCAGGAACAGCCAAATCCTCCTCCATATGTAACTTGACCGACGGGTTATGCAAAACATCCAGAAAAACATTGGGTGGAACCGGTTTATGTTGGGAACCCAAACGGCTTAAAGCGTCCGCCGCTTCATTCTTTCACTGGTCCACATGGTCGACTTGATAGCCCTTGAAATGACCTGCAACAATATCTACTTCTCGATGATAATATGCATGAGTGGATCCTTGGAATCCCAAGTGCAAGACACTTGTTGAGCTACCAGGTCTGAGTCACCAAAGCACTTAATCCGGCTTAAATTCATCTCCTTAGCCATCCGAAGACCATGATATTCAGCTGCATTGTTAGTGCAAGGGAACGGTAAACGGAGAACATAACAAAACTTATCACCTCGTGAGGAAGTTAATACGACTCCAGCCCCCGAGCCCTCCAATTGTCTGGACCCATCAAAATGAACAGTCCAATAAGGGTTATCTAGCTTTTCCTCCGGTGCCTGCAACTCTGTCCAGTCATTGATGAAATCCACAAGTGCTTGGGACTTGATCGCCATGCGAGGCATATATTTTAACCCGTGAGGTCCAAGCTCAATGGCCCATTTGGCAACCCGGCCAGTTGCTTCCTTGTATTGAATGATATCCCCAAGGGGGCAGAACTGACCACAGTGATAGGATGACCCTGAAAATACTGCCTGAGCTTCTGGCTTGCCATGAAAACTCCATACACTAGTTTCTGCCAATGTGGGTACCTTTGTTTGGATTCAATAAGCACCTCACTGATATAATAAACCGGCCATTGAACTGGATACTCCTTTCCAGCCTCCTTGCGCTCCACCGCAATGGCCACACTAACAGCCTGGGCATTAGCAGCCACATATAACAAAAGCGGTTCTTTATCGATTGGAGCCGCATGGATAGGTGGCTCGGCTAACTGTTTCTTCAAGTCCTCAAATGCCACATTAGCAGCATCACTCCAGACAAAATTTTCTATCTTCTTCATCATCTGATACAGAGGAATTGCTTTTTCTCCCAAACGGCTGATAAACTGGCTCAATGCTGCAACATGACCTGCCAGACGCTAAACATCGTTAATACACGCCGGTTTAGCCAGAGACGTAATAGCTTTGATATTTTCCGGATTAGCTTCAATGCCCCTGTTAGACACCAGAAAACCCAAGAGCTTGCCTGCCGGAACACCAAAAACACACTTGACCAGATTAAGCATCATCTTATAGACCCAGAGATTATCAAAGGTTTCCTTTAAGTCATCTATTAATGTCTCCTCTTTTCCGGACTTCACCACAATATCATCTACATAAGCATGAACATTGTGCCCGATCTGATTATGAAAACAATTCTGCACATAGCACTGATAAGTCGCCTAGGCACTCTTGAGCCCAAAAGGCATAGATACATAGCAGAAGGCTCCAAAGGGAGTTATAAAAGTTGTCTTCTCCTGGTCTTTGACTGCCATTTTGATCTGATGATAACCAGAATAAGCGTCCAGAAAACACAAACAGTCACAACCCATCGTAGCACCAATGATTTGATCAATACGAGGGAGAGCAAAGGGATCAGCTGGACAAGCCTTGTTCAAATCTGTGTAGTTCACACACATACGCCAAGTGTCATTCTTCTTAACTACCAGCACCGAACTCTCAAAGTACCAACTCTCAAAGGCTTCATTGGCAGCATCACTCCAGACGAAGTCATCCGTCTTCTTCAACATCTGATACAAAGGGATGGCCTTCTCCCCAAGGTGACTGATAAACCGGCTTAAGGCTGCAATCCGTCCTGCCAAGTGTTGAACATCATTGACACACTTTGGCTTGGCTAGCGAAGTAATAGCTTTGATCTTCTCCAGATTAGCTTCAATGCCCCTGTTAGACACCAGAAAACCCAAGAGCTTGCCTGCCGGAACACCAAAAACACACTTGGCCGGACTAAGCATCATCTTATAGACTCGGAGATTATCAAAGATTTCCTTCAAGTCATCTATTAATGTCTCCTCCTTTCTGGACTTTACTAAAATATCATCCACATAAGCATGAACATTGCGCCCAATCTGATTATGAAGACAATTCTGCAAACAGCGCAGATAAGTCACCTGGGCACTATTGAGCCCAAAAGGCATAGACACATAGCAGAAGGCTCCATAGGGAGTTATGAAAGTTGTCTTCTCCTAGTCCTTAACTTCCATTTTGATCCGATGATAACAAGAATAAGCGTTCAAAAAAACTCAAACGGTCACAACCCACCGTAGCATCAATTATCTAATCAATACGAGGGAGAGCAAAGGGATCAACTAGACAGGCCTTGTTCAGGTCTGTTTAGTCTACACACATACTCCAAGTGCCGTTCTTCTTAAGTACCAGCACCGAATTAGCCAGCCACTCAGGGTGAAAAACTTCCACAATAAACCCTGCTGCCAAGAGCTGGGCTACCTCCTCACCAATAGCCTTGCGCCTTTCTTCATTGAAGCGGGAGAGAAACTGCCTGGCCGGTTTAAACTTAGGATCTATATTAAGAGTGTGCTCAGCGAGTTCCCTCGGTACACCTGGCATGTCAGAAGGCTTCCATGCAAAGATGTCCTGATTCTCACGGATGAACTCGATGAGCGCGCCTTCCTATTTTAGATCCAGGGTAGCACTGATGCTGAACTGCCTGGATGAATCGCGAGGAACAAAGTCAACCAGCTTAGTCTCCTCAGCCGATTTAAACTTCAAAGCTGGATCATGCTCTGTGGTTGGCTTTTTCAGAGAAGTCATATCTGCCGGATCAACATTGTCCTTATAGAACTTTAGCTCCTCCGTTGCACAAACTGACTCAGCATAAGCCGCATCACCTTCTTCACATTCCAAAGCAATCTTCCTGCTCCCGTGCACTGTGATGGTCCCCTTATGACCCGTCATCTTAAGTTGTAGATAAACATAATAGGCCCTTGCCATGAACTTAGCATAAGCCGGCTGTCCAAACAGGGCATGATATGGGCTCTTGATTTTCACCACTTCAAAAGTCAATGTTTCTGACCTTGAATCATGATCATCTCCAAAAGCAACCTCTAGAGCTATCTTACAAACTGGGTACGCTAATTTACCAGGCACCACACCATGAAAAACGGTGTTCTACGGTTTAAGATTTTTATCTGTCAACCGCATGCGATGGAAGGTTTCATAATAAAGGATATTGATACTGCTCCCTCCATCCATGAGTATCTTGGTTAACTTGTACCCTCCAACCTGAGGCGCCACCACTAATGCCAGGTGACCCGGATTATCAACCCAGGGTGGATGATCCTCTCGACTCCACAAAATGGGTTGTTCAGACTAGCGCAGATAAAGGGGCACTACCAGTTCAATGGAGTTTACTACCCATTTACGAAGCTTCTGATCGCGCTTACACAAACTAGTGGTGAAGACATGGTACTGCCCACTATTCAACTGCTTCGGATTACTCTGATAACCCGATTGTTGCTGGTGCTGATTCCCTTGATGATTATAGCTGGCCTGGTTGGCCTGACTGCCTTGTTTGCCATGTCTAGTTTGGTTGCCTTGAAATCCTGAACCGGAGCTACCTCCACCATAACCCAGCCCATGAGAACCGCCTCCTGAACCGTCGGGCGGTCCATGGTCGTATTGGAAAAGATTCCAATTTTTAAACTCCCACATGATAAAGCAATCCTTCCTAAGGTGCGTAGCGGGCCTTTCTCATGACCCGTGCTTTGGGCAAGGCTGGTTTAACAGGCACTCAAGATTGGGACCTGATCCTCCACCCTGCTGGGGTGGTTTACCCTTACGGTGCTAGCCAGAAAGTCCAAGCTATTATCCGCCTTGCGCTTACCGTTGTTCCCATGACCCACCGGGTTATGCTGCTGCCCCTTGGCACTGCCATTCTTCTTTCCCTTCCCCGGCTTTTCATCCTCAGAATCAGGGTCCTTGGTACTATCCGAGTCGGCATACTTAACCAGAGCTTCCATAAGCGTTGCCATGTCATTGAAGTGACACTTGAGCCTTCCCAACTTCAGTTTCAAACGCATAAACTGGAAATTGCCGTCCAATGTTAAAAACTGCCGTATCAACATTGATGCGGTTTGATGAATGTAGAATAGCTGAGACTCGCTTTACCCAATGGGTTGTAGAGTCCCCTTCCTCTTGAACACAGGCGGCTAAGTCCACAATTGACATGGGCTGCTTGCATGTATCTTTGAAATTCTAGATGAACCGGCTTTTTAACTCAGCCCATGATCGAATGGAGTTAGCTGGTAAACTTTTCAGCCAGATACGAGCTGTTCCTTCCAGCATCATGGTGAAGTACTTGGCACATGCCGCATCATCCACATCCAGCATCTCCATCGCCATCTCATAGCTCTCGACCCATGATTTTGGGAATAGATCGGCAGTGTAATTGGGAACTTACGAGGACCCTTGAAATCTTTGGGCAGCCGCACGTTGCATAAGGCCGGGGTGAGACACGGCACCCCCAAAGAACTAAAAACCACACCTGGTTCCACCGAAGTGGTTGGACGAACCGGAGTAAGATGACGGGCCGCTATTGCTCTGCTAACTCGGCTTCTCGACGTGCTCTACTGTGATCCACCACATCCTGGGCATTAGCGCTGCCACCCGCCGGGTTATGGCCTCACGGCAGGTTATGGTTTCACGCATTGCTTGATATGGCTGGTTCATCAATATGCCTGTTGTAGCTCCAACTTGGGCGGGGGGTGGAATGAATCCTCTCGCGACTGTATGAATAAGCCTGATGTTGGGTCAAAGCTGTCTGAAGGAGCTCTCTAGCCCGTCGAGCTTCAACTGCTACTGGGGACTCGCATTCGATCGGTTGAGCTGCCAATCGTGAAACAGCGGCAACGATGTTATCCAATGGGTTAGAGTAATGACCCGGAGGCGTTGAGATGTGATGTGACAGGACATTGTTCTGATGAGGCAGATCCATCGCGCGTGGCTGAACCGGCACCCCCGTTCTAGGTGCCTCTACCCGGTTTACCACTGGCTGGTTACTGGTTCCTACCCCTGGTGTATTAAAGAGATTCCTTCCCTCGTAAACCAGAGGCAGGTGAGACCGGTACCTTCTTGTCATGACATCGTTTGATGCACTTTGATCCAGCATAAGCCAATAAGCCTGTGCCTCCAACTCGGCCCGCTCTGCGGCCATCCTAGTGTTCTCTGCTGCCAGATCTACCTTAGCTTGAGCTATTTGATCCTTCACCTTTGCAATTTCTGCGTCATGTTGATCCTGATCTGCCGGATTAACCTCAGCTGCCAGTAATGTTGCCAAAGTGTTGAATAAATCAGACAAAACATGAACCGGAGCTGGTGCGGGGCCTCCTGCCCCAGCGGGTGTTGCAGCTACTGAACCGGAAATCATTGCCGCTATGTAGAAGAATGCTGCACCGACTGCGTACCAGCCATGAAAATCACAACTCGGCTCGGCGGATCAGAGAGGTCCAGAATATTGTCGCCATCGGAACCGCCACCAATCCGGCCATCATGTAGCTGATACAACGACTCGGTTTCTCTGGTTGAAGACTCGTCATCAGAGTAAGCGATGGTTTTCCCACCAAATACCGATCTATCCTCAGATTCCGTCAGTGGATGACTCCCACAAAGGCACGCTTTACGGCAGGCTGAACTCGGGCAGGTCTTGCACGCTGAGCCGTCTCGACGATGTCGGTGTAGATGTCCGACTCAGGGCCCTATTCACCGATCTTGCCAATGAAGACGTGTATTCCGCCAAAGGGGACCCGGTACCCGTACTCGATCGAGCCGGCCTCGGGGCCCCAGCCTGTGTCGTCGATGTAGAGCTTGCCGCGATGACTCTTGGTCATCCGGCCCACAGCGTATCCCTTGAGTCCTTCGAAGCTGCCCTTAAAGAACTCGAAACCATCGTGCGATCGCCCCACGGTGGGCGCCAACTGTCGTGGTTTTGTCACGACAGATGTCCTAGTGAGAGGACTTAGTCGTGGAGCCATCGCGACGGGTTATCTTAAAGGGGTTAAAGCGGAACAAGGGACGCAAGGAATGATAATGGGTCGGCCCCTTACGATGAAGGTAAAAGCCTACTCCAGTTGTGATGGAATTGCTAGGGATTCGATGACCAGGGAGCGAATCCGCTTTGCCTGGCTCTCGAGTTATTGTTTGTTGTCTCTAAACCGCCGCCGGGTCATCCCTTTATATACACAGGTTGATGCCCAACGGTTTACAAAATCCCGAGGCCGGCTCATAGACGTGCCTGACTCGGTTCCTACCTCTCCTTGTCTTACAACATAACTTACATATCATATGGCGATTTATGTCTACGGGCCCTAATCCACCATTGGGCCCTGGGCCTTCATATTAGATCTCCTCCGTAAAGCGCCATACTTCTTGTCTTCATGGGCTAACTCGTTGTGGGCATAACCGACCCCTCAACGGCCGGTTTATACTTAGTAGTAATATCCCCAACAGGCGAGGAGGGCGTGTTTTGAAATATAGTGGGCGCGAGCGATTTCGGGCGAGGAGAACTTGTTTTGAAATAGTGGGCATGAGCTATTTCGGGCGAGGAGAGGGTGTTTTGCCGACCATGGTTTCTGAATTATTTGGCACATGTCATTTCGGCGGAGGAGAAGGCCCGGTTGGATGAAGTTACGGACGTACCCTCGATGTACAACGGGCCAATTGATGCGTGTCCCACATAGGCCAGTAATTTCACGTCTCCCATTTATTTTCTCGGGCGAATTCCACCGAGCAGAGGGTGTTTAACGGTTTGATCAAATTTTGGGAGAACGAGCATCCACGTCTACCTTACCAAGTCGATTCGTATCAAATTTTGTAATATTAGCCTGCCACTTCTTTTTTAGATGGAGAGATGATGCTCGGGAGTAATGTGTTTTTACATGCTCGTTGCTAGCGATTTACTATATGACAAATAGTTGACCCACTCAAAAACAGGAATCAAACCCAAAATAAAATATCTCGATTCAACGAAATAGCTCGTTCACCAGGTCAAAATAGTGAATTAAATCCAAAATTAAACACCTCATCGAGTAGCATGTTGTACAGTATTATAGTACTCCATGAACATATTGAGAGTCAAATTAATGAACTTGTTTGATATACGCATATCTCCGTTCTTGTGTGGATTGCAGACAACATGTTCTCCAACTTAAATATTTTAATGCAAGTTTATATCGAAACATGGTTTATATCAGTCTTTGATGCATAAAACGCGACCTCCCCCTCTCCTGGACTCCTGCTCTCTCTCTCTCACCGACAATCTTCAATTCTGTCACACACATCCAACACAACAACCTTGTTGGTCCCTCTCCCTCTCTCTCCGTTTATCTCTCTCTCTCTCTCTCTCTCTCTCTCTCTCTCTCTTTGTGTGTGTGTGGGGGGTCTTTCTAGTTCGCATGCATATATACTCCATCTATAGGTCTCTCTCGCACACTATGTATGATTCTCTAGTCCAAGCTAAATATTTTTGGGTGCACTCATCGTACGCACACAAATTCCTTGGCTCGTTGCCCGTAACTCTCTCACGCACCACTATGTCGTCTCGGAGCTCTTCCCTCTCTCTCTCAAACTCTCCATCTACCTGGGTCACACATACACATGCATATCTCACTCGCACTCGATAGACCCATCAAAAACTTTATCTCTCTCGCTCGTTCTCTCTCCATCTCACATGCACACACACACACAATCTCATGCCTAGCCAAGTATGATGGTCTCTCACTGAAATGTAGTCACACACAGTCCCCCCTATATGTATATGACTAGCTAATCTTAGTCTCCATCACAAACATGTGCATGGTCTATCTCGATTTCTCTCGAGGCATCTTTCTATCTCGCACGCACCTCCCTCAATCTCCCACCCATATAAGTCCCCTCATGATCTCAAGGGGATCTCTCCATCACAAACACACCCTCTCTCCCTCCCATGCGTCCATGTTCTCCATGTGTCCCTCTCGACCTTTGTTCCTTGTTGGCCAGACCTCCATTGGACATGTGCTATAGGGGTGTCTCCCTCCGTTGCAAACAATCACGTACTAGCTATCTTCGTGTATCTCCTCACCTTGCTTTTCTATCTCGGAGATGCATACGTGATATGTTTGCATAAGAAATGAAAAAACACACACTCTCTCTAATTTATCGTTTGTTGTCCCTTTCTCTTTCACACATATACTCTTTTTGCACACTCACTCATTCTCCTTCAGACGCACTTGATCTCTCTCGACTTAGGCACTCTCTTCGGTCCATAGCATGGAGATTTATTGAAAAGTCAAACATCACAAAGTTTGACCATGTACGTGGAGAAAAACATTTACATCTAGAACGGCAAACATATACCATTAGATTCATCATGAGATGTAGTTTCATATGATGTATCTTTGGTATTGTAGATATAAATAACATTTGCATAAACCTGATCAATGTTTCCAAAGTTCGACTTCTAAAAAGTTTTACATTCACTGCATTATCGAGCGGATGGAATATCTCTTTCCCCCTCTCAGCTATCTGACGCAACACTCAGCCTTATTGGGGTTCATCTGTCTCTCTCAAACTTTATATCTCCCTGGTTCACACATAAACATGTCTCACTCGCGCTACATATACACCCATCCAACACTCACCGCCCTTGTTCTCTCTCTATGTGACACGCACCCCCCTAAGTACCATAATCCCTCACTCCATCATAGGCACACGCTCTCCCCCCTAAGTATGATTATCTCTCACTAGCCGTAAGGAACACACATATTGTCTCCTTCCATCCATACGTCTATCCCGATATCTATCGGGGTATCTTCTATCGCGCACACACCTTGTCACTCGATCTCCCACCCATGTAGTCCCATCACGATCTCCAGGGGATCTCTATATCACAAACATACACTCTCTCCTCCCCATGTCTATATTTTCTCCGTATGTCTCTCTCTACCTCTCTCCCTTGCTGGTCAGACCCCTGTTGGCCACGTGCTAGGGGTCTTTCTCTCTCGGTTGCAAACAACCACACACTATCTCCTCACCTTGCTTCCGTTGTCGAAGATGCATGTGTGATATGTTTGCATAAGACAAACACACCTTTTCTCTACTTTTATCGTGTGTTGTCCATGTCTCTTTCACACACGCACACACACTTTTTTCACTCACTCTTTCTATTTCACACACACACACACTCTCTCTAGTTAGGAACTCTCTCACGTCCATAAACATATTGTTGGGGATATTACTGTTGGGCATAAACCGGCCAGGAGAGGCCGGATTATCCCCATAATGAGTTATTATATTTGAGGCCCATGAAGACAGAGACGGTGGCGCTTTATGAAGGCCCAGGGCCCAAAGGTGGATTAAGCCTGTAGACAAAAACCGCCATTGGTATGTAAACTTGTGCTATAAGTTAGAAAGAGTAGAGACCGAGCTGGGCACGTTTATGAGCCGTCCTCGGGATTCTGTAAACCGACAGGCGTCAACCTATGTATATAAAGGGACGATCCGGCTGCGGTTTAGGGACAACAAACAATAACTCGAGAGCCAGAAAAGCGGATTCACTCCCTGGTCATCGAAACCCAAGCAATCCCATCACAACTGGATGTAGGCTTTTACCTTCGCCGTAAGGGGCCGAACCAGTATAATTCCTTGCGCCCCTTGTCCCTTTAACCCCTTTAAGCTAACCCGTCACGATGGCCCCATGACGAAGTCCTTTCACGAGGACATATGCCGTCACAATTCCATGATAGTTGGCGCCCACCGTGGGGCTATCGCAAGATGTTTTCTTGCTCTTGAAGGGTAGCTTCGAAGGACTCAAGGGATACGCTGTGGCCCAGATGACCAACAGTCGTCGCGGCAAGCTCTACATCGACGATGCAGGCTGGGCCCCCGAGGCCGGCTCGATCGAGTATGGATACTGGGTCCCCTTTGGCGGAATACACGTCTTCATTGGCAAGATCGGTGAATCGGGCCCTGAGCCGGACGTGTGCACCGACATCATCAAGACGACTCAGCGTGCAAGACCTGCCCGCGTTCAGCATGCCGCGAAGCATGCCTTTATGGGAGTCATTCACGGATCGGAATCTGAGGATAGATCCATATCTGGTGGCGAAACCGTTGTTTACTCTGATGACGAGTCTTCAACCGGAGAAACCGAGTCGCTGTATCAGCTGCATGATGGCCGGATTAGCGGTGGTTCCGAGGGCTACAATATTCTGGACCTCCTTGAACCGCCGAGCCAAGTTTCGATATTCATGGACGGTACACAATTGGTGCAACATTCTTCTACCGCCGCAGCGGTGATTTCCGGTTCAGCAGCGGTAACGCCAGCCAGAGCAGGGGGCTCTACACCACCACCGGCTCAGGTTTTGTCCGATTTGTTCGACACTTTGGCAATGTTGCTAGCAGCGAAGGTTGACGCGGCAAACCGGGATCATCATAACATAGAGATTGCAAAGGTGAAAGATCAGATAGCTGAAGCTAAGGTGGATCTGGCAGTGGAGGACACCAGGATGGCCGCTGAGCGGGCCGAATTAGAGGCACAAGCCTATCAGCTTATGCTGGACCAAAGTCCGTTAGAAGATGTCATGAGGAGAAGGTACCGATCTCACCTGCCGCCGGTTTACGAGGGAAGAAACCTCTTTAACACGCCAGGAGCAGGCACCAGTAACCAGCCAATGGTAAACCGGGCAGAGGCACCTGGGACAGGGGCGCCGGTTCAGCCGCATGTGATGGATCCGCCCCCTCAGACTTGTCAGAACGATGTCCCATCATGGCATGTCTCAACGCCTCTGGGTCATTACTCTAACCCGTTGGATAACATCGTTGCCGCCGCTTCGCGATTGATAGCTCTCTCGATCGATGGCGAGTCCCCAGTAGCAGTTGAGACACGGCGGGCTAGGGAGCTCCTTTAGACGGCCTTGACCCAGCAGCAGGCCTATTCATATATCCGTGAAAGGATTCATTCTACTCCCCGCCCGAGCCAGAGTTACAACAGGCATATGGATGAACCGGCCATATCAAGCAGTGTGCGGAGTCGTAATCCGCCCCGTGGCCATAACCCGGCGGGTGGCGGTGGTGATGCTCAGGATGTGGTGGATCGCACTAGGGCACATCGAGAGGCTGAGTTAGCGGCGCAGCATGAAGCCTGCCAACTTACTCCGGTTCGTCCAACAACGTCGGTGGAACCAGGGGTTACCTCTAGTTCTTTGGGGGTACCGTGTCTCATCCCAGCGCTGTGTAATGTATGGCTGCCCAAGAATTTCAAAGGCCCGCGTAAGGTGCCGAATTACACTGCCGATTTATCCCCCGAGTCATGGGTTGAAAGCTATGAGATGGCAATGGAGACGCTGGACGTGGATGATGCGGCGTGTTCAAAATACTTTACCATGATGTTGGAGGGAACAACTCGCACATGGTTGAAAAACCTGCCGGCTAACTCCATTGGGTCGTGGGCCGAGTTAAGGGCCCAGTTTATCCAGAATTTCAAGGATACGTGCAAGCAGCCCATGTCAATTGTGGACTTAGCTGCCTGTGTCCAGGAGGAAGGAGAGTCAACAACCCGTTGGGTGCACCGGGTTTCGGAGATTTTGCATTCATTAGACCGCATCAACGCTGATACAACAGTTTTAACATTGGAAGGCAATCTCCGGTTTGCACCTCTAAAGTTGAAGTTGGGACGGCTCAAACGTCATTGCAATGACATGGGAACACCTTTGGCAGGTCTGGTGAAGTATGCCAACTCTGATAGTACCAAGGACCCCGTGTCTGACAACGACAAGAAAGGGAAGGGAAAGAAGAGCGGCAGCACCAAAGGGCAGCAACATAACCCGGCGGGTCACGGAAACAGCGGTAAGCGTAAAGCAGATAGCAGTTTAGATTTTGTGGCTAATACCAACGCGCAGGACAAAGGCCAACGTCGTAAGGGTAAACCGCCCCCGCGTGGTGGAGTACCAAGTCCCAATCCGGAGCGCCTGTCTCGCCTATTAAACCAGCCTTGCCCGAAGCACGGGTCGCGGGATAAGCCAGCCCCACACCTCTAGAAGGATTTTTATATTATGCAAGAATTCAAAAATTCAGATTTTTTCGGTATGATCATGGACCGGGTGGTGGTTCAGGCCCCGGATCTCATAGGCCGGGTTATGGTGGAGGCAGTTCCGGTTCAAGTTTTCACGGTAATCAGAGTGGACATGGCAATCAAGGCAATCAGAGCAACCAAGGTGGTTATAATCATCAGGGGGTCAGCAGCAACAACAGCAGTCGGGTTACCAGAGCAACCTGAAGCAATTGAATAGTGGGCAGTACCATGTCTTCACCACAAGTTTGTGAAAGCGCGATCAAAAGCTTCATAAAGGGGCAGTGAACTATGTTGAACCGGCGGTGCCCCGTTACTTGCGCTGGTATGAACAGCCCATTGTGTGGAGTTGGGAGGATCATCCACCTCGGGTGGATCACCCAGGTCATCTGGCATTAGTGGTGGCA
The DNA here is from genome assembly GCA_034509565.1 of Triticum monococcum. Lineage (NCBI taxonomy): Eukaryota > Viridiplantae > Streptophyta > Magnoliopsida > Poales > Poaceae > Triticum > Triticum monococcum. The sequence goes on from CM067842.1 coordinate 152,360,716, forward strand.
CCTTAGGTTGGAGGATACAAGTTCACCAAGGTACTCATGGATGGAGGAAGTAGTATCAATATACTTTATTATGAAACCTTCCGTCGCATGGGGTTAACAGATAAGAATCTTAAACCATCAAACACTGTTTTTCATGGTGTGGTGCGTGGTAAATCAGCGTATCCTGTTGGGAAGATAGCTATGTAGGTGGCTTTTGGAGATGATCATAACTCGAGATCATAAACATTAAGCTTTGAAGTGCGAAAGATCAATAGCCCATATCATGCCCTGTTTGGACGGCCGGCTTATGCCAAGTTCATGGCAAGGCCCTGTTATGTTTATCTGCAACTCAAGATGCCGGGTCACAAGGGAACCATCACGGTACATGGAAGCCGTAAGATCGCTTAGGAATGTGAAGAAGGTGATGCGGCTTATGCTGAGTCAGTTTGTGCAACAGAAAAGTTGAAGTTCTACAAGGACAATGTTGATCCGGCAGATATGACTTCATTGAAGAAACCAACTACAGAGCATGATCTGGCCTTAAAGTTTAAATCGGCTGATGAGACTAAGCTGGTTGATTTTGTTCCTGGCGATTCATCTCAATAGTTTAGTATCAGTGCTAACTTGCATCCGAAATAGGAAAGTGATGACCCACAAGTATAGGGGATCTGTCGTAGTCCTTTCGATAAGTAAGAGTGTTGAACCCAACGAGGAGCAGAAGGAAATGATAAGCGGTTTCCAGCAAGGTATTCTCTACAAGTATTGAAATAAGTGGTAACAGATGTTTTGTGATAGGATAATTTGTAACGAGCAACAAGTAACAAAAGTAAATAAAGTGCAGCAAGGTGCCCAATCCTTTTTGTAGCAAAGGACAAGCCTGGACAAACTCTTATATAGAGAAGAGCGCTCCCGAGGACACATGGGAATATCGTCAAGCTAGTTTTCATCGTGTTCATATGGTTCACGTTTGGTACTTTGATAATTTGGTATGTGGGTGGACCAGTGCTTGGGTGCTGTCCTTACTTGGACAAGCATCCCACTTATGATTAACCTCTATTGCAAGCATCCATAACTACAACAAAAGTATTATGGTAAACCTAACCATACCATGAAACATATGGATCCAAATCAGCCCCTTATGAAGCAACGCATAAACTAGGGTTTAAGCTTCTGTCACTCTAGCAACCCATCATCTACTTATTACTTCCCAATGCCTTCCTCTAGGCCCAAACAATGGTGAAGTGTCACGTAGTCGACGTTCACATAACACCACTAGAGGAGAGACAACATACATCTCATCAAAATATCGAACGAATACCAAATTCACATGACTACTAATAGCAAGACTTCTCCCATGTCCTCAGGAACAAAAGTAACTACTCACAAAGCATAAACATGTTCATAATGAAAGGGGTATTAATATGCATATAGGATCTGAACATATGATCTTCCACCAATTAAACCAACTAGCATCAACTACAAGGAGTAATTAACACTACTAGCAACCTATTGGCACCAATCCCGGACTTGGAGACAAGAATTGGATACAAGAGATGAACTAGGGTTTTGAGATGAGATGGTGCTGATGAAGATGTTGATGGAGATTATCCTCTCCCGATGAGAGGAGCGTTGGTGATGACGATGGCGATGATTTCCCCCTCCCGGAGGGAAGTTTCCCTGGCAGAACAGCTCTGTCGGATCCCTGGATTGATTCTGCCAAGGTTCCGCCTCATGGCGGCGGAGTTTCGTCCGAGAAGATGGATTCTTATTTTTCCCATTGAAAAACTTCATATAGTAGAAGATGGCCACCGGAGGGCCACCAGGGGGCCCACGAGGTAGGGGGCGCGCCCAGGGGGTAGGGCGCGCCCCCACCCTCGTGGGCAGGGTGTGCCCCCCTGGTATATCTCTTCCGCTGAGTATTTGTTATATATTCTGAAAACGTCTTACGTGAAGTTTCAGGACTTTTGGATCTGTGCAGAATTGGTCTCTAATATTTGCTCCTTTTCCAGCCCAGAATCCCAGCTGTTGGCATTCTCCCTCTTTGTGTAAACCTTGTAAAATAAGAGAAAATAGGCATAAGTATTGTGACATAATGTGTAATAACAGCCCATAATGCAATAAATATCGATATAAGAACATGATGCAAAATGGACGTATCAACTCCCCCAAACTTAGACCTCGCTTGTTCTCAAGCGAAAGCCGAAATCGAAAAATATGTGCACATGCTTAGAGATAGAGGTGTCGATAAAAATAAAATACGGACATGAGGGCATCATGATCATTCTTAGAACATCAACTTTGTAACATCCCAAATTTTCAATTTGGAATGTTATACATTAGATCATCATGCATATCATATTTTATTTGCTTTTGATTTTGATCCTAGAAAATCCTAAGCCACTCAAGGACCCACGGAGAGAGTTGGGGATTTCGTTATTTACGTATTTGAGTTTTCTCAAATTATGTAAACAGGATCATTTGATCTTATTTATTTTATCATCAATTATTTCTATTACAACAATATGAGAGAGGGAATAAAATGACTTTCCCAAAATATAGAAATATTGAGGATTTAATAAAAAAATCAAATAAGATTTATTTCGGAGTTTTTCGGTATTTTTATTTGAATTTAGGAAAAATGCGCGTTTTTCAAAGTAGTAGTTTGGGCCCAAATAAATTTCACTTTATCGGGCTTGATTTTAGGAACCCGGCAAAATTTATTTCGCGATTTTTGGAGTCCGTTTAGTATTTCTTTTTATTTTTCTTCCGAGCGGAATTATTTAAAAAAACGGAAACCGACTCCGGGCCGTACCTGAGCGAGACACCGCCCGGGGCAGCCTTTATATACCGAGCGCCCGAGCCCCAAAGCACCCCAGCCCACCCCGCCGCCAGCCGCTGCCGTCTCGCCGGAGCAGCGCGCCTTTCGAGGTATCCCAACATGTCTCGATTTCCATGCAGAAAAAGAAAGAGAGAGGAAAAAAATTTCTTTTTCTTTTCTGTTCGTCGCTTGTCTTTTTCGTCGGATTTTCCGCGGTTATTTTTTGATCATGATTTCTGATCCGATTTTCGTTTTAGTATAACTTTTCGCTCATTTATCGGAATCTGGCAATTCAAGCGCCTAGAGTTTCGTCTCGAAACCCTCTTTCCGAATAATCAATTTAAACAAGTTTTTGCTACAGTAAAATTTGACCTAGATCCAGATTGCTAGATCAAAGTCGTTTTCTTTCGCCGTTTGATTTCTTTTGCTTTGTTCGATTGGATTCTTTTTGCAAACCAGGGTTCTTAAGTTGAACTTTCTGGTTAGATATTCTATTTGAGTTTTACCTGTGCACTAGATGAGTGCTTACTGTATGCTTGTTTGTTTGTCTGCGATAGAATACCCGGAGTGCGCCGCCTGTTACTTCGAATCTCTAGGTTTCGCGGATCATCAGCAAGGCAAGTAACACTTTGATCATACCTTTTCTACAACCCAGTTTTATTGCATTTGATCAATATTCACACATTGCATGATTAGGATCTAATTAAATTGTGGGATGGGAAGTAGATGAGGTAGTACCTATTACCTGTTTATTATGAAACCTTTGGGAGTTGCTTCTACGTTTGCTCATTATGCCATGCTATGCTAGTAGACGTGGATTGGGTGAGTGATATCCATGACAGATGTGAGTTTGATAAATTTGAATGGTTTATTTAAGGTGGCAACTTAAATACACATCTGGGGTGGATTGAGGCACCTGGTTTCTATCAGGACTTGCCTGTTTTCTTTTGGACCGCCACCCAGGCTCAAACGGATCATGAGATTATTCATACTAGAAACTTCCGTGTGCAGCCACAAGCCATTATGGGCTCTGGCATAGTTGATTAAGTTGTGCGAACTCTTACAGTGGTAGACTAGCAGATGTAGGGCATGTAGGTGGTACGATCTACCCGATCGTAAGGTGCTAGCGCTTCTGAAAGGCTATGTCTCGGTCATCCGTTTCTCAAACACCATGTAGTGCGAGAAATCCAACGGAGGCGATCGAGTCTTGTGGGGAAAAGTGCGCAAATCTCTGCAGAGGGTAATAAACTAATCATGGTTAGCCGTGTCCCCGGTTATGGACATCTTGAGTATCTGGTACTTGGATTATCATGTGAATCTCAACATGTTACTCTAACATTAATTTTGATGGCTTTGTTTAATGATGATTTTTAATTGGGATTGAGGATGCTGTCAACCATTCTCAATGTTTAACAACCACCATAATAGTAAATAAACTTATTCCTTTGAAGTAGGGAAAAATTGGCTTTACGCAAAAACTATAACCATAGAGCTTTACACCAGCCAAATATGCATATAGTATAGTTGTTGCATTTCATTACTCTCTATGTGTAACCTTGCCAGCATATTCCATGTGCTGACCCGTTTTCGGGCTGCAACGTTAATGTTGCAGACTTTTCAGATGACGATTAAGGAGTTTTAGGTCGTGGTTCTATACTCAGTGATGTCGTTGGAGTTGATGGGCTCACTTATCTTCCAAGCCTTCCACTGTTATCGTTATTAGATGGCCTTAAGCCATATTCATTGTAATGAGTTCTCTTTTGAGACATCCGATGTAATAAGTGTGTGATTGCTACTCTGCTATAAATCCTCCGGGTACTGTGTGGTGTCAGCATTACTGATCCAGGGATGACACCGGAGCACAGAGATCAGACTGTTTGAGGTCTGGTCGCTACAGAGATGGTATCAGAGCACACGCTGACTGTAGGACACGACCACTAAGCTAAAAGACCTAGATCACTATTCACTCTCTTTCTCTTCTGACTTCTCATCTTTTCTACTCTTTAGGATGGCCGATGCGAGGAACAAGTTCACACAACCATATGAAGATACACCCTTTGGACGCCACTTGAAGGAAGTCACTAGATACCTGAACATAGGAGTATCAAGCTTCACAGGAACCTACAACGCCACTTTACCCGAAGAAGAGCGCTGGATGATTCAAGTTCAAGTTCCAGGAAGGACGTTCATGCCCGTCACTGAGCCCATAGAGTTTTCTTTTGATGCACCAACTTGGAGTCTAGGAAAGAGTATGGCAGCTCACATCACCATGGGACGCATTGGAGAAGTCTACCGCAAGGATCTCAAGGATACTATCTACCAAATTTGCGGACGCCGAGATGAACAATGGGAGATGATCAGCACCAGGAAGGATAGATCAATTGCAGCTTTTATCCAGGAGTTAAACCAGCACATTCGACGACAGGAGAATCAGATGTGCGCTAACATGATAGATCTGAAGAAGGCTAAGACTAGAATCAAGGAACTGGAGGAAGAACTCAAGGCTACACGTGAAGGTTATGAAGAAGAAATTGAACTATTGGTGGAGAAGAATGACGAGTTGATCAAGAAGATTGGAATATTTATGGGAGACCCAACACCAGTAGATGAAGACGAAGAACCCAAGGAGATTAGCCCGGAAGACTACATCATCATCGACGGCACCGACTCGGAAGCAGATAGTAGCGATGACACCTATGTTGATGAAGCTGGAGCCGATATCATGGAGTCTACAACCATAGAATATTTCTAGTAGACCACCTCACCAGTAGTAGTAGTCCACCATGTAAATTTAGTAGTCCGAGCACCTTTGCGATAGCTAGATCGATTGTATGCCTTTGTTTGATTGAATGAAGTGAATTGTGTGCTTTTGCCTCATGTGCATATGGGTAGTGTTTTCTCTTTAGACCCCCTCTATTCTTATATCTCATCTTTTCTAAACCCTCAGATGCCCCCAAGACGTGACCCCGGATTTGCCTTTCCGCCGGAGCTCACCCAGATGATCCAGCAGCAGAACACCTTGATGCAGTTGCTAGTTCAGAATCAGAACCAGGGGAACAACAACAACCCACCACCACCACCACCTGTTGACCACTTAGCCCGTTTTCTTAGGCTGAATCCGCCGGTGTTTTCAAGTAGCACCGAGCCGATAGTAGCAGATGATTGGCTCCGCAAGATAGCTAGGGAGTTGACCACAGCAGGATGCACAGATGCGGAGAAGGTGAAGTTTGCCGCACATTAGTTAGAAGGACCCGCAACATCATGGTGGGAGAATTTCACAGCCACCTTCCCAGTTGACACTATCACATGGGACCAGTTTCAGCAGGCTTTTCGTACTGCCCATGTTTCATCAGGAGCAATGGCCATGAAGAAGCGTGAGTTTTATAACTTGCGCCAAGGAGGACAGACAGTTGGCCAGTATGTGGAGGAGTTTAGTAAGCTAGCACGTTATGCCCTAGATGACGTTGTTATGGATGCAGCTAAGCAGGAGAAATTCCTAGAAGGACTGAATGATGAATTGAGTATGCAGTTGATGGTAGCCACCTTCAACAACTACCAGGAGTTGGGAGATCGTTCTCTTATGATTGAAGGGAAGCAGCAGCAAATTGAGAACCGCAAGAGGAAGTATGGACAAGGAAAGTATAATTCAGGAGCTCAGCAGAAGCCACGTTTTACCCCTAGACCGGGAGGACATTTTCAGCATACCCATGGAGTAGGTAGCTCGCACAATCACAATGGCACCAAGAATGGTAATGGGAATGGAGGAAGCAATGGACAGAACCACAGCACTCCATCAACCCCAGCCAAGAAGGACTTGAGCCACGCCACTTGCTATAAGTGTTCGAAGCCAGGACATTATGCAAATGAATGTCCTGAAGGCCAAAACAGTAATGGAAGCTCTGGAAAGAAGCCAAACCCTTTCAACAGGGGACAGGTGAACCACGTTAGTGTGGAGGAGGTTGAAGCTCAACCCGATGCAGTAATAGGTAAGTTTTTGGTTAAGTCATTTACTTCACTCGTTCTTTTTGATACTGGTGCATCGCATTCATACATATCAAGGGGATTTGTGGATAAGTATAACCTACCAACCCAAGCCCTTAGGTCACCCATGTTAGTAACCTCGCCAGGAGCAGAGTATGTGGCTAGTCTATGGTGTGATCGGTTACCATTAAGGATTGGTAACTATGTTTTTCCCTCAGACCTAATAGTATTGGAATCTCAAGGATTGGATGTGATATTAGGCATGGATTGGTTATCAAAGTATGAAGGGAATATTGAGTGTGCTAGTAAGTCAATTTTGCTTACCACACCAGAAGGGAGAAGGATCAAGTATGTATCCCGGCATGTGCCAAAAAGGACACAAGTAAATTGCCTAACAGGAGTTGTGCAAGAGGAAGTACCAGTGGTAAGGGATTTTCCTGATGTATTTCCAGAAGAGTTCCCAGGCATGCCACCGGATAGAGATATTGAGTTCTTGATTGAGCTATTGCCAGGCACTGGGCCAATATCAAAGAGACCATATAGGATGCCAACAAAGGATTTGGTGGAAATTAAGAAGCGGATTAAGGAGTTACTGGATAAGGGATATATTCGCCCAAGTTCTTCGCCTTGGGGATCACCAGTACTTCTAGTGGAGAAGAAGGATGGATCGTTAAGAATGGTTGTTGACTATCGAGGATTGAACGAAGTAACAATCAAAAAACAAGTACCCACTACCAATGATCAATGATCTGTTTGATCGATTGCAAGGAGCTAAAGTGTTTTCCAAGATCGATTTGCGATCGGGGTACCATCAGTTGAAGATTCGAGAACAGGATATTCCGAAGACAACTTTTACCACCAGGTATGGGCTGTATGAGTATACCGTTATGTCATTTGGACTGACTAACGCGCCTGCCTATTTTATGAACATGATGAACAAAGTGTTTATGGAGTTTTGGATAAGTTCGTTGTAGTGTTCATCGATGATATCCTGGTTTATTCAAAGAATGAAGAGGGACATAAGGAGCATCTGCGTTTGGTACTTGGGAAGCTCAGAGAACATCAATTATATGCCAAGTTCAGCAAATGTGAGTTGTGGTTGAAGGAAGTAGGATTCCTCGGACATGTTATATCTGGAGAAGGTATAGCAGTAGATCCCACTAAAGTTGATACCGTGACCAAGTGGGAAGCACCAACAACAGTTGGAGAGATCCGGAGTTTTCTTGGACTCGCAGGATACTACATAAGATTTATTGAGAACTTTTCAAAGATTGCGAAGCCTATGACAGAGTTGTTGAAGAAGGATACTAAGTTCAAATGGACTGAGGAGTGTGAGGCTAGTTTCCAGGAGTTGAAGAAACGTTTGGTTACTTCACCAGTATTGATTTTGCTAGATTAGACCAAGGATTATGAGGTGTATTGCGACGCTTCACGTCGAGGACTTGGAGCAGTGCTTATGCAGGAAGGGAGAGTTGTTTCGTATGCTTCACGACAACTGAAGCCTCACGAATTGAATTATGCCACACATGATTTGGAGTTAGCAGCCGTAGTGCATGCATTGAAGGCATGGAGACATTTTCTCATTGGAAATCATTGTGAGGTGTACACGGATCACAAGAGTTTGAAGTACATTTTCACGGAGAAGGAGTTGAATCTCAGACAAAGGAGATGGTTGGAGCTCATCAAAGATTATGATATGAGATTGCATTACCATCCCGGAAAAGCTAATGTAGTAGCTGACGCATTAAGCCGTAAGAGCCATGTCAATACGTTAATGACAGGAGGAATACCCAAGGAGTTAGCAGAAAACCTTCGTGAGCTATGTTTGGAGATAGTTCCAAGAGGCTATGTGGCAGCATTGGAGATTTAGTCAACATTGATGGATAAAATCAGAGAAGCTCAGAAATCTGACAAGGAGATTGCTTCTATAAAGGAGAAACTAAGCAAAGGAAAAGCTAAAGGATTTCGTGAGGATGAGCATGATACCCTATGGTTTGAAGACCGTGTTTATGTGCCCAATGACCCGGAGATCAGAAAGTTGATTTTGCGAGAGGCTCATGATTCACCGTATTCGATTCACCCAGGGAATACCAAGATGTATTTGGATTTGAAGGATATTTTCTGGTGGACTGGAATGAAGAAGGATATTGCGGAGTATGTAGCAGTTTGTGACGTATGTCAGAGAGTAAAGGCAGAGCATCAGAAGCCAGCAGGATTGTTGCAACCATTGCCAATACCCGAATGGAAGTGGGATAAGATAGGCATGGATTTTATCACGGGATTACCAAGGACTCGTTCAGGCTATGACTCGATTTGGGTTGTAGTTGATCGATTGACGAAAGTAGCTCATTTCATCCTAGTAAAGACCACTTACACCAGTGCTAAGTTGGCAAAGATATACATGACCAGGATCGTATGTTTGCATGGAGTTCCGAGGAGTATCGTATCAGATAGAGGAACCCAGTTTATCTCAAAGTTCTGGAAGCAGTTGCATGAGACTTTGGGTACTAGGCTAGAATTTAGTACAACTTTTTGTCCGCAGGCAGATGGACAGACCGAGAGAGTCAATCAGATTTTGGAGGATATGCTAAGAGCTTGTGCGCTAGATTATGGATCTAGTTGGGACGATAATTTGCCATATGCAGAGTTCTCTTACAATAATAGCTATCAGACCAGTTTGAAGATGGCCCTTTCGAAGCTTTATACGGAAGGAGGTGCAGGACACCGTTGTCATGGGACGAAGTTGGAGACCGCCAGTTGTTTGGACCAGATCTGATTACAGAGTCTGAACAGAAGGTGAAGTTGATTCGCGATAGGCTCAAGGTAGCCCAGTCCAGGCAGAAGAGCTACGCAGATTCTAAAGGCAAGAAGACAGTTTACGAAGTCGGAGATAGAGCGTATCTTCGAGTATCCCCGCTTCAAGGGATTAAGCGTTTTGGAGTTAAAGGGAAGTTAGCGCCACGATTTGTAGGACCATATCGAGTTTTGGAGCGTATGGGAGAAGTGGCCTACAAGTTGGAATTGCCAGAAGGATTGTCAGGAGTTCATGATGTGTTCCATGTTTCTCAGTTGAAGAAGTGTCACGCGGAGATGGCTGACATACCTTTGAGAGATACAGTGCCATTGGAAGCAATTCAGTTGGATAACGATTTGACCTACGAGGAGAAACCAGTCAAGATTCTCGAGTTTGCCAGCCGAGTTACTCGCAGTAAGGTTATCAAGTTTTGCAAAGTTCAGTGGAGCCACCACACGAAGAATGAAGCCACCTGGGAGCGAGAGGAAGATTTGCTCAAAGACCACCCTCACCTATTTTCTAGCCAACCCGAATCTCGAGGGCGAGATTCATCTTAAGGGGGGTAGGTTTGTAACATCCCAAATTTTCAATTTGGAATGTTATACATTAGATCATCATGCATATCATATTTTACTTGCTTTTGATTTTGATCCTAGAAAATCCTAAGCAACTCAAGGACCCACGGAGAGAGTTGGGGATTTCGTTATTTACGTATCTGAGTTTTCTCAAATTATGTAAACAGGATCATTTGATTTTATTTATTTTATCATCAATTATTTCTATTACAACAATATGAGAGAGGGAATAAAATGACTTTCCCAAAATATAGAAATATTGAGGATTTAATAAAAAAATCAAATAAGATTTATTTCGGAGTTTTAAGGTATTTTTATTTGAATTTAGGAAAAATGCGCGTTTTTCAAAGTTGTAGTTTGGGCCCAAATAAATGTTCACTTTATCGGGCTTGATTTTAGGAACCCGGCAAAATTTATTTCGCGATTTTTGGAGTCCGTTTAGTATTTCTTTTTATTTTTCTTTCGAGCAGAATTATTTTAAAAAAACGAAAAGCGACTCCGGGCCGTACCCGAGCGGGACACCGCCCGGGGCAGCCTTTATATACCGAGCGCCCGAGCCTCAGAGCATCCCAGCCCACCCCAGCCCACCCCGCCGCCAGCTGCCGCCGCTGCCGCCGCCAGCCGCCGCCGTCTCGCCGGAGTAGCGCGCCTTTCGAGGTATCCCGACGTGTCTCGATTTCCGTGCAGAAAAAAAGAGAGACGAAAAAAATTTCTTTTTCTTTTCTGTTCGTCGCTTGTCTTTTTCGTCGGATTTTCCGCGGTTATTTTCTGATCGCGATTTCTGATCCGATTTTCGTTTTAGTATAACTTTTCGCTCGTTTATCGGAATCAGGCGATTCAAGCGCCTGGAGTTTCGTCTCGAAACCCTCTTTCCGAATAATCAACTTAAACAAGTTTTTGCTACAGTAAAATTTGACCTAGATCCAGATTGCTAGAACGAAGTTGTTTTCTTTCGCCGTTTGATTTCTTTTGCTTTGTTCGATTGGATTCTTTTTGCAAACCAGGGTTCTTAAGTTGAACTTTCTGGTTAGATCTTCTATTTGAGTTTTACCAGTGCATTAGATGAGTGCTTACTGTATGCTTGTTTGTTTGTCTGCGATAGAATACCCGGAGTGCGCCGCCTGTTACTTCGAATCTCTAGGTTTCGCGGATCATCACCAAGGCAAGTAACACTTTGATCATACCTTTTCTACAACCCAGTTTTATTGCATTAGATCAATCTTCACACATTGCATGATTAGGATCTAATTAAATTGTGGGATGGGAAGTAGATGAGGTAGTACCTATTACCTGTTTATTATGAAACCTTTGGGAGTTGCTTCTACGTTTGCTTATTATGCCATGCTATGCTAGTAGATGTGGATTGGGTGAGTGATATCCATGACATATGTGAGTTTGATAAATTTTAATGGTTTATTTAAGGTGGCAACTTAAATACACATCTAGGTGGATTGAGGCACCTGGTTTCTATCAGGACTTGCCTGTTTTCTTTTGGACCGCCACCCAAGATCAAAGGGATCATGAGATTATTCATACTAGAAACTTCCGTGTGCAGCCCCAAGCCATTATGGGCTCTCGCATAGTTGATTAAGTTATGTGAACTCTTACAGTGGTAGACTAGAAGATGTAGGGGATGTAGGTGGTACGGTCTACCCGATCGGAAGGTGCTAGCGCTTCTGAAAGGCTATGTCTCGGTCATCCGTTTCTCAAACACCATGTAGTGCGAGAAATCCAACGGAGGCGATCGAGTCTTGTGGGGAAAAGTGCGCAAACCTCTGCAGAGGGTAATAAACTAATCATGGTTAGCCGTGTCCCCGGTTATGGACATCTTGAGTATCTGGTACTTGGATTATCATGTGAATCTCAACATGTTACTCTAACATTAATTTTGATGGGTTTGTTTAATGATGAGTTTTAATTGGGATTGAGGATGCTGTCAACCATTCTCAATGTTTAACAACCACCATAATAGTAAATAAATTTATTCCTTTGAAGTAGGGAAAAATTGGCTTTACGCAAAAACTGTAACCATAGAGCTTTACACCAGCCAAATATGCATATAGTATAGCTGTTGCATTTCATTACTCTCTATGTGTAACCTTGCCAGCATATTCCATGTGCTGACCCGTTTTCGGGCTGCAACGTTAATGTTGCAGACTTTTCAGACAACGATTAAGGAGTTTTAGGTCGTGGTTCTATACTCAGTGATGCCGTTGGAGTTGATGGACTCACTTATCTTCCAAGCCTTCCGCTGTTATCGTTATTAGATGGCCTTAAGCCATATTTATTGTAATGAGTTCTCTTTTGAGACATCGATGTAATAAGTGTGTGATTGCTACTGTGCTATAAATCCTCCGAGTACTGTGTGGTGTCAGCATTACTGATCCAGGGATGACACCGGAGCACAGAGATCAGACTGTTTGAGGTCTGGTCGCTACAAACTTATATAATTTTTGTCATATAATCTCTTATGCTAGAGTAATAATTCAATCAAATTTTCAAGTATGAATCGTAAACTTCATTGAAAACTAACAAACTATAATATCAGTCATTGGAGAAATTGCAATTTATCATAACATAAGAAAGAGTCAATGTATAAGAGCTTTTCAGCAAGTCCACATACTCAACTATCATATAATCTTTCACAATTGCTGACACTCATGCAATAGTTATGGGTATGGAGTTTTAATCGGACACAAAGAAAGATAGGGGCTTATAGTTTTGCCTCCCAACGTTTTACCTCAGGGGTAATGTCAACAATAATAGTTCATGAAAACTCACATCCAATTAGCCATATATACCAGGATCTTTCCAACATACTGTGCTTGCCAAATGATAAAATGTAAAAAGGAAGGGTGAAGATCACCATGACTCTTATGTAAGGTAGGAAGTGAAAGTAAAAGATAGGCCCTTTGCAGAGGGAAGCAGAGGTTGTCATGCGCTTTTATAGTTGGATGCACAAAATCTTAAGGTGAATGAACGTCACTTTATATTGCCACTTGTGATATGGACCTTTATTATACAGTCTGTTGCTTTTATTTCTTCCATATCACACGATTGTATAAAGCTTATTTTCTCCCACACTAATAAGTCATACATATTTAGAGAGCAATTTTTATTGCTTGCACCGATGACAACTTAGTTGGAAGATCTTACTCAATCCATAGGTAGGTATGGTGGACTCTCATGACAAAATTGGTTTAAGGGTATTTGGAAGCACAAGTAGTATCTCTACTTGGTGCAATGAATTATGCTAGCATGAGGGGGAACGGCAAGCTCAACATGTTGGAGGATCCAAGACAATATAATTTATCTCAGATGTAAGAAAACATAACCCATTATGTTGTCTTCCTTGTCCAACGTCAACTCTTTAACATGTCATATATTAATGAGTGCTCACAATCATAAAAGATGTCCAAGATAGTATATTTATATGTGAGGACCTCTCTTTCTTGATTACTTCCTATTAATTGCAACGATGACCAAAACTATATTTGTCAACCTTCAACAACTTTTATTCATCATACCTTTTCTATGTGAGCTCATTACACTCCATAAGATTCACATGATCTCTTTGCTTCTTTTTATACTTTCTCTTTTCTTTTATTCACTTAGGATCATGGCAAAATAATCAAGCCCTTGACTCAACACTAATCTTTATTATATATATAACTCACGGACTCGATTACATAGAGGGATCATAAAGCAAAACTCAAAACTAGATCATACTAAGAACTTTTATTCTACTAGATCAAGATATTACCAAAAGGATCGAACTAAGAAAAACAGTAAAGATAAAAGTGATGGTGATACGATACCGGGGCACTCCCCCAAGCTTGGCAATTGCCAAGGGGAGTGCCCATACCCGATACTCAATTCTTCTTTGTTGGTGAAGAAGGGGGAGTTGTTGATGTTGGATAGTCGCACATCGAGCGTAGGACATCTTCTAACTTGCGGATAATGCCCTTGAGTGCGATGATATCACTACAAAAAAATACACTTCCATGATGATACATGTTTGTCATAGTAGGTCACGTTTTTTGTCATGCATGTACATCCATGACAAATTTATGATAGAATCAAGATAGTCATACATGTGCTGTCATAGAAGTGTTCCATGACATTACCAAAATTATCATCACGGAAGTGTCCACTTCCATGACGATAAATCGCGCGTCACAGAAGTGCTTTCATCAAGGGTGACCGACACGTGGCATCCACCATAACGGAATTCCGTTAAGTTATCGGGTCAGGTTTTGGATCCGATAACCTGTTAATAGCCCCGACCAATGGGGATTTTCCACGTCTAAAATCATCATTGGCTAGAGGAAACACGTGTTGGCTCATCGTTGGGACAGATGTCATCCACTCACTAGACAGAAGGAGCCTATGATACGTTGACACGTGGCACGGCCCAACAGTGGCACATTCCTGTGAAAAGGCTGGCCCGTTTGACTTGGTCAAAAGCTGGCGGCCCGGCCCATGGAAAGCCTGTTAATGGCCTGTTCACATATAGCCCATTTACAACCCGCTAACCCAAGGCCTGTTACGCCCTATCCGAATTAGGCCCAATAGCGTCATCTGGGCCATCCAATATGATTCTAGCCCATTTTCATTTCTGGCCCATGTATAGCCCATGACGTCTTTCGGCCCATATGAGACCCTTTGTAACTCTTGGCCCATTAGCGGCCCGTGCTAAAACTGGCCCGTAATGAACAGTGTATTACTTTACACCCATTAACAGCCCGTGGTGAAACTTCCCGTAATGAACAGTGTATCATTTATACCCATTAACGGCCCATTATTCCATTGGGCCATTTCTAGCCCAAGTTAACTTTCGGCCTTCTGAGGGCCCATTTATTCTTGGGCTCATTTACAACATTCGGTTACTTATGGCCCGTTACTGTCATTTTCTACTTGTGGGCCAAATTCAGCCCATCATTACAGTCGGCCCGTTTGTGGACCGTTAGTCTGTTGGGCCATTTTCATAGCATCACCAAATACGGCCTATTAATGGCCCGTTATGGTCAGCCCATAAAACATACGATTTCCATTAAAGGCTCGTCTACGGCCCATTAAAGGCCCGTACAAGACCCATAAATGAGTCGGTGACCCATGGATCCTACGAGACGTAGAAGGCCCATGGATCCTATGAGACGTAGAAGGCCCATGGATTCTACGAGACGTAGAAGGCCCATGGATCCTATGAGATGTAGAAGGCCCATGGATCCGACGGCCCGTGAAGGGCCATGGTCGGGCGAGTTGGCCTCCGTTTGAACAATATAGCATATTCAAATAATTATCCTACTCAATACTATCACCTCTAAAAAGCATACACTATACAGCAAAGAGATCAAGGCATAGAAAGGTAGAATAATCCTACACTATACAATAAAGAAATTATAGCCGATTATACCCACTGGGCATTATGGTTCTGCACAGGTGATAATAAAGCATAAACAAATAGCAAATTACATACACTGGGCAAATACAGCTCATAGATCATGGAAGCACATCAACTTAACTCCATTTGAACTATAATCTCTTTAGAAAATAGGATTGGCCGGATTCAGATAGCACAAATTTCAGTCTACAAAATCTCCAATTCCTTCATGGTTACCTCAGTGTCTTGTTTCATTTTTTTTGACTCCTGCATCTAATACCTGCATGTCCAGTATCAACTTGTTGATTATACATTGACAATCATGTACACGTTGTCTTGCCACCTCTAGTTGATGCTCGAGAACATCAGCACCTTCCAATTCCAATCCATAATCAATCGGTAATGGCCATGCCGCACTGCTCGCAGATCTTTGTGTTGATGTCACTTCATCCTGAAATGTTTTTGTAAGTACACATGACTAGGGCAAAAATATAGTTACAATAGTGAAGTGAACAAGACACTATTTTGTACTACATGGCAAAATAGGACTAACAATAATGTTACACGTCACTTTAAAAAATGTTACACATCATGAAGCATAAGCAGGTGATATTTTAAAAATTATAAAAAAGATAGTCTGTGCAGCCTGCATACAGAAATCCCTCTTAGCTCACCAGAGGAGCATGATGTTGGGGCCCAATCGAAAACACAGAGAAGTTACAAATTTAGACATCACGTTGCGTCTAAGTAAGCAAGCAGTTGGCCATCCTGTGCCTCAATTAAAGTCTTAGGGAGCATAATGAACATCAAAGGGTTTCATACAAACATACTACAGCAGGCAAAACTATGCCATCATTAGTGTAGTATAAACTAGTTTGTGAGCCTCATGCAATAATAGTTGGTTAATAGACTTCAAAGCTTCAGGCACACTTCGGCAGAGTAATTAAATGGTAAGGCATTTAATTATGTCAACTAATAGTGATACAAGTACCGAACATTAGGCATGATTATTTGGGCATCTCATTAAATGAGGACAAATAAAGCAATTGAAAAGATAAAATTAACTATGCCTGAAACAAACAAGGAATTGAACTGTTGAGCTGCATACAGTGACTTAACTTAGCAGGTTGAAGAGGCTTAGCGCAGCTCCTACTTCTCTTGCAAGGCTCCTTCCTAACATCTTGTACTTGGAAATCCTCAATCTTATCTTCATTGCACCCCCTCTGCAAGGTGACACAAACTAATTACTCGTCTCCTTGGAAGATAAACATGCATACTTTCCAGTCTGTGAACACAAAAGGATGAGATTATAACAAAACAACACCACATAATGAAACATGCCGCATCTCTTGCACTTGCACACAATGAAATGAGCATTTACTATGTCTGCACTATGTAAAAACTAGGCATACCTTCGAACTGGATCTCCAGGTACTCTTGGAGAGCCTACCGTAGTGTGCAGCCAAACCTTTATGTCACCTATGAGTTAGACAAGGCCCCACTACAGCAGCCCTTAGTATTTAAATCGTTGGCAAGCTCTGTTAGAGTGTTAGGTCAAGAACAACAAGTAATCAAAGCAAACAGTCCTAGTATGGCTGGCTGATGCAAACAAGCAATTGAATAGATGTGCGAGCAAATCTTACATATCAAGAAAAGAAGCAAAGAAGGAGTGTCGGTGTCAAAACCGGCGGATCTCGGGTAGGGGGTCCCGAACTGTCCGTCTAGGCCGGATGTTAACAGGAGGCAGGGGACACGATGTTTTACCCAGGTTCAGCCCTCTTGATGGAGGTAAAACCCTATGTCCTGCTTGATTAATATTGATGATATGGGTAGTACAAGAGTAGATCTACCACGAGATCAGAGAGGCTAAACGCTAGAAGCTAGCCTATGGTATGATTGTATATTGTGATTGTTGTTCTACGGACTAGAACCCTTCGGTTTATATAGACACCAGAGAGGGTTAGGGTTACACAAGGTCGGTTACAAAGGAGGAGATATCCATATCCGTATTGCCTAGCTTGCCTTCCACGCCAAGTAGAGTCCCATCCGGACACGAGATGAAGTCTTCAATCTTGTATCTTCATAGTCTAACAGTCTGGCCAATAGAGATAGTCCGGCTGTCCGGAGACCCCCTAATCCAGGACTCCCTCAGTAGCCCCTAAACTAGGCTTCAATGACGATGAGTCCGGCGCACAGTATTGTCTTCGGCATTGCAAGGCGGGTTCCTTCTCCGAATACATCACAGAAGAATTTGAATACGAGGATAGTGTCCGACCCTGCAAAATAAGTTCCACATTCCTCCGTAGAGAGAATAATATTTTCGCAGATCTAATTTGCGGGCTTGTTTTGGCAGCATGACGTTATGTCATGGCCCGGTGATTATTTGAACCGTTTCCTTTAACCAGCCCCGCACATAACGCGATGCAATTTTTTGACACGTCTTGTCAAAGCAGAGATCGTGTCCCCTTATCACGGGATTCTCATCAATACGGGTGTGGGTAACCCAACCGCGCCATCAATTGGAGCGCTCGGGGGATAAGCGAGTTTTACCAGGCAAGTGTGGACGCTTAGCATCGTCCGCCCATATAAAGGGATAAGGATTCACCTTTCTATCCATGCCTTCTTCCTCCTTTGCTCATCCGTTTTCGCACACTCGAGCTCTAGCGCCCAAGTCCACACTTCCCACCTCAACCTTCTCCAATCATGTCCGGAGCGGGAGGCAGGTGGATCGTCTCCTCCGTCACGGAGGGAGACATCAAGAAACTGAGGAGAGCCGGATACCTGCCTGACGACATCACGCACCGGCTCCCAGATGAGGGGCAGCTCATCCCCACCCCCAGGCCCCGTGAGAGGGTAGTATTCCTCACCCATTTCCTCTACGGACTGGGATTCCCTCTCCATCCATTCGTCCGGGGGCTCATGTTCTATTACGGCCTGGATTTCCACGATCTAGCCCCGAACTTCATCCTCAACATCTCGGCGTTTATCGTCGTGTGCGAGGCCTTCCTCCGCATCAAGCTCCACTTCAGCTTATGGCTGAAGACCTTCAATGTCAAGCCGAAGGTGGTGGGCGGCCGCCAGGCGGAGTGCGGAGGCGCCACGGTGGGCAAGATGCCCAACGTAACATGGCTCGAGGGCTCCTTTGTGGAAACCATAAAGGGGTGGCAATCAGGGTGGTTCTACATCACCGAGCCGCGCGACCCTGTATGGGCAGCGGCCCCCGAGTTCCGATCTGGCATCCCCACGCGGCTCACCTCCCTGAAAGAGAAGGGCCTGTCCTAGGGTAGTTCGGAAGAGCTGACCGGACTCCAAACATGTATTCAAAACATGGTGAACAAGAATCTCAAGCTTGTGAACATAGTCCAAGTTATGCTCATCCGCTGGATCCTCCCGTGCCAACAACGGGAGTTCAACTTGTGGGAGTTCGACCCGGCGCAGCACCGAACTCTGAACAGGCTCTTCGACATGACTCATGAAGATGCCTGGATGGTGCTATTCAAAAGTGCCGAGGTCCCCCCTCCTATTACTGAGGATCGCGGATTCAGCACGAAGCGCCAAGCCAGTGCGGTAAGCTACTTTACCTTTCACAGGATACTTATTTTTTTTATAGATTAACTCTATGCGGGATCTAAACTCCCGTACCTTTGACAAGACTGGCAGAAGATGGCCGGACAGATCAACTGTCCGTCTCCTTTGCCCGAAGGCCCTGCAGATGCTCTTTTGGCGAGGATGTTGACTCTGGCCCCTTATATGGTGCCGGAGAAGACCAATAAGGCCAAGGGAAGCCGAAAGAGTTCCCGACGCCAAGCGTTGTCGGACTCACCATCCGATGACTCTGCGGCGCACTCTTCCCCCGAAGATGAGGAACAAGAAGAAGATGCTCCCCCACCGACTGGGGGAGACAGGAAAAGGAAGGCCGCCCCAACTGGGGAGGCCAGAGGGTCCAAGAAGGGAAGGACTCTCCTTCCGGACAGTTCCACCACCGCCGACGAAGGCGAAGACGAGTGGTTGCCCAGGGCCAAGCCCCCGGGGAGATTGTAAGTATCCGGATACTAGAGTAACTCATAGAATTCCTTTGTCACACTGTTTTCCCTAATCGCCGAACATAATTATGCAGGCCACCACGAGCCAATATCGAGGTATCATCGGACGGCTCCTTGGGCTTGTCGGACATGGATAGCGATCCAGTCCCGACCGCCACCTCCCCTCATCCTGCCGACGACACCGAGTTGTTGTCTCAAGAGGCACCGGATCAAGGGGAGACAGTCCCGGAGGCGCCTCAAGGCGACCTTCCGGACTCCGGGAGCCGAGGGGACGGGCCCCTTGAGAGCTCCGAGTTCGGCCCTCAGCCGAACACCGCGCCGGACCCTCCAGCTGTTCCGGGCTCGGGCAGGCGGCCTCCTTCTAAGAGGGGCAAGACGCCTGTGCCGGTGACCTCTATCCATCCAGAGGCGCCGGACAATCTGCTGGAAGTGCTTCGCAGTGCTTCCATCAATGAGGAGCACGACACTATCATGAGTGCGGTGATCCAAAAGGTTCAGTCCGCCAAGAGCGGATTGACTGAAGCTTGTGCCAGCTTTCTAACAGGCTTTGATGTAAGTGTTTTAAAATGTAGAAGAAATATTACCGCATACACAGTAGCCCCATATGCTTTGTTCAGTGTTCAAAGAGAAAAGCCGAGCAGAGAATCAAATAATATCACAGGAGTCTAATAGAAGTATGTCAATATGCATATGCAGGCTTCGCTGCTGGCGTCTGCCGCACTGACTGCGGAGGTTGTCATACTGAAGCAGGACCTCGAGGGGTCTAGGAAAGAGCTTGGCCTTGCCAAGAGGTAGCTCGAGGAGAACAAGGGTAAGTAATACCCTGTCTATAGATATGTATATAAAAGAGGACACGATTGCAAAATGACAGGATCATCGTATATTTGCCAGGGGCCACGACCGAGGTGGCGACCCTAAAGCAAGCGCTAACCAAGGCCGAAGATAAAGTGGCCAAGGAGCGCACCGAGCGGGAAAAACAAGAGGCTCGTGTGGGCGAGGTGCAGCAAGAGCTCCAGGCTCTCGTGACGAAGCACGAGGCATTGGAGCTTTACTCGAAGACGCGAGAGTCTGAGCTTGCCGCGGCCCTCTAGAGCGCAAAGAGTGCCAAGGCCGAGGCCCAGAAGGCCCTCCAGGAGATCGACGCAATGAAGAAGATAGAGGCGGGTAAGGCATTCTATATGCAGAGCAAGCATGTAAAAGTAAATTACCAATTACTTACCCGAATCCGGAGCTCTTCAGGAGCATTCGCATATTTTGCCCTGCAGATTGTCGGATGCCGCGCAGTTTTACCAGGCCGAGGAGGGAAGCTCAACGAAGAAGCTGTTCTGGTCTCAGTATACTAGGACCGAACACCCAATGCCTCTGAGCGACCAGCTATAGCAGCTGGTCGAGCTACACAAGGCTGCCGAACAGGCCATGAAGGGCCTTATAGTCCGGCTGTGGCCTAGCGATGTCCTTCCGAACAGCTACTTCGGCCTGGTGACGCGGCTTGTGGATGCCTGCCCACGGCTGGAGGTCATCAAGCGGTCCGTCTACATCTAAGGTGCACGCCGGGCTTTCGCCCGTGTGAAGGTGCAGTGGGCCAAGCTAGACGATTTGAAGCTGATCAAGGAAGGGCCGCCGGAGGGCAAGGAGCATTGCACCCCCGAAATTTATTATGAGGGTGTCCTAAAGGGTGCCCGTCTTGTAGCGGACGAATGTTCAAAGGATGTAATATTTGAGTAAACTTGCTCGTGTGATCCTGTATGATGAAAACTTGTTTCATATGCGCTATGCAACGCTTGTGTGAATTTAAAATATTACCTTCTGTTTGGCTGTTTATCCAATCTGAGAGATGGCTAGTCCTCGGCTTCTTCCCCCATGCCACTAGTGCTGGGGTGTTCGGGATAAACCTGAGCACTCTTGTTCCCATGTTTGGGTCCTTCGAGGGAGGTGCTCAGCACAACGAACCAGGCAACTGGACTAATAATGCTTTATCACTCTCACTTAGCCATAGAATTCTATAATTTTAAATTTCGGTGAAGCCCCTGGTATTCGCAAGGCCGAATTCGGGGCGCGATACACGCCTTTAAGCCGGACAGGGCCGGCCACTCGCCCTAAGCGGCATAAGTCTTTAGGGACTCGAAAACCTCACCGAACAGCGATCAGTCTCTCGCCTTATCAAGACAATCAGTTTTAGCTTTCTCTACTAAGGTGCTCTGCCCGGCAGAACTGGGGCACAATCGCAGTAGTTCTCCTAGCGCTACCTTAGCCGATAGAGCGGAACGTAAGGTACCAAAACATAGGAGCCGGGAAAACCCAACATTTGACCAAAGACATGATTCGGAGCTGATGCATATAATGCTATAAGTTCGGGGTGCCGCACTTGTGAAAGTGTTCGGACTTTTCACACCATATTGTGGGGTACGCAAGCCCCTGGTGTATTGGCCATACCAAAGTGTACGGTTGCAAGGCGTCATTAATGAACACACACACACACACACACACATATATATATATATATATATAACAAGAATGCAATAATAGTCGTAATGTCATGCGTTGTTTATTAAAAAATTGTGTTAAAGCAGAGTGATACAGATAGTGCGATAAGCAAAGAGTAGGACTATGTCCCTTCCAAGGGCGAGCTGAGGAATGATATTAAATCGAATATTTCGCTCGTTACTGTAATCAACCTGGGAATTCCGTGGTATGACATAGCTGTCAGCCTCCTTGGTTGCTGCATCATGTGCTCGGCAATAGTGCTGCCGGACAGTGTTTCCAGAGATTAAGGTCTTGAAAAAAAAAAGAAAAATAACCAAACGAGAAGCCCCAAGTGCGGTTTAAGACGCGTCTTTGGGCGTGCCGCAGTTGTGCCCCCCTCCCCACCTGTGCCCATGGAATTTTTAATGTCTAATTATGTACGCGCGGCACGAGTTTCACCGTTGGGCTAAGATTGGGGTGGCCGCCGTATTGCTACGCGAGCTCAGATCGCGCCAGGCGGTCTATTTGCCGATTGCCCCGAGCGCGCTTGAAGGTGTCCGGGCTTTGAAGCGTCGAACTGGTTGATTGCCTTGAGAGGCTGCTTTGCGCTTCTGCTGCAAGGGCCACGGTGTGCTCCTCTGTTCGGAGAGAGCGCTCTGTGTTTCCATTGACTGTAATAACTCCGTGAGATCCTGGCATCTTGAGCTTGAGGTATGCATAATGCGGTACCGCATTGAATCTAGCGAATGCGGTTTGCCCGAGTAGCGCGTGATAACCACTGCGGAACGGGACTATATCGAAGATTAACTCTTCGCTTCGGAAATTATCCGGGGATCCGAAGACCACTTCTAGTGTAATTGAGCCTGTGCAGTGGGCCTCCACACCTGGAATGACGCCTTTAAAGGTCGTTTTTGTGGGTTTGATCCTTGAGGGGTCTATACCCATTTTACGCACTGTGTCATGATAAAGTAGGTTCAGGCTGCTGCCGCCATCCATAAGGACTCGAGTGAGGTGGAATCCGTAAATGATTGGGTCTAGGACAAGTGTGGCAAATCCGCCATGACGGATACTAGTGGGATGGTCCCTGCGATCGAAGGTGATCGGACAGGAGGACCAAGGGTTGAATTTTGGGGCGACTGGCTCCAATGCATATACGTCCCTGAGCGCATGCTTCCGCTCCCTCTTGGGGATGTGGGTCGCGTATATCATGTTCACCGTCCGCACTTGCGGGGGAAACCTCTTCTGCCCTCCGATGTAGGGCTGCCGGGGCTCCTCTTCGTCATCGCTATGCGGCCCCTTGTCCTTGTTTTCAGAAATTAAATTGTCGGCCTGCTTGAACACCCAACAATACCTGTTGGTGTGATTGGCTGGCTTGTCTGGGGTGCCTTGTATTTGACACGAGCGACCGAGTATACGGTCCAAGCTGGACGGACCCGGCGTACTTTGTTTGAATGGCTTTTTCCACTGACCGGGTTTAGAGCCTTTGAATCTGGCATTGACTGCCGTATCCTCAGTATTTTCGCTGTTAATGCGGCGCTTATGTTTGTTGCGACGTGACCTGCCATTGCCGTCCTTGGTATCTGAGGTACCATGGTTCTTTGATATGTTATTACTGCGAGCCAGCCAGCTGTCTTCTCCTGCACAAAAGTGGGTCATGAGCGTCGTGAGAGCTGCCATAGATTTCGGCTTTTCCTGACCAAGGTGCTGGGCTAGCCACTCGTCTCGGATGTTGTGTTTGAAAGCCGCTAAGGCCTCCGCATCCGGACAGTCGACGATTTGATTTTTCTTTGTAAGGAACCAAGTCCAGAATTGCCTGGCCGACTCTTCTGGCTGCTGAATTATGTGGCTCAAGTCATCGGCGTCTGGTGGTCGCACATAAGTGCCCTGAAAGTTGTTGAGGAATGTGGCTTCCAGATCTTCCCAATAGCTAATGGAGTCCGCTGGCAAGCTGTTAAGCCAATGCCGCGCTGGTCCTTTGAGCTTTAGTGGGAGGTATTTGATGGCGTGTAAGTCATCACCGCGGGCCATGTGGATGTGGAGGAGGAAATCCTCAATCCATACTGCTGGATCTGTTGTGCCGTCGTATGATTCAATATTTACAGGTTTAAAACCTTTTGGGAATTGATGTTCCATTACTTCGTCTGTGAAGCATAGCGGGTGTGTGGCGCCTCTGTATTGGGCTATATCGCGACGCAGCTCGAATGGGTCTCGCCCGCTGTGTTCGGCCTGGCCGGATTTGCTGTTACTGTATCCGGCGTGACGTTTATCGTCTCACAGAGTGGCGCGCCGTCGTGATCCGTAGATCGATCTTGCATGCTTTGCTTTGTCCTCCAATATGTCTCGCAGGTCTGGCATATCTCCCCATGCCTTTTTATTTGAATAGCGTCGGGGTGGAGGCTGAGCTTTTGGCTGGAATGCCTCTCTATCGCGGCCAGGAGGTGGCCAATCAGCCGTATCATACACTTCTTCCTCCAGTCGGGGTAGTAACCTGCACTTTGGGTAATTCTTGGAGGGGCGCTCGAGTTTATATTCCTCGGCCGCGAGGACTTCAGTCCATCTGTCAGCTAGCAGATCTTGATCAGCTTGAAGCTACTGCTGCTTTTTCTTCAGGCTATTTGCCGTGGGCATAAGCCGGCGCTTGAAGCGCTCTTGTTCGACGGGATCCTCTGGTACGGCGAATTCACTGTCGCCGAGGCTTGCCTCGTCTTCGGAGGGAGGCATGTAATTGTCATCCTCCTCCTCTCCGTCTGCCGCTCTCTCAGGAGAGCTGGCTCCTCCATCCTCCTGCTCTAAATCATGTTGGAGGGGATTGTTGTTGTCTTCGGCACTATCCGGAGTGTTATTATCTCCTGTGCCGGTATCACCAATTTTTCTTTGGCGGGACTTAGAGTGGCGCTGCTGACATCGGCTGAGGGAGTCCTGGATTAGGGGGTCTCCGGGCAGCCGGACTATCTCCATTGGCCGGATTGTTAGACTATGAAGATACAAGATTGAAGACTTCGTCTCGTGTCCGGATGGGACTCTACTTGGCGTGGAAGGCAAGCTAGGCAATACGTATATGGATATCTCCTCCTTTGTAACCGACCTTGTGTAATCCTAACCCTCTCCGGTGTCTATATAAACCGAAGGGTTTTAGTCCATAGGACAACAATCACAACATACAATCATACCATAGGCCAGCTTCTAGGGTTTAGCCTCTCCGATATCGTGGTAGATCTACTCTTGTACTACCCATATCATCAATATTAATCAAGCAGGACGTAGGGTTTTACCTCCATCAAGAGGGCCTGAACCTGGGTAAAACATCGTGTCCCCTGCCTCCTGTTACCATCCAGCCTAGACGCACAGTTCGGGACCCCCTACCCGAGATCCGCCGGTTTTGACCCCCTCATGAAGTCGTCCATACTGTGGCTACGAAGTGGGTGGTGGGTGGGCGTCGAATTTCTTCGTCGTCCGCATCCCAATCCTGTTGGCCATAGTCCGGCCAGGGCTCTCCTGACAAAGAGAGAGACCTTAGTGGATTTAGAATGTCGCCGAAGGGCGAGTGCTGAAAGGTATCCGCGGCGGTGAATTCCATTCCGGCCTGGACGCATAGTTCGGGACCCCCTACCCGAGATCCGCCGGTTTTGACACCGACATTGGTGCTTTCATTGAGAGTTCTGCTATGCCGTCGCCACCAGGAAGGATGTCTCATCTCGTCTTTAAAGACGGCACTATCACTGAGGGAGCTTTGGCTATCGGCCAAACTCTCCGGCTAGGTGGTTTTCTTACGACCGCCTGTTCGGCCGTTGCGCCGATGATGACTTCTCGGGTTATCGAAAGCAATCTTCACGTCAACTCGGAACTCGCCGAGCAGTTAGATCCAATGGGAGCTCTCTTCCCTGAACGAGCTCTTGTTCGCATCGCCGCCCTGGGAGTCGCTACAGACTACGATCAGATTGGGCCTAAACCAGATCCGAGAGAGATTAACTCTCCCCAGGTCACCCATCACGTTGAAGTGGTGGAGGCACAATGCGGCAACCCTTCATCTATCTTAAGGACTAGCTATGTTCGGATTCCCGATCCCTCCAAGCCGGATACCCGCGGAGGGGAGGACGTCACTCAAGGCCTGAACCTAGAATCAGGCAGCGGGCTAGATTTATCAGAAAACATTGAAGAATCCAAACTTTCGAGTTCTGAAACTCCTTGGCCCCTGAGTCTCAGATCGGGTGAGGATTCGGATTCAATTCCACCCATCCACCCAAACATACGCTATCTATCCAAAATTAGGCAAGAGCCCGAAGAAACAGTACACCATTACTGGGCCAGATTCCTCCTAGTCATGAACAGGATAAAGGACTGCCGCGAGGAAGACACAATTTCATTCTTTTGCAATAATTGCACGGACAAGGGAATCCTCAATGCCATAAGTCGCCGCAAAATTACACGCTTTGCCGACTTGGTGTCCATAGTATGAAAGTACTGTGCGATGGAAAGCGCCTGGAAAACGCAAATAAAATTTTGGGATAATCCGGCCCTGAATACAAACCCAGTCCAAAATAAAAGGGTGCATTATCACAATACACCTGGGTTAACTACCAAAAAGCAAAATCCCTCAACGGGGCAAGGAACCGTACTAGAGGGATGGATCAACGGACCCTGCAAAATTCATAGTACAGCGGATGCAATACCAACGCATAGCCTTAGAGCATGTTGGATACTCCGGCAGGTGGCCAAAAGTGGTGAGGATCTACTCCTCCCAAAAACCACAGAGCACCATCCCGCGGACAACAATACGGTTTTAACGGTCTTTGAGACCTTTGCATCAAATAATAGACGCAAGCGAGCACTCCGCAGCATGGCCGAAAGCTGCCACATTGCAGAAATAAATCCTTGGAGTGACACGGCTATTACATTCAATGCCAGTGATGAACCCAAATTCCGAACAGCCCGAGCACCAGCCGCACTGGTCCTCAGTCCAATCATGGACGGCTTTCGACTCACCAAGGTACTCATGGACGGCGGCAGCGGATTAAACCTCATCTATGAGGAAACTCTTCAAAAGATGGTAATAGACTGGAGCCGCATTGAGCACAGTAGCACAACCTTTCGAGGAATCATCCCCAGTCAGGAAGCATGCTGTGCCGGGAAAATCACACTAGATGTGGTATTCGGGACGCCGGATAATTACAGGTCCGAAGAAATTACATTCCAAGTGGCCCCGTTCAGCAGCGGATACCACGCTCTACTAAGGCGGGAGGCGTTTACAACCTTCCAAGCCATACCCCATTACGGGTACATGAAGCTCAAAATGCCCGGGCCCAATGGAATCGTCACTCTTGCTAGTGATCTAGACATAGCACTCCGCGCCGAAAATAAGACAGCCGTACTGGCCCTCGATGCACTATCTGAAGCCCTTGCGGCTGAGGAACTAACTGCGCTGCGCTCCATGGTGAACAGGAACGATGTGATACTCGATAAAAGATCCAAGTCCACCTCCTTTAAACCGGCGGACGAAATAGTCAAATTCCAAATCCATCCAACGGACCCCACAAAAACAGCTTCCATCGAGGCACAATTAAACCCTGATGTCGACGCCGCACTGCGAGAGTTCCTACGTGAGAACTGGGACATTTTCGCCTGGCACCCTTCAGACGTGCCAGGAATCCCACGCAGGCTGGCTGAGCACAGCCTAAATATCTTAAAAAGATTCAAGCCAGTCAAGCAGGCTCTTCGACGTTTCTCCGAGCCTAAGAGACAAGCCATGGGAGAGGAACTAGCCAAGCTATTGGAGGCCGGATTCATCAGAGACATAAAACATCCGGACTGGCTAGCAAACCTGGTGATGGTACCAAAGAAGGACAAATCCTGGCGCTTGTGCGTCGATTTTAAGGACCTTAACAAGGCCTGCCCAAAGGATCCCTTCCCCTCCCCCGCATCGATCAAATCATCGATGCTACTGCAGGACACGATTCATTGTGTTTCCTCGACGCATACTCTGGCTACCATCAAATTAAAATGGCGGAGCCAGACTAAGCCGCAACGGCATTCATCACAACATACGGCCCATTTTGCTTCAACACAATGCCCTTCGGGCTCAAAAACGCCGACGCAACATATCAGCGCATGATTCAGACATGTCTGGCAAACCAGATTGGCAAAATAGTGGAGGCATACGTGGACGCCATGGTCGTTAAAACCAAGCATGTCGAAACTCTAGTAGACGACTTGAGGCTCACATTCGACAACCTCCGAACATATGACATCAAGCTCAATCCGGAAAAATGCGTTTTCGGCGTACCAGCTGGAAAGCTCCTGGGATTAATTGTCTCGAGTAGAGGTATTGAAGCTAATCCGGCCAAAATCCGAGCGTTGTCATAGTTGGCTACCCCAACAGACCGCAAACAAATACAAAAATTGACTGGATGCGTGGCGGCTCTAAGCCGCTTTATCTCCCGCTTGGGAGAAAAGGCATTACCCCTTTATCGCCTCCTCCGGCGCACCGAACACTTCGAGTGGACGGATGCCGCCTCCGCCGGACTCAATGAAATAAAAGCCATATTGGCAACAAACCCAGTCCTGGCCGCTCCAAACATTAGCGAACCAATGCTATTATACATTGCGGCAACTCATCAAGTAGTAAGCACAGTGCTCGTCGTCGAGCGAGAAGCGGACGGACACAAATTCCCCCTTCAAAAGCCGGTTTACTATGTGTCCACTGTCCTTACTCCATGCAAATCACGGTACCCGCATTATCAAAAGATAGCGTACGCGGTATTTATGGCATCCCGGAAGCTGCGATACTACTTTCAAGAGTGTTTGATAATGGTAGCCTCGGAAGTACCACTTAACGATATTATAAACAACCGCGACGCGACAAGACGGATTGCCAAATGGGCCATTGAGCTCCTCCCGTTCGACATAACCTACAAGCCACGGCGAGCTATCAAGTCGCAAGTTTTGGCTGACTTCGTCACTGAGTGGACGGAAGCTGAACTCCCTAAAGAGTACGGCACATATTCAAACTGGATCATGCACTTCGACGGCTCCAAAATGTTGGCTGGTCTGGGGGCTGGCATCGTTTTGACGTCCCCAACAGGAGATACCGTCCAATACCTACTACAGATAATGTACACGGACTCCAACAACGTGGCCGAATATGAGGCCCTTCTACATGGTCTCCGGATGGCAGTATCTATGGGCATTCAACGCCTGGAGGTGTGCGGGGATTCGAACCTCGCGATATCCCAAATAAATGGAGACTTCGATGCCAAGGATCCGAAAATGGCAGCTTATCGCAACGCCATCCTAAAAATGTCAGCTCGGTTCGAGGGGCTCGAATTTCACCATGTGCCTCGGGAAAACAATCAGGTGGCGGATATCCTTGCCCGCATCGGCGCAAAACGCGACGCGGTCCCTCCCAACATATTTCTGGAATGGCTCTTCAAGCCATATGTAGCATGGGAAGGGGACACCGGTAACAATAGTCCGGACCCGGCCAAAATACCCGATACCGAACCCTGTGACACAATCGGAGGCTCTGCCACTGAAATACCACAACCAGCCCACGAAATAATGGCCATTATTGCCCCGTGGACAGAACCATTCCTGGCCTACCTAACTAGATAGGAACTTCCGGAGGATCAAAATGAGGCACGCTGCATAGTGCAGTGATCCAAGGCCTACAGGGTCCATGAGGGAGAATTGTACAAAAAAAGTGCTACCGGAGTCCTTCAAAGGTGCATCTCCGAAGAGGAAGGGTGGAACCTTTTGGAAGAAATTCACGCCGGACTCGGTGGTCATCACGCCGCAGCCCGGGCTCTTGTAAGCAAGGCCTTCCATACAGGATTCTATTGGCCAATGGCACGGGCAGATGCACAGGACTTGGTCCAACATTGCGCCGGTTGCCAGCTCTTTGCAAATCAAAGCCACATGCCACCCGCCACCCTCTGGACAATCCCCATTACATGGCCCTTCGCAGTCTAGGGCCTTGACATGGTTGGACCCCTTAAAGGGGGAACCCACAAGAAAAATACTTATTGGTCATGGTGGACAAATTCACCAAATGGATAGAGGCTAAACCGGTTATAACAGCCGAATCCGGACCGGTGATAGATTTCATATCCGGGGTTGTACACCGTTACGGCGTCCACCAAAGCATCATCACTGATAACGGCACTAATTTCATGGCCGACGAGGTAAAACTCTGGAGCAGCAAAATGGGCATCAAGCTCGATTACGCTTCAGTCTATCACCCACAAACCAACGGCCAAGTCGAATGAACAAATGGTCTTATAATGAGCGGCATTAAACCCAGATTAGTGCGCTCCTTAACGGAGTCTGACACGCACTGGGTAGAGGAGCTCGACTCCGTACTCTGGGGGCTGCGGACCACACCGAATCGTAGTACCAGATATACACCATTTTTATGGTGTACGGCGCAGAGGCAGTCCTACCCTGTGACATAATTCATGACTCACCTCGAGTGCGCATGTACGAAGAAAGAGAAGCCGAGCTCGATCGGCAGGACAGTCTGGACACTCTGGAGGAAGATCGCGACGTAGCCAAAGCCCGTTCCACATTTTACCAGCAACAGGCTCGCAGATACCAAAGCAGAGAAGTATGGGCCAAAACTTATAACGTTGGCGAACTAGTTCTACGGCTGCCGGATAAGAAAAAGAACAAGCTCGAGCCCAAATGGGAAGGTCCCTTCATTATCGACCAAGTTTTGATCGGTGGAGCGTACCGACTACAGGATGCATCGACTAGTCGACTCGAGCCGAACCCATGGAATGCAGCCAGGCTTCAAAGATTCTACGCTTAGCACCGGACTCTGTGTTAGTCCCCTCCCTTTGTCCATTTTCTGCATATGCATCATCTGTCTTGTTTCCCTTTACTTTCTTTTATTCCTCTAGGCCTTCAAGGGTCACCTTGTGCCTCACTCGTACATTACAGATGCGCTAGCCACACTCTTCATACCTGGGGGCTTCTTTCACAGAAGCTTAAATTATTTACCTGGGCCTCATGCCCAAGACATGTGTTATACTTCTGCATGTACCTTTTTTCACCATTATATGCATCGATATGAGTTAAGTTTTGGCCAAGCTGGGTTGCCTAGCTCTTGTATTTATGCCCTACATTCCCGTTAATTTGGCTAGGGCATACGGGGAGCACCTCTGCGATTGTTACCGCCGGGTCAGCCGGACGTGTACCTCAGACTGGGTGAAGCCGAAAGCTAGCGTTCTTAAGAGAATATTCGGTCGGTGAACAAAAGATGACTTTTATTTATTATCCATATCTGCCCCCAGATGTTTTTTCTGCGCTTCTTGTCGCAGTCCGGACATGCACTTTAGGGCATGCCTACCCAGGGAAAGGAACCCTTAACGGAACAATTCTCTCTGGAAGATGTTTCTTACTACCCATGTAATATCACATAACTAGTTGGGCACTTGTCTTATAAAGCACTAATGACCCCTACCCATGGTCTCCACGCATGCCCTGGTTCTTACATAACCGAGAGGGTATTCGGATACACTCCGGACTGTCGGGTCCTGAGGTTGAAGTGAAAAGGTCCGCCACAACAAACGATCTGTAATCCGGCTAGAAGGCATCATACATGTCACTTTAAAATTACATAGTCAATTTGACTGGTTGAATTCCTCTTCAATGCCATCCAATAGGCTGTCTAGTCTACAGTCCTGTTGGGAATACTTTGCGGCCAATTCTACTTGGCCGTACACTAAACTCACAGGGATCTCCCTGCCATCAGGCCCCACAGGTCCGACTTTGGCCATGTGGTTCGGGTTAGCCTTCGTGTACCGTGTCTTCACCATTGCCCAGGATTCCCTAGCGCCCTGACGGCAGGCCGATATCTTCTATAATCGGAAGTGCCGCCGTGCTCCCTTCAGCTTTTCTGCAAGCTCTCCAAGGCCTTCGGGTATGGAGACGGATGGCCACAAGGCCTGGGCGACGCCTTGTATTACCCGCCGAACTCGTTCGTGCAACTGTGCGAGCACGGGAAGAAGATCACCCGTTGAACCAGGCATCTCCTAGGCAGGACGACCTGCTAGCATACCTACAGACATCACTTTGTCAGCCAGCTTCCTCGCCGACCTCTTTTTCAAAGTTCGTTCAAGCACTTACTAAATATGTCGCGTCGAAGCTGCCGATTCTCCTTAACAGAGTCCGACAGTTAGGCACGAACATCTTTTAGTTCCACGTCCAGCTTGATGTTGGCATCTTGGAGATCATTCTTCTCCTGCCTCACCCTCGTAAGCACGCTCTCACCAGCCTTCAGCTGGCGTATGAGCTGTTGCTTGTCCGGATTTACTCCAGCATCATCTGCAATTTTATCGTCAGATCGGCATATACGTCGCATTCTAATATGATACTTATCATTCAAAGGATATGTTACCAGAGGGGGTCTCTTTGGGCTCCCCTGCTGCGGCCAGTGCGGCCTGAAGTTGGGCTTTGCACTCTTCCAGCTCCTGGGACAATTGAGTATTCTTTTCTGTAAGAACTTGCATAACAAATGATCTTTAATCAGCTATCCTAACTGTTTCAAGTCTCAGGGGCTACTGATATATATAATCATCAAAGTTTCTCACCCGTATGTCTTTTACATACTGCTCTGTGGCTCTGGCTAGACCATTTTGAGCGGCACGGAGGTGCACGTCTCCCGAGTTGAAGGCATCCAATGCCTCTTGGGAGAAACAAGCGTCACGAAGGACAGTCCGGCGACGCCTGTGGTTCATGGCACTTTCCACCTCGGAATGGGTGGCGGACAGTTTATCCACATCCTCTGTCGGAGGAGCACCCGGCGCCCGCCTTGTATTCGTTCCCACCTCTGAATCTGGCCTTGGAGCCTGGCTTGTGGAGGCGCGATTGGTAGCCTCTCCTGGTCTAGTCCGGCGAGTGCTCTTTTTCCTGGAAAAAAGGCATGGGCGTTAATATGCCTCTAAAAATAATATCTTGTAATAAAGACGGCGCGCCGTACCGCTGCACCGGTGTCTCAATCCAGACTGCGGATCTTTTCAGCCTGCCTGGCCTCGCGGCCCCTTTTTGGCTAGTTGCCACAGGCTCGGCCTTCTGCCCAGAGGACCTCCCCTGCAAAACATGGCTATTATACGGCAATCAAAAAAGCACAAGGAGGAATCCCTTTTTAAATGCTGGGACTTCGGTCTCAGGCACCTGTGAGGCTGCAACTCGCCTGGGATAATCGGCCGTAATGGCCACCAAGGCATTGTCATTACTCCATTGGTAAAATACCCCGTCGATCAGCTCCACAGATATGTCCGGATCCTCCTGGGAGGCCGGGTCAAGGGACCGTCCAGGGTCCTCGGGTTGTGGAGGAGGGCTGTTTATCTCCTTTACTGCCTGGCGCAGCTCCTGCAATGAAATCGCTAGAATGAATACTTAACTACGGGAATACGAAATGGATGGGTGATAAAAATTCTCTGCTTACCCAAGTCGGAGGATTGTACATAGAAAATCCGCCCTGCGGGTTGACACGAAGGAATTCCTCCTCTTCTCCCTTGTATAAAGTGGATAAGATCTTTATTAGATCGGCAGCCGATCCCGGCCCTTTGCGTTTGTGGCGGGTGGCGTCATCCTCCCCGTTGAAATCCCACATGGGGTAGCCTCTATACTGAAGCGGCTGCACCCCCCACATGATGCATGTGGCCATGACCTCAATCATGGTCAATCCGGATCGAGCTAAAAAACTTATCTGGCTCATCAGGTAAAGAATGTCCCTGTCATCTTCCTCGAGGGAGCTCCGTGGACGCCAGCTCCAGTGCTTCTTCAAAGGGGCGTTGTTGAACTCCGGAAGGCCGATCCGAATAGGGTCCGGGAGGGGGACATCTTCTATATAAAACCATTCTGAAGGCCAGTCTTCGGACGTCTTCTTTGGGGTCCCGGACAGGTATCCGGTCCCGGCAATACGCCACATTTCGGCTCCGCCCACTTGATATATTGATCCCTTCTTAGAACGGGCCACAAGACAGAATAGCTTCTTCCACAGAGCGAAATGAGCCTCACAGCCCAAAAAAAACTCACAAAGGGCTACGAATCCCGTGATATGCAGTAGGGAGGCAGGTGTAAGGTTGTGCAACTGGAGGTCGTAGAACTCCAGAAGCCCCCGGAGAAACGGATGAATTGGGAATCTAAGCCCCCTTACCAAATAAGGGACAAGGCATACCCGCTCTCACTTGGAGGGATTGGGATGGCTCTTAGCTTGCTCTCCGCCATTGTAGGTGGCAAGCCCGGCTCGAACCGGGACCAGGTACGCTGGGGGAAGAAATCCCTTCGACTGAAGCATCACCAATTTGCTGTGTGGGATGGAACATCTCTCCTAATCTCCCAGCTTGGAGTTAGGGGTGCGAGAGGAGGAGCTGCGTCGACCGGCCATGATGGAATGGATCTCTGTCGGGTGTGCTCTGATGAAGGCTCGCCAAGGGGGGATGGTGTGATTTGGATCTGAATCCTCGTCTTTTTAAATAGGCGGCTCATTCACACACCTAGGGAGGTAAATATGAAAACACCCTGGCTCTTCACATTCGCTCGACACGTGGAAAGTGGCCATTATTGGGCGTGGAAGTCGAGGAGTACAAACATTCACAAGAAACCGTACATTATTTTGACAGGTACACAGAATTTGGAGAGGAACCCGCCTTGCAATGCCGAAGACAATACTGCACGCCGGACTCATCGTCATTGAAGCCTGGTTCGGGGGCTACTAAGGGAGTCCTGGATTAGGGGGTCTCCGGATAGCCGGACTATCTCCATTGGCCCGACTATTAGACTATGAAGATACAAGATTGAAGACTTCGTCTCGTGTCCGGATGGGACTCTACTTGGCGTGGAAGGCAAGCTAGGCAATACGTATATGGATATCTCCTCCTTTGTAACCAACCTTGTGTAACCCTAACCCTCTCCGGTGTCTATATAAACCGGAGGGTTTTAGTCCGTAGGACACACAACATACAATCATACCATAGGCTAGCTTCTAGGGTTTAGCCTCTCCGATCTCGTGGTAGATCTACTCTTGTACTACCCATATCATCAATATTAATCAAGCAAGACGTAGGGTTTTACCTCCATCAAGAGGGCCCGAACCTGGGTAAAACTTTGTGTCCCCTGCCTCCTGTTACCATCCGGCCTAGACGCACAGTTCGGGACCCCCTACCCGAGATCCGCCGGTTTTGACCCCCTCATGCAGTCGTCCATACTGTGGCTACGAAGTGCGTGGTGGGTGGGCGTCGAATTTCCTCGTCGTCCGCATCCCAATCCTGTTGGCCATAGTCCAGCCAGGGCTCTCCTGACAAAGAGAGAGACCTTAGTGGATTCAGAATGTCGCCGAAGGGCGAGTGCTGAAAGGTATCCGCGGCGGTGAATTCCATGATCGGCGCCCAATCGGATTCAATTGGTAGGGGTGCGGATGGTTCGGAGTCCGGAAAAGAGTCTGGCACCTTGGGGTCACGGGCTGCGCAGAGGGTTAGGCTAGTGTTCGGCTCGATCGTCGTTGATACTGCAGCCCCTGAGGCGGTGTCTAACCACCCGTCCTCGATTGGCGCAGTTGGCTCCGAGCTATTGCGGGCGCGGCCTCTGGGGTACTGTTCGGCGGCAGAGCTAGGTCATACCCATCATGATAGTGCGGCGCGCCCGGCTGTGGTTCGAATCCATCGAAGATCAAGTCTCCGTGGATGTCGGCCCTGAAGTTCCAACTTCCAAATCTGACCTGATGGCCAGGGGCGTAGCCTTCAATCTGCTCCCCATGGCTAAGCGAATTAGCCCGCAGTGCAAAGCCGCCGAATATGAAGATCTTTCCGGGGAGAGAAGTCTCACACTAGACCGCATCGCTATTGATGATAGTAGGAGCCATCAAGCTTGACGGCGACGACATAGAGGAACTCTCAATGAAAGCACCAATGTCGGTGTCAAAACCGACGGATCTCGGGTAGGGGGTCCCGAACTGTGCGTCTAGGCCGGATGGTAACAGGAGGCAGGGGACACGATGTTTTACCCAGGTTCGGGCCCTGTTGATGGAGGTAAAACCCTACATCCTGCTTGATTAATATTGATGATATGGGTAGTACAAGAGTAGATCTACCACGAGATCAGAGAGGCTAAACCCTAGAAGCTAGCCTATGGTATGATTGTATGTTGTGATTGTTGTTCTACGGACTAAAACCCTTCGGTTTATATAGACACCGGAGAGGGTTAGGGTTACACAAGGTCGGTTACAAAGGAGGAGATATCCATATCCGTATTGCCTAGCTTGCCTTCCACGCCAAGTAGAGTCCCATCCGGACACGAGATGAACTCTTCAATCTTGTATCTTCATAGTCTAACTGTCCGGCCAATAGAGATAGTCCGGCTGTCCGGAGACCCCCTAATCCAGGACTCCCTCAAGGAAGCTTAAACACCATCACTTGACTGACCAGATTTAAGGGGCATTTAAACATCATGTGCAATGTATGAACTAACATAAACATTGCATATTCCAGATTCTACAATGGAATGCACATGTATTAGGCTATGCCATATATGATGATGCCTAAATGTACAGATAGCAGGCAGGAGTGATTCATCATTGCACACATAATTGAATTGCATGTTAAGGGCCGGTTCAATTCCGCCTTTTCAGGGCATATTGTCAAAATAAGCCATAAAAGATGTAAATAAGTCATTTTTGAGTTATGGGCTTGGGCTTAACTAATTTTGCTTTGGAGGGGGGTGTTTCAGGTAGAACCTCACTAAAAATTGAAGGGAAGGGGAATAGTGAAATGACTCTGTTGTCTGCCTATATTACACTCAAAATGCAACTGCTGACGCCCGTGTCACACCTGACCCTCAAGTAAAAACAAACACGCAAGCATTCATTGCCCTGCCCGCTTGCATCTCCTCTCCCCTTTCCCTCTACCTCGATCCCCTTCCTGCAGCACTAGGGTTCCTCCAGCGAGCCGTTGCGACTGGTCCCATCTGGCCTGGTCCTCGATGATGCTAAGTCCAACTAGGCTACATGGCCGGCAGGTAGGGGAAAATCTCCCTGGCTGCTCCCCCCTCTGGCGCCGCCCCTCATTCTCATGGTCTCCAGCAGCTGCCCCACTGTGGTTCGTCCAACACACTACTACGGCGGGCGCTGCACAACTACGGTTGATGCCACACTGCGGCAGAAGGCACCTTATTCCCCCTCGCCTCCTCCCATGCCATGGCCTTGAGGTGCTGTTGAAGGATGAGCTCATCCAACAAGGTAAGGATCTCCTCTGATTTTTTGCCAAATTTTCATTCTGATCCACTATACAATGAATTGCTATGAGCTGCTTTTGCTGCTACTATATGATGCATTGCTATGAGCTACTCCTACTGCTGCTATATAACGAATTGATATGAGCTGCTGCTACTGTATGATGAGTTGCCATGAGCTTCTGCTGCTACATGATGAAGTTCTATGAGCTGTTGCTGCTGCTATATGATGAGTTGCTACAAGATGCTCCTGCTGCTACTATATGATGAATTGCTTTGAGCTGCTCCTGCTGCTGCTATATGATGAATTGCTATGAGCTGCTACTGGTATATGATGAATTCCTATGAGTTGCTGCTGCTGTATGATGAGTTGCTATGAGCTGCTGCTGCTACTATATGATGCTTTCAGGTGGTGCTGCTATACGATAATAACCAGCCACTTGGACCATCGAATTTCAATAAATAATTGTTCTTCATTTAAATGCGGGTCATGCGTTCTTCATTTAAATTAGGTAATGGGATCTCTATGGAAAACATTGACCAAAGTAGATTGTGCTAAGTAGATGGTATCTTTGTATTTGCATTTTGAGCAAATAGTGATGGTCTATTTTCCTATCATATTAATTACTGCACTGGGTTCAATTTGTGATGTTTGCAAGTCAAATTAATTTCCATATGGGCAGAAAACTGAAAAATATATAATCCAATCTAGACTTTCCACTGATCATACCAAAGATAAGCTGAAAACACAATGAAAAGAACTGGTTGGCTTATTACATGGAGCTTATATTCACAGGTGCTTATTTTGTTAGGATAACTCGTAATAACTGTCCCTAAGAAACTTGGCTAATAGAACTGGCATACAAATAACATGTCATGATGATTGCAATGGAGGAGTGACGTACCATAGCACACTGTATAGGCTCACCGCTGCCTCTCCTTTTTTTTGCGATGTTCCATGAAATTGCCACATACATCTTGTACTTTTTCATTGTGTAACGCTATCTGCAAGTTGACACGGCTAATTTTAGACATCTCTACATGATACTACATTGCATATCCCTTGCGCATATTTAAACCACCAATTAACGATTGTGTGCATACCATAAACTAGCCATGACTCTGTATGCTGGACTAGCAAGCACTCTAAGGGAGCCTAAGGTAGCGCACTGGAATTCCTACATGCCACCTACGATTTTGTAATGTACTGCCCCTGTTCCTAAATATATGTCTTTGTAGAGATTCCAGTATGGACCACATACAGATGTATATAGTTGCATTTTCGAGTGTAGATTCACTCATTTTGCTCCGTATGTAGCCTATAGTGGAATCTCTAGAATGACTTATATTTAGGAACGGAGGTACGAGGTAGTATCATGCATGACATCTACATATCTAATTTAGCAACCAGTAGTAGAAATCATTGTCTACACCAAGGGATTACTGGTCGAAAATCCTAGCAAAGCACGCTGGCAGGCACAGAACAATACAAGAGAGAGAGACGCGCTTACAAGATCATAGCAATGCCTCAGTCCAGGATCTTGGTTGGCCAAGCTGTTAGATCCAGAAGAAACATTGTCCTTGTAGTTTTTGCCAGCTGCATAACAGGTAACAGCGATCGGTTAGTATATTTGAAGTACATCGGGCAGGTGATGCTGGACGGGTTTAAAGGTGACAAGTACCTAGGCCTTGGCGGGTGCTTGGCATCTCTCCAGACGGTGGGAATCAGGTTAGAAACTTCAAGGGTGATGACGCTGCGCTGGCTGTTGGGGTCCGGTAACGAGATCTAGAACCGTCAAGTAGGGTGTTTGTGGAGCGGCTCCGATAGGGTGGACTACAGTGTGGGCGAAGTGGATCTGTGGCCGTGGACGAGGGCGTAGGTGAAGCTTCTTCGGTGGTTGGGTTAAGGATGGTGTCGATGATGCGGATCTGTGGCTGTGGATGGGGCATTGGAAGCTGCTCTGGTGGTTCGGTTAAGGATGGTGTCGACGATGTGGATCTGAGGCCGTGGACGGGGCGTCACAAGCTGCTCCGGTGGTTGGGTTAAGGGTGGTGTCGACGATGTGGATCTACGGCCGTGGACGGGGCGTCAGAAGCTGCTCCGGTAGGTTGGATGAGGGTACGAGGAAGCAGATCTGAGGCCGTGGACTTGTGAGTTGGCAAAGCGGCCCCGGTAGGGTTGAGAATGGTATAGGCGAAGCTACTCCGGTAGGGTTGACGATGGTGTCGGCCAAGCGGCTCCGGTAGGGTTGAGGAAGGTGTCGGCGAAGCGGCTCCGGTAGGGTTTAGGAAGGTGTCAGCGAAGAGGATCAAAGGCCGTCCACGGGGGCATCGGTGGGGCGGCTCCGAGGGGGGGGTGGACGAAGCGTCTCCGGTGGGGAGTACGAATGAGCCGCTGTAGATGCACGACGGTTGACAAGAGTACTGGCGAAGCAGATCCGGTGCCGTGGACAAGGCCGGCACTGAATGGGCTGTGGTACAGTGGTGGATGAGCAGTCTACTTGTTTCTAGGGGAGGTGGGAGGGGTAGATGCGGCCGCAGAAGCAGATCCGGCGAGGTGGACGCCGCTGGCAATGAATGGGCTATGGTACGCCGGTGGATGAGCAGTCTAGGGTTTTGAGAGGGGAGGGGAGAAAGGGCGATGAAGTACAGACGGCGTGATGTAAGATGCTCTTGTGCTGTGGAGTTAGTCGTTTTTGTGGGAGGTGGAGAGGAAATGGGGGTGCTGTGTAGTGGGGGAACCGGAAGTTACCAAAGCAGCCCCGACCTATCATGTAGATGAGGGCGGTATTGTAACTGTTGGTCTCCGTGCACCAAGGACAAAAGGGGGATTTCGCATGCTAAAGACTAAGGTGGCGGAAAATTTAGAAGTAGGCGGCAGATTTTGCCGCCCGCGGGAACGTTCGTATCCAGTTTCTAAGAATTTTGGACCGCGCTAGCGGGAAGGTCATGCTAGACTGTGTACACGGGGCACGCGTCAGTAGTTAATAACTGATGTGAAGTCCACCCCAGAAAAAAAGACAATAACTCGGGATGATGTGCCGATAACTTGGACATTCACACGGGCGCGGCCAATCGTACGGGTGTAGTGGCGCGTTCACAAAAAAGGGATCAAACGCTCAACCTATGTATTTCTCATGTAAATAGATAATTTAGTGCCATTGGTTATTTACTTTAAACATAAATTGACGTGTTAGTGTAGAGGCGCACAAAAAGAAATGGATATTGTAGTCAGCTACTTAAAAGTGTTACCTCATATGATTACATAGCCTCCATTTCATAAATTGCGTACCCGTTGAATTCATATATGAATATTACATATATTACTTCAAAATAGAAACTTAAATCATCCAAGACTAATGAATTTGAATGCAAGAGTAACAATGGTGCATGTACATCATAGCTACATTGGTTGTTTGAAGAAACATCACTGTAACTTTGGCATCCACAACTGAAAAGGTTTAATTAAATAGAAAAAATGCGATATGTGAATGTCCAATCTTTATAGCGTTGAATCGATATTATACCTTTGGCCACAATACGAAGTAGATATTGACTTATGTTCAAGCGATGCATGTCCACGATCGCTAGATAGTGATACGTGAATGAATTGTGCAATCTCTCACACACGCATACATATCTCATTTCCCTGTGGGCATCGGAATCAGACACGCGCACTTTGTGTATTTCTCTCCCTCCGTCAGGGTTAAATTCGTCTTTCTACCCCGTCCTACAAGTCTCTCACACAGAAACGCACACGCTCTCTATGTCTAACACACCCACCCCTTTAATTCCGCCCACCCACAGCCACTAATGTCTCAAAGTATAATAATGTCTCTCACACATATGCTATCTACCTATCCCTTCATATAGCTAGATATGTGTCACACAAACTCCTTCTCCCTACTAGCAAGATGACCATGCGTTGTACGGAACATCAAGATGCATTTGTATGAGAAGTTTATCTTGTGGGAGAAAAGGTTGAATGAGGGAATGCCTTATTTGCAAATGCGGAGAGGGGTGTGGGTATCTTTTTGCAAAATTGCCATAGTTTCCTTCCTGTCCGTCGGATATAAATCGGATGGCCTATATTGTAGGATGGCAGGAACACCATCATCACCAACTCTATTTTTATAAGAGTAGAGATATGTGAGTGTCACTGCCCCCCCCCCCCACACACACTCACACTTCCCAACACCGAAGGAGTAGGGTGACACCTCGATCTTGATACTAACCTATCGACTGGCTTCTCTCTCAAACATACACACACACACACTACCCGACACCGAAGGAGTAGGGTGGCACATTGACCTTGATAATAATCTATCTACTCCTCTTTCAAACACACACACA
The DNA here is from genome assembly GCA_034509565.1 of Triticum monococcum. Classification (NCBI taxonomy): domain Eukaryota; kingdom Viridiplantae; phylum Streptophyta; class Magnoliopsida; order Poales; family Poaceae; genus Triticum; species Triticum monococcum. The sequence continues at coordinate 152,402,330 of CM067842.1, forward strand.
CACTCGCTAGTTGTGCCTCTGTGCCTACCGCGCACACTCTCGATACGTCTTTCTTTTCCTCCCCCCAACAATGACAGCAGAAGGGTGACAACTCGATCTGATCATAATCTGTCAATTGGTTTCTCTCTCAAACATTGTCTCTCGGTGCCTTGCTCGGTAGCCCCCTCGATATGTAGACTTCTTGCGCGCGCACAACTGTAGTGACGATGACGCTGAACCCAGTGTGCCTTGTTTTTACCGGCCTCTTGTGATAGTTTTCACCCTCTTTTCTGTTAATTAACAAGGCAACCATTTCTTTGTTACTACTAGTGAATCTGAAATCATTCGGGGCAGACATAAAATATATCACTTCAACCCAATTATCGCAGCAACTATTTTAAAAGAAATTAGCTAGCTGCCCATGCGTTGCACGGAACATCAAGATGCATTTGTATGAGTAGTTTATCTTGTGACAGAAAAGGTTGAACGAGGGAAGGCCTTATTTGCGAACATGGAGAGACACGTGGGTATATTTTTGCAAAATTGCCATAGTTTCTTTCCTGTATGTTAGATATAAATCCGACGGCCTACATTGCAGGATGGCACGCACACCATCATCACCAACTCTGTTTTCTAATCCCTCCATCCGAAAATACTTGTCATCAAAATGGATAAAAAGAGATGTATCTAAAACTAAAATACATCTAGATACATTTCCGTTTATACATTTTGATGACAAGTATTTCCGGACGGAGGGAGTATTTGTCTTTTTAGAGATTTCAACAAGTGACTATGACCGGACCTTACCAACATACTCAAAAAAGTAGTCCATAATTTTGATGTTACCCTCTTTTCTTGGCGGTGCAGTGCCATCTGGATACCTCATAAATAAATCAAGGACAAATCTGATCCCTTCCTGAAAAGACATACGGAGCAAAATGAGTGAATCTACACTCTAAAATATGTCTACATACACATCCGTATGTGGTAGTGCATTTGAAATCTGAAAAAGACAAATATTTAGGAATGAATGGAGTATATATAAGAGTAGACATGGAGATATATCTCCATCATGGTCTATAACAAAAATGTGCTGGGCTGGTTAGCGCCGGATGCTCGCAACGCGATGACATGAGTTCGAATTCTGTCTTTTAACTTTATATTTTTATATTATATATTACTCTACTTATTTAATATATACTTCTTTCGCTACTGTACTGACAGTGGAACCCACGGAGTACTTAGAATACAAGATTAAGGATGGACTTGTTTCTTTTTAACTTTTTGTACAAAGTTGTAGCCACCCTGCAAGTCACGCGTACACTGTACATGCAATTAACTTTTTATAGAGGGACAATCATACAGGCAATTAACTCAAATGGATTGGATGTCACTATTATTTCCAGCATAAAGAGCATCTCCAACGACAACCGGCAAATTTCCTCCCGCTTCCTTAAGCGGAGGACGACATCAAACGCCAGCGGCGTACATTTTTACAACTCTAACCAACCAGATGAAATTCGTGCAAACACGGACTGATTTCATATAAGCATGAAGGATTTCGTATAAAAAAGCCGGATCTTCATATAAACATGATGGATTTCATTACGTTTACATGAACTAAGAGGTGCCAATCCGGCTCTCATGTATAATTAAGACTCCCTCTGTCCGGAAATACTTGTCCTAGAAATGGATGTATCTAGACTTATTTTAGTTCTAAATGGCCACCCGCGGATCCCTTTGTATTCCTCATGTCCGTCAGACACTTGCGGGGTCGACGAAGGTCCTCGGAAGAGACAAAGCAGCAAAGAAACCACCTGAATCCGCGGTCGTCGCCTCGGCGGTGGCCTTCATGGGTCCCAAGTGGCGGCGGCCACCCGTGTTCTACTTCTCCTCGATGATGGCGGCGGACACGGAGAAGCTGGCCACCGACTCGTCGCTCTCCACGCACCCGGCTTTTGTCTTTGCCTGCATGGCGCTGTCACAGGCACGAGAGGCGCGCCCACAGACACGGGAGGCACTACGGTGGTGCGGTATGACGCGGCAGCGATAGTGCCCATACCGGCGTGCTCGCCGCCATGCCGGCGTGGAGCAACTCACCACTCCTCATCGAGCTGAACTGGAGCGGCGAGTTGTTGAACCACGCGCCTGCTTGGGGCGGCAACTGACTCTGTCGGGCCAAGCGAGGTTGGTGAAGCACCGAGTGGCCTCGCCCGTATCCGGAGGGCTCGGCGGGCCACCCAGCTGGGTAATATGCCGGAGAACGGCTCATCGGAAGCCATCGGAAGAGTGGAGAAAATGGTGAAGGAGGAGATGGGGGAGCGGCGGAGGGGTGCGATTCTTGCCCGCTGTCTGTGTGGCCTCGTGTAAATAGAGGGCGAACGGTAGGAGCTTGGCCGGCGTCTGGCCTCGTTTAAACTGCGGGCGGACGGGAGGAGCTTGAACGGACGTGTGGCCGGAGTAGGATTCTCGGTTTGCATGCGGGTTTAATGGAGGCGTCGGGCATGCAGCGGGCAGCGCAGTACTACTCGATTTGACAACAGTAATGAGCCGTCAAATCACAAAGGCCCTCGCCTCTCGTGAAACCGATCGAGCTAGACTGCCCCGCCCTCTAGCCTTTTAAAAAATGTATATTACTCCACTTTTGTACAGTAGTAGTATCGATGGATTGCGCCATGGAGCAAAACTTGAAATTATAAAAGGTGGTACATATAGAGAGTGCTCGTCACCAAATTATGCATATAGTACTATTAAAAAGGCTTGTCACAATAATGGTGTCCAGCCCAAGTGCACAACCCACCCCTCAAATAAAACTAAGCACCCTGGAATTCTTTGACAAAACTAAGCACCCTGAACTTCTTTGACAACTAAACTGCTGGCTATATGATGTTGGGCATATATATTGTATGTATATAATGTGAAGAAGCGAGTGATAGTACTATACCAACTAAAAGATGAAATGTAAGAAATACTAGTATGTACGTACTAAAGAGTTAAAGTAACAAGAAGAAACATAACATAGTTCTACTGGGGGCTCAGCACAACACACCCCTCAAATTAAATTAAGCACACCTGAAATTAAACTTTGCAACTATTCCGGTAGACACTGCATTAGAACCACCATGAGCAATGACACTGTCATCTTACTCGGAGTCCTCGTCCACGTCCTCGACTTCGTCCTTGTCCCTCTTCCTCTTGGCCGATACTTCTTTGCTTCAACCGCACACTTGGTTGTTGCTCTTCATCCAACCCTTGTAGATATTGAAGCAATGGTAGCCATCCATTGCAGCGTAGTGGATGTGGTCTATATCTAGTACATTCCGCTGCCATGCATGATGATGAAACGTGTATGGAGGTTTCTCTAGTTTACCGTACGAAGGATGAACCATGGCTCCTGCTAGGGTCAGCATTGAAGGCTGATGAGAGGACACCAGCCGATTCTTCTGGAGGTCGAAGGTGTTGCCTACAACGAGGCCTATCCGACGCAGGACTTCTTTGTCGTTACCAAAGTCTATAGTAATGAATTTGACTAGGTTGCTCTCGAGGAAGTCCTCAAAATCCTAGCACTCAATGTCGGCATGGCATATGTGGTAGACCAAGCATAAGTCATGCACGCAAACCTGGATCACGGCGGGCTTCTTCCTCTCTTCGTCCTTTAGATCCTTCTCTCGTCCCAGGACTGTGGTGTACTCAACTTCTAGCCCAGTGGCCCACTCATCATCTGAGTCTTCGAACATGCGTCTGAAGAGAGAAAGGCATCCTTTCACCATCACGAAAGAATGGGTGTAGATGACGTCGAACTCATCGCCGGTGATGGTTCTATCCTTGTACTCACCGCTGATCGGGGAGATTTGGGACGCCATGGATTTGGGAGGAGGGTTAGGATTAGTGGAATTGTCGTAATGTGAATGGACGGGATGACTAGGAGCGAACCGCCGTAGTATTGAAGGATGTGCGGGTACGAGTAGGAGCGAACTGCTAGTGTGCGAACGGCAGGGTAGTGGCTTTCCATTCTCCCATGATACAGGCTTCCGAGAGCCCTTGGATCTGAGATCGAACGGTTGCATGGCGTGATTCTAGACCTATGGGTGAATATCCTATCCTGGAGGGTTATTCTGCAAATTTTCAGCAACTTAGCATGCGACCGTTTGATCTCAGATCCAAGGGCTGCCAGCAGCCCGTATCGTGGTCGTGCCTACCACGACTGTCGCGTCGCTCGTGCGGTCGCGCCCTTGGAGATTTAACATGGTGCGTTACGCTATCTGATGTTGGCATGTCATATATAGTCATCACTTAGTCACTCATACTACAACAAGGTTTTGGCTATAAGGTTGTCTATAAGTGTATTTATTTTTTTACTTCTCTCTATCTCTTTATTCATACTCCCTCCGTCCCATAATTTAAGAACGTTTTTGATACTAGTGTAGTGCCAAAAATGTTCTTATATTAAGGGACACATGGAGTACTAGTATTTATTGCATTTGCCAAGGAGTGACCTCTTCCAATGAAATGGTGTTGCTAAGTTTTCTTCATTTAATTAGCTATAGACTCAAAATTTTCTTTTCACCTAGGTACACGCGCTTAGCACCGTTTCTTCCTTGGGCCACCAAACTAGTCTCTCTCTTCTTGATTAACTTGCCACATCAGACTTTATGCCTAAGTGGCAAGCTTAAGCACTTGTAGGAGCAAGTAAGTACAATAGTGCGCTTTACATGGCATTTTTGCATATGTGGAGGAAAGAGAGGCAAGGAAAAAGTGGAGAAGTGGGCTCTCATGCAAGAGCCAGCCTCTACTACATGGTGGAGAATTGGGAGAGGCACCTGTATGGAGGTGGTCAGGAATCGGGAGACTCACGCCGGTCATAGCGCCACAGTTAAAATGATAATGGCAAGTCAAATCACGGGGCCCCACCTGTCGAGCAGTAACTCGCTGTCAAATCACATAGCCCTACGTTTGCAGTAGCCTACTCCCTTGTCTTCTCGCGTCTCTGTCGAACCGACTAGGCGGAACTGCCCTGCCTACCGTGCAGGAAAAGCCCGCGCAGTATACTCCCTCCGTCTAGGTGACCAAGGTGGAGAGGAAAATGAGAGAACTTAATGTTTAGTACTTCGTATTTGCTAAGGCTGGTTGTAATGGTACTAGCCTTAGCAATTTTCATGAGGTGTCATAGAATTAAATGAAGAAAGAGAGAGAGTTGAGTACTATGTGTCATACATGGCAATAAATAAAGTACTACATGATACTAATATATGATACATGGTGCAGGAGTACTAAGTGTTATTAATACAGTTTTGCTTGAACTCATCTAGATGAGATATAATTTGGTCTCATTCATCTTTTGTAGCCATTGGATGTGATGCTATATAAGATGCGTGTGTGCTGACGTGGGTTGTATTTGTTCTTGTGCAACGAACTGACCACTGCATGTCATGTTTGATAGTCTCAAGTCATTAAAAGCATACAAGCCCCACATCTCTTCTTGGTTGATTCCTCTATTTATGTCAAAAAATAAGAAACAACGTGAGAGTTAATGCACCATGCCTATGTGTTTACTATTTGGTTTTCGTAAGATGACTTAATACTCACCTAGACGGAGGGAGTATTCGATTTGACAGCAGGCGGCGCAGTTCCCGATACGGCTTTAATGTAGACGAGGGAGGGAGTAGCGGTTCCTGATATGTTGAACGAGCAATGCATCCTCCTTCAATTAATGCACGAGGGAAGTAATGGGAGGAGGTCCAGGAAAAGAGGCTGCACGATGTGAATGCAATGCAGTTTGCCCTCATTGCCCTCATATAAAGGCACCCCTCCATTCCAATGCATCTACCACATCGTACGCACCTAAGAATTTGCCTAAGCACCTACACTAAGCGCAAAAGAGCTCACTCCAGACCCATGGTGGCGATGCGCGTGAGCAGCCAGCGGCTGCGCCATATGGTCCACGACGCCGGCCTGCGGCATGGCGCCGAGGATCGTCTCCAGACGGTGTTGGAGACCGGCTGGTGGATGGCCGCCGTCGATGCCAACTACGACTCTCAGGTGGACCAGATGATCGTTGCCACTAGCAACAAGTTCACCGTCCTCAAGAAGCTCGCGGACGACAACGCCGTACTCCTCCAGCCCGCGCGCCCAGGCTCGTCATTGCCTGCCACCCTAATCGGCCTACATGGCCGGAACCTCTTTCAAGCACTGGTGGCCCTGCGACTGCCCGCCAACGCCATGAAGAATGTCCACCTGGAGGTCGCGCTCGCCGCGAGGCGCCTCACCCTGTAAGAATTCGTCGACCTACACATCCACGTGTACGAGCAAATCGTGTACATAGGTATCTACAAGGCCAGTGAGGACGCTACGACGTTGGCCCTCATCAACCGGCTGGAAGCCTTGGATGCCTTTGCTGAGAAGCACCTCGACCTCGCCACAAAAGCCGCCGCTCCTTAGCCACCGGTCGGTGGCCCGGTGCACTAAGTTGAGGAGGAGGAGGTCGTACATTCGTGGATCCATCTTTCTTCTTGGCTTCTGTAACCACCACTACGATCATATCATCGTGGCCTTAATTCTTATTGTGATGTTGCATTCTCGTTCCAGTCAATACCGACATGTGTGATCCCTTTGCTTAATTATATGCATCACTGTAACTAGTACTCCATCCGTCAATTTATAAGTTGTGCTTACCTTTTCCATCAACTTCGTGCAACATGTGGGCATCTTGCTAGAAACACTAGAATATGTCTATATAATCTGTATGTGATAGTCCATTTGAAATCTCAAAAAAGACAAATATTTAGGTACGGAGGGAGTAATATATTAGGAGTATATCAAAACAATAGTGATTTCTTTCAAGTTTGTGAACAAATACTACTATTCTACTACTTTGGATCCATCACAACGCACGGGCACATTGCTGGTAAAAGGAAAAGGCCTGCCGCGTTCGCGTTGCACCCCCACACGCCCGGGAATCGGGAGTACAACACGGCCCGTCCAGCATGACACATAGCCTAGGGAAGGCGTGTTGCCTAGCATTTTCACTTTCATGTGGGACCGCCGTTGAGCAAACCGACACCCCGCCCGCCGCCAGGTTGGAAACCAGAAATGAGGGGAAGATCTAGCTGTAGCACGGAAGCCAAGAAATTTGGTGTCAAACGAGGCTCGTTGATAGAGTAGGAGCATTCCGTACTAGTACTAATCCTACTAGTACCAAGTTTGTACTCCTAATACTATATTACTAGTACTACCACTATACAACTGGTCGGTACGTGCATGACACAACATTGTAGGAACAAAAAACAGGAAGATCTTGTTTTGGGTGATTTATCTTTTTTTAATCAACGTAGTATGAATAATATGATGTGGGGGCACCCATGAAGCTTATGTGGCTTGGTTGCATGGCTACGGAAGGTTAGAGAAAAACAAATAGATAATGTGTTTAGAGTGCACTCCACTAAATAGATATACTTTGGATCCATTGCAACGGACCGACACATCTATATCTATACCCCCTATATAGTGTCTGAAAAAGTTTGAAAGTTGGTCGTTGGATGAAGCCAATCCGATGGTACAAAGATGGAAAATCCAAGCACTACTGGCCGTTGGATATCATCCACCAGATTCTGCCACATGTATAATCTAGAAGACTCCATGGTTGAACTTAATTCATGACTAACTTTGCCACAACTAAGCTTAGTCAAAGTTATTAGTTCTTCAAAATGAGAGCCACAAGTTGGCAGGCCGAAGGGAATCTTGCCACATTTTTTGTGTGTATATCATGTGGGGCCTTAGTGTGGCTTGCCTAAGGTGTTTCTTGAACCAAACACTCACCTAAGTTAATCAAACTTGCCTAACCTTACATTCCACCAGATGTTGCCACATGTTAGAATCCAGAAAGCTCCACATGTAGAAGCATAATGCACAAACCACCAGAATCTCATGCGTGAAATGCACGTGTACCTTACTAGTACTAGTTGGTAGTAGTAAGAAACAAATTCCAGTTTTGGCACGAGCTCATATTGCGGGAGCACCACAAGGCCTGCCACATGAGTTACATTTCCTTCTCGGGGCCCACGGGACCGAACTTCAGTGGCTTAGTGCCTGGCCTATGAGTCAATGACATGCGGACCTTAAATGCGGCTGGCCCACATGTCATTCTCATGGTGGTGGCGTGGTTCGTGACTCACTCGTTCGAGATGAACCGGACGGTGGTGGCGTGGCCGTGGCGAGGGTGCCACAGCTGGGCATTGGGGCGTTACGAGGCGTAGATGGCCACACCGACGGGTACTACCTATAGTACATAAGTACTCCAGCTGAGGATTGATGCCCGGGATGAAATGTGTCACAACCGTTGGATGAAAATTCGATGGTACGGGAGTACGGATCGGAGCACAGCAGCGGAGCAGGGAAACCACGTCCAATCGGGTGTGTCTGTGGTAGAAAGTTGATGGTCGCCGCAGTTCAGCTGGCCTGCATGTCATGCACACAAAGGCAGAGGAGCGATGGGGCCGAGAGGGATGACGGGCATGTCGGGGGGATGAGGATCCCCTGACGCGAACAATCCTACAATTCTATCACTGACATGTGGGACCCATAAGTGTGGGTCCCAGCTATCAGCGAAGGAAAGGCAGGGCAAGGCAGTGATAGCCACGTCAAAGGATCCATGTCCACATCGGGGGACGTCGTGCCGTGGGCTGGAGCGGCGTCGTGGGAATCGTGTGTGGGTGTGGCAGTGGTAGAAACAAGAAACGTGATGGTCACCATGGTTCAACTTCCATGGACAAGCTGTCATGTCTGCTGACACATGTATATCAAAACTAGGGTGTTTATATTTCAAGCACGTGAACAAGTATTATTCTACTACTTTGGATCCATTGCAACGCACGGGCCAGCACATTGGTAGTAGTAGTGTCCATCTCTATCTCTAGAGGCCTTCCCTCGTTCATCCTTTTCTCTCACAAGATAAACTACTCATACAAATGCATCTTGATGTTCCATGGAACGCACGAGGATGTTTCCTTGGGGGTCTCTCCAGCGCGGCGTGGCCGTAGTTGCAAGTTGACGCCCCTTGAGATGTCGGCGTTGAGGGGCACTCGGATTTCCTCCAATGAGCAGGTAAGATGAGTTTGATCACGTAGTAAATGCATTCTAAAGACTACTTCCATGTCCATTTCCTAATTCTCCCCCTACCCACTGTTTCACAGGTTAGGCTCGGTGCGAGTGGAGATTGGCTTGCATATGTACGGGAGGGTACCAACATCAATTTGCACAACATTTATAGCGGTGACACCATTGCCGTAGAACCTTTGTCCAACATTGGGATCAGCCATGCAACGGGCCACCACATGTATTGGTACGATGGAACCATGGTGAGATTGAATAAGATAGCACGAACCTTGCACATGGCGGTCAAAGGCGGACCATGCTGTCTGCGGCCGATTTGTTGCCATACGAGTAGGAAGACGCTGTGCTCCTTTCTAACCACATCTTCGCAGTGACAAACTAGGGGACTTATTTTGTATGGGACACATCCTATGATATACTCCCTCTATCCCAGTTTATTTTTTTTGAATCTTTTCATTTTATAAGTTTAAATTCAAATTTGGAGGTCCCCATCACATGTTGAGATTACAATGTCCATTAAATCGTTGTGTGCATGTATAGTAAAGAAAAAATCTCGAGTTTGGCACGAGTTCGTGCTGCGGGAGCACCACAAGCCCTAGCGCAGGAGTTACATTTCCCTCTCAGGGCCGTCAGGACAGAGCTTCAGCGCCTTACTACACCTACCTTTGAGTCAATAACATGTGGACCCGATAGGTGACTGGTCCACATGTAATGCTCCCATAGGCAGAGGGGCAGTGGGGCTAAAAGGGGTGAGCCGTAGGTCGGGGGACGTGTGGTTTCATGGGTTCGAGCGGCGTCATGGGAATCGCGGATGGCTATGGTAGAAACTTGATGCTCGCCGCATTTTAGGTGGCCCACATGTCATGCACACAAAGGCAGAGGGGCGGTGCGGCCGAGAGGGGTGAGGCGCACGTCGGGGGGGCGTGGTGCCGTGGGTTGGAGAGGCGTCGTGGGAATCGCAAGATGAAATGTGATGGTCGCTGTAGTTGAACTTCGATGGACAAGCTGTCATGTCTACGGACACATGCACTGCATACCGATCACTGCAAGGGGTAGTAGAGAAAGCTATATATGCGGATCAATAGTTCCTTATAGTCAAGCGGACCCACGCTACTACTATGTTCCAAAGACATGCACACCATCGAAATAGTCCATCTATATCAATATACACCGAGAGGGAATAATTTTTTTTACAAGAGAGAAAATAGTTCATCCATCCATAATGCCCTCCTGCTGGTGCAGCCTTTTCTTCTTCTTCTTCCTCCTCTTCTTCTTCTTCTTCTTCTTCTTCTTCTTCTTCTTATTGTTCTCACTCTCTATGGGAGACGGCTTCGCAACAAGTTCTTTGGACCTTGCAACTATCTCGAAACTCACACGGGCATCGAGGGCAGCATATTTAATCCGCTCGTACGTCAAGGGATAATTCTCCGATCCAAACGACCTTAATGCCACCGTCTCGTCACCGTTCTGAAGATTTGTACCGAGCACAAAATTTGCTACGTCGAATAGGGATGGTGTCTGTTTATCACTGTCGGGTTTCAGGTTCCGGCAGACCCTTGAGGTTCGAACACTGGGGTGCGTGTGGAGATCTCTCCCCCACCGATCTACGTCCGATCCTCTCGTGCAAACTAAGATGAAAACGATGAACAACACAAGAGACACGATGTTTATACTGGTTCGGGCCACCGTTGTGGTGTAATACCCTACTCCAGTGTGTGGTGTGGTGGATTTCCTCTAGGGCTGATGATGGACAGTACAAGGGAAGAACAGCCTCACGAGAGGTGTTCTTGAGCTGGTGCGATGAACTGCTAGGGTGAGTTCAGTCGCCTCTCTCTCTCTGCTGGGGTTCTACCAGATCTCTCCGGGGGTCTCCCCTCTACTCTGTGGTGGCTAGCTCTATTTATAGAGGCCCTGGGCCTCTCCCCAAATAATGAGCGGGAAGGGCGCCAGCAATTGTCCATTTCGAAGGGGAACATCTAGTACAAGTTATCCTGACCAAAGGTGGTCTTCGGCTGCCAAAAGCACTGGCGATGACGCCGTCTTGGGCTCCATGGTGACCTTCGTCCTGCCGTCCGGCTGGTCTTGGTCTCGTTGCACCGGAATGGTAACCTTTACCTGATGCCTTCGCTTGTGCTTGCCCCCTTTGCACCAAAGGGGAAACAAGGACACTGCGCAGGCCGGCGCCCGCCTGGTCTCGATCGTCATGGCTTGCGTCACGGGTTCCTCGCGAGGTACCCCTGCCTTGATCTCTCTGCCTCCTCGCGAGCCTACCTAATGAGGCTGCCTCTGAGGAAGCTTCATGTCGTCCGCCCCGCGAGGCTTAGCCCCTCGTGAGGGTCTTTGAGCTTGAGCTGATAAAGATGGGCCGCGCTGGCCCCTCGCTTGAGCCACGCCGCAGGCAGGCAAGTCTAGGGACCCCCGTTCCCAGAACGCCGACATTCACAATCTTCTACAGGAATTTTGATTCTGGTTTGTAGGTCAGTGATGCTTTTCAAATCAAGGTTGTACGGCTCCAACTTTTGTTTGTCCCCTTCGATGGCTGCCCCACAGAAGTATACGTCCTCCCGAGACAAGAAATCGTGAAGCTCCCTAGTTTGGAGGGCGAGTGTATGATGTGGTACACCAAAACATCATCTTCGAGGCACAGCTGAAGGACGGCGGTGCGTTGGATCTTCCCAAGGGCACGCTCCGTGTACACTGCGTCGAGACCGATGACCCTCGTCTCTACCTTTTTGAGGGAGTGGGATACATTGTTGATCCACTACCGAAAAACCCTTGGGTGGACGGTGACGGTGGCAAATATGCGCACCGAGCCTTCGACGAGGACATGTTGGACGCTAAAAAACGGCATCTCGATCTCGTTCGCCATTTGGAACCACTGGAACAGAGGGCTATGGTTTGGAGAATTAGGATTAGATGGCTAGTCTAACTGAAGTAGTAGATGGTTATTTAAATAGGTTAAAACAATGTGAACGCAGTGGGGTTTGGATGCAAATGAAGACGAAGGGGAGGTGAAGAAGCTGATGAGAATTGGTTCCCAATGGAGAAGTAAATGGGAGAAGTGGCGTGCAGGCAGTTGATTACACGGCTAGATAGACTAAACGAAAAGGCTATGCGGGTAGACTGATGAGTCGTACATGTTCGTGTACGTGCCCATCCTTCCTGATAGGTGGGACCTATGCAAACAGATAAAAAAATGTGTCCTAGTTTTTTTTAGCGCGTGAGTGGGAGACACAACATTCCCTGGTTAAGGAATACTCCCTCCGTTTAGGTGAGTATAAGTCACCTTATGAAAATCAGGTTTTCCCAAAACCTTTAGGTGTGGAGCATTAACTTCCTGCTCGATCCCCTCTCAGCCTCGTTAGCCAGCGTTCTCTTCCTCTGCTGCCGCGTTCTACCTTTCCATTTTTCCTCTTCTCAAGTGTGGAACGATCTGCATGCCGTCCTTGATGCACCAGAATGACCACTGCATCCATCGCGGCAAGGCTTGATTGGGCATGCACGAGAATTTGGTTCTACTCGCAATATGGATGATACCTGAATGATGAAGTGAACAGGCATGCTACCACGAGAGACCTATTTCCGGTATACAATGTTGTTTCTTGCATTATCCTACTCATACTCTGAACAATGTTGATCTTAGATTGACAATGCCTGTCCTTTTTGATATGATGCAGTGTCCCTACAGTTACTGCCCTTTGTAATCACACCACCTTTGCCAAAAACAGGGAAGCACAACTGGTTCCTCACTCGATCAGATGACGGCAAAAGACCGATGATCATTCGGACACATGAGCCGGAAAATTTATATTGCAAAAAACCCACTGTATACAGGCACCGTGTAATACGTGAGTATCTGGACAGTGGTGTTACGTCTATGAGCAGGATACCAGCATGTTGGGGCCTTTAGGATTTTTTAGTTGGAGGCGGGTAAACAGCCTTGGTTCACACTCTCTGTTTCTCGGACTCAATTATCCGATTAACCCGGAGATCACCGTTGGCAAGGACCTTCATGGCAGAGAGGCTCTGTTTGCTATGGAAAACTGTATCTACATGGCGAGCCCTAGGAGTTCGGGAGCAAACTCCCTTGATTGTCAACGATACAGCCTGCAGCCAAAAGAAGGTGAGAATGACAAAGGCATTCGGATTAACTTTGATCCTTGGATGTCTCAATTACGACAGGGAGTGATGTGGTTCAAGCCTTCAAGTTGATAGGTAATTGGGCTGTTGCATCGAAAGGGTGGAGTACTGGTGTCTCCGGATCACTGGTCGCTAAAGCGGGGCTGCAAATTATGATGGCATTGGATCATCTCTTCGAATGACTTTGTTGTCTTTGCTGGTGGTTCTGGATGGGTAGTTCTTTCTTTTGTTATGCATATTCCTTGTCATTTGGTCATCCTCGTCTATGTCACTCTTACTATGTAATAGTTGCTTCTGTTTATAATGTCATTCTCGTCTGGATCACGAGAGTCTGAGCACTTCAGATGGGTGCGTTTTGGTGGTGTAGCAAGACTTCTTATGAACTATCATGTCTTGTTGTTTATGTCAGTAGTAGTCACTAGTCAGTGTTTAAATGTTGTATATATCGTTGTTTCGAACTGTTTATTGTCCTGAACTACTAGTGGGCTAAATGAGGGCATCACCATTCTCTAGTGTTCAGAGTATATCTCCTTTGGGCCAGTGTCTTTTCGATGATGTACACTTGGTTGGGCCAGTGAGGTGTCGTTGAATATGGGCCGAGTAGTAACGCAATGCCAAACAGGTCAATTATGACTCTCAGGCCGGGCTCTCAAAAGATCCTAAAAAAGGCCAAGCTCTCCAAAAAAGAAAGAATAAGGACTCTTAGGCCGACATGTGGGAGCCACCGGTGTTTTCGTGCGCTTGCGTGCCGAGAGCATATTGGCATGTGCTCGAAATTCATGCTACCTTTTCATTCCCAGTCTCCCGCCCCTCCCCCACCTCTGGAATCTCGGTTCCTACTCCAGTTCGCCCAAATCCCCCTCCTGTACTCCTTGTACTCAAGCGCACTATCATGCCGCCGGTCAACGCGGATCTCCGAGCCGGAGATCCTGAGGTTCGTCCTGCCTTCGGTCGCTGCGTGCTGCCGCTCAACAGTGGCATGGCGGCGCTTGACGACCAGTTTGCCAGCAAAGTGCTGATGGTAACCGTCAACGGCGACCGGCCTCCCGTCTCGCCGGACAACCTTGTCAAAGCTCTTGGCATTGCACACGGCATCCAAATAAGTGACTTGCTCTTCGAAGTCTATCCGCCACTGGCTGATTTCTTCGTCAGGTTCCGGACAACTTTTGACTGCAGTCGTGTGTTCGAATCTTCCCGGCGTTTGTTCTGCGATGGCGCGCTGGTGAGCTTTGATCGGTGGCATCTAGGATGGGGCTCGGTGCACTCTGAGCTTGAGTTTTTAACAAAGCTTACCTTCCACGGCATGCCTCGACGTGCTTGGTACAGCGAGTCCATGAACGAGCTTATCAACGACCTTCGAGGTGAGCTCGTAAGTATGTTTGTTCCTCCAGATAGCTGGGCTCTGACGGTTATGGCATGGATGAAGAAGCTGCCCACCATGCTGAAGGTGATTGGTGTTGAGATACCGGTGTAGGAACCCGTGTTGTACTATTCGTCGCCACCAAGGCCCCCGCGGACAACGTTAGGGATGTACCTGTATCGAGTGTTCGTGCATGTGGAAGAAGTGGTCAATCCATCAATCGAAGTCCTGCCGCCGCCGCTGGTGCCAGGGTCCGTCGACGACGTCCATTACAGGAGTCAACGTCAGACTTTCCCCGTGTTGCTCGGAACGATGGATGGCACATGGCCTACTCCATCGCGCGGCGGAGGCCACTACTTCTTTGGGAGAAGAGGCAGGGCTGGCTGCCTGGATGTGCTCTAATTTGAGGTAACAACCGAATCTTGTCAGATACTAGTTAAGTCCGAGCTACGGGTGTGAAGCACTGATATGCCAGTACAATTGATTGTGACCTGTTCTAATTTTGTACCTGAACTTTTTTTAGAAAGGGTTGTACGTCAACTTAATGTGCTAGCAGAACTTATTGTGTTGTGTGTCTGTTTTCTTTGCACAACATTCAAGATATTTCCCCGTCATTGATAAAGACGATGAACCATTATATACGACTTCGTTGGTTTCAACATAGCCCTTCCCGTAGCGATCCACTGCTTCCATCCTGATTGTGCCGCCTGCGTGAAATTTTTGTATGCAAGTTCAGCGTGCTATGATGTTCTATATGATTGTGTCAACTATATAAGTTTTTACTGAGCATCAGCAATGCATATGGATGAAAGATGTATTTACGAGCATCGACCAATGGGTCTCTCTCTCTCACACACACACACACACAAACACACATGCACACACACACACGTGCACACGCACAAGTGGGACCCGTTGAATTATTTATTTCCTCGTGACAGATTTTTAATTAGGTTCCACTGTAATCTAACTTTTTTCTTAAGTTATTAATTGAGCTCAGTGACTTCAAAAAGTTGTACGGAAGCCTTGTTTGGGCCTTTCCGGCGTCGCTGAATGTGGGCTGAGTAACCATGTTAGGTTGTACTATACTACACATGCCTTTTTTTCAACATCAGCAATGCAATCGGGCCGACGGTTGTACACAATATCTGGGTCAACTTGTTATTCTCCGCCCCGCTGGGCTGCAAACTTTCCTAGGAGGTATGCATTAGGCTTAACAAGAAAATGGACTTTAAGAAATAATAAATGAGATGTAATTATAATAACTGGAGAGTAACTATGCACCAAACACGTAATTAGTTCGAAAAATATATTATTTTTGGAATTTGAAAATTTTAATTTCATTACTTGTTGCACGCGCAATATTTCGTTGGATTTTAACGTAATACAACTTTATTTTGAAATTATATTTAACTTGACTAGAAATTTCAGATAAAAATATTTCGGATCCCATCAAAATGAGGGAATTTTTTTTGAATTCTGTTTTGAGCGGTTGTTTGAAATTATTAATCGTTGTCCTAGCTAGAAGTTGGGTTGTACTTTTAACAAACTGTAAATGGGCTGTAGTAAATTCCATTGGAATTAAAAAATGGGCTATACATTCTTACAAATCAAAAATGGGCTATATGTTCTCTGCCAAATCCGAGTTGTGGGCCTACTAAGTTGACGCGTACCAAGGGCTTTGTCAACTTAGTCAGTATAAAGGATTCTAGCTGCAGCGATCGTACAATGTCCATCCAACGGCCGTAGTGGTTCTTCAACCTCTGGTCTTCTTGGTCCAGCCGCCCAAAGAAGCGCCGGTCGTGTCGCGTGCTCCTCCCTCCCGTGGCCGGCTGTGATGCCGCGGAGGCCCCACCGCCCCGTACTACTCCCACCGCTGGCCAGGCCATCCCTCTACTCACCCACCCACCCCCCCCTAGTTATTCTACGGCGACGGCAGTCTCACACCGCAGCCGAACCAGTGAACTCTCGTACTCCTCTCCGCGCGGGCTTCCACTGTTGCGTCTTCCCCGGCTCTGCGTCGTCCCCTTCCTAGGCCTCGCCGTCGTCCAGACCACCGCCCTGGTGCTCTCGGCGCGGCATGGCAACGTGGTCAACGACCAACTTCCATCGGAAGAGTACTGTACATGGAGAGGTTGACAACTGGGTCCAGGCGGCCGCAAGGAAGTGCCTCCTTATTACGCGCAAAATAATTATTCCTCCACCTGACAGCAGGGACCCATCGGACGGGCCACCTTATTTCGTGAAAAAACGTTTCCCCCTTGACTGCTGGGACCCACCGGACGGGCCAGCGTATTTCGCCAAAAAAACGTTCCCCCCGCTGTCAGCTCGGACCCACCGGAAGTGCCTCCTTATTACGCACAAAAAATGAATACCCCCTGCTAGCTGGGACCCACCATGGTGGGAGGCTGACTTGTGGGCCTACTAAGTTGACTGGGACGGGGGCCTTTGTCAACTTTAGTCAATATGAACGATTCTAGCTCCAGTGACCGTACGATGTCCATCCAACGGCCATCTTGCTTCTTCAACCTCTGTTCTTCTTGCTCCAGCCGCCCAAAGCAACGCCGGTCGTGCCGCATGCTCCTGCCTCCCGTGTCCGGCAGTGCTGCCGCGGAGGCCTCACCGCCCCAACTATTCCCACCGATGGCCAGGCCCTGTGGCGACGACAGCATCACACCGTAGCCGAACCAGTGAACCCTCGTACTCCTCTCCGCGCGGGCTTCCACTGCCGCGTCTTCCACGGCTCCCCGTCGTCCCCTTCCTAGGCCTCGCCATCGTCCACAGCCCTGGTGCTCTCGACGCGGCGTGGTCAACGTGGTCAAGGAACGACTTCCATCGGACGTGGAATGTACGTGGAGAGGCTGACAGCTGGGTCCATGGCCGCAACAAGGAAGTGCCTCCTTATTACATGGAAAATAATGATTCCTCCACCTGACAGCTAGGACCCACCGGACGGGCCACTGTATTTCACGAAAAAACGTTTCCCCCTAACTGATGGGACCCACCAGCTACATCTTCGCACGCAAGGAAGTGCGTCTAGGCAAAAAATTGATCCACCCCCTAACTGCTGGGACCCACCAGCTACATCTTCGCAGGCAAGGAATTGCCTGACAGTCGGGACCCACCTGGTCAAAGCATACGTAGCGTTGTCATTCTGGTCACGAACGTGTACGTACATATATACTGGTGGATGTAGAGGCGCGTACGTGTCGTAGTAGAGGCGCGCACGTAGCATGTTGATACGTCTCCGTCGTATCTACTTTTCCAAACACTTTTTCCCTTGTTTTGGACTCTAACTTGTATGATTTGAATGGAACTAACCCGGACTGACGCTGTTTTCAGCAGAATTGCCATGATGTTGTTTTATGTGCAGAAAATAAATATTCTCGGAATGACCTGAAACTCCATGGAACGTCTTAGAAAAAATAATAAAAAATCCTCGCCAAAGATGAAGACCAGGGGGCCCACACCCTTCTCAAGAGGGTGGGGGGCGCCCCCCTACCTCGTGGGCCCCCTGGATGCCCTCCGACGCCAACTCCAACTCTATATATTTGCTTTTGGAGAGAAAAAAATAGAGAGAAGAAATCATCGCGTTTTACGATACGAAGCCGCCGCCAAGCCCTAAAACCTCTCGGGAGGGCTGATCTGGAGTCTGTTCGGGGCTCCGGATAGGGGGATTCGTCGCCGTCGTCATCATCAACCATCGTCCATCACCAATTTCATGATGCTCACCGCCGTGCGTGAGTAATTCCATCGTAGGCTTGCTGGACGGTGATGGGTTGGATGAGATTTATCAAGTAATTGAGTTAGTTTTGTTAGGGTTTGATCCCTAGTATCCATTATGTTCTGAGATTGATGTTGCTATGACTTTGCTATGCTTAATGCTTGTCACTAGGGCCCGAGTGCCATGATTTTAGATCTGAACCTATTATGTTTTCATGAATATATGTGAGTTCTTGATCCTATCTTGCAAGTCTATAGTCACCTACTATGTGTTACAATCCGGCAACCCCGAAGTGACAATAATCGGGACCACTCCCGGTGATGACCATAGTTTGAGGAGTTCATGTATTCACTCTGTGCTAATGCTTTGTTCCGGTTCTCTATTAAAAGGAGGCCTTAATATCCCTTAGTTTCCAATAGGACCCCGCTGCCACGGGAGGGTAGGACAAAAGATGTCATGCAAGTTCTTTTCCATAAGCACGTATGACTATATACGGAATACATGCCTACATTACATTGATGAATTGGAGCTAGTTCTGTGTCACCCTATGTTATGACTATTACATGATGAACTGCATCCGGCATAATTATCCATCACTGATCCGGTGCCTACAAGTTTCCCATATACTGGTTCTCGCTTATTTACTTTCCATTGCTACTATTACAATCACTACAAAATACCAAAAACATTACTTTTGCTGTCTTTACTTTTGTTGGCGCTACCACCACTATCATATTACTTTGCTACTAAACACTTTGTTGCAGATACTAAGTTTCCAGGTGTGGTTGAATTGACAACTCGGCTGCTAATACTTGAGAATATTCTTTGGCTCCCATTGTGTCAAATCAATAAATTTGGGTTGAATACTCTACCCTCGAAAGCTGTTGCGATCCCCTATACTTGTGGGTTATCAAGACTAATTTCTGGCGCCGTTGCCAGGGAGCATAGCTCTATTCTTTGAGTCACTTGGGATTTATATAAGCTGGACACTATGAAGAACTTGAGAGATCCAAAAACCAAGATCTATCCCTCAACTGCGAGGGGAGGTAAGGAACTGCCATCTAGCTCTGCACTTGATTCACCTTCTGTTATGAGTAAGTTAGCGACACCTACACCTGCTTCTGCTATTCGTTCTGATATGTCGCATGTTATTGATGATGCCACTTCTGCTATGCATGATACTTATGATGAAACTGTGTCTATGCCTGATACTACTGTGCCCCTTGGTGAATTTCTTGATGAACAAATTGCTAGGGCTAGAGAAAAAGAAATTATTGAATCTGAATACGATGATGATAGTGATGATGAAAATATGCCTGTTATTCCTAAGGGTTATCTTTTTGATATGGAATCTTCTGCCGCTATTTTAGCTTGCAGAGATAGATATGATCTTAAGAGGTTATCAATTAAATGGAACAAAGAATCACTTAGAGATAAAATGAAACCCGACCCTGCTTTTGCTACTTCACCTATTTGTGTTCCTGATAAGGATTAAGAATTCTCTGTTGATCCTGATATAATTACTTTGGTTGAATCAGATCCGTTTTATGGCTATGAATCTGGAACTATTGTGGCACATCTTACTAAATTAAATGATATAGCTGCCCTGTTTACTAATGATGAGAGATCACGTTACTTCTATATACTCAAAATATTCCCGTTCTCATTAAAGGGTGATGCTAAGATATGGTTTAATTCTCTTGATCCTGGTTGTGTGCGTAGTCCCCAAGATACGATTTATTACTTCTCTGCTAAATATTTCCCTGCTCATAAGAAACAAGCTGCTTTGATGGAAATATACAACTTCGTGCAAATTAAAGAAGAGAGTCTCCCACAAGCTTGGGGGAGGCTTCTCAAGTTACTTAATGCTTTGCCTTATCATCCTCTTAAGAAACCCGAAATACTTGATATCTTTTATAATGGACTAACCGATGCTTCCAAAGATTAGCTGGATAGTTGTGCTGGTTCTCTTTTCAGGGAAAGAACACCAGATGATGCTGAAATCCTATTGAATTATACGTTGACAAATGAAAATAATTGGGCACCTCCTGAGCCAGCTCCTGCTCCAATTACTGAACCTATTCTTAAACCAACTCCGAAGAAGAGAGTGAAGGAAATATGCCCTAGAGGCAATAATAAAGTTATTATTTATTTCCTTATATCATGATAAATGTTTATTATTCATGCTAGAATTGTATTAACCGGAAACATAATACATGTGTGAATACATAGACAAACAAAGTGTCACTAGTATGCCTCTACTTGACTAGCTCGTTAATCAAAGATAGTTATGTTTCCTAACCATGGACAAAAGAGTTGTTATTTGATTAACGAGGTCACATCATTAGTTGAATGATCTGATTGACATGACCCATTCCATTAGCTTAGCACACGATCGTTTAGTATGTTGCTCTTGCTTGCTTCATGACTTATACATGTTCCTATGACTATGAGATTATGCAACTCCCGTTTACCGGAGGAACACTTTGGGTACTACCAAACGTCACAACATAATTGGGTGATTATAAAGGAGTACTACAGGTGTCTCCAAAGGTAGATGTTGGGTTGGCGTATTTCGAGATTAGGATTTGTCACTCCGATTGTCGGAGAGGTATCTCTGGGCCCTCTCGGTAATGCACATCACATAAGCCTTGCAAGCATTGCAACTAAGAAGTTAGTTGCGAGATGATGTATTACGGAAGGAGTAAAGAGACTTGCCGGTAACGAGATTGAACTAGGTATTGGATACCGACGATCGAATCTCGGGCAAGTAACATACCGATGACAAAGGGAACAACGTATGTTGTTATGCGGTATGACCGATAAAGATCTTCGTAGAATATGTAGGAGCCAATATGGGCATCTAGGTCCCGCTATTGGTTATTGACCGGAGACGTGTCTCGGTCATGTCTACATTGTTCTCGAACCGTAGGGTCCGCACGCTTAAGGTTTCGATGACAGTTGTATTATGAGTTTATGAGTTTTGATGTACCGAAGGAGTTCGGAGTCCCGGATGAGATCGGGGACATGACGAGGAGTCTCGAAATGGTCGAGACGTAAAAATCGATATATTGGACGACTATATTCGGACATCGGAAAGGTTCTGAGTGATTCGGGTATTTTTCGGAGTACCGGGTAGTTACGGGAGAAGTAATGGGCCTTGATGGGCTTTAGTGGGAAGAGGAAAAAGGCTGCTGCGCCCCCCTCCCCTTTGGTCCGAATTGGACTAGGGAAAAGGGGGCCGGCCACCTCTCCTTCTCCTCCTATTCCTTCTCCCTTCCTCCCCTCTTGATGGACTCCTACTAGGACTTGGAGTCCTAGTAGGACTCCCATCCTGGCCGCACCTTATGCCTTGGCCGGCCTCCTCCTCCTTCATCCTTTATATACAGGGGCAGGGGGCACCCCATAGACACACAAGTTGATCCTTGAGATCGTTCCTTAGCCGTGTGCGGTGCCCCCTGCCACCATATTCCACCTCGATCATATTGTTGCAGTGCTTAGGCGAAGCCCTGCATCGATAAAACATCAAGATCGTCACCACGCCGTCGTGCTGACGGAACTCCTCCGCGAAGCTTTGCTGGATCGGAGCCCGGGGATCGTCATCGAGCTGTACGTGTGCTAAGAACTCGGAGGTGCTGGAGTAACGGTGCTTGGATCGGTCAGATCGGGAAGAAGACGTACGACTACTTCCTCTACGTTGTGTCAACGCTTCCGTTGCGATCTACAAGGGTACGTAGATCAGACTCTTCCCCTCGTTGCTATGCATCACCATGATCTTGCATGTGCGTACGAAATTTTTTGAAATTACTACGTTCCCCAACAGTGGCATCCGAGCCTAGGTTTTATGGTTTGATGTTATATGCACGAGTAGAACACAAGTGAGTTGTGGGCGATATAAGTCATACTGCCTACCAGCATGTCATACTTTGGTTCAGCGGTATTGTTGGATGAAGCGGCCCGGACCGACATTACGCGTACGCTTACGCGAGACCGGTTTCCCCGACGTGCTTTGCACATAGGTGACTTGCGGGTGACTGTTTCTCCAACTTTAGTTGAACCGAGTGTGGCTATGCCCGGTCCTTGCGAAGGTTAAAATGGAGTCTATTTGACAAACTATCGTTGTGGTTTTGATGCATAGGTGAGATTGGTTCTTGCTTAAGCCCGTAGCAGCCACGTAAAACTTGCAACAACAAAGTAGAGGACGTCTAACTTGTTTTTGTAGGGCATGTTGTGATATGATATGGTCAAGACGTGATGAGATATAAGTTGTTGTATGAGATGATCATGTTTTGTTGAAGTTATCGGCAACTGGCAAAAGCCTTATAGTTGTCTCTTTATTGCATAAGATGCAAGCGCCAAATAATTGCTTTACTTTATTGCTATGCGATAGCAATAGTTGCAAGAGCAATAGTTGGCGAGACAACCGTGTGACGACACATTGATATAGATCAAGATGACGGAGATCATGGTGTCATGCCGGTGATGACAGAGATCATGACAGTACTTTGGAGATGGAGATCAAAGAAGCAAGATGATGATGGCCATATCATGTCACATATTTTGATTGCATATGATGTTTATCTTTTATACATCTTATTTTTGCTTTGATTGACGGTAGGATTATAAGATGATCTCTCACTAAATTATCAAGAAGTGTTCTCCCTGAGTATGCACCATTGCGAAAGTTCTTCGTGCTGAGACACCACGTGATGATCGGGTGTGATAGGTTCTATGTTCAAATACAACGGGTGCAAAACAGTTGCACACGCGGAATACTCAGGTTATACTTGACGAGCCAAGCATATACAGATATGGCCTCGGAACACGGAGACCGAAAGGTCGAGCGTGAATCATATAGTAGATATGATCAACATAACGATGTTCACCATTGAAAACTACTCCATCTCACGTGATGATCGGTTATGGTTTAGTTGATTTGGATCACGTGATCACTTAGAGGATTAAAGGGATATCTATCTAAGTGGGAGTTCTTAAGTAATATGATTAATTGAACTTAAATTTATCATGAACTTAGTCCTGGTAGTATTTTGCAAATTATGTTGTAGATCAATAGCTCGCGTTGTTGCTTCCATATGTTTATTTTGATATGTTCCTAGAGAAAATTGTGTTGAAAGATGTTAGTAGCAATGATGCGGATTGGATCCGTGATCTGAGGTTTATCCTCATTGCTGCATAGAAGAATTATGTCCTTGATGCACCGCTAGGTGACAGACCTATTGCAGGAGCAGATGCAGACGTTATGAACGTTTGGCTAGCTCAATATGATGACTACTTGATAGTTTACGTGCACCATGCTTAACGGCTTAGAATCGGGACTTCAAAACGTTTTGAACGTCATGGACCATATGAGATGTTCCAGGAGTTGAAGTTAATATTTCAAGAAAATACCCGAGTTGAGAGATATGAAGTCTCCAACAAGTTCTATAGCTAAAAGATGGAGGAGAATCGCTCAACTAGTGAGCATGTGCTCAGATTGTCTGGGTACTATAATCGCTTGAATCAAGTGGGAGTTAATCTTCTAGATAAGATAGTGATTGACAGAATTCTCTAGTCACCATCACCAAGTTAGTAGAACTTCGTGATGAACTATGATATGCAAGGGATAACGGAAATGATTCCCAAGCTCTTCGTGATGCTGAAATCGACGAAGGTAGAAATCAAGAAAAACATCAAGTGTTGATGGTTGACAAGACCACTAGTTTGAAGAAAAGGGCAAAAGGGAAGAAGGGGAACTTCAAGAAGAACGGCAAGCAAGTTGCTGCTCAAGTGAAGAAGCCCAAGTCTGGACCTAAGCCTGAGACTGAGTGCTTCTACTGCAAAGGGACTGGTCACTGGAAGCGGAACTACCCCAAGTGATTGGCGGATAAGAAGGATGGCAAAGTGAACATAAGTATATTTGATATACATGTTATTGATGTGTACTTTACTAGTGTTTATAGCAAACCCTCAGTATTTGATACTAGTTCAGTTGCTAAGAGTAGTAACTCGAAACGGGAGTTGCAGAATAAACAGAGACTAGTTAAGGGTAAAGTGACAATGTGTGTTGGAAGTAGTTCCAAGATTGATATGATCATCATCGCATACTCCCCTATACTTTCGGGATTAGTGTTGAACTTAAATAAGTGTTATTTGGTTTTTGCGTTGAGCATGAATATGATTTGATCATGTTTATTGCAATACGGTTATTCATTAAAGTAAGAGAATAAATTGTTGTTCTGTTTACATGAATAAAACCTTATATGGTTACACACCCAATGAAAATAGTTCGTTGGATCTCGATCATGGTGATACACATAATCATAATATTGAAACCAAAAGATGCAAAGTTAATAATGATAGTGCAACTTATTTGTAGCACTGCTATTTAGGTCATATTGGTGTAAAGCGCATGAAGAAACTCCATGCTGATGGGATTTTGGAATCACTTGATTATGAATCACTTGATGCTTGCAAACCGTGCCCTTTGGGCAAGATGACTAAAATGCCGTTCTCCGGAACAATGAAGCAAGCAACAGATTTGTTGAAGATCATACATACTGATGTATGTGGTCCGATGAATATTAAGGCTTGCAGCAGGTATCATTATTTTCTGACCTTCACAGATGATTTGAGCAGATATGGGGATATCTACTTGATGAAACATAAGTCTGAAACATTTGAACAGTTCAAAGAATTTCAGAGTGAAGTGGAAAATCATCATAACAAGAAAATAAAGTTTCTACGATCTGATCGTAGAAAAGAGTATTTGAGTTACGAGTTTGGTCTTCAGTTAAAACAATGTGAAATAGTTTCACTACTCACGCCACCTGAAACACCACAGCATAATGGTGTGTCCGAACGTCATAACCGTACGTTATTGGATATAGTGCAATCTATGATGTATCTTACCGATCTACCACTATCGTTTTGGGATTATGCATTAGAGACAGCTGCATTCATGTTAAAAAGGGGCACCATCTAAGTCCGTTGAGACGACACAATCTGAACTATGGTTTTGCAAGAAACCAAAGTAGTCATTTCTTAAAGTTTGGGGTTGTGATGCTTATGTGAAAAAAGTTTCATCCTGATAAGCTCAAACCCAAATCGGAGAAATATGTCTTCATAGGATACCCAAAGGAGACTGTTGGGTACACCTTCTATCACAGATCCTAAGGCAAGACATTCGTTGCTTATAATGGATCATTTCTAGAGAAGGAGTTTCTCTCGAAAGAAGTGAGTGGGAGGAAAGTAGAACTTGACGAGGTAACTGTACCTGCTCCATTATTGGAAAATAGTACATCACAGAAAACTGTTTCTGCGACACCTATACCAATTAGTGAGGAAGCTAATGATGATGATCATGAAACTTCAGGACAAGATACTACTGAACCACGTAGATCAACCAGAGTGAGATCCGCACCAGAGTGGTACGGTAATCCAATTCTGGAAGTCATGCTACTAGATCATGATGAACCTACGAACTATGAAGAAGCGATGGTGAGACCAGATTCTGCAAAGTGGCTTGAGGCCATGAAATCTGAGATGGGATCCATGTATGAGAACAAACTATGGACTTTGGTTGACTTGCCCGATGATCGACAAGCAATTGAGAATAAATGGATATTCAAGAGGAAGACGAACGATGGTAGTAGTGTTACTATCTACAAAGCTAGAATTGTCGCAAAAGGTTTTCGACAAGTTCAAGGTGTTGACTACGATGAGAGCTTCTCACTCGTATCTATGCTTGAGTCTGTCCGAATCATGTTAGCAATTGCCGCATTTTATGAAATCTGGCAAATGGATAAACAAAACTGCATTCCTTAATGGATT
Source organism: Triticum monococcum (assembly GCA_034509565.1). Lineage (NCBI taxonomy): Eukaryota > Viridiplantae > Streptophyta > Magnoliopsida > Poales > Poaceae > Triticum > Triticum monococcum. The sequence continues at coordinate 152,428,471 of CM067842.1, forward strand.
TATTAAAGAAGAGTTGTATGTGATGCAACTAGAAGGTTTTGTCAATCCGAAAGGTGCTAACAAAATGTGCAAGCTCCAGCGATCCATCTGTGGACTGGTGCAAGCATCTCGGAGTTGGAATATACGCTTTGATAAGTTGATCAAAGCATATAGTTTTATACAGACTTGCGGTGAAGCCTGTATTTACGAGAAAGTGAGTGGGAGCACTACAGCATTTCTGATAAGTATATGTGAATGACATATTGTTGATCGGAAATAATGTAGAATTATTCTGTAAAGCATAAAAGGAGTGTTTGAATGGAGTTTTTCAAAGAAAGACTTCGGTAAAGCTGCTTACATATTGAGCTTCAAGATCTATAGAGATAGATCAAGACGCTTGATAAGTTTTTCAATAAGTACATACCTTGACAAGATTTTGAAGTAGTTCAAAACGGAACAGTCAAAGAAAAAGTTTCTTGCCTGTGTTACAAGGTGTGAAGTTGAGTAAAGACTCAAAGCCCAACCACGGCAGAAGATAGAAAGAGAATGAAAGTCATTCCCTATGCCTCATTCAAAGGTTCTATAAAGTATGCCATGCTGTGTACCAGATCTATTGTATACCCTACACTGATTTGGCAAGGGAGTACAATAGTGATCTAGGAGTAGATCACTGGACAGCGGTCAGAATTATCCTTAGTGAAATAAGGATGTGTTTCTCGATTATGGACGTGACAAAAAGGTTCGTCGTAAAGGGTTACGTCGATGCAAGTTTTTGACACTGATCCAGATGAATCTAAAGTCACAATCTGGATACATATTGAAAGTGGGAGCAATTAGCTAGAGTAGCTCCGTGCAGAGCATTATAGACAAAGAATTTTGCAAAATACTTACGGATCTGAATGTGACAGACCCGTTGACTAAAATTATCTCACAAGCAAAAACATGATCACACCTTAGTACTCTTTGGGTGTTAATCACATAGAGATGTGAACTAGATTACTGACTCTAGTAAACCCTTTGAGTGTTGGTCACATGACGATGTGAACTATGGGTGTTAATCACATGGTGATGTGAACTATTGCTGCTAAATCACATGGCGATGTGAACTAGATTATTGACTCTAGTGCAAGTGGGAGACTGAAGGAAATATGCCCTAGAGGCAATAATAAAGTTATTATTTATTTCCTTATTTCATGATAAATGTTTATTATTCATGCTAGAATTGTATTAACCGGAAACATAATACATGTGTGAATACATAGACAAACAAAGTGTCACTAGTATGCCTCTACTTGACTAGCTCGTTAATCAAAGATAGTTATGTTTCCTAACCATGGACAAAAGAGTTGTTATTTGATTAACGAGGTCACATCATTAGTTGAATGATCTGATTGACATGACCCATTCCATTAGCTTAGCACACGATCGTTCAGTATGTTGCTATTGCTTTCTTCATGACTTATACATGTTCCTATGACTATGAGATTATGCAACTCCCGTTTACCGGAGGAACACTTTGGGTACTACCAAACGTCACAACATAACTGGGTGATTATAAAGGAGTACTACAGGTGTCTCCAAAGGTAGATGTTGGGTTGGCGTATTTCGAGATTAGGATTTGTCACTCCGATTGTCGAAGAGGTATCTCTGGGCCCTCTCGGTAATGCACATCACATAAGCCGTGCAAGCATTGCAACTAAGAAGTTAGTTGCGAGATGATGTATTACGGAATGAGTAAAGAGACTTGCCGGTAACGAGATTGAACTAGGTATTGGATACCAACGATCGAATCTCGGGCAAGTAACATACCGATGACAAAGGGAACAACGTATGTTGTTATGCGGTTTGACCGAAGATCTTCGTAGAATATGTAGGAGCCAATATGGGCATCCAAGTCCCGCTATTGGTTATTGACCGGAGACGTGTCTCGGTCATGTCTACATTGTTCTCGAACCGTAGGGTCCGCACGCTTAAGGTTTCGATGACAGTTGTATTATGAGTTTATGAGTTTTGATGTACCGAAGGAGTTCGGAGTCCCGGATGAGATCGGGGACATGACGAGGAGTCTCGAAATGGTCGAGATGTAAAGACCGATATATTGGACGACTATATTCGGACATCGGAAAGGTTCCGAGTGATTCGGGTATTTTTCGGAGTACCGGGTAGTTACGGGAGAAGTAATGGGCCTTGATGGGCTTTAGTGGGAAGAGGAAAAAGGCTGCTGCGCCCCCCTCCCCTTTGGTCCGAATTGGACTAGGGAAAAGGGGGCCAGCCACCTCTCCTTCTCCTCCTATTCCTTCTCCCTTCCTCCCCTCTTGATGGACTCCTACTAGGACTTGGAGTCCTAGTAGGACTCCCATCCTGGCCGCACCTTATGCCTTGGCCGGCCTCCTCCTCCTTCATCCTTTATATACAGGGGCAGGGGGCACCCCATAGACACACAAGTTGATCCTTGAGATCGTTCCTTAGCCGTGTGCGGTGCCCCCTGCCACCATATTCCACCTCGATCATATCGTTGCAGTGCTTAGGCGAAGCCCTGCGTCGGTAAAACATCAAGATCGTCACCACGCCGTCGTGCTGACGGAACTCCTCCGCGAAGCTTTGCTGGATCGGAGCCCGGAGATCGTCATCGAGCTGTACGTGTGCTAAGAACTCGGAGGTGCTGGAGTAACGGTGCTTGGATCGGTCGGATCGGGAAGAAGACGTACGACTACTTCCTCTACGTTGTGTCAACGCTTCCGTTGCGATCTACAAGGGTACGTAGATCAGACTCTTCCCCTCGTTGCTATGCATCACCATGATCTTGCATGTGCGTAGGAAATTTTTTGAAATTACTACGTTCCCCAATAGAGAGGTGTTCTATTTCTCAGTCCCGAAGATATGCAAGAGGCAAAGAAATCTATGAAATAAAAAGGTATTTAAGCTGAAGACGTTAAGAATTTACCTCCTATTGAAGAAATACATGGTCTTAATATACCACCTGTTGAAGAAACATATGATCTTAATTCTTTATTTATTGAAGAACCTCCTGATCCCGATTTGCAGACACAGGTAGTAAAGGTAAATTCTCTCTATAGATATGATAAAGCTAAAGTTCCTCATACTAAATTTGCTAGTCAGTGCTTGGATGAGTTTGATAACTTTATGTTTAAGCAAGACAACTTTAATGCTTATTTTGGTAGACAATTAAAAGAACATGCTTATATGATTAGATGCTTGGGTGATTATATGGCTAATATTGAAGGTGAACTTAAACTTGTTAGCAAACATGCTTCTATGGTTACCACTCAAGTAGAACAAGTACTTAAGGCTAAAAAAGAAGTGCTTAATGAAATGAATAGCAAGAAAAATGATTATGCTGTTAGAGTGGCTACTAGAACTGGTAGAATGACTCAGGAACCTTTGTATCCTGAAGGCCACCCTAAGAGAATCGAGCAAGATTCTCAAAGAAATAATATTGATGTTCCTAGTTCTTCTAAAAAGAAGACGAAGAAAAATGATAGAACTGTGCAAACTTCTAGTGAACCTATTGCTGAACCACCTGATAATCCAAATGATATTTCTATGTCTGATGCTGAAACACAATCTGGTAATGAACATGAACCAAGTAAAAATATTAATGATGATGTTCATGATGATGCTCAACCTTGTAATGATAATGATGTAGAAATTGAACCTGTTGTTGATCTTGATAACCCACAATCAAAGAATCAACGTTATGATAAAAGAGACTTTGTTGCTAGGAAACATGGTAAAGAAAGGTTACCTTGGGATCAGAAACCCATGCCTTTTCCTCCGAAACTATCCAAGAAAAAGGATGATGAGGATTTTGAGCGCTTTGCTGAAATGACTAGGCCTATCTTTTTGTGTATGCGATTAACTGATGTGCTCAAAACAAATCCTTATGCTAAATATATGAAGGATATCATTACTAATAAAAGAAAGATACCGGAAGCTGAAATTTCCACCATGCTTGCTAATTATACTTTTAAGGGTGGAATACCAAAGAAACTTGGAGACCCCGGAGTACCTACTATACCTTGCTCCATTAAAAAGAATTATATTAAAACTTCTTTATGTGATCTTGGAGATGGTGTTAGTGTTATGCCTCTCTCTTTATATCGTAGACTTGACTTGAATAAGCTGACACCTACTGAAATATCTTTCCAAATGGCTGATAAATCAACTGCTATACCTGTCGGTATTTGTGAGGATGTGCCTATTGTGGTTGCAAACGTTACTATTTTAACAGACTTTGTTATTCTTGGTATTCCCGAGGATGATAGTATGTCTATTATTCTTGGAAGACCTTTTCTTAATACTGCAGGGGCTGTTATTGATTGCAACAAAGGCAATGTCACTTTTCATGTTAATGGTAATGAGCATACGGTACACTTTCCGAGGAAACAACCTCAAGTTCATAGTATCAACTCTATTGGAAAAATTCCATCGATTATATTTGGAGGTTTTGAATTTCCTCTACCAACTGTCAAGAAGAAATATGATATACTTATTATTGGGGATGTGCATATCCCCGTTGAGGTAACTTAGTGTTATTCGAAATTTCTTCGGTTTCATGATTATCGGAATGAGTTTGTTAACAAGACTTGATCAACCTTGTTAGTGGATTCTTTTTGGTGAGTATGAGATGGATGAAACTAGAAGCACAACCTTCCATACCCTCTCTATATTTTCTGTTAATTAGTAGAAATAAAGTAAAAATAGTGTTTTTCTTTGTCTGTTTCCTGACTTATCCATGCAATATAAAAATATCCCGAAAATAGAAGTCCTCAGAATGACATGCCAATTTAATATGTTTTTTCGGGAATATTTGAGGATTTACTGTGCAAAAATTACTGCAGGAGGAGCTGCCACCTGGCCACGATGGTGGTGGGTGCCCCCCCCCCCTTTAGGGCGTGCCCCCTGCCTCGTGGGCCCATGGTGGCCCTCCTCCACTTATCCCAGCACCCATCTTCTTCCTCTATCTCACACAAACCCGAAAAACCAACTCAAGCACGAGTTCCAGCCACTTTTGATGTGATTTTCGATCTCCTTGCTCAAAGCACCTCTCGCAAAACTGCTTGGGGAGATTGTTCCTTGGTATGTGACTCCTCCATTGATCCAATTAGTTTTTGTTTTAGTGCTTTATTCTTTGCAAATTTGTGTTGTGTTAGGAGACCAATCTTATCATATGGGAGCCATTGTAGCTCCTAGGTTGCATCATAATAGACATAATGGAGATTTCTTTGGAGGAATTTATGCAACCCGCTTAGCGCATTTTCTTGAGATAGATATTCGTGAGGGTGATATGGAGTTGCCTCCTGCATATTTAGATTATGACTCTATGGCTTCGCACCAGTTTGTCGAGAGGCCTGAATCACCTCTCTTATATCGTTTAATTTTTGATAAACGACGTGTTTTCCGTATTACTCTCCCTGCTCCTGCCTTCTTTGATTCACAGACAAAAGGAAGATATGTTATTACAAGAGAGGAGGCAGAAGAGTATGAGAGGAGAGCGGAGGCAGCTCGACTCCACGCTGCAGCTCAGCAGGTGATAACTGCTGCACATCAGTATGATCCAAACTATTCCTCCTCATCACAGTACGACCCCAACAACTATTATTATGGATATCCACCAGGCCAGCCGTGGCCATAGACCAACTTAGTCCAAAAGCCTAAGCTTGGGGGAGTACGTATTTCTCACCGACATTACACTTATGTTCACACACACTCATTGCTAGATGCCGGTGCTCATACTTTTTCACTGTAATATCCATGCTAGTTTATTTTCTTTTTCCTGCTTTCTTCTTGTGTGTCTGTTAAACCATAAGAAAAACCTAAATAAATTAGTAGTAGTTTATTTTTCTGCTGTAGTAGTAATAATTAGAAAGAAAACCCAATTCCCGTTCTTCTTTTGCTTGTTGTGAGCTTTCCCGTGTAAATAGTTTTATTTCTTTCTTTGGGGGTCATTAGGAGAAGAACATAATTAAATTGTTGAAGTGGCTCTTATATGCATTATTGTTGTTTTAACCCAGAGCCCATATTGCCTTGTCTTCTCCTGTTTATTGAATGCTCGCAGATTCCAGCTTAGTCCAATGCATGTGCACTCTTATTATTATTCACACTGTTCGGTCGTGCAAGTGAAAGGCTATTATGATGATATATGATGGACTGACTGAGATGAGAAAAGCTAGTATGAACTCGACCTCTTTTGTTTTTGTAAATATGATGAGTCCCTCGTTCTTGATTCAGCTTATTATGAATAAACATGTTTGCAATGAAAATTAGAGATCATAGTTGCTTGTGCCATGCTTGATTAGCTATGAGTTATAATGATTTACCTTGTATGCCAACATGCTATTGAGATGATTATGATGTGGTATGATGGGGTGGTATCCTCTTTTGAATGATTTAAGTGACTTGACTTGGCACATGTTCACGCATGTAGTTGAAACAAAATCAACATAGCCTTCACGATATTTATGTTCATGGTGGATTATATCCTACTCATGCTTGCATCCAATGTTTATTAATTTTAATGCATGTACATGGCTGTTGTCGCTCTCTAGTTGGTCGCTTCCCAGTCTTTTGCTAGCCTTCACTTGTACTAAGCAGGAATACTGCTTGTGCATCCAATCCCTTAAACCCCAAAGTTATTCTAGACGAGTCCACTATACCTTCCTATATGCGGTATCTACCTGCCGTTCCAAGTAAATTTGTATGTGCCAAACTCTAAACCTTCAAATAAACATTCTGTTTTGTATGCTCGAATAGCTGACGTATCAACCAAGGCTGTCCTTATTTTCCGTGTTAGGCGGGTTATTCTCAAGAGGAGTGGACTCCGCTCCTCACTCACGAGAGAAATGGCTGGTCACCGGGATGCCCAGTCCCATGCTTTATGCAAACTATATCAAAATTAATTGCAAACAAAACTCCTCTGGGACTTGATGTATGTTGGAGGCACTCGTTTTTTCGAGCAAGCCATGGATTGATGCTTCTTGGTGGAGGGGGAGTATAAACTTTACCATTCTGTTTGGGAACCGCCTATAATGTGTTTAGCATGGAAGATATCGCCATCTCTTAGTTGTTATGTTGAAAATGAAAGTATACCGCTCAAAATACAATTTAGCTCTATTTCAAAACTGAGCTCTGGCACCTCTACAAATCCCTGCTTCCCTCTGCGAAGCGCCTATCAATTTACTTTTATGTTGAGTCATCACCCTCTTATTAAAAAGCACTAGCTGTAGAGCACAACCGTCATCTGCATTCATCACTGTTAATTTATATTGGGTATGACTATGATTGGATCTCTTTTACCATGAATTACAATGTCTAGTCAGTCCTTGATCTTTAAAGGTGCTCTGCATTTATGTTTTGCGGTCTCAGAAAGGGCTAGCGAGATACCATCTTGTTATATCATATTATGATTGTTTTGAGAAAGTTTTGTCATCCGAGATTTATTATTATGACTTGCTAGTTGATTATGCTATTGATATGAGTAATCATGAGACCTGAGAATTATTGCCAATGTGGTTAGTTATGATCTATACTGAAAACTTGAATGCTGGCTTGACATAGTTACAACAACAAGAGCAAACATAGTTTGTAAAAGTTTTTCCTTCTTTCAGTTTGTCAACTGAATTGCTTGAGGACAAGCAAGGGTTTAAGCTTGGGGGAGTTGATACGTCTCCGTCGTATCTACTTTTCTAACCACTTTTGCCCTTGTTTTGGACTCTAACTTGTATGATTTGAATGGAACTAACCCGAACTGACGCTGTTTTCAGCAGAATTGCCATGGTGTTGTTTTATGTGCAGAAAAAATATTCCCGGAATGACCTGAAACTCCGCAAAACATCTTAGAAAATATAATAAAAAATCCTCACCAAAGATGAAGACTAGGGGGCCCACACCCTTCTCACAAGGGTGGGGGGCGTGCCCCCTACCTCGTGGGCCCCCTGGATGCCCTCCGACGCCAACTCCAACTCTATATATTTGCTTTCGGAGAGAAAAAAATTAGAGAGAAGAAATCATCGCGTTTTACGATACGGAGCCACCGCCAAGCCCTAAAACCTCTCGAGAGGGCTGATCTGGAGTCCGTTCGGGGCTCCGGAGAGGGGGATTTGTCACCGTCGTCATCATCAACCATCCTCCATCACCAATTTCATCATGCTCACCGTCGCGCGTGAGTAATTCCATCGTAAGCTTGCTGGACGGTGATGGGTTGGATGAGATTTATCATGTAATCGAGTTAGTTTTGTTAGGGTTTGATCCCTAGTATCCATTATGTTGTGAGATTGATGTTGCTATGACTTTGCTATGCTTAATGCTTGTCACTAGGGCCCGAGTGCCATGATTTTAGATCTGAACCTATTATGTTTTCATGAATATATGTGAGTTCTTGATCCTATCTTGCAAGTCTATAGTCACCTACTATGTGTTATGATCCGGCAACCCCAAAGTGACAATAATCGGGACCACTCCCAGTGATGACCATAGTTTGAGGAGTTCATGTATTCACTATGTGCTAATGCTTTGTTCCGGTTCTCTATTAAAAGGAGGCCTTAGTATCCCTTAGTTTCCAATAGGACCCCGCTGCCACGGGAGGGTAGGACAAAAGATGTCATGCAAGTCCTTTGCTATAAGCACGTATGACTATATACAGAATACATGCCTACATTACATTGATGAATTGGAGCTAGTTCTGTGTCACCCTATGTTATGACTATTACATGATGAACCGCATCCGGCATAATTATCCATCACTGATCCGGTGCCTACGAGTTTCCCATATACTGGTTCTCGCTTATTTACTTTTCGCTGCTACTGTTACAGTCACTACAAAATACCAAAAACATTACTTTTGATGTCTTTACTTTTGTTGCCGCTACCGCCACTATCATATTACTTTGCTACTAAACACTTTGCTGCAGATACTAAGTTTCCAGGTGTGGTTGAATTGACAACTCAGCTGCTAATACTTGAGAATATTCTTTGGCTCCCCTTGTGTCGAATCAATAAATTTGGGTTGAATACTCTACCCTCGAAAGCTGTTGCAATCCCCTATACTTGTGGGTTATCACATGTACACGTACGTACAACGACCAGAGTGCAAGAAAGAAAATACAGCCACGTTTGTGTACACACGGGCGGGGTCTTGAATGCCTACTCGCGCATACGTCTGGCCAGGGCTCGTGTACATGGCTGGGTCGGAACGTAGAAACAGTGTCGTCGTCGTGTTCATGGGGAGGCAACGGAATGCGTCGTGTTCATGGGGAGGCAACGGAATGCGTCCTGTTATCGGGAGGCAACGGAACGCATGGGAGCCAACCGGCTGGGTCGAAACAGAATGCGTGGTCATGTTCATCAGGAGGGCTTGGACGGAACATGCGATGGAAACAAGGCCTGGCGTACCGCACAACGGAGGAAACGGACCTCCTACGTTCAGAACAGGGTCCTGTTGATCGGGAGGGGTCTGACGTACCGCAAAACGGAGGAAACGGACTTCTTACGGTCGAAACGGGGGGTCCTATTGATCGGGAGGGGTGTGGCATACCGCAAAAAGGATGAAACAGACCTCCTACCGTCCAAACGAGGGTCCTGTTGATCGGGAGGGGTGTGGCGTACCGCAAAACGGACGAAACAGACCTCCTACGATCGAAACGGGGGTCTGTTCATCGGGGGGGGGGGGGGGTGTGGCGTACTGCAAAACAGGACTCCATGGGATACTGTTCATCTCCACCGTCGACCTCCTCCAGCCTCCACGGGCTACCGTCGACCTCCTCCAGCCTCCACGGGCTCCTGTTCATCCAGCCTCCACTGCGCGCTACTCCACCGGCTAATGTTCAACCACCCCTCCACGGGCACCCCCTCCACCGTCTACTGTTCATCCAGCCCTCCACACCACGGGGTCCTGTTCAACCACCCCTCCACGGGCACCCCTCCACTGTCTACAGTTCATCCAGCCCTCCACCACACCACGGGGTCCTGTTCATCCAGCGGCAATGCCACCGCTCACTGTTCATCCAACCCCCCAGCAACACTCACTGTTCATCCAATCGATCGGCTTCAGTTAGCAGCAGTAGCGAAGGAATCGCCCGATCGGGTTTAGTTAACAGCCATCGATCGATCGCTCGGGTTCAGTAACACCTCCTGGATTTCCATTCCGCAGGTCTTGAGGTTGATCAGGAACATGGTGAGGAAATGGGCGATTCTCTCCTCCGGATCGGGCAAGGACAAGCTGATGAGCTTCGTGGAAACCCTAACAAGATCCCTCCAGAAACCGTTGGCGATCACTTGTGGCTGTACAAGGCTTGACCTGCTCTGGGGCTGGACCCGTGGGCTCGTCTCAAGATCTCTGATGAAGATGATGGGCACCTGGCGCCGAAAAAGAGGGACATCCACCATGCTATGCCTTCCAGCCCGGTGTCTCCGCTTGCTTACTGGTCGCCGCAGGCTGACACGGCCCCTCGGCTGAAGACCATGAAGGCTTCGCTGGACCCTCCTTGTGTCATTCGAGTGCTCTATCCGCTCTGCCTTTGGCACCACTCGGGTGATTTCTGTTATTCAGAGAACTTGTTCATCCACCCCCCTAGTTTGTAGCTTTTCTACCTTTGCTTTCGAACTGCTCTTTGAGCTGCTGTATTAGAATATGTTGTGGTTTCGTTCTCAACAATGGAACCGGGGAGATGCTCCCTGTTTTTCTAAAAAAATTATTTTATATGTTATTATATATTATTTTTATCATCATCATATATTTAACAAATACTTACATATGTAAGAAAACAATATCCCACATCTTATTAACTTATAAAAATAATTTCTTAACAAATAAAATCCTGGATTGTTTTGGCACGAGAATCCTAGTGATTGTGTACAAAAGCTTGGTAAGATTTAAGGACGAATGTAATAATATCACTTATTATTTAAATATATTTATAACAAAATGCTCAGCCCCATTTTATTTTTTGATAACATTGCTGGCCCAACCCAACATTATAATTAGAATCAGCCCAGCAAAATCGTGTATTTTGAGAAAGTGCAAATGGCCTGTAATTTTTTAGGAAATAAAATAAACGGGTCGCATGGACACTACATTATTTGTTCACCCAGCCCAGCTAATGGTTGTAATTCAAAAAAAGATCAAATTGGCTGTAAATTCTACCGTGCAAAAAAATACTGCAAATTCTGAAAAAATGGGTTGAATACGTGCCACATTTTTGGAGGCTGAAATGTGGGCCAATAGGTCGAAGCCAATGCAAGTTGTTGTCAATTTAGTCAACAAATGATTCTGACATGTTAGCCGTTGGATTTACATCCAACGACCGCATCCATCTTCAATCTCTCGTCTTCTTCCTCCAGTGCCGCCGGGACCACCTCCCGCCTCCTGCAGCTAGCAGCTCTGCTTAGCACGCTTCGCTATGAAGCGCTACTCCACCGTTGGCCAGGACATCCCTCCACCCCTCCACACCTCCTGTTCTTCTCCACCGACTGCCGAACCACACCGCACTAGAACCAGTTAACCCTCGTACACCTCTATGTCTGCGACTCTACTCCCGCGTCTTCCCATCTCCGGCTTGTTGCTGTCCGGGGCCTCGCTGTCATCCACCACCTTGGATGCGCTCGGCGCGGCATGGTCAACATGGTCAACGAACAACAACATCGGAAGTAGACTGTGCGTGGAGAGGCTGACAGCTGGGTCCACGGCCGCACACAAGGAAATGCCTCCTTATTACGCGCAAAATAATGATTCCTCCACCTGACATCTAGGACCCACCGAAAGGGCCTCTGTATTTCACGAAATAAAGTGCCCCCCGCCAACATGTCGGACCCACCAGCTATCTTCGCACGCAAGGAAGTGCCTCCTTATTACGCACAAAAAATGTATATTCCCCCTACGAGCTGGAACCCAGCATAGTGGGAGGCCGACTTGTGGGCCTACCAAGTTGACGGGGACGGAGGGCTTTGTCAACTTAGTCAATATGAACGATTCTAGCTCCTGTTATCGTACGATGTTCATCCAACGGCCATAGTGCTTCTTCAACCTTTGGTCTTCTTGCTCCAGCCGCCCAAACCAGCGCCGGTCGTGCCGCGTGGTCTTGCCTCCTGTGGCCGGCTGTGATGCCGCGGAGACCTCACCGCCCCCTACTACTCCCACCACTGGCCAGGCCATCCCTCTACTCACCCACACCCCCTGTTATTCTGCGGCGACAGCAGCCTCACACCGCAGCCGAACCAGTGAACCCTCGTACTCCTCTTCGCGTGGGCATCCACTGCTGCGTCTTCCCCGGCTCCGAGTCGTCCCCTTCCTAGTCCTCACCGTCGTCCACCACCCTAGTGCTCTCGGCACGGCGTGGTCAACGTGGTCAACGACCGACTTCCATCGGAAGAGTATTTTACATGGAGAGGCTGACAGCTGGGTCCACGGCAACCGCAAGGAAGTGCCTCCTTATTACACGGGAAATAATTGTTCCTCCACCTGACAGCGAGGACCCACTGGACGGGCCACCAGTATTTGGTGAAAAAAATTGTTTCCCCCTAACTGCTGGGACCCAGCGGACGGGCCACCGTATTTCACAAGAAAAACGTTCCCCCCGCTGTCAGCTCGGACCCACCGGAAGTGCCTCCTTATTATGCACAAAAAAAAGAATACTCCCCCGGCTAGCTGGGACCCACCTTGCTGGGAGGCTGACTTGTGGGCCTACTAAGTTGACGGGGACGTAGGGCTTTGTCAACTTAGTCAATATGAATGATTCTAACTCCAGTGACCGTACGATGTCCATCCAACAGCCATAGTGTTTCTTCAACCACTGGTCTTCTTGCTCCAGCCGCCCAAAGCAGCGCCGGTCGTGCCGCATGCTCCTGCCTCCTGTGGCCGGCAGTGTAGCCGCAGAGGCCTCACCGCCCCCTACTATTCCCACCGCTGGCCAGGCCCTGCGGCGACGGCAGCCTCACACCGCAGCTGAACTAGTGAACCCTCATAGTCCTCTCCGCGCGGGCTTCCACTACCGCATCGTCCCCTTCCTGGGCCTCGCCATTGTCCACCGCCGTGGTGCTCTCCGTGCGGCGTGGTCAATGTGGTCAAGGAACAACTTCCATCGGAAGAGTACTGTACATGGAGAGGCTGACAGCTGGTTCCACGGCCACAGCCCAGTTTTTTGTGATTTGCCAAGTAAGTCGCTTTGTCAGGCATGTTGTGCTGCAAATCTTTCAAGATAAGGAGAGCTTTCATTCGGCTGGCCGAGAAAATGGCCCATCAGTAATGAGAAATGGGTTGTACATTTTTAAAACACATCAAACCGGCAATTAGTTTCAAATATCTTTTTTTCATTTCAAGATTTTAAATTACATTAATTTTTATGCGTGGAGAATTTGTTGGATTTTATATTGATATACATTTATTTTTAAAATCAGTTTGAATGTGAGTCGAAATTTTGGGATTAAAAACAGTTCGGACCGCACCGAAATATGCAAAATTTCGTATAATTTTTTAACTGTTTCCACAATATGGGTTGTGATACTAACAAAAAGAATATGGGCTCCAAAAAAACCTTAAGAATTAGCAAATGGGCTGTAAATTATTAGAAATAATGGCAGATAGGCTGTATGCTGTTTTGCACAGATTTGAGGCTTTCCTAAAAAAAGGTTTACGCACAAGCACTGACTATTGGATGTCCATCCAACGGCCGTCGTGCTTCTTCAATCTCTGCTCTTCCTGCCCCAGCCGCTCAAACAAGCGCCGGCGGGACTGCCTTCTCCCTCCTCCTCGCGGCCGGCTGTGCTGCCGCGCAGGCCTCACCACCCGACTATACTCCCATCGCTGGCCTAGCCATCCCTCTACTCACCCACACTTGTTGTTATTCTCCGGCGACGGCAGACGAACCAGTAAACCCTCGTACAGTCGTACTCCCCCCGCGTGGGAAACAACTGCCGAGTCTTCCCTGCATCCGTGTCATCCCCTTCCTAGGCCTCGCCGTCGTCCACCGCCCTGGTGCTCTCGGTGCGGCGTGTTCAACGTGGTCAAGGAACGACTTCCATTGGACGTGGACTGTACGTGGAGTGGCAGACAGCTGGGTCCACGGCCGCAGCAAGGAAGTGCCTCCTTATTATGCGGAAAATAATGATTACTCCACCTGTTAGCTGGGACCCACCGGACGGGCCACTGTATTTCGTGAAAAAAAAGTTTCCCCCTGACTGCTGGGACCCACCAGCTACATCTTCGCATGCAAGGAAGTGTGTCCGGGCAAAAAAACGATTCACCCCCTGACTGCTGGGACCGACCAGCTACATCTTCGCAGGCAAGGAAGTGCCTGACAGTCGGGACCCACCTGGTCGAAGAGTACGTACATACTGGTCGATGTAGAGGTGCGCACGTGTCGTACTAGAGGCGCGCACGTGTCGTAGTAGAGGCGCACGTAGCATTTACATGTACATACTGCGGCCAGGGTGCAAGAAAGAAAATACGGCCACATATGTGTACATACGGGCGAGGTCTCGAATGCCTACTCGCGCATACGTACGGACAGGGCTTGTGTACATGGCTGGGTCGGAACGGAGAAACAGCATCGTCATCGTGTTCATGGGGAGGAAACGGAATGCGTCGTGTTCATGGGGAGGCACTAGAATGCGTCGTGTTCATGGGGAGGCAACGGAATGCGTCGTGTTCATCGGGAGGGCTTGGACGGAACATGCGATGGAAACGATGCCTGGCGTACCACAGAACGGAGGAAACGGCCTTGTGTTCGACCGGCCACATTCGAAATGGGATACTGTTCATCGGGAGGGGTCTGGCGTACCACAAAACGGAGGAAACGGACCTCCTACGGTCGAAACAGGGGTCCTGTTGATCGGGAGGGGTGTGGCGTACCACAAAACGGAGGAAACGGACTTGTGTTGGAGCACTACAGTCGAAACGGGGTCCTGTTCATCGGGAGGGGTGTGGCGTACCGCAAAACAGCACTCCACAGGATACTGTTCATCTCCACCGTCGACCTCCTCTAGCCATCACGGGCTCCTGTTCATCCAGCCTCCACGGGCTCCTGTTCATCCAGCCTCCACCGCGCGCTACTCCACCGGCTACTATTCAACCACCCCTCCACCGTCTACTGTTCATCCAGCCCTCCACACCACGGGGTCTTGTTCAACCACCCCTCCACGGGCACCCCTCCACCATCTACTGTTCATCCAGCCCTCGACACCACGGGGTCCTGTTCATCCACCCCTCCACTAGCACCCCTCCACCGTCTACTGTTTATCCAGCCCTCCACCACACCACGGGGTCCTGTTCATCCAGAGGCAACGCCACCGCTCACTATTCATCCAAACCCCCCCGAAACGCTCACTGTCCATCCCATCGATTGGCTTCAGTTAGCAGAAGTAGCGAAGGAATCGCTCGATCGGGTTCAGTTAATAGCCATCGATCGATCGCTCGGGTTCAGTAACGTGTAGCCTGCAGTGGAGTCGCTCGGGTTCAGTTAGAGCCCAACGCCTCGCTCGGTTCAGTTAGAGCCAACGCCTCACACACACACGCGTACGTGTACGAGAGAAACACGCATCGCTCGGCACCCGACCTCCCACCGTAACCGGGAACTCCCTGAAATTTTCCTCCCCCTCGCTTCTACCACGGTTTTTTCTGTCATGGAAGGCCCAAAGAATGTCATGCAGCTGCGTCTCCGGCCCGCCCAGGACGAAAAGCCCATTTTCTGTCATGATTTTTTGTCATAGAAGTAGGAGCCCACCACATCTATGATGATACCGGGTTTTGTCACAATTATCGTCATAGAAGTGTCATATGTATGACAGATTTTTTTTCGTTTGGCCAAAAATGTCACGGATGTGTCTTTTTTTTGTAGTGTATGCTCCTTCAACAAAACATTTTCACATGTGAGATACTTATTTTGTATACGAGCTAGCTCAATCATCTTGAAAGCTTCGATCTCAGTTGGGGTAAGAAGATTGTGATCAGGTTGAAGGGTGTCTTCTGTTGCCGGAGCTTGGTCCTCCGTGGCTTCCTTGATCCCTTCATCTTTGTTGATCTCCATGGGTTCTTCCCTCTTCAACTCTATCTTCATTAGCCAAGTATCATTGCCCTCATGGTTGGAGGAGGAGGGAGACGACATAGTGCCTGGCCTTGACAACCTTGACAGGAAACAGCTCGAAACAAAGACACGAGATATTTGTGTGATACGGGAGTCAAAACCCCCGGGAGATTATATAATGATTTTTTACCAACGAAAATACGTGTTGTGTACGAAAACAAAGTTCGGAGAGCACACAAGGTGCCCACGAGGTAGGGGGCGCGCCCAGGGAGGTAGGGCGCGCCCTTCACCCTCGTGGAGCCCTCGTGTCCTTCCCGGACTGCTTCTTATTTTTCAATTTTTCTAAATATTCCAAAATGGAGAAATGTTACCTTAAAAACTGTTTTGGAGTCGGTTTACTTACCGTACCACATACCTATTCCTTTTCGGAGTGTGAAACGTTCCGGAAAGTGTCCCTTATGTATTCCTCCGGGGTTACGGTTTCAATAATATTGGTTTCAACATTTATGGGATTACCTGAGATATAATGTTTGATTCTTTGACCGTTCACCACCTTCGGATTTGTGCCTTCGAAGTTGTTGATTTTTATGGCACCAGAACGATAGACCTCGTCGATAACGTAAGGACCTTTGCATTTAGAGAGAAGTTTTCCTGCAAAAAATATTAAACGTGAGTTGTATAGCAATACATAATCACCTACATTAAACTCACGCTTTTGTATCCTTTTATCATGCATCTTTTGACTTTTTCTTTAAACAACTTTGCATTTTCGTAGGCTTGGGTTCTCCATTCATCAAGTGAGCTAATATCAAATAACCTCTTCTCACCAGCAAGTTTAAAATCATAATTGAGTTCTTTAATAGCCCAATATGCCTTGTGTTCTAGTTCGATAGGTAAGTGACATGCTTTTCCATAGACCATTTTATACGGAGACATACCCATAGGATTTTTATATGAAGTTCTATAGGCCCATAATGCATCATCAAGTTTCTTGGACCAATTCTTTCTAGACCTATTAACAGTCTTTTGCAAAATTAATTTGAGTTCTCTATTACTCAATTCTACTTGGACTGAGGGTGATAAGGGGATGAAATTCTCTGATTAACATCATATTTAGGAAGCATTTTACGAAATGCACCATGAATAAAATATGATCCACCATCAGTCATTAAATATCTAGGGACTCCAAACCTTGGAAAAATAACTTCTTTAAGCATTTTAATAGAAGTGTTATGATCAACACTACTAGTTGGAATAGCTTCTACCCACTTAGTAACGTAATCAACAACAACTAGAATATGTGTATAACCATTAGAGGAAGGAAAGGGTCCCATATAGTCAAGGCCCCAAACATCAAATGGTTCAATAACGAGTGAATAGTCCATGGGCATTTCTTGATGTCTACTAATATTACCAATTCTTTGACATTCATCACAAGATAAGACAAACTTATGAGCATCCTTGAAGAGAGTAGGCCAATAAAAACCAGATTGCAATACCTTATGTGCAGTCCTATCTCCAGCATGGTGTCCTCCATAAGCTTCGGAGTGACACTTGTGTAGGATATGTTCCTGTTCATGCTCAGGTACACAACGTCTAATAATACCATCTACTCCTTCTTTATAAAGATGTGGGTCATCCCAAAAGTAATTCCTCAAATCATAGAAGAACTTTTTCTTTTGCTGGTATTTGAAACTAGGTGGTATAAACTTAGCAACAATGTAATTAGCATAATCAGCATACCATGGAGCAGTATGAGAAGCATTTATAACATTTAATTGCTCATCAGGAAAGCTATCATCAATAGGTAGTGGGTCATCGAGCACATTTTCTAACCTAGACAAGGTGTCTGCAACGGGGTTCTCAGCTCCCTTTCTATCAATAATATGTAAGTCAAATTCTTGTAGCAAGAGAACCCATCTAATAGGTCTAGGTTTAGCATCTTTCTTTTCCATAAGATATTTAATAGCAACATGATCAGTGTGAATAGTTACTTTATAATCAACAATATATGGTCTGAACTTATCACTAGCAAATACAACTGCTAAGAGTTCTTTTCAGTGGTAGCATAATTTCTTTGAGCATTGTCTAGGGTTTTACTAGCATATTGAATAACATTTAGTTTCTTATCAACTCTTTGCCCTAGAAAAGCACCTACAGCATAATCGCTAGCAGCACACATAATTTCAAAGGGTAAATTCCAATCAGGTGGTTGAACAATAGGTGCAGAGATCAATGTTTTCTTAAGTATTTCAAATGCTTCTACACAATCATCATCAAAGACAAATGGTATATCTTTTTGTAATAAATTAGTTAGAGGCCAAGAAATTTTTGAGAAGTCCGTAATGAACCTCCTATAAAAACCGGCGTGACCAAGGAAACTTCTTATACCATTGATGTCCTTGGGACATGGCATCTTTTCAATAGCATCAACCTTGGCTTTATCAACTTGAATACCTCTTTCAGAAACTTTATGCCCCAAGACAATACCTTCATTAACCATAAAGTGGCACTTTTCCCAATTCAAGACAAGTTTAGTTTCTTCACATCTCTGCAAAACTCGATCAAGGTTGCTTAAGCAATCATCAAAAGAAGATACATAGACGGCGAAATCATCCATGAAAACCTCACAAATCTTTTCACAAAAGTCGGAGAATATTGCCATCATGCATCTTTGAAAGGTAGCAGGTGCATTACATAAACCAAAAGGCATATGTCTATAAGCAAAAGTACAAGTAAAAGTAGTGTTTGATCGATCCTTAGCTAACATAGGTATTTGAGAGAAACCAGAATAACCATCTAGAAAGCAAAAATGTGTATGTTTAGATTATCTTTCTAGCATTTGATCGATAAAAGGTAAGGGGTAATGATCCTTTTTAGTGGCCTTATTTAATTTGCGGAAATCAATTACCATCCTATAACCTGTAATAATTCTTTGAGGAATCAATTCATTTTTATCATTAGGAACAACAGTAATACCTCCCTTCTTAGGGACTCAATGAACAGGACTTACCCATTGACTATCAGCAACGAGATAGATTATACCTGCCTCAAGGAGCTTTAGTATCTCCTTTCTTACCACTTCTTTCATTTTAGGGTTCAGCCGTCATTGATGATCACAAACTGGTTTAGCATCTTCTTCCAAATTAATTTTATGTTGACATAGAGTGGGACTAATGCCCTTAAGATCATCAAGAGTATACCCAATAGCAACATGGTGCTTCTTCAGAGTTTTCAATAATCTCTCTTCCTCATGCTCTGAAAGGTTAGCACTAATAATAATAGGATATATCTTTTTCTCATCAAGATAAGCATATTTAAGAGTATCAGGTAACAGTTTAAGCTCAAACACGGGATCACCCTTGGGTGGAGGAGGATCCCCTAGGATTTCAATAGGCAAATTGTGTTTCAGAATAGGTTCCTATTTAAAGAATACTTCATCTATTTCCCTTCTTTCATTCATAAACATATCATTTTCATGGTCTAGAAAATATTGTTCTAAAGGATCACTAGGAGGTACGAGAATAGAAGCAAGACCAATAATTTCATCCTTACTAGGTAATTCTTCTTCACGGTGTTGTCTACTGAATTTAGAGAAATTAAATTCATGAGTCATATCATCTAAACCGATAGTAACAACAACCCTTTTGCAATCTATGGTGGCATTAACAGTATTTAAGAAGGGTCTACCAAATATAATGGGACAAAAGCTATCTTGTGGGGAACCAAGAACAAGAAAATCAACAGGATATTTAGATTTCCCACACAAGACTTCAACATCTCTAACAATTCCCATTGGTGAAATAGTATCTCTATTGGCAAGTTTAATTGTGACATCAATATCTTCTAACTCAACAGGTGCAATAGCATGCATAATTTCTCTATATAGCCTAATAGGTATTGCACTAGAACTGGCACCCATATCACATAAGCCATGATAAAAATGATCTCCTATTTTAACAAAAATAACAGGCATGCCTACCACAGGTCTAGATTTATATTTAGCACAATGTTTAGCAATTCTAGCAGTTTCATCACAGAAATAAATAACATGCCCATCAATATTATCAGACAAGAGATCTTTAACAATAGCATTATTAGGTTCAACTTTAACTTGCTGAAGAGGTGTATAAGTTTTAATATTGCTTTTACGAACCATAGTTGAAGCTTTAGCATGATCCTTTATCCTGACAGGAAAAGGTGGTCTCTCAACATAAGAAGTAGGAACAATAGGATCATTATAAGTCATAGTCTTTTCTTCAACTTTAATAGGTGCAGCTAGTTTTACTTCTATGGAAGGATGATATTTAAACCACTTCTCCTTGGGGAGATCAACATAAGTAGCAAAAGATTCACAGAAAGAAGCTACTATCTCAGAGTCAAGTCCATATTTAGTGCTAAATTTACAGAAAACATCGGTATCCATAAAGGATTTAACACAATCAAACCTAGGTGTCATACCTGACTCCTTAACTCTGTCGAGGTCCCAATCTTCAGAGTTGCATTTAATTCTTTCCAATAAATCCCATTTGAATTCAATAGTCTTCATCATAAAAGAGTCAGCACAAGAAGTATCAAGCATGGTGCGTTTGTTATCAGAAAGTCGAGCATAAAAAATTTGAATAATCATTTCTCTTGAGAGCTCATGATTGGGGCATGAATATAACATTGATTTAAGCCTCCCCCAAGGTTGAGCGTTGCTTTCTCCTTCGCGAGGCCAAAAATTATATATATAATTACGATCACGATGAACAAGATGCATAGGATAAAACTTCTGATGAAATTCCGATTTGAATTGTTTGTAATTCCAAGACCACATATCATCACATAGCCTATACCATGTCGATGAATCTCCCTTCAAAGATAAAGGGAATACCTTCTTCTTAACAACATCTCCGGGTACATCTGCAAGCTTAAATAATCCACAAACTTCATCCACATATATCAGATGCTCATCAAGATGTTTTGTTCCATCTCCTAAAAAAGGATTAGCTAGCAGTTTTTCTATCATACGTGAAGGAATTTCAAAGCAGACATTTTCATTTTCATTTTCATTTTCAGTAGGTTGAGGAGCAACTCTTTTCTCTACTGGTCGGGGTGAAGATACCCCAAACAAGCCCCTCAGAGGATTACTTTCCATAGTAACAAGTGACAGTAAATTTCAGCACACTATATAAATTATTCCTTACGAAATTCCACCTACCAGAGGCACTTCACTCCCCGGCAACGGCGCCAGAAAAGAGTCTTGATGACCCACAAGTATAGGGGATCTATCGTAGTCCTTTCGATAAGTAAGAGTGTCGAACCCAACGAGGAGCAGAAGGAAATGAGAAGCGGTTTCCAGCGGTTTCCAACAAGGTATTCTCTGCAAGTACTGAAATAAGTGGTAACAGATAGTTTTGTGATAGGATAATTTGTAACGAGCAACAAGTAACAAAAGTAAATAAAGTGGAGAAAGGTGGCCCAATCCTTTTTGTAGCAAAGGACAAGCCTGGACAAACTCTTATATAGAGAAAAGCGCTCCCGAGGACACATGGGAATATCGTCAAGCTAGTTTTCATCGCACTCATATGATTGCACGTTCGGTACTTTGATAATTTGGTATGTGGGTGGACCAGTGCTTGGGTGCCGTCCTTACTTGGACAAGCATCCCACTTATGATTAGCCTCTATTGCAAGCATCCGCAACTACAACAAAAGTATTAAGGTAAACCTAACCATAGCATGAAACATATGGATCCAAATCAGCCCCTTATGAAGCAACACATAAACTAGGGTTTAAGCTTTTGTCACTCTAGCAACCCATCGTCTACTTATTACTTCCCAAAGCCTTCCTCTAGGCCCAAACAATGGTGAAGTGTCATGTAGTCGACGTTCACATAACACCACTAGAGGAGAGACAACATACATCTCATCAAAATATCGAATGAATACCAAATTCACATGACTACTAATAGCAAGACTTCTCCCATGTCCTCAGGAACAAAAGTAACTACTCACAAAGCATAAACATGTTCATAATCAAAGGGGTATTAATATGCATATAGGATCTGAACATATGATCTTCCACCAATTAAACCAACTAGCATCAACTACAAGGAGTAATTAACACTACTAGCAACCTACTAGCACCAATCCCGGACTTGGAGACAAGAATTGGATACAAGAGATGAATTAGGGTTTTGAGATGAGATGGTGCTGATGAAGATGTTAATGGAGATTGCCCTCTCCTGATGAGGGGAGCGTTGGTGATGACAATGGCGATGATTTCCCCCTCCTGGAGGGAAGTTTCCCCGGTAGAACCGCTCTGCCGGAGCCCTAGATTGATTCCGCCAAGGTTTCGCCTTGTGGCGGCGGAGTTTTGTTCGAGAAGATGGCTTCTTATTTTTTCCCATCGAAAGACTTCATATAGCAGAAGATGGCCACCAGAGGGCCACCAGGGGGCCCACGAGGTAGGGGGGCGCGCCCAGGGGGGTAGGGCGCGCCCCCACCCTCATGTGCAGGGTGTGGCCCTCCTGGTGAATCTCTTCCATTGAGTATTTTTTATATATTCGGAAAACGTCTTCCGTGAAGTTTCAGGACTTTTCGAGCTGTGCAGAATTGGTCTCTAATATTTGCTCCTTTTCCAGCCCAGAATCCCAGCTGCCGGCATTCTCCCTCTTTATGTAAACCTTGTAAAATAAGAGAGAATAGGCATAAGTATTGTGACATAATGTGTAATAACAGCCCATGATGCAATAAATATCGATATAAGAACATGATGCAAAATGGACGTATCAGAAAGCGTGCTCATCGAGTTCATCCGTGAGAACTGAGACATCTTTGCATGGAAACCCTCTGACATGCTAGGTGTACCGAGGGAACTCGCGGAGCACACTCTCAATATCGACCCCAAGTTTAAACCAGTTAAGCAATTTCTCCGTCGGTTCAATGAAGAAAGACGCAAGACCATTGGTGAAGAAGTAGCTAGGCTCTTGGCGGCTGGGTTTATCATTGAAGTATTTCAACCTGAGTGGTTGGCTAATCCGGTGCTGGTACTTAAGAAGAACAGCACTTGGCGTATGTGTGTGGACTACACAGATTTGAACAAGGCTTGTCTGGTACATCCCTTTGCTCTCCCTCGTATTGATCAAATCATTGATGCTACGGCGGGTTGTGAGCGTTTGAGCTTTTTGGATGCATACTCTGGTTACCATCAGATCAAAATGGCAGTTAAGGACGAGGAGAAGACAACTTTTATAACTCCTTTTGGAGCCTTCTGCTATGTATCTATGCCTTTTGGGCTCAAGAGTGCCCAGGCGACTTGTCAGCGTTGTGTGTAGAATTGTCTTCATAATCAAATCGGCCGCAATGTTCATGCTTATGTGGATGATATTGCGGTGAAATCCAGAAAGGAGGAGACATTGATAGATGACTTGAAGGAGACCTTTGATAACCTCCAAGTTTATAAAATGATGCTTAATCCGGCCAAGTGTGTATTTGGTGTACCGGCAGGAAAGCTCTTGGGCTTTCTGGTGTCTAACAGGGGCATTGAAGCTAATCCGGAGAAAATCAAGGCCATAACCTCTTTGACTAATCCGAAGTGTATCAATGATGTTCAACGTCTGGCAGGCCGGGTTGTAGCTTTGAGCCCGTTTATCAGTCGCCTTAGGGAGAAGGCCATCCCTTTATATCAGATGCTGAAGAAGACGGATGACTTTGTTTGGAGTGAGGCTGCCAATGAAGCGTTTGAGAGTCTAAAGCGGCAGCTAGCTGAGCCGCCTGTCCTTGCTACTCCCATTGATAAAGAGCCCTTGTTGTTATACGTGGCTGCTAATGCCTGGGTTGTTAGCGTGGCTATTGTTGTGGAGCGCAAAGAGGCTGGAAAGGTGTATCCGGTTCAACGGCCAGTTTATTATATCAGTGAGGTGCTTATTGAGTCTAAGCAGAGGTACCCACATTGGCAGAAGCTGGTGTATGGAGTTTTCATGTAACATCCCAAATTTTCAATTTGGAATGTTATACACTAGATCATCACCCGTACCGACCCGCCACCCGCGCTGCCCCGTCGCCGCCGCCGACGATCGCCGGAGCGGCGGCGGCGCCGCCGCCGTTCGCCCGAGCCGCCGAGGTAGACGACGCTGCCTTGGTTTTCGCGAAGAAAACCGATCGTTTTTTTTAAACTTAGATCTGTTTTTTTGTTAGATCGGTTTTTTGGTATAGTTAATTAGCGAGCGTTCGCTCATTCACTCGTTTTAACGAACACGTTCATCGTTTAGACCCAGATAATGAACGTTCATTCGTTAATCAGTTTTTCCTTTTCTTTTTCTCGGATTAAATCCGCGATTTTTCTGATCGCGATTTCTGATCCGATTTTCGTTTTAGTATAACTTTTCGCTCGTTTATCGGAATCAGGCGATTCAAGCGCATGGAGTTTTGTCTCGAAACCCTCTTTTCGTTTAACCAACTCAAACAAGTTTTTTCCACTGTAAAAATTGCCCTAGATACAGAATAGTAAACAAAGCCTGTTTCTTTTGCCGTTTGTCTTTCGTTGCTTCGTTCGATTTGATTCTTTTGCCAACCGGAGTTCTTAAGTTGAACTTTCTGGTTAGGTCTCTTATTCGAGTTTTACCTGTGCATTAGTTGAGTACTTATTCTATGCTTGTTTGTTTGTGATAGAGTACCCGGAGTGAGCCGCGTGCTACTTCGAATCGCTAGGTTTTGCAGATCATCAGCAAGGCAAGTAACACTTTGATCATACCTCCTACTACCGAGTTTTTATTGCATTAGGTCAATCCTCACACATTGCATGATTAGGATCTAATAAAATTGTGGGTTCTGGGAAGTAGTTGAGGTAGTACCTATTACCTGTTTATTATCAAACCTTTGGGTGTTATTTCTACGTTTGCTTATTATGCAATGCTATGCTAGTAGACGTGGATTGGGTGAGTGTATCCATGACAGATGTGAGATTGTTAAATTAATGGTTTATCTAAGGTGGCAACTTAAATACACATCTGGGTGGATTGAGGCACCTGGGTATTCCAGCGATTGCATGTTTTTCATTTGGACCGCCACCCAGGCTCAAAGGGATCATGAGATTATTCATGTTAGAAACTTCCATGTGTAGCCACAAGCTACTACGGGATCTAGCATAGTTGACTAAGTCGTGCGAACTCTTACAGTGGTAGACTAGCAGATGTAGGGGAAAGTAGGTGTAACGGTCTACCCAATCGTAAGGGGCTAGCGCTTCTGAAAGACTATGTCTCGGTCATCCGTTTCTCAAACACCATGTAGTGCGAGAATCCCAATGGAGGAGATCGAGTCTTGTGGGGAAAAGTGCACAAACCTCTGCAGAGTGTATAAACTAATCATGGTTAGCCGTGTCCCCGGTTATGGACACCTTGAGTATCTAGTACTTGGATTATCATGTGAATCTCATCATGTTACTCTAAATTAATTTTGTTGGGTTTTCTTTTAATGATGATGCTTAATTGGGATTGAGAATGTTGTCAACCATTCTCAATGTGTAACAACTACCATGATAGTTAAATAAAATTTATTCCTTTGCAGTAGGGAAAAATGGCTTTACGCAAAACTGTAACCATGGAGCTTTCCACCAGTCAAATATGCATATAGTATAGCCTATTTCTTTCATTGCTCTCTATGTGTTACATTGCCAGCATATTCCATGTGCTGACCCGTTTCGGGCTGCAACGTTCATGTTGCAGATTATTCAGACGATGATTAAGGTGCACTTAGGTCGTGGTTCTATACTCAGTGACGCCGTTGGAGTTGATGGACTCACTTATCTTCCAAGCCTTCCGCTGTTATCGTTATTAGATGGCCTTAAGCCATATTTATTGTAATAAGTTCTCTTTTGAGACACTCGATGTAATAAGTGTGTGATTGCTACTCTGTTATAAATCCTTCAAGTACTGTGTGGTGTCAGCATTACTGATCCAGGGATGACACCGGAGCACAGAGATTGGATCGTTTGAGGTCTGGTCGCTACAAGATGGTATCAGAGCACACATTGACTGTAGGACACGACCACTAAGCTAAAAAAACCTAGATCACTACTCACTCTCTTCTCATTCTGACTTCTCATCTTTTCTGCTCTTTTAGGATGGCGGATGCAAGGAACAAGTTCATGCAACAGGATCAAGATACACCCTTTGGACGTCACTTGAAGGAAGTCACTAGATACCTAAACATAGGGGTACCAAGCTTCACCGGAACCTACAATGCCACTTTACCTGAAGAGGAGCGTTGGATGATTCAAGTTCAAGTTCCAGGAAGGACGTTCATGCCAGTCACTGAGCCCATAGAGTTTTATTTTGATGCACCAACCTGGAGTCTAGGAAAGAGCATGGTAGCTCACATCGCCATGGGACACATTGGAGAAGTTTACCGCAATGATCTCAAGGATACTATCTACCAGATTTGTGGGCGCCGAGATGAGCACTGGGAGATGATCAGCACCAGGAAGGATAGATCAGTTGCAGCTTTTATCCAGGAGTTAAACTAGCACATTCGACGTCAGGAGAACCAGATGTTTGCCGACATGATAGATCTGAAGAAGGCGAGGACAAGAATCAAGGAACTGGAGGAAGAACTCAAGGCCACACGTGAATATTATGAAGAGGAAATCGAAGTATTAGTGGAGAAGAATGACAATCCGATCAAGAAGATTGGAATATTCATGGGAGGCCCTACACCAGTAGAAGAAGACGAAGAACCCAAGGAGATTCGCCCGGAAGACTACATCATCATCGACGACACTGACTCGGATCCAGATGATAGCGATGATGACTATGTGGATGAAGCTGGAGTAGATATCATGGAGTCTGCAACCGAAGAATATTTCTAGTAGACCACCCCATCAGTAGTAGTAGTCCACCATGTAAATATCGTAGTCCGAGCACTTTCGCGATAATTAGATCGATTGTATGCCCTTGTTTGATTGAATGAAGTGAATTGTTTTCTTTTGCCTCATGTGCATATGGGTACTTTTTTCTCTAGACCCCTCTCTATTCTTAAATCTCATCTTTTCTAAACCCTAAGATGCCTCTGAGACGTGACCCCGGATTTACCTTCCCACTGGAGCTCACTCAGTTGATCCAGCAGCAGAACACATTGATGCAGTTGCTAGTCCAGAATCAAAATCAAGGGAACAACAACAACCCACCACCACCACCACCTGTTGATCACTTAGCCCGTTTTCTTAGGTTGAATCCGCCGGTGTTTTCCAGTAGCACCGAGCCTATAGTAGCAGATGATTGGCTCCGCAAGAAAGCAAGGGAGTTTACCACGGCAGGATACACAGATGCGGAAAAGGTGAAATTTGCCGCACATTAGCTTGAAGGACCCGCAGCATCATGGTGGGAGAATTTCACCGCCACTTTCCCTGTCGACACTGTCACATGGGACCAGTTCCAGCAGGCTTTCCGTACCGCCCATGTTTCAGCAGGAGCTATGGCCATGAAGAAGCGTGAGTTTCGCAACTTGCGCCAAGGAGGACGGACAGTTGGCCAGTATGTGGAGGACTTTAGTAAGCTAGCACGTTATGCCCTAGATGATGTAGCTACGGATGCAGCTAAGCAGGAGAAGTTTCTGGAAGGACAGAATGATGAGTTGAGCATGTAGTTGATGGTAGCAACCTTCAACAACTACCAAGAGTTGGTAGATCATGCTCTTATGATTGAAGGGAAGCAGCAGCAGATTGAGAACCGCAAGAGGAAGTATGGACAAGGGAAGTATAATTCAGGAGCTCAGCAGAAGCCACGTTTTACCCCTAAACCGGGAGGACATTTTCAGCATACCCATGGAGGAGGTAGCTCGCACAATCACAATGGCACCAAGAATAGTAATGGGAATGGAGCAAGCAATGGCCAGAACCGCACCAACCCATCAACCCCAGCCAAGAGAGACCTGAGCCAAATCACTTGTTTCAAGTGCTAGAAGACCGGACATTATGCCAATGAATGTCCTGAATCCCAGAATGGAAGTGGCAATGGAAGCTCTGGGAAGAAGCCGAACCCTTTCAATAGGGGACAGGTGAACCACGTTAACATGGAGGAGGTTGAAGAGTAGCCGGATGCAGTAATAGGTAAGTTTTTGGTTAAGTCATTTACTGCAATCATTCTTTTTGATACTGGTGCATCGCATTCATACATATCAAGGGAATTCATGGATAAGTATAACCTGCCCACCAAAGTTCTTAGAACACCTATGTTAGTAAGCTCACCAGGATCGGAGTATATGGCTAGCAAAGGATGTTTTCAAGTGCCATTGAGTATAGGTAGGCATGTGTTTCCCTCGGATTTGATCATTTTGTAATCACAAGGATTGGATGTAATTCTGGGTATTGACTGGTTGTCGATGTATGGATGAAACATCGATTGCGCCAGTAAGTCAATTTTGCTGACCACCCCAGAAGGGAGAAGGATCAAGTATGTATCCCGGCATGTGCTGAAGAGGACTCAAGTAAATTGTTTAACAGGAGTTGTGCAGGAGGAAGTACCAGTGGTGAAGGATTTCCCTAATGTATTTCCGGAAGAGTTGCCAGGCATGCCACTGGATAGAGATATTGAGTTTTTGATTGAGCTTTTGCCAGGCATAGGGCCAATATCTAAGAGACCATATAGGATGCCCGCAAATGATTTGGTGGAGATTAAGAAGCAGATTAAGGAGTTACTAGATAAAGGTTATATTCGCCCAAGTTCTTCACCTTGGGGATCGCCAGTACTTCTAGTAGAGCAGAAGGATGGATCATTAAGGATGGTTGTTGATTATCGAGGATTGAATGAAGTAACCATCAAGAACAAGTACCCACTACCGATGATCAATGATCTGTTTGATCGATTGCAAGGAGCTAAGGTATTTTCCAAGATCGACCTGCGATCAGGATACCATCAGTTGAAGATTCGAGAATAGGATATACCTAAGACGGCTTTTACCACCAGGTATGGGTTGTACGAGTATACCGTTATGTCATTTGGTCTGACTAATGCACCTGCATATTTTATGAACATGATGAACAAGGTGTTTATGGAGTTTCTGGATAAATTCGTCGTAGTGTTCATCGATGATATCCTGGTTTACTCGAAGAATGAAGAGGAGCATAAGGAGCATTTGTGTTTTGTACTTGGTAAGCTCAGAGAACATCAGTTATATGCCAAGTTTAGCAAATGTGAGTTTTGGTTGAAGGAAGTTGGATTCCTTGGACACGTTATATCTGGAGAAGGTATAGCAGTAGATCCCACCAAGGTTGACACTGTGACAAATTGGGAAGCCCCAACAACAGTTGGAGAGATCCAGAGTTTTCTTGGACTCGTAGGATACTACCAGAGATTTATTGAAAATTTCTCAAAGATTGCAAAGCCTATGACAGAATTGTTGAAAAAGGATACCAAGTTCATATGGACTGAGGAATGTGAGGCCAGTTTCCAGGAGTTGAAGAAACGTTTGGTTACATCACCCATGTTGATTTTGCCAGACCAGACCAAGGATTATGAGGTGAATTGCGACGCTTCACGTCGAGGACTTGGAGCAGTGCTTATGCAAGAAGGAAGAGTTGTTTCATATGCCTCACGAGAGCTTAAGCCTCATGAGTTGAATTATGCCACACATGATTTGGAGTTAGCAGCCATAGTGCATGCATTGAAGAGCTGGAGACATTTTCTCATTGGAAACCATTGTGAGGTATATACGGATCACAAGAGTTTGAAGTATATTTTCACGCAGAAGGAGTTGAATCTCAGGCAAAGGAGATGGTCGGAGCTCATCAAGGATTATGATATGAGATTGCATTATCACCCCAAAAAGGCTAACATAGTAGCTGACGTGTTGAGCCGTAAAATTCATGTCAACACCTTAATGACGGGAGATTTACCAAGGGAGTTAGCCGAAAACCTTCGTGAGCTATGTTTGGAGATAGTCCCGAGAGGCTATGTAGTAGCATTGGAGATTCAGTCTACTTTGATGGACAAGATCAGAGAATCCCAAAGGACTGACAAGGAGATTGCTTCTATTAAGGAGAAAATGAGCAAGGGAAAAGCTAAAGGATTTCGTGAGGATGAGCACGATACCTTATGGTTTGAAGACCGCATTTATGTGCCTAATGATTCGGAGATCAGGAAGTTAATTCTGCAAGAGGCCCATGATTCACCATATTCGATTCACCTAGGAAATACCAAGATGTATTTGGATTTGAAGGATATTTTCTAGTGGACCAGAATGAAGAAGGATATTGCGGAGTATGTAGCAGTTTGTGATGTATGTTAGAGAGTAAAGGCCGAGCATCAGAAGCCAGCAGGATTGCTACAGCCATTGCCGATATTCGAATGTAAGTCGGATAAGTTAGGCATGGATTTTATTACGGGATTGCCTAGGACTCGTTCAGGCTATGACTTGATTTGGGTTGTAGTCGATCGCTTGACAAAGGTAGCTCATTTCATTCCAGTGAAGACTACCTATACCAGTGCCAAGTTAGCAAAGATATACATGACCAGGATCGTATGTCTGCATGGAGTTCCAAGGAGCATTGTATATGATAGAGGAGTTTACCTCAAAGTTCTGGAATCAGTTGCATGAAACCTTGGGTACCAGGCTGGAGTTCAGTACAACTTTCCATCCGCAGATAGATGGACAGCCCAAGAGAGTCAATCAGATTTTTGGAGGATATGTTGAGAGCTTGTGCGCTAGATTATGGATCTAGTTGGGACGAGAATTTGCCATACGCAGAGTTCTCTCATAACAACAGTTATCAATCCAGTTTGAAGATGGCCCCTTTCGAAGCCTTGTACGGAAGGAGGTGTAGGACCCCATTGTCGTGGGATGAAGTTGGAGACCGCCAGTTGTTTGGACCGGATATGATTAACGAGTCTGAACAGAAAGTGAAATTGATTCGCGATAGGCTCAAGGTAGCCCAGTCCAGGCAGAAGAGCTATGCAGATTCTGAACACAAGGAGACAGTTTACAAAGTCAGAGATCGAGTTTATCTTCGAGTATCTCCACTTCGAGGAGTTAAGCGCTTTGGAGTTAAGGGAAAGTTAGCGCCACGTTTTGTAGGACCATACAAAGTTTTGGAGCGTATGGGAGAAGTACCCTACAAGTTGGAATTGCCCGAAGGATTGTCAGGAGTTCACGACGTGTTCCACGTTTCCCAGTTGAATAAGTGCCACGCAAAGATGGCCGATATACCACTGAGAGACACAGTACCACTGGAAGCGATTCATTTGGACAGTGATTTGACTTATGAGGAGAAACCAGTCAAGATTCTTGAGTATGCCAGTCGAGTCACCCGCAGCAAGGTTATAAAGTTTTGCAAAGTTTAGTGGAGCCACCACCCGGAGGATGAAGCCACCTGGGAGCAAGAGGAAGATTTGCTAAAGGACCACCCTCACCTATTTTCTAGCCAACCCGAATCTCGAGGGCGAGATTCATCTTAAGGGGGGTAGGTTTGTAGCATCCCAAATTTTCAATTTGGAATGTTACACACTAGATCATCATTGCATACCATATTTTATTGCATTTTGGTTGATCCTAGAAATTCTACGAACCTCAAGGACCCTCGGAGAGAGTTGGGGATTTCGTTATTTTCATATTTGAGTTGTCTCAAATTTTGGAAATAGGATCATTTGATTTTATTTATTTTATCTTCAATTATTTCTAATACAAAAATATGAGAGAGGGAATAAAATGACTTTCCCAAAATAAAGAAATATTGAGGATATAATAAAAAAATCAAATAAGATTTTATTTTGGTTTTATTTGCTATTTTATTTGAATTTAGGAAAAATGCGTGTTTTTCAAAATTGCATTTAGGCCGCTAATAAATGTTCATCCTGTGCGGCTTGATTTTAGAAGCCGGAGAAAATTTATTTCAGGATTTTTGCAGTCCGTTTAGTATTTCATTTTTTTAGCGTAATTATTTAAAAAAAATTCGAACCGACCTACGGGCCGTATTCGGCCAAGACTCCCTGGCCGAGGCCTTTTTATAGCGCCGCTCGAGGCCGGGATAGCCCAACCGCCACCCGCCCCAAACCCTAACCATAGCCGCCGCGCCGCGCTACCGCCGCCGCCCCGCTGCCCCGCGCCGCCCCGCCGCGCCACCCGCCGCCACCCGCGCCGGCCCGTCGCTGCCGCCGATGATCGCCGGAGCTGCGCCACTGCCGCCATTCACCGGAGCCGCTGAGGTATACACCGTTGCCTCAGTTTTCACGAAGAAAACCGATCGGTTTTTTTTAAACTCAGATCCGTTTTTTCGTTAGATCGATTTTTTCGGTTTAGTTAATTAGCGAGCGTTTGCCCGTTCGTTCGTTTTAACGAACGCGTTCATCATTTAGACCCAGATAACGAACGTTCGTTTGTTAATCTGTTCGTCGTTTTTCTTTTTCTCGGATTAAATCCGCGATTTTTCTGGTCCCGATTTCTGATCCGATTTTTGTTTTAGTATAACTTTTCGCTTGTTTATCGGAATCAGGCGATTCAAGCGCCTGGACTTTCGTCTCGAAACCCTCTTTACGTTTAACCAACTCAAACAAGTTTTTGCCACTGTAAAAATTGCCCTAGATCCAGAATAGTAAATGAAGCCTGTTTCTTTTGTCGTTTGTCTTTCGTTGCTTCGTTCGATTTGATTCTTTTTGCCAACCGGAGTTCTTAAGTTGAACTTTTTGGTTAGGTCTCTTATTCGAGTTTTACCTGTGCATTAGTTGAGTACTTATTGTATGCTTGTTTGTTTGCGATAGAGTACCCGGAGTGCGCCGCGTGCTACTTCGAATCGCTAGGTTTTGTGGATCATCAGCAAGGCAAGTAACACTTTGATCATACCTCCTACTACCTAGTTTTTATTGCATTAAATCAATCCTCACAGATTGCATGTGAGGGAGTCCTGGATTAGGCGGTGTTCGGATAGCCGAACTATACCTTCAAGCCGGACTCTTGGACTATGAAGACACAAGATTGAAGACTCCGTCCCGTGTCCGGAAGGGACTTTCCTTGGCGTGGAAGGAAAGCTTGGCGATACGGATGTTTAGATCTCCTACCATTGTAACCGACTCTATGTAACCCTAACCCTATCCGGTGTCTATATAAACCGGAGGGTTTTAGTCCGTAGGACAACATACACATCAACAATCATACCATAGGCTAGCTTCTAGGGTTTAGCCTCTCTGATCTCGTGGTAGATCAACTCTTGTACTACCCATATCATCAATATTAATCAAGCAGGATGTAGGGTTTCACCTCCATCGAGAGGGCCCGAACCTGGGCAAAACTTCGTGTCCCCTGCCTCCTATTACCATCCGGCCTAGACGCACAGTTTGGGACCCCCTACCCGAGATCCGCCGGTTTTGACACCGACATTGGTGCTTTCATTGAGAGTTCCTCTGTGCCGTCGCCGTCAGGCCCGATGGCTCCTACGATCATCAATGACGATGCAGTCCAGGGTGAGACCTTCCTCCCCGGACAGATCTTCGTCTTTGGCGGCTTTGCACTACGGGCCGATTCACTTGGCCATCTAGAGAAGATCGAAAGCTATGCCCCTGGCCGTCAGGTCATATTGGGAAGTTTAAACTACACGACTGACATCCGCGGGGACTTGATCTTCGACGGATTCGAACCACTGCCGAGCATGCCGCACTATCACGACGAGCATGATCTAGCTCTGACGCCGAACAGAGCCCTGGAGGCCGCACTCGCATCGGCTCCGACCCCTAGTTCGGAGCCGGCCGCGTCGATCGAGGATGGGCGGTTGGACGCCACCTCGGGGGCTGCGATCCCAATGGCGGTTGAGCCGAACACCAGCCCCGTACTCTGCAAGAGTCGTGACTCCATGGAGCCGGATTCTTCTCCGGACTCCGAACTCTCCACGCCCCTGCCGAGCGAATCCGATTGGGCACCGATCATGGAGTTCACGGCCGCGGACGTCTTTCAGCACTCGCCTTTCAGCAATATCTTGAAATCACTAAAGTCTCTCTCTTTGTCAGGAGAGCCCAGGCCGGACTACGGTCAGCAAGGTTGGGGTACGGACGATGAAGAAATTCAAAAGTCACCCACCACCCACTTTGTAGCCACTGTCGACAACTTAACCGACATGCTCGACTTCGACTCCGAAGACATCGACGGTATGGACACCGATGAAGGAGATGATGAAGAACCAGCACCTACTAGGCCCTAGAAAGCCACCTCGTCATATGACATTTACATGGTGGACACCCCAAAAGAGGGAGAGGGCGATGGACCAGCGGAGGATGACCCCTCCAAGAAACAGCAAAAGCGCCGGCGTCAGCGGCGCCGCTCAAAATCCTGCCAACACAAAAACGGCGATTCCAGCACGGGAGATAATAATACCCCAGAAAGCGCCGAAGAACATCCCCCCGGGCAAGATTTAGCATAGGAGGATGGAGAAACCAGTCCTCATGAGAGAGCGGCCGACAGAGAGGTCGAGGACGATAATTGTATGCCTCCCTCCGAAGATGAGGCAAGCCTCGATGACGATGAATTCGCCATGCCGGAGGATCCCGTCGAACAAGAGCGTTTTCAATGCAGGCTTATGGCCACGGCAAGAAGCCTCAAGAAAAAACAGGAACAGCTTAAAGCTGATCAAGATCGGCTAGTCGATAGATGGACTGAAGTCCTTGCGACCGAAGAGCATAAACCCGAACACCCCTCCAAGTGCTACCCGAAGCGCAGGTTGCTACCCCGATTAGAGGAGGAAGCACTCGATGCGGCCGACAGGCCACCTCGTGGCCGCGACAAGGAGGCGTCATGGCCCTCCACCCAAGCCGCACCCCGAACCAAGGCACGGGAATATGCGCCGGACTTACGAGACATGTTGGAGGACAAGGCAAGGCAAACAAGATAGATCTATGGATCGCGTAGGCGCCCCATGGCTCGAGACGATAACCGTCACGCCGGCCACAAATTCGGCAGGGTGGAACACAGTAGACAAAGCTCATTGGAGCTACGTCATGAGGTTGCCCAGTTCAGAGGTGCCGCACACCCTTTGTGCTTCATAGACGAAATAATGGATCATCAAATCCCCGAGGGTTTCAAACCCGTAAACATTGAATCATATGATGGCTCAACAGATCCCACGGTATGGATCGAGGATTATCTCCTTCATATCCACATGGCCTGCGGCGATGATTTCCACGCCATCAAATACCTCCCAGTCAAGCTTAAAGGACCAGCCCGGCAGTGGCTTAACAGCCTACCAATAGGGTCAATCAGCTGTTGGGAGGACCTAGAAGCCGCATTCCTCGACAATTTCCAGGGCACTTATGTGTGACCCCCAGACGCTGACGACCTAAGCCACGTAATTCAGCAGCCATACGAATCGGCCAGGCAATTCTGGACACGGTTCCTAACAAAGAAAAATCAAAACTCGACTGTCCGGACACAGAGGCCTTAGCAGCCTTCAAGCATAATATCTGTGACAAGTGGCTTACCCGGCACCTAGGACAGGAGAAGCCGAAATCTATGGCAGCACTCACGGCACTCATGACCCGCTTTTGCGCGGGAGAAGACAGCTGGCTTGCTCATAGCAACTATATGACCAAGAACCCTGGTCGTTCGGACACCAGGGACAT
The DNA here is from genome assembly GCA_034509565.1 of Triticum monococcum. NCBI lineage: Eukaryota > Viridiplantae > Streptophyta > Magnoliopsida > Poales > Poaceae > Triticum > Triticum monococcum. Next base: position 152,464,060 of record CM067842.1, read on the forward strand.
TAGTGGCAGGTCGCGTCGCAACCAGCAGAAGCGCCGCATCAACGGCGACAATGCTAAGGATATAGCAGTTAATGCCGGATTTAGAGGCTCTAAATCCGGTCAGCGGAAAAAGTCATTCAAAAGGAATCCTAGGGGCCTGTCCAGCTTGGACCGAATACTCGACCGCTTGTGCCAAATACATGGCACCCCCGAAAAGCCGGCCAATCACACCAACAGGGACTGTTGGGTGTTCAAGCAGGCAGGCAGATTAAGCGCCGACAATGAAGACAAGGGGCTGCACAACGATGACGACGAGGAGCCCCGGCCGCCGAACAAAAATGGACAGAAGGGTTTTCCCCCCACAAGTGCGGACGGTGAACATGATATACGCCACCCACCTCCCAAAAAGGGAGCGGAAGCGCGCATTAAGGGACGTATACGCGGTAGAGCCAGTCGCCCCAAAGTTCAACCCATGGTCCTCCTGCCCGATCACCTTTGATCGAAGAGACCATCCCACTAGCATCCGTCATGGCGGATTCGCCGCATTGGTTCTCGACCCAATCATTGATGGATTTCATCTCACTAGAGTCCTTATGGACGGCGGCAGTAGCGCGAACCTGCTTTACCAGGATACAGTGCGGAAAATGGGCATAGATCCCTTGAGGATTAAGCCCACCAAAACGACCTTCAAAGGCGTAATACCAGGTGTAGAGGCCAGCTGCACAGGCTCAGTCACACTTGAAGTGGTCTTCGGATCTTCGGATAATTTTCCGAAGCGAGGAGTTAATCTTCGACATAGTCCCGTTCCTCAATGGTTATCACGCACTGCTCGGGCGAACCGCATTCGCCAAGTTCAATGCGGTCCCGCACTATGCATACCTTAATCTCAAGATGCCAGGCCCTCGAGGAGTAATTACGGTCAATGGAAACACCGAACGCTCCCTCCGAACGGAGGAGAACACGACGGCCCTTGCAGCGGAAGTACAAAGCAGCCTCTCCAGGCAGTTCTCCAGTCCGGCCATTAAACATCCGGACACAGTCAAGCGCGCCCGGAGTAAGCTACAACAAGACCGCCTGGCATGTTCTGAGCAAGTGTAGCAATGCGGCCCCAACCCCAACCCCCGCAAAAAGGCGACGCCAGTACTTCGCGTCCATAACTACGCTCTGGAAATACCATGGGCATAGGGGGAGGGGCACCATCACGGCACGCCCAAAACACGGCTTAAATCGCACCAGGGGCTGCCGATTTTTATTACTTATCTCTTACTTCCAGGACTCTACTCTTCGGAAGGCTTGTTCGGCAGTTTAATTGCCGCACAAACGATGCAAGAACCAGGGAAGCAGACAAGCCATGCCGCACTACGGAAATCACAGGTGGTCTCTATCACGAGCAGTATACCTGTTTCGCATACTATTCCGCAACTTGCCCCTGGAGCAGACATGTTAAATAGTCCAACTTTTCGTTTATCGCATTACTTGTGTCGTTCTGCTTTGATCGCAGCTATTTTAATGAACAATGCATAACTTTTGTCTATTTTTTGCATTACGTTTATATATATATATGTTCCTTAATGACATGTTGCACCCGTACACTTTGGTACGGCCAAAATACGCCAGGGGCTTCGGTACCCCTCAACACAGTGTAAGAAGTCCGAACACTTTAACAAGTGCGGCACCCCAAACTTATAGCATTATATGCATCGGCTCCGAATCATGTCTTGGGTCAATAGTTGGGTTTGCCCGGCTCCTATGTTTTGGTGCCTTACGTTCCGCTATATCGGCTAAGGTAGCACTAGGAGAACCACTGTGATTGTGCCCCAGTTAAGCTGGGTCGAGCACCTCAGTGGGGAAAGCTAAAATTGACCGTCATGATGAGGCAAGAGCCGGTCGCTGTTCGAGAGGTCTTTTCGAGTCCTTAAAGAATTATGCCGCTTAGGGCGAGTAGTCGGCTCTGTCCGGCCAAGGCGTGGATAGCGCCCCGAACTCGGTCTTCCGAATACTAGGGGCTTCGCCGAAATTTAAAATTATAGAATTCTATGGCTAAGTGAGAGTGTTCACGCATCATAGTCCGATTGCCTTGTTCGTTGGGCTGAGCGCCTCCCTCGAAGGACCCAAATATGGGAAAAAGAGCGCCCAGGTTTATCCCCGAACACCCCAGCACTAGTGGCAAGGGGGCAGAAGCCGACGACTCGCCATCTCTCAGTATTGATAAACAGCCGCACAGAAGGTAATATTTTAAATTAGCATTGCTCAACGCATGTGAACAAGTTTTCAGTGCACATGACAAAATTGAGCGAGTTTTACTCAAAAATTACATCCCTAGTACATTCATCCGCCACAAGGCGGGCACCCTTCAGAACATCCTTATAGTAATTTTCGGGCTTGCGATGCTCTTTCCCCACTGGTGGCCCGTCCTTCACAAGCTTCTCCGCATCCAGCCTGCCCCAGTGCACCTTAGCACAGGCAAAGGCCCTACGGGCACCTTCAATACAGACGGAGTGCTTGGTGACTTCGAGCCTTGGACAGGCCTCCACCAGCCGCCGCACCAGCCCGAAATAGCTCCCAGGCAGAGCCTCTCCAGGCCACAGCCAAACTAGGAGGCCCTTCATGGCCTGTTCGGCCACCTTGTGGAGCTCGACCAGTTGCTTCATCTGCTCGCTCAGGGGCATGGGGTGTCCGGCCTCAGCGTACTGAGACCAGAACACCTTGTTCGTCGAGCTGCCCTCCTCGGCTCGATAGAATGTGGCGGCATCAGATACACTCCGGGGAAGATCTGCGAACGCTCCTGGAGATCTCCGGATTCGGGTAAGTAACAGGTAACTCACGTTTATGTATTTGCTTTGCATAAAGAATGCCTTACCTGCCGCAATCTTCTTCACCTCATCCAACTCCTGGAGGGTCTTCTGGGATTCGACCTTGGCAGATTTGGCATTTTCAATAGCCACCGCAAGCTCGGACTCTTGCACCTTCGAGTCACGCTCCAAACTCTCATGTTTTTCCATGAGAGCCTGAAGCTCTTGCCGCACCTTGCCAACCTCAGCCTCATACCTCTCCCGCTCGGTGCGCTCCGCGGCCGCACTCTTCTCGGCCTCGAGCAGCGATTGCTTAAGGGTCGCCACCTCAGACGTGGCCCCTACAATAGCGATGTCAATCCTGTCATTTTTTGCAATTGCACCTTTTTTATATACATATTAGAACAGGTTATTTCTTACCTTCCTTCTCCTCGAGCTGCTTCTTGGCAAGCCCGAGCTCTTGCTCAGACTTCTCGAGGCTTTGCTTCAGCACGTCCACTTCCGCAGTTAGTGTGGCGGACGCTAGCAGAGAAGCATGCATACGCATATGGACTCCTTTTGTTAGACTCCTGCGAATTCTTTGATCCTCTATTCGGCTTTTCTTCCCGAATGCCCAACAGAGCATCAGGGGCTACTGTCTATGCGGTAACATTATTTGAACATTCTTTACTTACCTCAAAGCCTGTTAAAAGGCTTGTACAAGCTTCAGTCAGTCCGCTTTTGGCGGACTGAACCTTCTGGATCACCGCACTCATAATAGTGTGGTGCCCCTCGTCAATGGAGGCACCTTGAAGCACCTCCAACATATTGTTCGACGCCTCCGGTTGGACGGAGATCACCGGCACGGTAGGCTTGCTCCTCTTGGAAGGACGTCGCCCGCCGGACTCTGGAACCCTTGAAGATTCCGGACCTGTGTCCGGCCTTAAGCCGGACTTGGAGCCCTAGGGGGTTTCCTCCCCTTTACTCCTGCAGTCCGAGAGCTCACCTTGCGGCGCCTCCAGGACCACCTCCTCCCTGCTTGGAACCTGTTGGGACAACACTTCGGTGTCGCCCGTAGGGCATGGGGAGGAAGCCGTCGGAAGCGAGTTCACCTCCGACGAGTCCAGTGAGCCGCTCGACGACGCGTCGAGCCGGTCTTTGGGTGGGCAGCATAAACACATTCGACATAAGGGAAAGCTATGTAATAAAAATATACTATGAGTCACTCTGGTATCCGGATACTTACGATTTCGCCAGGGGCTTGGCCCTGGGCTGCCACTCCTCTTCGTCGTCGTCGGCGTCGGTGGAGCAGTCAGGAGGAAGGGTTTTCCCCTTCTTGGACCCTCCGGCCTCCTCAGAGAGTGCGGCCTTCCTTTTCTTCTCTGCTCCCGCTGGAGGGGGAGAGGTATCTTCTTCTTCCTCCTCGTCTTCACAAGAGGAAGGCGCTTCGGGACAGTCAGATGACAAGTCCGACACCTCCTGGCGCCGGGCACTCTTTCGAGTCCCCGTGGCCCTTTTCGTGGCCTTCTTCTCCGGCACCACATAAGGCGCCGGAGCCAGCAGCTTCGCCAAGCGAGCATCCGCTGGGCCTTCGGGCAGAGGAGCAGGACAGTTGATTTGTCCGGACGTCGCCACCCAATCCTATCAAAGATAAGGGAACTCAGATCCCGCATAGAGTCAAACTATGAAAAACTGATACCCTGTAAAAGGACAAAAACGGCTTACCGCATGAGCGTGATGTTGAGTACTGAATCCGCGATCCTCGACAGCGGATGCGGGAGCCTCGGCGCCCTTGAAAAGCATCCTCCAGGCATCTTCGTACATCATGTCAAAGAGCCTGTTTAGAGTTTGATGCTGCGCCGGGTCGAACTCCCACAGGTTGAAGGCCCGTCGTTGACACAGGAGGATCAGGCGGATGAGCATAACCTGGACTACGTTGACAAGCTTGAGCTTCTTGTCGACCAGGGTTTGGATGCATGTTAGGAGTCCGGTCAGCTCTCCTTTTTTACCCATGATAGGTCTGTCTCCTTCCAGGAGGTGAGCCGCGTAGGGGGTCCGGACCGAAACTCGGGGGTTGCGACCCATTCGGGGTCGCACGGCTTGGTGATGTAAAACCACCCCGATTGCCAGCCCTTCAGGGTCTCCACAAAGGAGCCGTCGAGCCACAAGATGTTGGCCATCTTGCAAACCATGGCACCGCCGCACTCCGCCTGGCTGCCGTGCACCACCTTCGGCTTGACGTTGAAAGTCTTTAGCCATAAGCCGAAATGAGGGCGGATGCAGAGGAAAGCCTCGAACACGATGATAAACGCCGAGATGTTGAGGACGAAGTTCGGGGCCAGGTCATGGAAATCCAGGCCGTAGTAGAACATGAGCCCCCGGACAAATGTATGCAGAGGGAAGCCCAGTCCACGGAGGAAATGGGGGAGAAATACCACCCTCTCATGGGGCCTAGGAGTGGGGATGAGCTGCCCCTTCTCGGGGAGTCGGTGCCCGATGTCGCTGGCCAGGTATCCGGCCTTCCTCAGCTTTTTTATGTGTCCCTCCATGACGGAGGAGACCATCCACTTGCCTCCCGCTTCGGACATGACTGGAGAACGTCAAGGTGGTAGTGCGGACTTGGGCGCTGGAGCTCGAGTGTGCAAGAATGGATAGGCAGAGGAGGAAGAAGGCGTGGGCAAAAAGGTGGATCCCTATCCCCTTATATGGGTGGACGCGGTTATGTGTCCCCACCAGCCTGGTAAAACTTGCTTATCTCCAAGCGCCGTAGTCAAAGGCGCGGTTGGGTTACGCACACCCGTATTGATGAGAATCCTGGAATAAAGGGACACGATCTCTACTTTGACAAGATGTGCCAAGGAAACTGCCTCGCATAACGCGCTGAGGTGGGATAATGAAACGATTTGGATAAAGGCTTGGCCATGGCGTGTCGCACCACGGAATACGTCAGCAGATTAGATTTGTGTTAATATTATTATTCTCTCTATGGTAATATGTGGAAACTTATTTTGCAGAGCCGGACACTATCTTTGTATTTCAAGATCTTCTATGAAGTATTTGGAGGAGGAACCCGCCTTGCAATGCCGAAGACAATTTGCGCACCGGACTCGTCGTCATTGAAGCCTGGTTCAGGGGCTACTGAGGGAGTCCTAGATTAGGGGGTGTTCAGATAGCCGAACTATACCTTCAAGCCGGACTCTTGGACTATGAAGATACAAGATTGAAGACTCCGTCCCGTGTCCGGAAGGGACTTTCCTTGGCATGGAAGGCAAGCTTGGCGATACAGATGTTCAGATCTCCTACCATTGTAACCGACTCTATGTAACCCTAACCCTATCCGGTGTCTATATAAACCGGAGGGTTTTAGTCCGTAGGACAACATACACATCAACAATCATACCATAGGCTAGCTTCTAGGGTTTAGCCTCTCTGATCTCGTGGTAGATCAACTCTTGTACTACCCATATCATCAATATTCATCAAGCAGGATCGAGAGGGCCCGAACCTGGGTAAAACTTCGTGTCCCCTGCCTCCTGTTACCATCCGGCCTAGACGCATAGTTCGGGACCCCCTACCCGAGATCCGCCGGTTTTGACACCGACAGCATGATTAGGATCTAATTAAATTGTGGGTTCTGGGAAGTAGTTGAGGTAGTACCTATTAACTGTTTATTATCAAACCTTTGGGTGTTACTTCTACGTTTGCTTATTATGCCATGCTATGCTAGTAGACGTGGATTGGGTGAGTGTATCCATGACAGATGTGAGATTGTTAAATTAATGGTTTATCTAAGGTGGCAACTTAAATACACATCTGGGTGGATTGAGGCACCTTTGTATTCCAGCAATTGCCTGTTTTTATTTTCGACCGCCACCCAGGCTCAAAGGGATCATGAGATTATTCATGCTAGAAACTTCCGTGTGCAGCCACAAGCTACTATGGGCTCTAGCATAGTTGACTAAGTCGTGCGAACTCTTACAGTGGTAGACTAGCAGATGTAGGGGAAAGTAGGTGTAACGGTCTACCCGATCGTAAGGTGCTAGCGCTTCTGAAAGACTATGTCTCGGTCATCCGTTTCTCAAACACCATGTAGTGCGAGAATCCCAACGGAGGAGATCGAGTGTTATGGGGAAAAGTGCGCAAACCTCTGCAGAGTGTATAAACTAATCATGGTTAGTCGTGTCCCCGGTTATGGACATCTTGAGTATCTAGTACTTGGATTATCATGTGAATCTCATCATGTTACTCTAAATTAATTTTGTTGGGTTTTCTTTTAATGATGATGCTTAGTTGGGATTGAGAATGTTGTCAACCATTCTCAATGTGTAACAACTACCATGATAGTTAAATAAAATTTATTCCTTTGCAGTTGGGAAAAATTGGCTTTACGCAAAACTGTAACCATAGAGCTTCCCACCAGCCAAATATGCATATAGTATAGCCTATTTCTTTCATTGCTCTCTATGTGTTACATTGCCAGCATATTCCATGTGCTGACCCATTTCGAGCTGCAACATTCATGTTGTAGACTTTTCACACGATGATTAAGGTGCCTTTAGGTCATTGTTCTATACTCAGTGATGCCGTTGGAGTTGATGGACTCACTTATCTTCCAAGCTTTCCGGTGTTATCGTTATTAGATGGCCTTAAGCCATATTTATTGTAATAAGTTCTCTTTTGAGACACTCAATGTAATAAGCGTGTGATTGCTACTCTATTATAAATCCTTCAAGTACTGTGTGGTGTCATCATTACTGATGCAGGGATGACACCGGAGCACAGAGATTGGACCGTTTGAGGTCTGGTCGGTACATTTCATCACGAGCCGGAAGCTCGAGCACTATTTTCTGGGTCATCCTATCACTGTGGTCAGTTCTGCCCCCTTGGGGGATATCATCCAAAATAGAGAAGCAACTAGCCGGATTGCCAAATGGGCTATTGAGCTTGGACCTCACGGGTTAAAATATACGCCTCGCACAGCAATCAAATCCCAAGCGCTTGTGGACTTCATCAATGATTGGACAGAGTTGCAGGCACCAAAGGAAAAGCAGGATAACACTTATTGTACTATTCATTTTGATGGGTCCAGACAATTGGAAGGCTCGGGGGCTGGAGTCATACTAACTTCCCCACTAGGTGATAAGTTTTGTTATGTTCTCTGTTTAATGTTCCCTTGCACTAACAATGCAGCTGAATATGATGCCTTGCTCCATGGTCTTCGGATGGCTAAGGAGATGAATTTAAGCCAGGTTAAATGCTTTGGTGTCTCGGACCTGGTGGCTCAACAGGTGTCTGGCACTTGGGATTCAAAGGATCCACTCATGGCGGCGTATCGGCAAGAGGTGGACATAGTGGCTGCTCATTTCAAGGGTTACCAGGTTGACCATATAGACCAGCGAAAAAATGAAGCGACGGATGCTTTAAGTCGCTTAGGCTCTCAACGTAAACCGGTGCCGCCCAATGTCTTCCTGGATGTGTTACATAATCCGTCCGTCAAGATACATACAGAGGAGGATTTGGCTATTCCTGAGCCGGAGGCTCAATTGGTAGCGGCTCTTCACGTTATACCGGATTGGACAGTCCCATACATGGCATACATGAACCGGGGTGAGTTACCAGACAATGATACTTTGGCCCGGCAGATAATCCGGCGATCCAAGTCAATGACCATTATCAATGGGGAGTTGCATCATTGCAGCATAACGGGGGCGTTTCAGCGTTGTGTGTCTCCTCAAGAGGGCTGTGAGATTTTGCGTGAGATCCACGAAGGATATTGTGGTCACCACACTGGTTCAAAATCCTTGGTAGCTAAGGCCTTCCGTCATGGTTTTTATTAGTTGATGGCTCATGCTGATGCTGAGGATTTGGTAAAGAGGTGTGACGGTTGTCAGAAGTTTGCACGCCACGCTCATGTTTCGGCTCAAGAATTAAGGATGATTCCAATCACTTGGCCGTCTGCAACTTGGGGGCTGGATATGGTTGGGCCCTTTAAGAAGTCCAAGGACAAGAAGACCCACCTGCTGGTGGCGGTTGATAAGTTTACCAAGTGGGTAGAAGCAGAGCCAGTCAGTAAGTGTGATGCAGCCACGGCGGTTCGATTCATCAAAAAGGTGATCTTCCGTTTTGGTTTTCCCCATAGCATCATAACTGATAATGGTTCTAATATGTCCAAGGGTGCTATGGAAGAATTTTGTCAACGTGAGCACATCCGGCTTGACGTATCATCAGTGGCTCACCCCCAATCTAATGGTCAAGAAGAGAGAGCCAATCAAGAGATTTTGAGAGGCATCAAGCCTTGGCTTATGGTTCCTTTAAAGCAGATGCCGGGCTATTGGGTGGAGGAGTTACCTTCCGTGTTATGGAGTATCAACACCACACTGAACAGATCTACGGGTTACACGCCCTTCTTCATGGTTTACGGAGCAGAGGCAGTTCTCCCTAGTGACATCTGTCATGACTCCCCCATGTGGCGGCTTACATTGAAGCTGATGATGAGAAAGCACGTCAGGATTCACTGGACCTGTTGGATGAGGAGCGTGATCTTGTAGCGGCACGTTCGGCGATTTATCAACAAGATCTGCGATGTTATCACAACCGCCGGGTTAAGACCAGAAGTTTTCAAGAAGGCAATCTGGTGCTCCGGCTCATCTAGGATGAGACTGATATGCACAAGTTGTCCCCACCTTGGGAAGGAACTTTTGTGGTCAGCAAAAATCTGCACAACGGATCATACTACCTTATCGATGTTCGAGAGCATAAAAACTCACGTAAATCGGAGGAGGAGACCCAACGGCCGTGAAATATAGCTAATCTTCGGCCTTACTCTACTTGAGCCACAGGCTCTTCTTATGTACATAGTTATGACAATGTATATATTATGATCAATATAATAAATTGGAACCTCAGCTAAAGCGGGGTATCTGTTGTTTTTTTATATCATGTGTGGTTACACGGGGGCTTTTGTTCATAAAGCGGTGTCCGGTTTACCCATTGATTCAGCTTATACAGTCTTATATAAAATCACTTGGGGGCTTGGTCGTACCCGAACCATCGCTACACCTCTTGATCGGCGCAAGGCCACCAGAAAAATCATTTGGGGGCTTGGTCGTATTTGAACCATAGCTACACCTCTTGATTGGTTCAAAGCCAAAAAGAAAATTACATAGGGGCCAAAGAGAGTATTGCAAAAGAACAACTCAAACATACGCACCCACTGAGCACAACTCAAAATATTGCTTGGGGATTCTTTGCTTCGCAATGAACACAGAATCTACACTTGTAATAGGCTATCAAGCCATGGCTTGGAATCCTGGTGTATACACTTAAAACCCCGGGTTAGCCTGCCTTTTTAAGTAAGCCACTCCGTCCAGATAAACCTGGTATGACCCGCCGAACTTTTGACAAGTCATTCTCATAGACCCTGAACTTGTCAAAGTTCAATCGACGATTGGTTAAAGATTGAGGTCCATCTTAAAAGGCTTTGTAAAATAGTTTAACTCAACGGCCTGGTAGCCCATGAAAAGCCTCAAATTTGGGGCCTGGCAGCCCGTGAAAAGCCTCGACTACAAGTTTTCATATGCTTTTATTTGCCAAGTTTTTTCTCCTTTCATGAGATTTATAATGGTTTTGATAAACTGGCGTTCATTAACCCGGCTCAGCTTTCAACTACAAGTTTTTAGTACAGGATCAAGCATAATCCGGCGCTTATTAACCCAGTCTGGTTTCGACTATAAGCCGCCAGTGTTACATATGGATAATCCCGTGTTTGTCATAAACTGGTACGGTTTTATCATACCATCACAATATGGAAGGAGTTATCAGTACTCATGTTTGAGGTTGTTGCCATCACTACAAACGTTGTTCAACCAACATTGTGATTAAATGTCACAGGTATCATTTATTTTCATATTTGATTTTCTTTTTATAGCCTTGGTTACAAACCCTGGCTATGTATCTGGGCATCATGACCCGTCCGGCGGTAAACCGCCATGATACTTTCAAAACTTTATGTACGCAGGAACAGTTGGAATAAATTGCTATGGATTATGAGCATGAAAGGATGCCGGATTAACAGTTCAGGCAAAATAAGTATGCACAATGGCATAGCAGACCAAGTGTTTTAAACTAGCCTATTACAAGGCGCTTTAAATGCCCGAAAGAATAATTGTTTTCGACAAAGTGTGGTAGTACGCAGACGGCTAAACCGGCCTCCGGATCATGACTCATCACCGGGCTGAGTTGAAGGCTGTGGATCGTCCTGCACTGGCGCATCTTCCTCCTCTCTACCCAGTGGCTGGAAGTCAATGGTTTCCCAATCGATTCTAGTTAAGGCTTGGAACACAGCTTCATCACTTATAAGGTTCGAGGGGTCAACATCAGGGGCATAAGTGTGCTTACAGATTGGCGGAATAAGATCTTCTACATCATGTGTTGGAGCAGGAAGTTTTTTATGATCAGAGTCATAAACCGGCTGATAGTGAGGGAGATCTATTTCTACGGCCAATTTGCTCGCTATCGGCCGCATTTCTTTTGTCATCCTTCGAAGATCATCATTGTTAAACTTTGAGCCGTCCTCTTTTATGCTAGGATAGCCTGTGCCGATATCCGACTATTCAAGATCCGGTATCCATGCCTTCGCCCACATTAGTGCTGTCAGCGCACCTGCCCTTGCACCTTATCTCTTCAACTCGTCCAAAAGAGCATGCAACATTGACAGTTTCTCAACGGTTTCCTTTATCAAAGTTGGATGCGGTTTGTTATGCGCAGCAGTGCAGATGGCCCGTTGAGCTCCGGAATATAGCTGCTCTATCAGAGGATAGGCAACCTTCATCTTCATCCGCATGTCAGAGCCCAGATGGGTAATGCGAGTTCCTGTGTCATTGCAAGCATCAGTAAACCGGCAACCAATGAGATAGTGTATATTGAAAAGCTTCAGGTGAGGTACTTACCAAAAATAGCAAAAGTCATGGCATTGATCTGCCGCTTTAAACCGGTCAGCTCTTCGACCACCGGTTTAAGAGCTACCTCTGCGTCTTCGGCTCTCTTTTGTAAAGCGGTTTTCTCCATGCCCCAGTCTGCCTGTTCCTTCTTCAAAGTTTCCTTCAGCTTCTCCATGGCTGCTAAGGCACTGGCCAATTCTTCTTTGGCTTTGGAGGTCTCTGCTTGCTGGGTTTTGATATTTTCTTGAAGGTCAGCGGTTTGGGCTTCCTTTTTGCTCACCTCAGCCTATAAGAGAAAGACATGTTATGAGGTGGCAGTAAAATTTGGATGTCCCAAGCACATAACAAGTTATACACTTGGCACTTGGGGGCTAATGCCTATTTTGCTTGATTATCAGAACTTTTTTAACAAGTCTCAAGCGCAATACAAGTATTATTGTTGACACTTGGGGGCTAATGTACGTTTGCTCAAAGTAACATTGGTTAAAGTCCCGGCTCAGCTTGGAAAGATAAACCGGCCCTTCGGGACGAATGTTTCAAGATTACAAAGTTAAAAGTACCGGTCCATCCTAAAAAGATAAACCGGCCCTTGGAAGATAAGCATGCAGAGTTGCGATATTGCAAAGTCCCGGTTTAGATGGGCATCATAAATCGGCCCTTGGGGGCTACTGGAGTTGGTACTACAAATTTGGACATAAAAGAGAAACAGTTGTGAAGTTACCTCATATCGTTCCTTCATCAGATTCACTAAACCGGCTTCGTAGTCACGGTTTGTGTATAGACGGTTGAAGAAACTAGAATGAAGTTCTTGGGCGTTGAGGTGGGCGTAGCTTGACAAGTCTGTGCTCCACTTGCCTTTGCCCATAGCAGAGAGTTCCTCCTTGGCACTATGCTTTGATAATGCAACAGGATTGCCAGGGGTGGTCTGGCCAACACCAGTAATTATGACATCATCTTCCTTGTCACCAACAGCCTTTACCGGAGTTGACAATTCATCAGCAACCTTAGCTGGACTTAACGGTCTATCATCAGTTGGGACCAGGCTTGCCGGTTTATCAGTATGACCTGTTGCATCAACTTCTGCTGGTTCAACAAAATCATGGTCTTGAGGGGGTGGATCATCAAGCATGGCATCAACATTGGTTCTTTCCAGTTCTGGAGTTCTCTCCGGTTCAACAACCACATGGTCGTCAGACGGTTTATCTACACGAGTCTTCTTGCTGGTTCTAGCCTTGACTCTGAAATAAAAAGATATAAAGGTCAGTATAACACGTAAATATAAAGTTTCAAAAGGAGTAAGTTTAAAGTGTTTACCCAGGGACAGTTTTAAGAGGAGGGAGTTATGTGCATGTTGAGTCGTCGGATGATAAAGAGGCGTTCCCTGATAATTTGAATCGGATGGATTAAGAGGCTGTCGGAAATAACCCGCCTTGGGATAAGAAGTATCGGAAGTGTTTGAGACCTCAGATCAACGCTCCCGAACCGGCATGTTCGGTAAACCGGCCGAAGTGACTACTTGGACGCGGTGCCGGGTTGTGCAGCGAGCTTCGTGTTGCCGCTTCTTCAAAAGAAAGTTTGGGTCCAAGTGAGCTAGGGGTGAGAAAATCTTACTTTCCGGACTGCTTGACGAATTTTTTGTGTTGGCAGAGGGTCTGAACCAGTGGAAAGGATAATTACCTCTGTGTCATCAGTGTAACGCCCTAGATGCGGCTATATCTCCCACGTGTCGAGGCACGACTTAGAGGCATAACCGCATTGAAAGCAATGTCGCAAGTTAGGAAATCATCACACATCCCATGTACATAAATAATATAAGTGGAGGTACACAGTTGGCTTACACTCGCCACGTCACATCAAAGTACATAAATAACATACATCATCCAAACACTCATGGCCCGACTACGGCGCCAAAATAAAAGACAACCCAACAAGCGACATAGGTCCCGATCACCCCAACTGGGCACCACTACTGATCATCAGGAAAAGACACATAGTAACGCTGAGAGTCCTCGTCGTACTCCCACTTGAGCTCAAGCGCACCATCTGGAGCCGTATCATCTGTCCCTGCATCTGGTGTAATAGTAATCTGTGAGCCACAGGGACTCAGCAATCTCGCACCCTCGCGATCAAGACTATTTAAGCTTAATAGGTAGGAAGGGGGGTAAATGTAAGTGGAGCTGCAGCAAGCGACTAGCATATATGGTGGCTAACTTATTCGCAAAAGAGAGCGAGAAGAGAAGGCAAAGCACGAACAGGAAACTAGAGAGCAACCTGCACAAACATAACTACAACACCGTGTCCACTTCCCGGACTCCGCCGAGAAGAGGCCATCACGGCAACACACTCGGTTGATTCATTTTAATTAATTAAGGTTCAAGTTATCTACAACCGGACATTAACAAATTCCCATCTGCCCATAACCGCGGGCACGGCTTTCGAAAGATCAATCCCTGCAGGGTGTCCCAACTTAGCCCATAACAAGCTCTCACGGTCAACAAAGGAATAGACCTCCACCCAAGACACACAGATCAGACTCGGTATCTCGGTACAACAAGAAGATTCGACAGGTTAAAACAAGACCAGCAACACCGCCCGAATGTGCCGACAAATCCTGATAGGAGCTGCACATATCTCGTTCTCAGGGCACACTCAGATGAGACATCCTACGAGTAAAACCAACCCTCAAGTTGCCCCGAGGTGGCCCCGCAGTCTACTCGGTCGGACCAACACTCAGAGGAGCACTGGCCCGGGGGGGTTAAAATAAGATGACCCTCGGGCTCCGGAAACCCAAGGGAAAAAGAGGCTAGGTGGCAAATGGTAAAACCAATGTTGGGCATTGCTGGAAAAGCTTTAATCAAGGCGAACTATCAAGGGGTTCCCATTATAGCCCAACCGCGTAAGGGACGCAACAATCCGGGAACATAACACCGATATGACGGAAACTAGGGCGGCAAGAGTGGAACAAAACACTAGGCGAGAGGCCAAGCCTTCCACCCTTTACCAAGTATATAGATGCATTAAGATAACATGGCAATATAATGATATCCCAACAAGTAAATAAATGTTCCAATAAGGAACGGCTCCAATCTTCACCTGCAACTAGCAACGCTATAAGAAGGGCTGAGCAAAGCGGTAACATAGCCAATCAACGGTTTGCTAGGACATGGTGGGTTAGGGGCTGAACATGGCAATTGGGAGGCTGACAAGCAAGTAGTAGGCATCGTAGCATTGGCATAGCAAAAGAGCGAGCAAACTAGCATAACAAAGATAGTTGTGATTTCGAGGGTATGATCATCTTGCCTGCACAGTTGTCAAAGTTGACTGGATCCTCAAAAGAAAACTCAACGGACTCCTCCTTAGCGAACTCGCCTCCCGGCTCTACCCAAAAACACAAACAAGCAACAAGAATACAATAAACCATGCGCAAACTCAAGCAATAAGATGCAATGATGGTATGCTATGCGGGATGCGATGCGGGATGCAAAATGCAAGACATGACAGGAAATGCAAGAACCTGGCCTCAACTTGGAAAACCAAGTGTGCCACTGGATAGAGGGGATGAAATCACCTGAAAACGATACAAAGATCATAGGAATCGGAGCTACGGTTTGGAAATGGCAAGCGTTTTACGAAATGAACCGGTCTGCGATTTATAGCAAGTAGGCACCTAAATGCAACGAAATGAACATGCTACAGCCACCAAACATAACAACAAAAGACATGGCAGGGATGCCCACAAGATTCTTAACAAATCACTAGCACTGAGCCACGGCCAAATTCATCCATTATGAGGTTCAAACAAGCATGGCAAAAACGCAAATGCATAACAGATTTCAGACATAGTGAAATTAACACTAGTCTGAAATTTCAGACCACGATGCTCTCTTCGGAGCAGCAAAAGAACATGATACTCAACCTGAACATGACAAGTAAGAACATGGCATGGAGCTACTCAACAAGATTAACAAAACACCCAAAGAGACCTGGGGCAAAAAGGGTTCACAAAATACTCTAATGAGCACACGAACATAGCTCACGCACAATCAGTTTTAAGACTTAGTGAAAACTGAGACATGCTGAAATTATAACTCACGAAGGCATGTAAACGAGCTCAATGCACTCACTACGGTGCAAGTCATGGAAAGGCAAGCATATATCCATAAAGAAGGCACAAAATGCTAGCTAGATATGGCAAGAACAATGGCATAGCATGCACGGATCACTAACAATAGCATAGGCAAAATCGCAAACAAGTTGACGACCTGCCCAGATTTACCACGAAGCAAAAATAGAGCTCGATAGACTCAAGCTAGAGCACACCACATATGCAAACAAAGACATGGATGGATAGAGCATAACATGAATATCAAAACTCCCTTACTGATCATCCTCAAAAGAGGCACGGATCACTAGGAAACAAGCTGAACATATGGCATCATGAACTAAAATATCCCAGACTTAGTGAAAATCACTAAGTCCCTGAAAACAGAATTCTCAGGTGCCTCTCTTTGCAAGCTTGCACAAGTCACCACACACACCCTAAAAATGCATGGGTGGCACCTCTGGAAAGAAGACAAAATGCTTAACAATTCATCCCAAAGACTCAGAGGCATATCATGCACACAATAATCATGGCAAAAATGACAAAAGTCTATGATGAACTAACGGATTTGCAATTTAACTCACGAAGCCTCCTTATAACAGAATTTTGGGCATCAAGATGACCTTAAATGAAAATGATGCAATGGAATGAAATGATGTACATGTCGAGACGAACATTTTGATATATCATATGTCCAAAACGGAGCTACGGATGCGGAGATATGATCAGTCAAAGTAAGCATAAAAAACTAGGGTTAGGGACGAAAAGTCAACCGAGTTCAAAATCCCAGATCTGAGATCTCGCGGGCACTGTAGCGGCGCGCGGCCCGAGGATCGCCGGAGAGGGGCTGAGCTCGCCGGAGTTGCGCCGGGGAGGTCTTGGAGCTCGCCGGAGCTCGGGGAAGAGGCCGGGGAGGACGGGGTCGCCGGATCCGGCACTCCCGCGGCCGGATCTGGCCGGAGACGAGGCGGGGAGGCGGCGGCCGGTCGGAGGGCGGCGGCTGGAGCGCGGCGGTGGCTGGTCCGCGACGGGCGGTGGCCGGTTGCGGGGAAGACGAAGGCGGCGCGGGGAGATGGCCTCGGGCCCGTGCGGCGGGGAGGAGGGCCAGAGACGGGCTTCGGCGGGCCCGCGCGAGTGGCGGCGCGGCGATGTGGGCACACTGCCATGTGGCGTGCGGCGAGCGGGCGAGGGGCGCGGCGGCGGACGCGTCCGGTCTGGCGCAGACATGTCCGGCGGCGGCGGGATTCATTTTTTTTGGACTAGGGTTGGACAGGGAGAGATCCGAGATCCGAAATGGGGGGATATTTATAGAGGTAGAGGGAGCTAGGAGTGTCCAAATGAGGTGCGGTTTTCGGCCACGCGATCGTGATCGAACGCTCTAGGACATGGAGCAGGGTTTGGTGGGTTTTGGGCCAAAATGGAGGGGTGTTGGGCTGCAACACACACGAGGCCTTTTCGGTCCCTCGGTTAACCGTTGGAGTATCAAACGAAGTCCAAATGATACAAAACTTGACAGGCGGTCTACCGGTAGTAAACCAAGGCCGCATGACAAGTCTCGGTCCAATCCGGAAATGTTTAATCCCCAAACACGAAAGAAAGCTAGAAATGGCCACCGGAGAAGAACGAAGCGCCGGAATGCAAAACGGACAACGGGGAAAATGCTCAAATGCATGAGGTGAACATGTATGCAAATGCAATGCACGTGATGACATGATATGAGATGCATAAAAACGAAGCAACACACGGAGACAAAGACCCAAACCCGAGAAATAAATATAACTTAACGCTGGAAATGGCAAGAATTGGAGTACATATTGGGAAAGTTATATCTGGGGCGTTACAACACTCCACCACTACGAAAAGATCTCGTCCCGAGATCTAGGACTGAAAGAACTCTGGGTACTCAGAACGGAGGTGATCCTCACGTTCCCAGGTAGCTTCACGGTCGGAATGGTGTGACCACTTGACTTTGAGAAATTTGATTGACTTGTTGCGAGTCCTGCGTTCAGTCTCTTCAAGAATGGCAACTGGGTGCTCACGATAGGAGAGATCTTCTTGGAGCTCAATGTCCTCAAAGTTGACGGTGCGCTCGGGCGTCTTGAAGCACTTTGGGAGTTGGGAGACATGGAACACATCATGAACATTTGCAAAGTTTGACGGAAGCTCGAGTTGATAGGCGAGGTCGCCTCTCTTGCTGACAATCTTGAAAGGTCCGACGTATCTAGGGGCAAGCTTCCCTTTGATACCGAATCGACGAGTCCCTTTCATAGGAGAGACGCGGAGGTAAACATGATCTCCGATCCCGAAAGCCAAATCACGGTGTTTACTATCATAGTAGCTCTTCTGGCAGGATTGGGCTGCTTTGAGGTTATCACGAATGACCTTGCACATTTCTTCTGCCTCTGTGATTAAGTCATTACCCAGCAGCTGACGTTCACCGGTTTCAGACCAGTTGAGAGGGGTACGGCATTTCCTACCATACAGAATTTCAAATGGGGCCTTGCCCGAACTTGCTTGAAAACTGTTGTTGTATGAGAATTCAGCATAAGGAAGACAATCCTCCCACTTCATGCCGAAGGAGATAACACAAGCCCTGAGCATATCTTCAAGAATCTGGTTGACACGCTCGACTTGACCGCTTGTTTGAGGATGGAAAGCAGTGCTGAAGCGGATGTTGGTGCCCATGGCCTTCTGAAAAGAATCCCAAAACTTGGAGGTAAAGATGCTGCCACGGTCTGAAGATATCACTTGAGGAATACCGTGCAGAGAGGCAATTCGAGAGGTATAGAGTTCCGCCAATTGAGCTGCAGTGACTGACTCTTTGATAGGCAGAAAGTGAGCCACTTTGGTGAGCTTGTCGATGACAACGAATATAGCATCATTGCCACGCTTGGACTTTGGAAACCCAGTCACGAAGTCCATTTCAATGTGGTCAAACTTCCATTCTAGAATGGCAAGAGGTTGGAGGAGACCTGCTGGCCTTTGGTGTTCTGCCTTCACTCTTCTGCAGACATCACATTCATTCACGAATTGAGCGATGTCACGCTTCATTCAAGTCCACCAATAAGTTTGCTTGAGATCCTGATACATCTTCGTGCTCCCAGGGTGGATGGAGAGGAGAGAGTTGTGAGCCTCGTTCATGATCACTTTACGAAGTTCACCTTTGGGCACCACAATTCGATCCTCGAAGAAGAGAGTGTCCTTGTCATCAAGGCGGTAGCACTTGTACTTGGACTGACTCTTTGTGATACCCATCTTCACCTTTTTCACCATAGCATCAAGAAGCTGGGCTTGGCGAATCTGGTCTTCCAAGGTAGGAGAAACTTGAAGGTTGGCGAGGAAACCTTGAGGAACAATTTGCAGATTAAGTTTGCGGAAAGCTTCACAAAGCTCGGGTTGATAAGGCTTGAGAAACAGACTATTGCAATATGCTTTTCTGCTCAAAGCGTCAGCAATCACATTAGCCTTGCCTGGAGTATACTCGATACTCGGATTGTACTCTTGAATCATCTCGACCCATCGAGTCTGTCTGAGGTTGAGATTAGGCTGGGTGAAGATGTACTTGAGACTCTTGTGATCAGTGAAAATGTCCACTTTCCTTCCCAATAGAAGATGTCTCCAAGTCAACAAAGCATGCACAACTGCCGCCAACTCGAGATCATGAGTGGGGTAGTTCTTCTCATTAGGCTTCAACTGGCGAGAGGTATAAGCAACAACTTTCTTCTCTTGCATCAGTACAGCACCGAGACCTTGGAGAGAGGCATCACAAAAGACCTCGTACGGCTTGGATTCATCAGGCGGAGTCAGAACTGGAGCAGTGATCAATTTATCTTTCAAAGTGTTGAAAGCAATATCACACTCCGGAGACCAAACATACTTGACGTGCTTCTGAAGAAGATTTGAGAGAGGCTTCGCGATCTTAGAAAAGTTTTCAACGAATCTTTGGCAGTAGCTTGTGAGACCGAGGAAGGTACGGAGTTGCTTCACGTTCTGAGGAGGTTCCCAATTAACAATTGCAGACACCTTCTCAGGATTCACGGCAATGCCCTTGGCAGAGATGATATGACCAAGATAAAGCACCTCATCGAGCCAAAATTCACACTTGGAGAACTTGGCGTAGAACTGATGTTCCCTGAGCTTGTCAAGAACCAAACGCAAGTGCTTGGCATGATCTTCCTTGTTCTTGGAGAAAACCAGAATGTCGTCAAGATAGACCAAAACAAAGTCATTGGTGTAGTGGTTGAAGATGAAGTTCATCATGCAAGAGAACGTCGGAGGAGCATTGGCGAGGCCAAAAGACATGACAGTGTATTCATATGACCCATAGCTTGTTCTGAAAGCCGTCTTGGGAATATCTTGCTCATGAATTCGAATCTGATGATAACCCATACGGAGATCAAGATTGGAGAATACTTGGGCACCCTTGAGTTGTTCGAACAGCTCATTGATGTTGGGAAGTGGATATTTGTTCTTGATGGTCTTCTTGTTCAATGGACGATAATCAACACAAAGTCGGTCCGTTTCGTCCTTCTTCTTCACAAAAAGAACACCACAACCCCACGGAGAAGTACTAGGCCGAATGAGACCCATTCTTTCTTGAACATCGAGTTGTTTCTTCAACTCCTTCAACTCTTCAGGGCCGAGCTTGTAGGGACGTTTGCACACAGGTTCCGTACCGGGCTCAAGTTCAATAACAAATTCAATGGGCCGGTGCGGAGGCATTCCTGGGAGTTCTTCTGGGAAGACGTCTTGATACTCACAAATGACTGGGATCTGTGAAATAGCATCCAATTCACCCTTCTCATTGAGAGAAAACAACCAGATTGTATCATCACGAGTGGCAAAGACAATGACATCCTCAGACGAATGAGTCAGTTGAATCTGCCTGGCTGCACAATCGAGGTGAGTCTTGTGTTTAGAGAGCCAGTCCATCCCAAGAATAAGATCGATATCTGAATTACCAAGAACCACCGGAGAAGAGAGAAACTTGTAATCGCCCAACGTGATAGAGATATCGGGAGCAACCAAACTTGAAGTCAAAAGCTTGCCTGGAGAAACAACTTGCATGGCTTTGGGCATAATCTCAGTATCAACATTGTGCTTCGATGCAAACGGGCATGACAAGAAAGAATGCGATGCACCAGTATCAAAAAGTACTTTTGCAGGAACATCGTTAACAGGAAGGTTACCCATGATCACATCTGACGAATCCTCTGCCTGAGCTGCGTTCATCAAGTTGACCTTGGTGGACTTGGGGTTATGCTTGACCACAGCTGTACTTGCCGATCTGACAGGAGGAGGAGGAGGAAGATGCCTCTGGTTGAAACACTTGTTCGCGTAGTGACCCTTCTGTTGGCACTTGTTGCACGTGACCTCTGAAAGCGGATGGTGGTACGGAGCACTCGATCGTGGAGCTTGAGACGAAGTCTTGTTCTGAAAGCCTGGGTTGGGTGGGTGGGAAGAACCACTGCCACCTTTGCTCTTCTGCTGATATGGCTGACGGAACGTAGGAGGAGGAAGCCAATACTTCTGCTGCTTGGCCACTTGAGTAGAGGAAGAAGGTGTAGTGTCTCTGACTCGCTTCCTGGAAGCATCACACCTCAACTAAGCAGCCTCTTGCTTCAGTGCCATGTTGTAGAACTCATCGTACCTCAACGGCTCAAAGAGGACAAGAGCGAGCTGAATTTCTTCACGGAGACCACCCCTGAACTGATAGATCATGCTCTTCTCATCAGGAACATCCTGCTTGGCAAAACGGGCGAGCTTCTGGAACAACTTGTTGTAGTCATAGACAGTCAAAGAGCCTTGCTTCAGATTGCAGAATTCTTCACGTTTGCTTTCAGTCACACTCTGAGGGATGTGATGGGCTCGGAAATCTCGACGGAAATCATCCCAAGTGATCAAACGTCCACCTCTGGAATCCTTGTACTGCTGGAACCACTCTGCAGCTTGATCTTTGAGCTGGAAAGAAGCGAACTTGACGAAATCTTCAGGCCTGACGTTGCTGCATTCAAAATGCTTGCCCAGATCCACTAGCCAATCGTCAGCATCGGTAGCCTCAACACAATTGCTGAACGTCTTTGGACCATTAGCGAGGAACTGGTTCAGAGTAGCAAAATGGTTCTGATTGTTGCCTTGATTCCCTTGACTGCCTTGATTGCGCTCTTGGAGGATTTGCATGATCAACTGTGTATTTGCATTGCTTGCAGCCATCACAGCTTGCCAAGCCTCCGGAGGAGGTGGAGGTGGTGGTGGATCAGGGTTCGGAGTCGTGCGCGTTGGAGGAGCCATCCTGAAGAGGTTGACCACCATTAGCACATAAATAGACAGATATTGAAGCTGAATCCAACGGAATGAAAATTGCAACATAAAGTCTTCACATCCGAACAAAATGAACGAATGCACTTCTCTTGAAGTGGTCAGATATTCCTAAATTGCGAAGCCACGAAGAATTAGGTAGAAGAGGTAAATCAACAAGGGATGGAAGCAACTCGAATACCACAACTCAAAATAAAACCAAGCATTGGCTTGCAAAATAAGACGGAACAGACATATGATAGAGATTTCATCCGAAGTTTTCGTGGTGGGACCTACACGGGCTCAATCGTACAGCACCATCATGTACGAGGCAGTGCACATGACATACGAAGCGTCCCCGAGTCAGCATAGCCAAGGACTCTTTAAGACACAACGAGACCACTGTAAAATCGACCGTGAATAGGCGAACCACTAGACGTCGAACCCCAATTTCATATCATACATCTGTCGGAAAGATATCCTAAGAGCTACTTGAATTCCCACCTATGAAACTCCCGAAACTTTCCGGTTATGCAATCAGGTGTTGGGGATACAGGGGAAGCATAATATCTCACCCAAACTAGCAAATCCTACATCCAGTTGTATCCATCCTTCAACACATAACCAAGAAACCTTCGGAAACCATCTACCTCAACCTTCGAAAAGCATCCGTTATACAAGTTATGGTGATACTCGCGAACTCCCGCCCCAGTACTGGGTGGCGTCGAGGTTATCTCACCAACGAACTGCATAAAGGAGATTTTCGATGTCGACGAACATATCTCAAGTATTCCAGAATTGCAACGATAAAATTATGATGACAACACCTCAGAGCTCAACTCCCCGGGACACTTCCACTAAACCCCTGACAGGAGGCACCAAGACAGTATTCTCATCATAAGCCATCGGAACAAATCCAAGATACTCGCGTGATCCTAAAATTTTTTTTAGTGAAATTTGAGAAGAGAAGAGTCAAAAGTCTACGTCAGGATGCCTTGCCAGAGCGATGAGGAGACTGGGAAGTAAAAAGAATTACTAAGCTCTCCGATATATAATTCCTAAATGACTCAAAACATTTTTCTAGACACAACTCGGCTTCTAAAAACGATCAAGCAATGGGGGCTCCTAAGGTCAGGGAAGGCTCTGATTACCAACTTGTAACGCCCTCGATGCGGCTATATCTCCCACGTGTCGAGGCACGACTTAGAGGCATAACCGCATTGAAAGCAATGTCGCAAGTTAGGAAATCATCACACATCCCATGTACATAAATAATATAAGGGCAGGTACATAGTTGGCTTACACTCGCCACGTCACATCAAAGTACATAAATAACATACATCATCCAAACACTCATGGCCCAACTACGGCGCTAAAATAAAAGACAACCCAACAAGCGACATAGGTCCCGATCACCCCAACTGGGCACCACTACTGATCATCAGGAAAAGACACATAGTAACGCTGAGAGTCCTCGTCGTACTCCCACTTGAGCTCAAGCGCGCCATCTGGAGCCGTATCATCTGTCCCTGCATCTGGTGTAATAGTAATCTGTGAGCCACAGGCACTCAGCAATCTCGCACCCTCGTGATCAAGACTATTTAAGCTTAATAGGTAGGAAGGGGGGTAAATGTAAGTGGAGCTGCAGCAAGCGACTAGCATATATGGTGGCTAACTTATTCGCAAAAGAGAGCGAGAAGAGGAGGCAAAGCACGAACGGGAAACTAGAGAGCAACCTGCGCAAACATAACTCCAACACCGTGTCCACTTCCCGGACTCCGCCGAGAAGAGGCCATCACGGCAACACACTCGGTTGATTCATTTTAATTAATTAAGGTTCAAGTTCTCTACAACCGGACATTAACAAATTCCCATCTGCCCATAACCGCGGGCACGGCTTTCGAAAGATCAATCCCTACAAGGGGGTCCCAACTTAGCCCATAACAAGCTCTCACGGTCAACGAAGGAATAGACCTCCACCCAAGACACACCGATCAGACTCGGTATCTCGGTACAACAAGATGATTCGACAGGTTAAAACAAGACCAGCAACACTGCCCGAATGTGCCGACAAATCCCAATAGGAGCTGCACATATCTCGTTCTCAGGGCACACTCAGATGAGACATCCTACGAGTAAAACCAACCCTCAAGTTGCCCCAAGGTGGCCCCGCAGTCTACTCGGTCGGACCAACACTCAGAGGAGCACTGGCCCGGGGGGGTTAAAATAAGATGACCCTCGGGCTCCGAAAACCCAAGGGAAAAAGAGGCTAGGTGGCAAATGGTAAAACCAATGTTGGGAATTTCTGGAAAAGCTTTAATCAAGGCGAACTATCAAGGGGTTCCAATTATAGCCCAACCGCGTAAGGGACGCAACAATCCGGGAACATAACACCGATATGACGGAAACTAGGGCGGCAAGAGTGGAACAAAACACTAGGCCAGAGGCCGAGCCTTCCACCCTTTACCAAGTATATAGATGCATTAAGATAACATGGCAATATAATGATATCCCAACAAGTAAATAAATGTTCCAATAAGGAACGGCTCCAATCTTCACCTGCAACTAGCAACGCTATAAGAAGGGCTGAGCAAAGCGGTAACATAGCCAATCAACGATTTGCTAGGACATGGTGGGTTAGGGGTTGAACATGGCAATTGGGAGGCTGACAAGCAAGTGGTAGGCATCGTAGCATTGGCATAGCAAAAGAGCGAGCAAACTAGCATAACAAAGATAGTAGTGATTTCGAGGGTATGATCATCTTGCCTGCACAGTTGTCAAAGTTGACTGGATCCTCAAAAGCAAACTCAACGGACTCCTAGTTAGCGAACTCGTCTCCCGGATATACCCAACAACACAAACAAGCAACAAGAATACAATCAACCACGTGCAAACTCAAGCAATAAGATGCAATGATGGTATGCTATGCGGGATGCGATGCGGGATGCAAAATGCAAGACGTGAAAGGAAATGCATGAACCTGGCCTCAACTTGGAAAACCTAGTGTGCCACTGGATAGAGGGGATGAAATCACCTGAAAACGATATAAAGATCATAGGAATCGGAGCTACGGTTTGGAAATGGCAAGCGTTTTACGAAATGAACCGGTGTGCGATTTACAGCAAGTAGGCACCTAAATGCAACGAAATGAACATGCTACAGCCACCAAACATGATAACAAAAGACATGGCAGGGATGCCCACAAGATTCTTAAGAAATCACTAGCACTGAGCCACGGCCAAATTCATCAATTATCAGGTTCAAACAAGCATGGCAAAAACGCAAATGCATAACAGATTTCAGACTTAGTGAAATTAACACTAGTCTGAAATTTCAGACCACGATGCTCTCTTCGGAGCAGCAAAAAAATATGATACTCAACCTGAACATGACAAGTAAGAACATGGCATGGAGCTACTCAACAAGATTAACAAAACACCCAAAGTGACCTGGGGCCAAAAGGGTTCACAAAATACTCTAACGAGCACACGAACATAGCTCACGCACAATCAGTTTTCAGACTTAGTGAAAACTGAGACATGCTGAAATTATAACTCATGAAGGCATGTAAACAAGCTCGACGCACTCACTACGGTGCAAGTCATGGCAAGGCAAGCATATATCCATAAAGAAGGCACAAAATGCTAGCTAGACATGGCAAGAACAATGGCATAGCATGCACGGATCACTAACAATAGCCTCGGCAAAATCGCGAACAAGTTGACGACCTGCCCAGATTTACCACGAAGCAAAAGTAGAGCTCGATTGACTCAAGCTAGAGCACTCCACATATGCAAACAAAGATACGGATGGATAGAGCATAACATGAATATCAAAACTCCCTTATCGATCATCCTCAAAAGAGGCACAGATCACTAGGAAACAAGCTGAACATATGGCATCATGAACTAAAATATCCCAGACTTAGTGAAAATCACTAAGTCCCTGAAAACAGAATTCTCAGGTGCCTCTCTTTGCAAGCTTGCACAAGTCACCACACACACCCTAAAAATGCATGGGTGGCACCTTTGGAAAGAAGACAAAATTCTTAACAATTCATCCCAAAGACTCACAAGCATATCATGCACACAATAATCATGGCAAAAATAACAAAAGTCTATAGTGAACTAACGGATCTGCAATTTAACTCATGAAGCCTCCTTCTAACAGCATTTTGGGCATCAATATGACCTCAAATGAAAATGATGCAATGGAATGAAATGATATACATGTCGAGATGAACATTTTGATATATCGTATGCCCAAAACGGAGCTACGGATGCGGAGATATGATCAGTCAAAGTAAGCATAAAAAACTAGGGTGAGGGACGAAAAGTCAACCGAGTTCAAAATCCCAGATCTGAGATCTCGCGGGCACTGTAGCGGCGCGCAGCCCGAGGATCGCCGGAGAGGGGCTGAGCTCGCCGGAGTTGCGCCGGGGAGGTCTTGGAGCTCGCCGGAGCTCGGGGAAGAGGCCGGGGAGGACGGGGTCGCCGGATCCGGCACTCCCGCGGCCGGATCTGGCCGGAGACGAGGCGGGGAGGCGGCAGCCGGTCGGAGGGCGGCGGCCGGAGCGCGGCGGTGGCTGGTCGGCGATGGTCGGCGGCCGGTCGCGGGGAAGACAAAAGCGGCGCGGGGAGATGGCCTCGGGCCCGTGCAGCGGGGAGGAGGGCCGGAGACGGGCTTCGGCGGGCCCGCACAAGTGGCGGCATGGCGATGTGGGCACACTGCCACGTGGCGTGCGGCGAGTGGGTGAGGGGCGCGGCTGCGGACGCGTCCGGTCTGGCGCGGACACGTCCGGCGGCGGCGGGATTCGTTTTTTTTTTGGACTAGGGTTGGACGGGGAGAGATCCGAGATCCGAAATGGGGGGCTATTTATAGAGGTAGAGGGAGCTAGGAGTGTCCAAATGAGGAAAGCTGATATCCTTCCTTTTCTGAATGGCAAGAGTTGGAGTACAAATTGGGAAAGTTATATCTGGGGCGTTACAATCAGCTTGGCTGCCTTCAGTGTCATCCTGTTAATAATTATTGTCAATGAGGTGTATGAAAAATGAACCAAGAGAGTCAAGTTCTACCTCTACATACGGATCATCAAGGTCGTCATCAAGGTTTAAACTGATGGGTTCAGTTGGCTTTTTCTTGGCAGGTCTTTTGACAACCTTTGTCTTTGGTCGAGGGGTCTTGGCCGGTTTATCCTGCGATTTCTTCTTCCAGAAAGGGTCGTCACCCTGTTAAAAGATGGATAGAGGATATAAAAGAGTGCATAGTTAAGGATATCAAGTACAAAGCAGGAGTGAGGCAATTCTTACAGCTCGCGGTTTATTCAATGTATAAAAGGGGCTTAGCCCGGTCCTACCACAAACGGCTTCCGGTTCATTCAGCATCTTCTTAACAGACTCAGTAACTTTAGCCTCTGTTAGCTGAATATCAATATGTCGTTGTGGATCTTTTGAGTCCCCTGTGTACTCACACATTAAACCGGGGTGACGGCTTAACGGTAAAATGCTCCAAGATATCCACTCCTGTCAAACCATTAGCCACGAAGGCTCTGAGCTTGGCGAGTTGTGGTGCGTATGTGGACCGTTCCTTGGCAGTCAGTCGTTGAGGAAGTGGGTGGGTGTTGGTAAGCCGGTGAGCACGGTAACCAGGCAGAGGGTTCTCATCTTCAGGGGAAGTATCCTTACAGTAGAACCAAGTCTGGTTCTAATCCTTAGGATGACAGTGAAGTTTTGCATGAGGAAAGCTGATATCCTTCCTTTTCTGAATGGAGACGCCACCAAGTTCAGTGTTGGGCCCATCTACAAATTTAGTACAATGGTTTAAATAGAAAAAATCCCGAAACAATTCAATAGTTGGCTCTTCTTGAAGATAGGCTTCACAAAATACTTGAAAATTGTAAATATTGGACACAGAGTTAGGTCCAATATCTTGAGGGTGGATCTGGAAGCTGGCAAGCACATCATGGAAGAACTTGGATTCGGGCGGTTTAAAACCATGGTTCATGTGATCAAAAAATATCACTACCTTGCCGTCTTTTGGGGTAGGAGGATTTTCTGGACCAGGAATACGCTAGTGGATTTCGCTTTGTTTTGGTAAAACGCCAGTTCTGACACATCCATCTAGCTGCTCTTGAGTAACCTGGGAAGGGACCCAGTTACAAGCATAGAACTGTTTGGCCATTTCGAATAAGGAGCTGGAAAAGGTTGATGCCGGTTTAAGACTCATGATTAGTAAGCATAAAACGTAGCAGGTTAAGGAAAAAGCATTCAAGTTTGCAAAGTTGTTAAACCGGAGGAAGATGGTGTTATAAATGGTAATGCGACTGGTGGTTTAAGAGGGGACTAATGGTACCTACCGGATTATCATTTTTCAAAAAGCTAAACCGCCTATATTGGTATGAAAGGTACAGATCTAAAATACCTAAGTGAGGGAAAAACAAGTTTCAAAAATTGGTATGATAATTTCAGATCTACGGTGCGATAGAAAAACTAGAATATAATCATACCTAAACTTCAGGTGCTTAAGTAGTTCATCAGGATCAGATGAGCCTTTCAATATGAAGGGGATGCTCTAATGAAGAAAAAGGAGCTCTAACTACAACGGCCCTAGAAAATATCAGATCTAACTTGCCATTTGCACTACTGAGAAGAACAGGGAAGAACAGCTCTAGAACTTCGAAGAACTCCAATGAGTACAAACCCTAATGATAAGATCTAGGGTGGAAGGAGAGAAGGCTTACCAGTGTCAAAGGAACAGCAGAGAGGCGCCGCGGCTTTCTGGTATGATCAGGGTGATGCAGCGGCCGTTGTTGGGGCAGATGCGAAGGTCGACGGCGGCAGCAGAGCTCCGACGTTCGGGCGACGCAAGGAAGAGGATGATGTGAAGGGGAACGAAGGGAAAAATGAAAAGGACCCCTCAGTCTTATTTATAAGGTGAATGGATAAGCGACAGGCGTGGAAATCGAGGAGCCCAAAAAATGGATATGCAACAAACTTGTTGCCTCGATTGTTGGAGGATCATTAATGAGGGGTATCTTCGGTTTTAATAAACATGTGACGTCATGGTGGTTTATCATGATCCTGGAATATGACGTCATGGTGGTTTATGAGACTTACACGAAGGTGCTGAAGAAGAAATTTTCCTAAGTATTGAAGATTGACATGAACCAGTTCAAATCAATCTGGGGCCTAATGTTGGGGATATTACTGCTGGGCATAAACCGGCCAGGAGAGGCCGGATTATCCCCATAATGAGTTATTATATTTGAGGCCCATGAAGACAAAGACAGTAGCGCTTTATGAAGGCCCAGGGCCCAAAGGCGGATTAAGGCCTGTAGACATAAACTGCCATTGATATGTAAACTTGTGATGTAAGATAGAATGAGTAGAGACCGAGCAGGGCACATTTATGAGCCGGCCTTGGGATTCTATAAATTGATGGCTGTCAACCTATGTATATAAAGGGACGACCCAATGGCGGTTTAGGGACAACAAACGATAACTCGAGAGCCAGGAAAAGCGGATTCGCTCCCTGGTCATCGAAACCCAAGCAATTCCATCACAACTAGACGTAGGCTTTTACCTTCATTGTAAGGGGCCGAACTAGTATAATTCCTTGCGTCCCTTGTCCGCTTTAACCCCTTTAAGCTAACCCGTCGCGATGGCTCCACGACTAAGTCCTTTCACGAGGACATCTGCTGTGACAATTCCACGACACATGTGGATGGTTTGAAAAGTCAAACCTCAGAAAAGTTTGTCCAGGTATATGTGGAGAAAAACATTTACATCTGGAAAGATCATTAGATTCATCACAACATGTACTTACTTAATAATATCATTTATCTTTGGTATTGTAGATATAAGTAATTTCTTTATAAACTTGGTCAAAGTTTCAAAAGTCTGGCTTTAAAAAAAATGTTGGCACTACATTATCGAACGGAGGGAGTAGCTCTTTCTCTCTCTGCTATCTCCCACGGGCCTCCCCTCTCACTCGAACTCCCTATACCGATGGATTATACGCTCACCGTGTCAGCGCATATCTCCGTATATTTTTTGGTTGACATGTCAACCAGTCCACATGTTGCCTTGTCAGCTCATGTCTCTATCTTCGTGTGCTGGCCCATGTGGCAGTGGGTGAAAATAAGTAAATTAGAGGCCCATCTTACACGCGGTGAAGTAAACAAAGTTGAAACCACTCGGGGTAGCACCCCGCACGCTACTAAATTGAGGGCGCAATGAGGACACACTTCTTCCGCGTGAAGGATGCACTCGCGCACAATTCACCATTGCGCGGCGGCATGCACAGAAGGACGCACTCGTGCACACCCAGCAGGCCAGCACACGTGTACACCCGCGTCGCCGCCGGTTGAGATGGACGGCGAGGCAGCCAACAAGCGGAGCCGGCTCGAGCCAAAACCGCATCCGGCGAGCCTGGCCTTCATCAGCAGCCTCCCCGAAGACATGCTGCTCATCATCATCGACCTCCTCCCCAGCAAATCTGCCGTGCGGACCGCCATGTTCTCCCATCAGTGGCGCCCCTCTGGCGCCATGTCCCCCTCAACCTCACCGTCGATAGCTCCCTCTGCGACGGGGATTGCAAACGCATGACCGTAGTCTTCAAGATCCTTTCATCGCACCCTGGGCCAGCCAGACACCTTGACATCCGCATGTTCAGTACCAACTGCAAGGTCCAGGCCAAGTTCGATAAGTGGTTCTTATCCCCCGCCCTAGATCATCTCGAGGAGCTCAGCTTTGAAGCTGGACAATGTCACCCTCTACCGTTGTCTGCGCTCCGCCTCACGCGAGCGCTGCGCTGTGCCAGCTTCAGCTACTTCTATCTTCCCCAGATTAATGCCACGCCTGCCCTTCTTCTCCCTCAGCTCAAGCAGCTCGACCTCTTCGACGTTGGCATCTCAAAGCAGGCTATGGAGCACCTGCTCTGCAGCTATACTGCGCTCGAGTACCTTCGTCTTGAGCACATCCACGGGTTCATTAGCCTCCACATCGCCTCGACGAATCTCCGGTGGATTTTTGTGTCTTGCTGGCCCCGCAACAAGACATCAATTGGGAAGAGATCACTCCAGCTGTTGCATGCTATGGTCATTGAGAATGCGCCTTTCCTTGAGAGATTGCTTGTATCTGATCTAGAAGGTCCAACAAAAATCCGGATCATTGACGCGCTGAAATTGACAGCGTTGGTGTACTCGTCTGCCAAATTCTTTGAACTCTTTATTGGATCCGTAATCATTCAGGTACAACACTCATCTTCTTTTCCGTCTTCTTGAAATTCACATTTTTAAATTTCTTCTTGATGTATTTACGATCGTCTTCCAGAAAATGATTCCCACAAGCTTGACCCAGTCTATGCGCACAGTGAAGATCTTGGCAATAAAATCTATCGGCCACAATCTGGATGAAGTTGTTGGATTCCTTACATGCTTTCCATGCACGGAGAAGCTACTCATCAAGGTGAAACTTCTTTACTATTAGTAAACGGTAATCACAATGTAGCTCAATTTTTTCATAATTTTCCCAAATTATGATGACAAGTGTAGTGTTCAAAATTGCATCTACGCACTGCACCAAAAGAAATGTTTTTAGTATTTTATTCTCACGTGATCACCTGCATCGTTTTTTGTTGTACTACTATAGTAGCCTAGGCTAGTCATAGTGGAAAGTAACTTAGACTAGTAACTCTATTGTTACCCTAAGAGCAAGTACTACCTCCGTCCTGGTTTACTCTTCCTATTTTGTAGTATCAAAATTTGACCATAGATTTAATTGACAAAATGTTAATGCACGTCACTAAAAATTATATCCTTGGATTCGTATTTGAACATAATTTCAAATGGTATAATTTTTGGTGACATGCATTGGCATTTTCTTAGGTAAATCTATGGTCAAAATTTTACACTAAATACGAGGTAGTACAAAAGTGGGCTATAACGGCCCTCCACTATGTAGGCCAAAACACGTGCCAAATTCACTTGTGATGCATTTGGCATCGATGCCCCTCCATTTCTCACCTGGTGCCCCAATCTGGATCACCTACTTTGCTCCGGTGCCAAATTAACTCACGCAATGAAAAAACACTTGCGTGGGAGAGAGAGAGAGAAGACCGAGGCAATAAAAAACACTTGTTTGGGAGAGTGAGAGGCTGGTGTAGTTGGTTTGATTGATTTTTTTATACATGTGGGTCTGTGTGCACATCGGTGCCAACTCTCTTACATCGTGAAAGCGGTGCCAAAATCTTTTGATTTGACATTGATGCATATTATGTGGCATACTTTTGAGAAATATGGCATCGGCCACATGGTGGAAGGCAAAAAATGCCCAAGCTCTTCATGTTCTCCTAGGTAAATGAGAGGAAAGAGAAAGAGAGAGAGAGAGAGAGAGAGAGAGAGTGAGTGAGTGAAAAAATATCACTAGCCAGCCAACCCTATCATATGAGCGAATGATATTGGTACCTCTTGATGACACGGCAATCTTATACAGCCAGCTGCTCTAATCTGTTCTCTTCTTTTGCAGATAAAAAAAGACTCGAAAGTGAAAAATGTTCCGCACTATGACAATCTCATCGAATGCACTATAACAACCGAGGCAGACCATCTGAGATTAAATTGGCCAGGTCCTTTGTTCTGGAGGCAAGTGTGCTCAAGGTAATGAGGTTTGGCGTTCTTTGGCTCAACAATGAATGGCGTGCTGATCACCGCAAGCGTCTAAGCCTAAATGGCAAAGTCTCCGTAGAAGCTGAATTTGTTTTTGAAACATCAAGTGCCAAAAGGACTCGAAAATTCATTTGCCCATTAGTGACTTGTCACGGTGGTGGATTTTAGTTTGCACGATAATGCTGCATCCACCTAAAGTAATGAAAGTTCTTACGTAAACTTCCTAGTAATTCCCTCTTCGTAGGTGCAACATTACTCCTAACATTTGTAATATTAGTTTGAAACTTGTAATATTGCCGTATCCTATTCCTGCATTTTCAAAATCCTGCGAATCAAAGAGGTCCTTAGTTGGTGATGATGTTGTGCCTGCCATGTTTCACCAATAGCCATCGGATCTAGATCTAATGCATATAAACCAAACTTCTCCAGTTTTGCAAAAAGATGCCCGCACTTGTTCCCTATTTACAAACAACTCCTTGTCACTCAGAATCAGCCTTATCTCCTCCACACCACATCTAGAAGGCCATGGAAAAATCTAGCGCAATGGCCGCTGCCATCCACCCCAATCTTGGTGTTTCATGCAATGGACGGGCATCTACGCACAGGAAATTATGTCAAACACGACTAGTTGTAAGCAGGCTAGCTCTACAGCCATGATGATAGTGACTGCAGACGGTGAGACTGACTATGGTATGCCAAACACGGCGCCTATACTCAGGTGTCACCTCCGGCGCAGGGTCTCGTCACTTCATTGTGAGGAGCAGCACGTAATAATTTGACCAACGGGTAGTAAAGTGCTACTAGTACATTGGTAGTACTACTACTAGTACTAGCACCACCGTCTGGCTTTAGTAGTACTACCACGTCCATCTGGATTTAGTATTTGACTAGCAATATCTAGTAATGCAAGTCACAAAAAATGTACTACTCCCTCTGTAAATAAATACATGGTGTATTGTTTTATTCCTATCGGCGAGAGAACTTAATGTCTTTTTCCTAATTAATAGGATTACATGCAATGAACTAACCACTGCATGTCATGTTTGGTAGTCTCAAGTCATTGAAAGCATGCACGACCCACATCTCTCATTGGTTGATATGTCACAAAATAAGAAATGAGGAGGGAGTTAATGTACCGTGCGTAAGTGTTTTGGGATTACACAACATTTTTGGTTACATGCATTAACATTTTATTAGTTAAATCAAAGGTCAACACTTGGCGCAAAATGCAAAGGGGACCAATAAACCACTAGACATCAAAGTTCTCTCGTTTGGCCCCAACTAGAGGTCTGGTGAGATGACTATACTACACCGGCACGGAGGCGGACGCAGCTTCATTGACTTACTACGCCTGCCTTTGGTTGTATGACACGTGGGCCCAACAGGTGACAGGCCCGCCTGTCATACATCCAAAGGCATGTGTAGTAGAGGGCCAAGGAGTAGATGGCCAACACGCACGTGAATTAAACGCAGTCTGCACTTCTCATATAAAGCCTCCCTGCCTGTCCAATCTATAAAATCCTATGCACCTACGCATGCTAACCAAGGGCAAGAGTGATCACTCCGATTGCAAGATCAGTTGACTAGAAGCTAGGCCCATGGAGGCGATGAGCGCGAGCATCAGACGGCTGTGCCAAATGGTCCACGACGCCGGCCTGCGGCCCGGCACCGAGGAACGTCTCCAGGTCGTGCTCGAGGCCACCAGGGTGAGAGGCCGCTTGGACGACAACTTCGTCTCCTTGTTCGACAAGGTCCTCGTCGGCTTCCTCGACAAGTTCACCATCGTCAAGAAGCTTTCAGACAACCTTGACGTATGCCTCCAGCCCACGCGCTCAGGCTCTGCGATGCCCGCCACCCTCAAGGGCCTCTATGGTGACAACCTCTTCGACACACTGGTGGCCCTGCGACTGTCCGCCGTCGCGCCGGAGAATGTCCACCTCGAGGTCGCGCTTGCCGCGTAGCGCCTGGCGCAGCAAGACACCGTCGACATAATCACCCACGTCTACACACAAATCGTCCACAAGGACTACTACGTGCTAGAGGAGGATGATAGGTTGCTGGCCTTCTTGACCCACAGGGCAACCTTGGACGACATTGTTCAGAAGCACGTTGAGCTCGTCGCTAACGCCGCTGCTCCTCACACGTCGGTTTGTGACCCGGCGCACTAGGGCGTGAGGATGTCGTTGATGGATCCATATGTATCTTTATCTTTCCGTCAAATCCATGTAGTAGTATATGGTACTACTAGTAATTATCTTACCTTTCGCATCAACTTCATAATTTTTGTACGTACTCCATGCATGAACCGCGCCAGAACCTAACTTCCCATTACTCTAGGGAAAATCGTTATTTCTATCTATCGGTTGCGCCATGGAGCAGAACCAAATTTTACAAGTTACAAGTTCAAAAGGAAAAGCTTGCCGTGTTCACGTCACACCCCGCTGCCCACACGGTTGGTCCGGCACGCCGCTCAAGGGGGAATGCGTGATGTGTTGCATTTTCACTTACAAGTGGGACCGTAGTTGAGCAAACCGACTATCGGCAAACCCCCACCCCGCCCAATGCGCGATGGCTGAGAAAACAGGAGGGAGAAGAGATGGTTGTAGCACGAACTCCAAGAAAATTGTTGTCGAATGGGATTCGTGTGGGTGGCGTGTGACGTACTGCTAGATGTGAATGCTAGTTATGGCCCATGCCACCCCACTATATCGAGCCTATATCGAGGTGTTGGCTACGTACAACAAATTTCCTGGAGTCCGTGCTCAGCCCTCCTCTATCTCTCTTCTCAGCCAGCCAGTAGACGCGTGGAGCCCATCGTCTATTTGCTCACATGCGGTCCCACATGTCAGTGAAAACGCAGGAGGACCCACTGAACATGCACATCTTTCACCAAGACGTGCTGGTGATGAAAAACAAATGCAATAAAGATCTTCGGTGGCCGCTTTTGGAGTTACTAAAGATTAGTAAGATTCTATTTACAGTTTAACCCAAGATGCACATACGTGGCTTCAACTAGCACTCCGTTTTCTTGCATGACACGACCTGGATGCTGGATGTCCCAAATGTCGGCAAAAGGAGGCAGATCGGAGGAGTAGGAAACACGGCAAGCCCTGTGCGTACATCATACTACGTACAAGCCCACCTCACTCAGTCACTCTATCACCATATTTCTCGGCCTCCGTGCGACACCTAACAATTGGTTGACTCTATGTGATGTGGCAACTTCATACTACTACGGATGCTGGCTATACTACTACGACACTAACACTCCAAGAAGTGAGTCGAAAATCATTTATAAATTGAGTTTATGACATGCATATGCAAATGTAGGATTCATTACATACAACAAGTCATCAATACACAACGACAACGAGGATACATGTTGGATTATAGATTAGTTCCAAAAAAATATTCTAGTAAATACTAAAGTTTTCATCACACAACAAATAATAAGCAATGAAATGAACTTCAGCTCAACCACTCCTCGGCGTTGGAAACGCTTGCTTTGAACCAGAAGAGTTTGTCTCGGAAGGGCCAGCTACTGTCAATCTCGAGACCAACGCAGGACTGACCATCTAGGCTGAAGCGGCCTATTTCATGACCCGTATTGTGATAGCCACGGTAGGGAAGCATAGCAATGTCCGAGGTATAGATACAATTGCTTCTCATAAATGGTAGTAATGTTGTGTCAACAGCAGCTGGATCGCCTTTCACCATGATTGGATAGTTTTGTCCAAGGAAGAGCGAGTTTCCTCCAAGAGTATCAATACTAAACCAGGGAGAAGGTGGAATAGGTCCGAAGACTGCGACCATGGGAGACAACACCTGCTTCCATAGTCACATCAGCGGTGCCCTATATGCAGACAAGAAGAGGTGATCCATCGGAATAAGTTGCCAGGCGCTAATCGTCTCCAACGTATCTATAATTTTGATTGTTCCATGTTATTATATTATCTGTTTTGGATGTTTAATGGGCTTTATTATACCTTTTTATATTATTTTGGGACTAACCTATTAACCAAAAGCCAAGTGCAAATTGCTGTTTTTTTGCCTATTTCAGTGTTTCACAGAAAAGGGCAGAATGAAACCTTCATGGGGATCTTTTTTGCAACAAACGTGATCCAGGAGACTTGGAGTGGATGCCAAGGAAGCAGCGAGGCGACCACGAGGTAGGGCAGCGCGCCCAGGGGGCCAGGCGCGCCCCCACCCTCGTGGGCCCCTTGAAGCTCCACCGACCTACTTCTTTCACCTATATACACTCTTATACCCTGTGTCGTGGTTTTGTCACGGCAGATGTCCTAGAGAAAGGACTTAGTCGTGGAGCCATCGCAACGGGTTAGCTTGAAGGGATTAAAGCGGACACAAGGACGCAAGAGAGTTTATACTAGTTCGGCCCCTTCAATGAAGGTAAAAGCCTACGTCTAGTTGTGATGGAATTGATGGGGTTTCGATGACTAGGGAGCAAACAAGCTTCGCCTAAGTCTCGAGTTATTGTCTGTTGTCCTTGAACCGCTGTCGGGTCGTCCCCTTATATACACGGGTGACGCCCATCGGTTCACAAAGTCCCATTACCGGCTCATAGATCTGTCCGGTTTGGTCTCTACTTATTCCTAACTTATAATACAAGTTAAATACCAACGTTGGTTTACAGCTACAGGCCTTGAACCGGCTATGGGCCTTGAGCTCTCATCTGCCTTCTTGTGCTTTAACATAATTAACTACTGATGAAGTTAACCCGGCCCAGATAGGCCGGTTTACCCCCAGTAGTAATATCCCCAACATTAGGCCCCAGATTGATTTTAACAGGTTCATGTCAATCCTTAGCAAAAATCTTCATCTTCAACATCTTCTTGTAGTTTGTTGAACCGCCGTGATGTCATCTTCTCTTGTCGTTGTAAACCGGCGTGACGTCACCTGTTATAAAGAACCTTATCCATGATACCCCCTTTTTTTTTGTTTTTTGTTTAATAGGTCTGCAACAATTAAGGCGACAGCTTCGTTTCCAAACCCATGGTCCCTTGATTTTCGCGCGTGACTCCTGTCCTTTGCCTTATAAATAGGACCGAAGGGTCATTTCTTTTTCCCCTTCGTGCCCTTCTACTTCGTCTTCCCCGCGTCGTCCAGCTTCAGAGCTCCGCCGCCGTCGACGACCTCTGCTCCAACCTTGGCCGCTGCATCACCCTGATTGTACTAGAGCATCGCGGCGACCTTCTGTTTCTTCCTCGGCTCCGGTGAGTTCTTCACCTTTTCTTCCGTAGATCCGTTCTAGGGTTTCCAAGTTCTTCAGTGTTCATCGTCTGCTTTGTACTCATATGATAGATCCTAGATGAACCTGTGAACCTTTGCTTTGTGTAGCGGTAGTTCTTAGCATCCGCCTTTATTTATATGCCTCAAGACCATAGATCTACCTGTATCTCTGTCCATTGATTCGGTACTGTTCTTTTTGAACCTTGAATATTTTCCTTCTTTTCTGAACTTGCTTCAGACCCATTGCTGTAAAGAAATCTTGTGAAATCTGTTTCTGTACACTTATCTATCCGCAATCTCAACTGTTTCAATGCTTAGATCCGGCGGTTTAACTTTGTAGAAAAACTGCCAAACCGGTATATACCATTAGTCCCCTTGTTGAACCGCCAGATGCTGTCACTTTATAAAACTCCGGTTTAGATAGAGTTGTCTCCGGTTTAACATTGTACATACAAGTGCACTTTAATCAATGCATTCTTGAACCGGAATTACCTATCTTGTAGATTTCATCATGGCCAAGCAAGTATATGAGTGCAATTGGGTTCCTTCTGGCGTCACAGAGACTCAACTGAACAATTTAGTCCTGATCGGCGCTTTAGGCAGCAAAAACACCATCCATTGGAGAGCCCCTGGCAAAGAATGCCCTCCCACACCTCAAGAAGGAGAGGTCGTCGTTTTCATAGATCACTTAGCCCGGGGCTTTAAGCCGCCCGGTTCTAAATTTTACCGGGACATTTTAGCCGATTTTCAACTCCACCCACAAGACACTGGTCCCAACTCTGTTACAAACATGTGTCACTTCCAAGTCCTCTGTGAGGTGTTCTTTCAAGAAGAGCCCACGGTGGAGTTGTTCAGAGACTGTTTCCATCTAAACCTCTGTACTGAGTTTTCTGACGGTTCCAATACGGAATTGGGCGGTGTGGCGATTCAGAAAAGGAAAGAGGTCACATACCCTCACGCCAAGCTGCACAACCACCCCAAAGAATGGAATCAAACATAGTTCTATTGCAAAGACACCTCCCCTGCTGGTGAAAATCCTTTGCCTGGCTTTCGTTTGGAGCGGCTTAGCAATACACACCCCTTTCCGCAAAGGTTGACTGCCAAGGAGAGAAGCAAATACACTCCTCAACTATCCAACTCAGAGCCTTCATGGCCAATGGTTTAACAGGAGTTGATCTCGCTCGCTATTGGATATCGTGGAGCATACTGCCCCTTAGTCAGTGCTCCGGTTTGACGTGTGAGTATACTGGCAGTGTTGATGACCCACTTCGACATGCTAACATCCAGCTTATCGACGAAGAAATCACACAGGCTATGAATAAAATTCTGAATGAACCGGAACACGTCTGTGCTCGAACCGGCCTGCTTCCCTTGTGTGCCACCAGCAAACCGCCAGCTGTAAGAATTTGATTTTTTTTCTTTTTACTGAACCTGCTATTGATATATCTGGTCATTGTTTAATATCAATGTCTGTTTAAACAGGGTAATGATCCATTTTGGAGCAAGAAACTTCCCCAGGAGAAGCCAGAAAAACCAGACAAACCGGAGCGACCAACCCGGCCAAAGACTAAACTCGTGAAACGACTTGCTCACAAGAAGAAAAACACTGCATCTTCTGACCCGGCCCCTGATGATGATGTGGATAATCCAGACCTTGAGGTAGAGCTTGACTCACTTGGCTTATGTTTCATGCGTCTTATTGATGATGATATTTGTCAGGATGATGCCGAAGCCAGCCATGCTGATGCTGCAGAGGTAATTATTCTCTCTTCCGATTCAGAACCTTTGCCTTCACTAAAATCCGTCAGGCAAACCGGAAAGTTAAATTTTCTCATCCTCTTGCTTACTTGGATCCCAAATTTCTTATGAAGACCCAACAGCACGAAGCTTGCCGCACAACCCGGCACAGCGGCCAGGTAGTTACCTCCGCCGGTTTACCGAACAGTCCGGTTCGGAAACGCCGTTCAGAGGTCTCTAATTTGCTTGTCAGTGCTTGTCCTAAAGCGGGCTGTTTTCGTCAACCTCTTAATCCATCTGACTCCGATTATCAGGTTACTTCCCACTCATCCTCTGGCGAGTCATCGGCTACTCAGCTGCCACCGCTCAAAACGGTGCTTGGGTAAGCTATACTTATCATAATATTTCTGGTACATCACCTTGGAACATACGCTGTATTTGACTTTGTTATTCCTTTCAGGGCCAAGCCTAGGCCAAGCAAGAAGGCTCGCCTGGATAAAGCGGCCGAGGAGGATGTCGTCCCTGAACCGGGCAAAACACCAAATCTTGAAGCGGCTATTCCTGAAGATATACCCAATGATCCACCGCAGCGAGATGATGATCTTATTGCTGAAGAAAGGCCTATTGATACCTCAAGTCCTGTCAACCAGCCCACAAGCCCCATCTGGATTGAGGAATCCACCAATCCATCAAAGCCTACTGATAAACCAACGGCCCCAGTGCAAACCGGCGATGCCAAGGATGATGAGGTTGTCATTACTGGCATTGGTCGCACAGAGCCAGGCAATCCCGTTGCTTTATCCAGACATACTGGCAAGGAAGAATTTGCTGCCATTGGCAAGGGAAAATGGAATGCCGATCTGACAACTTACGCCGCTTTGAACGCCCAAGATCTCCATTCCGGCTATCTGAACCGGCTATACACCAGCTGTGACTATGAAGCTGGTCTAGTTAATATGATGAAAGAGAAATTTGAGGTAACTTTCATGTGCTTTTTCCTGTTTGGATATTTCAATCTTGTTAACTCTCCTAGCCCCCAAGGGCCGGTTTAGAATTTGCATCCAAACCAGGACTTGTTAATATAAATCCCAATGCTTCGGAACTCGCTGATGTAGCCCCCAAGGGCCGGTTCAACTTAGTGTAGTTAAACCGGGACTTTAAGTAATTGAGATCGCCGCATCAGAATATATTCGAGCAAATAGCCATTAGCCCCCAAGTGCCAAGTTAAATACTTCTATTGATCTTGGGACTTTATAATCAAGTAAAATATGAAGATCAAATAGGCATTAGCCCCCAAGCGCTAAGTGCATAACTTGTTATGTGGTTGGTGCTTCAATTCTTGCACTGCTTGCTGAATCATATAACTGTCTGTATGCAGGCTGAGCTGAAGACAAAAGAGACCCAAATCGCCGATCTCCAAGAAAATCTGAAGTCCCAACAGACTGAAACCTCAAAAGCAAAAGAGGAGTTGACTAGCGCCTTAAGCGTCATGGAACAACTTAAGAAGGGTTTCAAGAAGGAGCGGGCGGATTGGGCTACTAAAAAATCCGCTTTAACCAAACGAGTAGAAGACGCTGAGGCTGCACTAAAACCGGTGGTGGACGAATTGGCCAGCATAAAGCGGCACGTGCATGCCATGACCGCTGCTATCTTTGGTAAGCCGGGTTGATTTCTGAATTGAGTCGGCCGTCTTACAGAGCTGCCGGTTTGTTAACCCTTTATGATATTTCAGGGACACGCATTGGCCACTTGGGGTCAGATGTGCGGAAGAAATTGAAAGCCGCCTACACGTTGATCGAACAACTATACACTGGTGCACAGCAGATCATCTGTACTGCATCCCACAACAATCCGGCACCCACTTTGATTCAGGACACTCTGAAGAAATTGTCGGTGCTTCCTGCCTGGGTTGAAGAGCTGAAGAAATCTGCTGCTCGAACTGGTGCGATCAATGCCTTAATCCGGGCAAAAGCTTGGGTGCCGGATTTTGATCCTATTGAAGCGGCTCAGGGCTATACCAGCTTGAAGGAAGACGGGTCAGAGTTTAGTGAAGCGGATCTGCGAGCAATAAACCGGGAGGTGCGTCCGCTAGCTTGTCAATTGGTTGAAGAAGCAGACTTGTCTCACTATCAAGCCCATTATGACAATCAAAATAAGCGAGTAGCTGCACCAACTCATGAAGCGGAAAATCTTATCCCTCCAATCCGTAAGCATATGATCAAATCTTTGAGATACATAATACCTGCCATCGTTGGGCATGAAGTTGGCTTAGCCAATCTTGAAGCGGAGGTTTATAAACCCACACTGTTGGAGGAGATAGCAGCTCTTGTATATAATGCCGGTTTACCATGTAAACCGTGTCGGGTTATAAGAAAATAGCGTGTTACTCCGTAATAGGATGTGAATAAAAAATCAAACCGGGCAAATAGTCTCTGGATTAAAAATGGACCGTGTTCCGTCAATTGACAGTGCGAACCGGTTTAAAATTTTGTCGGTTTTAAAAAACGCAACAAAAAGAAAGAAATATCTATCAAAGAAAATTGTAACGCAAAGGCAATGATAAAACCATTTGCAAAAAGAGGCTTATTTGAGCCGATCAGATGGCGTTACCATGGTCGGACACGACCAAGCTCTCGATAGGTGTAGCTATGGTTCAAGTCAGCCAGGTCCCCAAATGAAACCGTAGCATTTATGCCGATCAAGAGGCGTGGCAATGGTTCAGGTTCAACCAAGCCCCCAAGTGATTCTGTGGCCTTAGGCCGCTCAAGAGGCGTGACTAGTTCAGACGTGACCAACTCCCCAAGTGATCTGCTGGCTCTCGCCTATCAAGAGGTGTTGCATTGGTTCGGACATGACCAAGCACCCAAGTGATATAACATGATGCTTTTGAAAAGCTAACTCAAGGGGTAAACCGGAGGCCTCTTTAGAACAACTCCGTGTAACCACACATGATGTAAAACAACAGATACCCCGCTTTAGCTGAGGTTCCGGTTTATTATATTTAATCATAATATATACATTGTCGTAATATGTACATAAGTAGAGCCAATAGCTCATGTATAGTAAGGCCGAAGACGAGCTATGTTCCACGGCCTGTTGGTCTCCTCCTCTGATGTACGTGAGTCTTTATGCTCTCGAATATCGATCAGATAGTATGACCCGTTGTGCAGATTCTTGCTAACCACGAAAGGTCCCTCCCAAGGTGGGGATACCTTATGCATATCAGTCTGATCTTGGATGAGCCGAAGCACCAAATCTCCTTCCTGAAAGGTTCTGGTTCTGACTCGGCGACTATGATAACGACGAAGATCCTGTTGGTAAATCGCCGAGCGGGCGGCTGCTATGTCACGTTCTTCATCCAACGGGTCCAAAGCGTCTTGCCGTGCTGTCTCATTGTCCGCTTCAACATAAGCCGCCACACGAGGTGAGTCATGATGGATATCACTGGGGAGAACCACTTCCGCTCCGTAGACCATGAAGAACAGTGTGTATCCTGTTGATCTGTTGGGTGTAGTATTGATGCTCCATAACATAGATGGTAACTCTTCTACCGAACAACCCGGCGTTCTCTACAAAGGAACCATAAGTCGGGGCTTGATGCCTCTCAAGATCTCTTGATTAGCCCTTTCTGCTTGACCATTGGACTGTGGGTGTGCCACTGATGAAACGTCAAGTCGGATGTGCTCCCGTTCGCAGAACTCCTTCATGGCACCCTTGGAAAAATTGGTACCATTATCTGTGATGATACTGTGTGGAAAGCCAAACCTGAAAATCACTTTTT
Organism: Triticum monococcum; assembly: GCA_034509565.1. Taxonomy (NCBI): domain Eukaryota; kingdom Viridiplantae; phylum Streptophyta; class Magnoliopsida; order Poales; family Poaceae; genus Triticum; species Triticum monococcum. The sequence goes on from CM067842.1 coordinate 152,507,579, forward strand.
TGATGAACTGAACCGCCATGGCCGCATCACACTCGCTAACAGGTTCTGCCTCCACCCACTTTGTGAACTTGTCAACCGCCACCAGGAGGTGGGTCTTCTTATCTTTGGACCTTTTGAAAGGCCCAATGAAAGCACAAGTGCTCCCTAGGTGGTTTTGGTAATTAATGACAACATATCTCTTGTTGGACTAACGTTTCTATCTAGTATGTTTCAGATAAGTTCAACAATGGAGTGGCATGGACTAAAGGTTGTCGGAAACTCTCCAAGATGCTAAGGACAAAGGATTGGCTAAAGCTTAAAGCTCAAGACTCTTCACTTTACATTTTAGTGATCCAAGATCACATTGAGTCCATAGGAAAAGCCAATACTATCAAGGAGGGATGAGGTGTTGCTTAATGAGCCTTTTGCTTCAAGTGCTTAATGATATGCTCCAAAATCCTCAGCTACTTTCCCACTTCCACATATGACCTAAACCTAAGCCAAACTCGGACCTACCGATTATTTCTATCTGGCGCCACCGAGTTTCACTTGTCATAGCCATTGCCAAACCCTAGCAAATCGGTTCTACCGATAGGGATCTCGGTCTCAGCAAGATGGGATTGTAATCTCTCTGTGTATGTCCATTGCCAAAATCGGTCTCACTGAGTTTAGGCAATTGGTGCTACCGAGATTAAAATGCAAACTCTCTGGTTAACTTATTACCAAAATCGGTCCAACCGAGTTTAGTAATCGGTCCCACCGAGTTTGCCTAACCAACTCTCTGGTTAGCTAATTACCAAAATCGGTCTCACCGAGATTACGTTATGCCCTAACCCTAACCATATCGGTCCTACCGAGTTGCATGTCAGTCCCACCAAAAATCTCTAACGGTCACTAGGTTTACTATTTCGGTCCGACCGAGTTTTTTGATTCGGTCCCACCGAGATTGGTAAATTGTGTGTAACGGTTGGATTTTGTGTGCAGGCTATATATACCCCTCCACCTCCTCTTCATTCATGCAGAGAGCCATCAGAACACATCTACACTTCCAACTCATATGTTCTGAGAGAGAACCACCTACTCATGTGTTGAGGCCAAGATATTCCATTCCTACCACATGAATCTTGATCTCTAGCCTTCCCCAAGTTGCTTTCCACTCAAATCTTATTTCCACCAAATCCAAATCCTGTGAGAGAGAGTTGAGTGTTGGGGCGACTAGCATTTGAAGCACAAGAGCAAGGAGTTCATCATCAACACACCATTTGTTACTTCTTGGAGAGTGGTGTCTCCTAGATTGGCTAGGTGTCACTTGGGAGCCTCCGACAAGATTGTGGAGTTGAACCAAGGAGTTTGTAAGGGCAAGGAGATCGCCTACTTCGTGAAGATCTACCGCTAGTGAGGCAAGTCCTTCGTGGGCGATGGCCATGGTGGGATAGACAAGGTTGCTTCTTCGTGGACCCTTCGTGGGTGGAGCCCTCCGTGGACTCGCGCAACCGTTACCCTTCGTGGGTTGAAGTCTCCATCAACGTGGATGTAGGATAGCACCACCTATCCGAACCACGGGAAAAACATCCGTGACTCCAATTGCGTTTGAATTCTCCAAACCCTTCCCTTTACATTCTTGCAAGTTGCATGCTTTACTTTCCGCTGCCTATATACTCTTTGCATGCTTGCTTGATATGTATTATTTATGTTGAAATTGTGCCTAAACTCCACTTAAACCGAAAAAGCTTAAAAACTGCAACTTTAGCATTAAGTGTCTAATCACCCCCTCCCCCTCTAGACACATCTACTTCAAGGTCCTACAAGTGGTATCAGAGCTTTGGTCTCCATTGCCTTGGTTTAATCACCATTGGAGGAAGATGGATGTGTCTACTTTAGGGAGTCTTAGACATAGAGTGCCTATTCCTGATGGAGAGTATTTTCATGAGTGGAAAAATGAGATGCTTGTAATTTTCAATCAATATCATTTGAACAAGTATATTGCTAGCCCGTGTGCACCTCATATTGATCCTTTGCATCCTACCCTAGATGAAGATATTGACATAATTTGCAATCTTAGAACCGTTGAGCTCATCATTAGAGGATTGCCCAAAAATTTGATTGCTAGTTTGCCTACTCTTAATTGTGCCTATACTATATGGAGATTTCTTGAGGAAAGATTTCCCGATTATTCCGTGAAAAATTTGGATGAAATTATCTATAAATCTATTTCCTTGAGTAAGATGAACTCTAGTGATCCTAGTTTTGGTGATTGTGTATTTGAGCTTACCAATCTCAAGCATGCTAAAGGAGATGTTGGAATCATTATATCCGAAGCTATAAGAATTCATAAAGGTGACCACTTTGATGATCATTTATCTAATGAATTACCCTCTCTAGGAAATGATGAGTCACAAGATCATGGTGAACATGGATACTATGATGATGATGATAGTGACTTCGATCTTGATTATGCAATGAGACATTTTGGTCTTATGGCAAATCTTCGGGGATATGTGTCAGGAGGAAAGGAATGGGTTCTTGATAGTGGATGTACTGATTATATGACCGGAGATGAAGAGATGTTCCGTGAGCTTGCTGAAAATGATGGCCCTCGAAAATATGTCACCTTTGGTGATAATTCAAAGGGTAAAGTGGTTGGCCTTGGTAAGGTGGCCATCTCACATGATAGTTCCATTCAAAATGTCATGCTCGTTGAATCTCTCGGCTACAACTTACTTTCAGTATCTAGACTTGCTGATTTCGGTTTGAATGTCCTATTTACTGAGGTAGATTGCCAAGTGTTTCGTCGAGACAATCATAAAATGATCTTTACCGGTATGCGTAGAGGTGATCTTTACATTGTCGATTTCTCTAAAAAGGCACAACCTAAAACTTGCTTTATTGCTAAATCCTCAAAAGGTTGGTTGTGGCATAGACGACTAGGTCACGTTGGCATGAGAAACCTTGACAAGCTTATTAAAGGAAATCATATCCTTGGAGTTAGCGATGTTATATTTGATAAGGATAGACTTTGCAGTGCTTGTCAAGCAGGTAAACAGGTTGGAGGAAGGCATCCCGTGAAGAACATCATGACCACAAGGAGGCCACTCGAGCTACTTCATATGGATCTTTTTGGTCCCAACGCCTACAAAAGTCTCGGTGGAAATTCCTTTGGTCTAGTTATAGTTGATGATTTTTCAAGATTTACGTGGGTGTTCTTTCTTGATGACAAGTCACAGGTCCAGAAGATCTTCAAAAACTTCGCCAGGAAGGCCCAAAATCAGTTTGACGTAAAGATCAAGAAGGTTCGGAGTGACAACGGAACGGAGTTCAAGAACGCAAATGTGGACACCTTTCTTGACGAAGAAGGGATTTCACACGAGTTCTCAGCTACGTACACACCTCAACAAAATGGAGTTGTTGAGAGGAAGAACCGGATGCTCATCGAAATGGCGAGAACGATGCTTGATGAGTACAAGACGCCGAAGCACTTTTGGGCAGAAGCGGTTGAGACAGCTTGTCATGCAACAAATTGCTTGTATCTTCACAAGCTACTCGGCAAGACGGCATACGAGCTCCTCACCGGTAACAAACCCCAAGTTGGATACTTTCGAGTATTTGGCTCAAGGTGCTACATTCTTGACAAGCATCGTCGTTCTAAGTTTGCTCCTAAATCTCATGAAGGTTTTCTACTTGGTTATGGCTCAAACTCTCACACTTACCGTGTCTACAACAATTTCACCCGAATGGTTGAAGAGACGGTAGATGTGAAGTTTGATGAATCTAATGGCTCACAAGTAGAGAAATTGCCAATCGATGCAGGAGACAAAGACCCTTCAGAAGCAATCCAAGACTTGTCTATTGGCAAAATTCGTCCAACGGAGGTGAAGGAGAGTACCTCGTCCGTCCAAGTGGAAGCTTCTACTTCACGACAAGGTGAACCAAGAATTGATACGGAAGCATCCACAAGTGGGACACACCAAGATGAAGAAGACGAGGAAATGCATCAAGATGAACATCAACAACCTCCTTCTCCACCACGACAAGAGAACGACAACGTCAACAATGAAGAAGGCCAAGAAGAAGAATAAGATGAAGAAGATGTTCAACGAATACCCAAGCAAAAGCTCTCACAAGTTCGAGCAAGAATTGCCAAAGATCATCCCGTCGAGCAAATCTACAATGATATTCAAACCGGGAGAATCACTCGCTTAAAAACTCGTTTAGCTAACTTTTGTGAAAACTATTCATTCATCTCTAGCATTGAACCTATGAAGGTTGAAGAAGCATTGGAAGATTCGGATTGGATAAACGCTATGCATGAAGAGCTACACAACTTTGAGAGAAACCAAGTTTGGACATTGGTTGAGAAGCCCGACAACAACCACAACATTATTGGTACCAAATGGGTGTTTCGCAACAAGCAAGATGAAGATGGACAAGTGGTTCGCAACAAGGCACGTCTCGTCGCCCAAGGGTACACACATGTCGAAGGTATGGACTATGGTGAGACATATGCTCCCGTTGCTAGACTTGAGTCCATTCGCATCTTACTTGCCTATGCTAATCACCATAATATCACCTTGTAGCAAATGGACATTAAAAGTGCTTTTCTAAATGGTGAAATAGAGGAGGAAGTTTATGTCAAACAACCTCCCGGCTTTATCAATCCTAAGAAACCAAATCATGTTTACAAACTTCACAAAGCTCTTTATGGTCTTAAACAAGCTCCTAGAGCATGGTATAAATGCTTGAGCAAGTTCCTTATTGCAAGTAGTTTTGAAATTGGTAAAATAGATTCTACTCTTTTTACTAAATGGGTTAATGGAGAACTATTTGTATGCCAAATTTATGTTGATGATATCATATTTGGTTCAACTAACCCTCTCTTTAGTGAAAAGTTTGGAAAGCTAATGTCAGAGAAGTTTGAGATGTCTATGATGAGTGAACTCAAATTCTTTCTCGGTTTGCAAATCAAGCAAACTAAGGAAGGTACATTTGTCTCTCAAATGAAGTACACCAAGGACTTATTCAAGAAGTTCAATATGCAAGAATGCAAAGGTATGCCTACACCCATGCCTACTAGTGGACATCTTGATTTGACCAAAGATGGTGAACCGGTTGATCAAAAGGTTTATCGCTCTATGATTGGTTCTTTGTTATACCTATGTGCTTCACGTCCCGACATTATGCTAAGTGTGTGCATGTGTGCATGATATCAAGCTGCTCCTAAAGAATGTCATCTTAAGGCCGTGAAAAGGATAGTGAGATACTTAATTCATACACCAAACTTTGGCATTTGGTATCCTAAGAGGTCTTCTTTTGATCTTGTTGGCTATTCCGACTCGGATTATGCCGGAGACAAGGTTGATAGAAAGTCCACTTCGGGTACTTGCCAATTTCTTGGTAGATCTCTTGTGTCTTGGTCTTCCAAGAAACAAAACTCGGTATCCTTATCCACCGCCGAAGTGGAATACATTGCCGCTGGTTCATGTTGTGCTCAATTACTTTGGATGATCCAAACTCTTAAAGATTATGGGATCTATGTGAAACATGTTCCACTGCTTTGTGACAATGAAAGTGCTATCAAAATTGGTCATAATCATGTACAACATTCTCGAACTAAGCATATTGAAGTTTGTCATCATTTCATTCGAGACCATGTTGCTAAGGGTGACATTGATTTTAAGCATGTTCGCACCGATAAGCAATTAGCGGATATATTTACTAAAACTCTTGATGAGAAAGTATTTTGCAGGTTGAGAGGTGAATTGAACATTATTGATGCTTCGAACTTGGAGTACGAACTCCATTGGATACATGCAAGACATGAGCTTATGACTAATCCATGATATATCTCTTATGATGACTATCTTATGTCTTGGATATATTTGTACCTTGCAAGTTGTCTAACCCATGTAGGTGCTTGGTTGGATCTAATTCCATGAGATTGCGACTCACTCATATCTTGAGCAATCTCTACATCACCAAGTCTCTACACAATGGTGGTTGAAGACAAGGAAGCACAAAACCATTCAAACATATCCTTTGACAAATTCTATGTTGAGCTTCATGATTGTCATTTTTGGATACACAAGTGCTCTTCCTTGCAAGAACTAACCCATGTAGGTAGATGAACTTAAACTCCAAGTGGTGCTCCCAACTCTTGATGAGCTACATCAACCTTGAGCACCCACACAAGTTCAACTACATGAGCAAGAACAGCACCACCACCCAAGGTATGTTATTCCATCTTAGAGAAGCTTTACTCCAAGACATGAGTCAAAGCAACTCAACAAGATGTGAATACATCAAGATGCTTAAACGAAAAATGGTAACCCCATTTTGAGCTTAAACGATGAGTATGACCTATGATCAAGTGTTCTCACTTGACTCCTAAGTCAATATACTCTAACATAGGTGACTATGTCACCGCCCAACTCTAGATGAAGTTCTCTTGTGTTCTTTTTTGTGTTATTGCATTTGTCTCATGCATATTTATTTTCTTTCTCTTCTTCAAAAAAAACTTCATCTAGATCTTTCAGTTTCTTCTCTTTCCTTTTTGTTTTTGTTCTACATTTTCTGCATTCAATTCCTTGCAAATCCTTCAGTTAATTCATTGCAAATCTTTGTGAGATCCTACATGTTTAGTGAGCTGAGGTGACAAGTGTTTTTCTCCGTGTTGAACTCGGTTTCACCGACTTAGTTTTCGGTCCAATCGAATCTTTTCGGCCCCACCGAAACATGCCACTCGGTGCCACCGACTTCGCAATAGGAAAAATAGTTTTCCACTTGTTCTATATTTCTTCTGATCCAGCTCTACTCAATGAATCTTGTCCTCTACAAGCATCACAGTTTTATCCATTGCTTTGTGCTAAGTCTCAAGGACCAAACCTATACGACGGATTCCAGAAAACCCTTCTTGGAAATTGATGTCAAAGGGGGAGAGAGAGATCACATCAAAGCTTATCACCTACAAGGGAGAAAGTATTAAGGGGGAGAAAGAGATTTCCAGGGGGAGAGAATACTCAAGGATCCCAGATGCTTGATGCTTGATGTTCAAGAGGAGAGATGTCACATGTCTTTTTGGGGCAAAGACATGTTCATATGTGCTTATTTGCATTAAGTTCTATGTTCTATCCATTTGTATCTTTCAGCTCTGATTTTCTGTTCCCTATCTTCTCCCAATATCCCATGTAAGATTCAGGGGGAGCAAGACACCTAAGGGAAAGAAATCAGTCAAATTCATTGCATATCTTTACTCTTGGGGACATGTTGAATCCATTGTGGTACCTTGTACTCACTCTCTACATGTCATCCCAGTCTTGGTACTCTTACCTGTGTTATCTAACCTTGTTTGTGCAGGTTCATTCCATCCTAAGCCAGCTAAAGACTACAAGGTAAGTGTATGCATCAAAATCATGAGTATGAGGAATTCTTGCTTATGTACATACTGTTTGCAAGAAGGACTCATGAGCATGAAGGTATTTTCCTTGATAATCTTTTACTCTGATGCATATGGCCAAGATACATGTAACACATTGCCTACTCTGTCATGGTTATGCTCTCACATGCCTCTATATTTCACATTTACATGAGTGCATACATGTAGGGGGAGCCTATGCTTGTTACATGTCCCTCCAAAGCTTTACTTGTTGTTCTTTATATCTTTATCTAAAGCTTTGATGTATGTTGCCATCAATTACCAAAAAGGGGGAGATTGAAAGCACAAGTTCTCCCTAGGTGGTTTTGGTAATTAATGACAACATATCTCTTGTTGGACTAACGTTTCTATCTAGTATGTTTCAGATAAGTTCAACAATGGAGTGGCATGGAATAAAGGTTGTGGGAAACTCTCCAAGATGCTGAGGACAAAGGATTGGCTAAAGCTTAAAGCTCAAGACTCTTCATTTTACATTTTGGTGATCCAAGATCACATTGAGTCCATAGGAAAAGCCAATACTATCAAGGAGGGATGAGGTGTTGCTTAATGATCCTTTTGCTTCAAGTTCTTAATGATATGCTCCAAAATCCTCAGCTACTTTCCCACTTCCACATATGACCTAAACCTAAGCCAAACTCGGACCTACCGATTATTTCTATCCGGCGCCACCGAGTTTCACTTGTCATAGCCATTGCCAAACCCTAGCAAATCGGTTCTACCGATAGGGATCTCGGTCTCAGCGAGATGGGATTGTAATCTCTCTATGTATGTCCATTGCCAAAATCGGTCTCACCGAGTTTAGGCAATCGGTACTACCGAGATTACAATGCAAACTCTCTGGTTAACTTATTACCAAAATCGGTCCAACCGAGTTTAGTAATCGGTCCCACCGAGTTTGCCTGACCAACTCTCTGGTTAGCTAATTACCAAAATCGGTCTCACCGAGTTTGTGTAATCGGTCTCACCGAGATTACGTTATGCCCTAACCCTAACCATATCGGTCCTACCGAGTTGCATGTCAGTCCCACCGAAAATCTCTAATGGTCACTAGGTTTACTATTTCGGTCCGACCGAGTTTTTTGATTCGGTCCCACCGAGATTGGTAAATTGTGTGTAACGGTTGGATTTTGTGTGCAGGCTATATATACCCCTCCACCTCCTCTTCATTCATGGAGAGAGCCATCAGAACACATCTACACTTCCAACTCATATGTTCTGAGAGAGAACCACCTACTCATGTGTTGAGGCCAAGATATTCCATTCCTACCACATGAATCTTGATCTCTAGCCTTCCCCAAGTTGCTTTCCACTCAAATCTTATTTCCACCAAATCCAAATCCTGTGAGAGAGAGTTGAGTGTTGGGGCGACTATCATTTGAAGCACAAGAGCAAGGAGTTCATCATCAACACACCATTTGTTACTTCTTGGAGAGTGGTGTCTCCTAGATTGGCTAGGTGTCACTTGGGAGCCTCCGACAAGATTGTGGAGTTGAACCAAGGAGTTTGTAAGGGCAAGGAGATCGCCTACTTCGTGAAGATCTGCCGCTAGTGAGGCAAGTCCTTCGTGGGTGATGGCCATGGTGGGATAGACAAGGTTGCTTCTTCGTGGACCCTTCGTGGGTGGAGCCCTCCATGGACTCGCGCAACCGTTACCCTTCGTGGGTTGAAGTCTCCATCAACGTGGACGTAGGATAGCACCACCTATCCGAACCACGGGAAAAACATCCGTGTCTCCAATTGCGTTTGAATTCTCCAAACCCTTCCCTTTACATTCTTGCAAGTTGCATGCTTTACTTTCCGCTGCCTATATACTCTTTGCATGCTTGCTTGATATGTATTATTTATGTTGAAATTGTGCCTAAACTCCACTTAAACCGAAAAAGCTAAAAAACTGCAACTTTAGCATTAAGTGTCTAATCACCCCCCCCCCCCCCTCTAGACACATCTACTTCAAGGTCCTACACCCAACCATATCCAGCCCCCAAGTCGCAAACGGCCAAGTAATTGGAATCATTCTCAATTCTTGAGCCGGCACATGAGCATGTCTTGAAAACTTTTGGCAACCGCCACATCGTCTGACCAGATCCTCCGCATCAGCATGAGCAGTTAACCAATAGAAGCCATGGCGAAATGCTTTAGCTACCAAAGATTTTGAACCGGCGTGGTGACCACAATCTCCTTCGTGGATCTCACGCAAAATTTCACAGCCTTCTTCAGGAGACACACAACATTGAAACGCCCCTGATACACTGCAATGATGCAACTCGCCATTGACAATAGTCATGGACTTGGACCGCCGGATTATCTGTCGGGCCAGAGTCTCATCCTCTGGTAACTCGCCCCGGTTCATGTACGCCAGGTAAGTAAGTGTCCAATCCAGAATGACATGAAGAGCTGCCACCAATTGAGGCTCCGGATCAGGAATAGCCAAATCCACTTCACCAGGGAGTTTGACCGACGGGGTGTGCAGCACATCCAGAAAAACATTGGGCGGGACCGGTTTGCACGGAGAGCCCAGCCGGCTTAAAGTGTTCGCCGCTTCATTCTTCCGTCGGTCCACGTGGTCCACTTGATAGCCTTTAAAGTGACCTGCAACAATATCCACCTCACGACGATATGCTGCCATGAGTGGGTCCTTGGAGTCCCAAGTGCCAGATACTTGTTGAGCCACGAGGTCCGAGTCACCGAAGCACTTAACTCGACTTAGATTCATCTCCTTAGCCATCCGGAGACCATGGAGCAAGGCTTCATACGCGGCTGCATTGTTAGTACAAGGGAACATTAAGCAGAGAACGTAACAAAACTTATCACCTCGTGGGGAAGTTAATACGACTCCAGCCCCTGAGCCTTCCAATTGCCTGGATCCGTCAAAATGGATGGTCCAATATGTGTGATCCAGCTTTTCTTCAGGTGCTTGCAACTTTGTCCAATCATTGATGAAATCAACAAGTGCTTGAGACTTAACCGCCGTCCGAGGCACATACTTCAATCCGTGCGGCCCAAGCTCTATAGCCCACTTGGCAATCCGGCCAGTCGCTTCTCGGTTCTCGATGATATCCCCCAAAGGAGCAGAACTGGCCACCATAATTGGGTGCCCTTGGAAGTATTGCTTAAGCTTCCGGCTTGCCATAAAAACTCCGTACACCAGCTTCTGCCAATGCGGATACCTTTGCTTGGACTCAATGAGTACCTCGCTGATATAATAGACCGGACATTGAACCAGATGCTCCTTACTTGCCTCCTTTCGCTCCACCACAATAGCCATGCTGACCGCACGAGCATTAGCAGCTACATATAGCAGTAACGGCTCCTTGTCAATGGGAGCGACGAGCACAGGTGGATTGGCCAATTGCCGCTTTAAGTCCTCAAATGCTTCATCAATAGCGGAACTCCAGACAAACTGATCCGTCTTCTTCAACATCCGATACAAAGGGATTGCCTTCTCACCAAGGCGGCTGATAAACCGGCTTAACGCGGCAATCCGGCCTGCCAGGCGTTGAACATCATTGATACACTTCGGTTTAGCCAGGGAGGTGATGGCTGTGATCTTCTCTAGATTAGCCTCAATTCCCCTGTTGGACACCAGAAAACCCAACAACTTGCCTGCCGGTACACCAAAGACACACTTGGCAGGATTAAGCATCATCTTGTACGTCCTCAGGTTATCAAAGGTTTCCTTCAAATCGTCAACCAGAGTCTCCTTCTCCCTGGACTTAACCACGATATCATCCACGTAAGCGTGTACATTACGGCCAATCTGCTTGTGAAGACAATTTTGTACACACCGTTGATAAGTTGCCTGGACACTCTTGAGCCCAAAGGGCTTAGAAACATAGCAGAAGGCTCCAAAGGGAGTTATGAATGTCGTCTTCTCCTGGTCTTTAACTGCCATTTTGATCTGATGATAGCCAGAATATGAATCCAAAACACTTAAACGCTCACAACCCGCCGTAGCATCAATAATATGATCAATATGGGGGAGGGAAAAGGATCTGCTGGACAAGCCTTATTAAGATCTGTGTAATCCACACACATGCGCCAGGTGCCGTTTTTCTTAAGGACCAGCACCGGATTGGAAAGCCACTCAGGGTGAAAAACTTCAACAATAAAGCCAGCTGCTAAGAGACTGGCTACCTCTTCTCCAATCGCCTTGCGTCTTTCTTCGTTAAACTGACGAAGGAACTGTTTCACCGGTTTGTATTTGGGATCCACATTAAGGGTGTGCTCAGCGAGTTGCCTCGGTACACCTGGCATGTGAGAGGGCTTCCATGCAAAAATGTCCCGATTCTCACGGATGAACTCGATGAGCGCGCTTTCCTATTTCGGATCCAAGTTGGCACTGATGTTGAACTGCTTGGATGAATCGCCACGCACGAAGTCAACAAGCTTAGTTTCAGCTGCCGATTTCAACTTCAGGGCCGGATCATGCTCCGTAGTTGGCTTCTTTAATGGAGTCATGCCCGTCGGATCAACATTGTCCTTATAATACTTCAGCTCCTCGATGGCACAAACCGACTCTGCGTAGGTCGCATCTCCTTCCTCGCACTCCAAAGCGATTTTACGGCTTCCGTGAACCTTTATTGTCCCTTTGTGACCCGGCATCTTGAGCTGTAAATACACATAACAGGGCCGTGCCAAAAACTTGGCGTAGCCCGGTCGCCCAAACAGGGCATGATATGGACTTTGGATTTTCACCACTTCAAACGTCAATGTTTCCGACCTAGAATCATAATCATCTCCAAAGGCCACTTCCAGAGCTATCTTATCAACAGGATATGCTGACTTGCCAGGTACCACACCGTGGAACACCGTATTGGACGGTTTGAGATTTTTATCTGTTAGTCCCATACGATGGAAGGTCTCATAGTACAAGATATTAATGTTGCTCCCTCCATCCATGAGCACTTTGGTGAACTTGTAACCTCCCACCTGAGGCGCCACCACCAGAGCCAACTGGCCCGGATTATCAACCTAGGGAGGGTGATCCTCTCTACTCCATATGATTGGTTGTTCAGACCAGTGTAGATAACGGGGCACGGCCGGTTCAACAGAGTTGACTGCCCGCCTCTGAACCTTCTGGTCTCGCTTGTCCAAGCTAGTGGCGAAGACATGGTAACCTGCCCACTATTCAACTGCTTTGGGTTGCTCTGGTAACCTAACTGTTGCTGCTGCTGGTTGTAACCACCCTGGTTGTTCTGATTATTTTGATTGTTATGTCCACCCGGATTACCATTAAATCCTGAACCGGAATTTCCTCCACCGTAACCCGGCCCGGATCCTGAGCCACCGCCGGAGCCGTGATCATACCAGAAAGCATTAGAATTCTTGAACTCATGCATAATGAAGCAATTCTTCCAAAGGTGGTTTGCTGGCACCTCCTTCATCCCATGTCTTGGACAGGGCTGGCTCAGTAGATAATTTAGGTGGTCTGGGTTAGGGTTGGGTGCCCCACTGTGATTTGGCGGTTTACCCTTGCATCGCTGGCCCTTGTCCTGCGCGTTGGCATTAGCCACAAAGTCCATGTTACCATCCGCTTTACGCTTGCCTCCGCCACCATTGCCTGCCAAGTGATGCTGCTGACCTTTGGAGTTTCTGTTCCTCTTTCCCTTCCCTGCCTTGTCATCATTAGATTCGGGATCCTTGGTATTATCAGAATCAGCATACTTTACCAAAGCAGCCATGAGGGTCCCCATGTCAGTGCAATGGCGCTTCATCCGTCCCAACTTCAGCTTTAGGGGCCCAAACCGGCAGTTGCCTTCTAGGGTTAAGACTGCGGTGTCAGCATTGATGCAGTCTGATGAATGTAACACTCGTGAGACCCGGCGCACCCAATGAGTCGTCGATTCTCCTTCCTCCTAGACACAGGCAGCTAAGTCCACTATCGACATAGGCCGCTTACATGTATCCTTGAAATTACTGATAAACCGGGCTCGTAATTGGGCCCATGAACTGATAGAATTGGCCGGAGCTTTTTAACCAAGTGCGGGCCGTTCCTTCAAGCATCATGGTGAAGTACTTCGCACATGCCGTATCATTCACATCAAGCATCTCCATGGCCATCTCATAGCTCTCCACCCATGTTTCTGGGGGTTGATCCACCGTGTAATTTGGTACCTTGCGCGGGCCCTTGAAATCCTTGGGCAGGCGCACATTGCGTAAAGAGGGGACAAGGCAAGGCACCCCCAAAGAGCTAGAAGTAACACCAGGTTCGACCAAAATAGTTGGACGAACCGACGTAAGCTGCCGAGCTTGATACTATGCGGCTAACTCGGCCTCCCTGCGCGCTCGGGCCCGGTCCACCACTTCCTGAGCGTTATCAGCACCACCTGCCGGGTTATTGCTGCGGGTGCTCCACATCATTCATTACTTGACACTGCTAGTTCATCCATACGCCTGCTATAGCTCCGGTTTGGACGAGGGGTCGAGTGGATCCGGTCGCGGCTGTATGAGTATGCTTCCTGTTGGACCAAAGCTGTCCTAAGAAGCTCCTTGACCCGTCGTATCTCTACCGCCTACAGCGAGTTACCTTCAATTGGAATGGCCTCCAGCCGCGCAGCAGCGGCAACGAGTTTGTCCATTGGGTTGGAATAGTGACCCGGAGGAGTTGAAACAGCCTGAGGTATAACAGTGTTTTGATGAGGCGGATTCAACGGACGGGGCTGAACTGGCACACCGGTCCCCGGAGCTTCCGGCTAGTTTCCCTCAAGTGGATTACTGGTTCCTGCTCCTGGGGTGTTGAAAAGGTCTCTGGCCTCGAAAACTGAAGGCAAACAGGATCGGTACTTCCTCTTCATGACTTCACGCGACGCGTTCTGGTCCAACATGAGCCTGTAGGCTTGTGCATCTAAAGCGGCCCGCTCTGTGGTCATCCTGGCATTCTCAGCTGCCAGGTCCACCTTGGCCTAGGTGATCTGTTCCTTCACCTTTGCAATCTCCGCGTTGTGGACTTCCTGATCCGCCGGATTAGCTTCTGCCATAAGCACAGCCAACGCATCAAATAGATCTGATAGAACTTGAGCTGGCGGGCGTGCAGAGCTTCCCGCTCCGGCAACCGTCGCCGCTACTGAACCGGAGGTTATTGGCGCAGCGGTCGAAGAATGAGGCACTACTTGTGTGCCGGCCATGAATATTCCAACTCGGTTGGGTAAATCAGAGGGGTCCGGAATACTGTCGCCATCGGAACAGCCCCCAATCCGGCCATCTTGTAGCTGATATAGAGATTCGGTTTCTCCGGTTGATGACTCGTCATCGGAATAAACGACGGTCTCGCTGCGAGATTCTAATCCATCCTCATAACTTCCTCCATGGATGACTCCCACGAAGGCACGCTTCACGGCCGGTTTAACCCGGGTGGACCGCGCATGCTGAGCCGTTTCGACGAGGTCGGTGCAGATGTCCGGCTCAGGGCCCGGTTCACCGATCTTGCCGATGAAAACGTGTATGCCACCAAAGGGGACCCGGTACCCGTACTCAACTGAGCCGTCCTCGGGACCCCAGCCTGCATCATCGATGTAGAGCTTGCCGCGACGACTATTAGTCATCCGGCCCACAGCGTAGCCCTCGAGTCCTTCAAAGCGGCCCTCCAAGAACTTGAAACCATCGTGCGATGGCCCCACGATGGGCACCAACTGTCATGGTTTTGTCACGGCAGATGTCCTAGAGAAAGGACTTAGTCGTGGAGCCATCGCAACGGGTTAGCTTGAAGGGGTTAAAGCGGACACAGGGATGCAAGAGAGTTTATACTAGTTCGGCCCCTTCAATGAAGGTAAAAGCCTACGTCTAGTTGTGATGGAATTGATGGGGTTTCGATGACTATGGAGCAAACAAGCTTCGCCTAAGTCTCGAGTTGTTGTCTGTTGTCCTTGAACCGCCGCCGGGTCGTCCCCTTATATACATGGGTGACGCCCGTCGGTTCACAGAGTCCCAATACCGGCTCATAGATGTGTCCGGTTTGGTCTCTACTTATTCCTAACTTATAATACAAGTTAAATACCAACGCCGGTTTATAGCTACAGGCCTTGAACCGACTATGGGCCTTGAGCTCTCATCTGCCTTCTTGGGCTTTAACATAATTAACTACTGATGAAGTTAACCCGGCCCAGATAGGCCAGTTTACGCCCAGTAGTAATATCCCCAACACCCTGAAAGCTTTGGGGAGAGCAACGAAACACCTTTTTGACCGCCACAACCTTCTGTACTCGTGAGATCCCATCTTGGGGCCTTTTCCGGCGATCTACCGGAGGGGGATTCGATCACGGAGGGCTTCTACATCAACACCATAGCCTCTTAGATGATGTGTGAGTAGTTTACCACAGACCTTCGGGTCCATAGTTATTAGCTAGATGGCGTCTTCTCTCTCTTTGGATCTCAATACAAAGTTCTCCTCGATCTTCTTGTAGATCTATTCGATGTAACTCTTTTTGCGGTGTGTTTGCCGAGATCCGATGAATTGTGGGTTTATGAACTTGATTATCTATGAATATTCTTTGATTCTTCTTTGAATGCTTATATGCATGATTTGATATCTTTGCAAGTCTCTTTGATCGGTTTGGTTTGGCCTACTAGATTGATCTTTCTTGCAATGGGAGAAGTGCTTAGCTTTGGGTTCAATCTTGCAGTGCTTGATCCCAGTGACAGAAAGAGAAACGACACGTATTGTATTGTTGCCATCCAGGATAAAAAGATGGGGTTTATATCATATTGCTTGAGTTTATCCCACTACATCATGTCATCTTGCCTAATGCGTTATTCCATTCTAATACTCTAGATGCATGCTGGATAGCGGACGATGTGTGGAGTAATAATAGTAGATGCAGAATCGTTTCGGTCTACTTGACACGGACGTGATGCCTATATTCATGATCATTGCCTTAGATATCATCATAACTATGCGCTTTTCTATCAATTGCTCGGCAGTAATTTGTTCACCCACCGTAATACATGCTAACTTGAGAGAAGCCACTACTGAAACCTATTGCCCCCGGGTCTACTTTACAACATCTAAGTTTCCAATCTACAATTCTAGTTTACTATTTATTTTGCAATCTTTATTTTCCAATATATACCACAAAAATACCAAGAATATTTATCTTATTATCTTTATCAGATCTCACTTTTGCAAGTGGCCGTGAAGGGATTGACAACCCTGATACATCTCCAATGTATCTACTTTTCCAAACACTTTTGCCCTTGTTTCGGACTCTAACTTGCATGATTTTAATGGAACTAACCCGGACTAACGCTGTTTTCAGCAGAATTGCCATGGTGTTATTTTTGTGCAGAAATAAAAGTTCTTGGAATGACCTGAAAATCAATGGAGAATATTTTTGGAATATATAAAAAATACTGGCGAAAGAATCAAGGCCAGGGGGCCCACACCCTGTCCATGAGGGTGGGGGCGTGCCTACCCCCTGGGCGCGCCCCATGCCTCATGGGCCCCCTGGTGCTCCACCGACCTCAACTCCAACTCCATATATTCACGTTCGGGGAGAAAAAAATAAGAGAGAAGGATTCATCGCATTTTATGATATGGAGCCGCCGCCAAGCCCTAATCTCTCTCTGGAGGGCTGATCTGGAGTCCGTTCGGAGCTCTGGAGAGGGGAATCCATTGCCAACGTCATCATCAACCTTCCTCCATCATCAATTTCATGATGCTCACAGCCATGCGTGAGTGACTCCATCGCAGGCTTGCTGGACGGTGATGGGTTGGATGAGATTTATCATGTAACCGAGTTATTTTTGTTAGGGTTTGATCCCTAGTATCCATTATGTTCTGAGATTGATGTTGCTATGACTTTGCTATGCTTAATGCTTGTCACTATGGCCCGAGTGCCATGATTTAAGATCTGAACCTATTATGTTTTCATGAATATATGTGAGTTCTTGATCCTATCTTGCAAGTCTATAGTCATCTATTATGTGTTATGATCCGTTAACCCCGAAGTGACAATAATCGGGATACTTACCGGTGATGAGCATAGTTTGAGGAGTTCATGTATTCACTAAGTGTTAATGCTTTGGTCCAGTACTCTACTAGAAGGAGGCCTTGTAGGATCGAAAGTATGTCTAGAGGGGGGGTGATTAGACTACTTGACCAAATAAAAACTTAACCTTTTCCCAATTTTAGTTCTTGGCAGATTTTAGCTATTTTAGGACAAGTCAAGCAATCATCACACAATTCAAGCAAGCATGCAAAGAGTATATTGGCAGCGGAAAGTAAAGCATGCAACTTGCAAGAATGTAAATGGAAGGGTTTGGAGAATTCAAACGCAATTGGAGACACGGATGTTTTTCCCGTGGTTCGGATAGGTGGTGCTATCCTACATCCACGTTGATGGAGACTTCAACCCACGAAGGGTAACGGTTGCGCGAGTCCACGGAGGGCTCCACCCACGAAGGGTCCACGAAGAAGCAACCTTGTCTATCCCACCATGGCCATCGCCCACGAAGGACTTGCCTCACTAGCGGTAGATCTTCACGAAGTAGGCGATCTCCTTGCCCTTACAAACTCCTTGGTTCAACTCCACAATCTTGTCGGAGGCTCCCAAGTGACACCTAGCCAATCTAGGAGACACCACTCTCCAAGAAGTAACAAATGGTGTGTTGATGATGAACTCCTTGCTCTTGTGCTTCAAATGATAGTCTCCCCAACACTCAACTCTCTCTCATAGGATTTGGATCCGGTGGAAAGAAGATTTGAGTGGAAAGAAACTTGGGGAAGGCTAGAGATCAAGATTCATATGGTAGGAATGGAATATCTTGGTCTCAACACATGAGTAGGTGGTTCTCTCTCAGAACATATGAGTTGGAAGTGGAGATGTGTTCTGATGGCTCTCTCCACGAGTGAAGAGGAGGTGGAGGGGTATATATAGCCTCCACACAAAATCCAACCGTTACACACAGTTTTCCAATCTCGGTGGGACCTTATCAACAAACTCGGTCGGACTGAAACAGTAAACCTAGTGACCGTTAGAGATTTTCGGTGGGACTGGCATGCAACTCGGTAGGACCGATTTTGTTTGGGTTAGGGCATAACGTAATCTCGGTGAGACCGATTACATAAACTCGGTGAGACCGATTTTGGTAATAATCTAACCAGAGAGTTGGTCAGGTAAACTCGGTGGGACCGATTTGCTCTTTCGGTGAGACCGAAATGTTACAAAAAGGAAACAGTGAGTTTACATTGCAATCTCGGTGGGACCGATCCGCTCTTTCGGTGAGACCGAAAAGTTATGAAAGGGAAACAAAGAGTTTGCAATCCCATCTCGGTGAGACCGAGATCCCTATCGGTAGAACCGAATTGCTAGGGTTTGGCAGTGGCTTATGACAAGTAAAACTCGGTGGCGCCGGATAGGAAGAATCGGTAGGACCGAGTTTGGCTTAGGGTTTAGGTCATATGTGGATATGGGAAAGTAGTTGAGGGTTTTGGAGCATATCACTAAGCACATGAAGCAAGAGGCTCATTATGCAACACCTCATCCCTCCTTGATAGTATTGGCTTTTCCTAAAGACTCAATGTGATCTTGGATCACTAAAATATAAATGAAGAGTCTTGAGCTTTTGAGCTTGAGCCAATCCTTTGTCCTTAGCATTTTGAGGGTTCCACTTTCACCATCCATGCCATGCCAATCATTGAGCTTTCCTGAAATAATCATCTTGGAATAGCATTAGCTCAATGAGCTATATGTTGTTATGAATTACCAAAACCACCTAGGGATAGTTGCACTTTCAATCTACCCCTTTTTGGTAATTGATGACAACATATAGATCAAAGCTTCGACAAATGATAATAGGAATGAATTACATCGTCGCTTTGAGAAGTATGTGATAAGTAAGAGCTCCCCCTAAATTTGTGCATGTTTAAGATTTTCTTTGGACTGCAAATGCACAAAGAGTTAGAGTCATGGGTTACTCTTCCATGTCACATACATCTTGGTGGAGCGCTTAAAATGATAAGAATGAAATACATGCACTCATCACCAAGAAAAGTGAATGACCACATAAGATAGATAAGATATATCAAGCATGCATAAGTGTAGCTTATGATCAAACACATGATCATCAATGTCTCACAAGCATATCAAAGTATCTCAACCAAAAGCAAACAAAGTTCGAAAAAACACCAAATAAAGCAAGAGAGAAAAGCAACACTCTCTCTCAAAGCCTGTGATCTATACATTTTCTCCCCCTTTGGCAACAAGTTACCAAAAAGTTCCTAGAAAATGCATAGTGCTAAATCGACACTCAGGCTTGATCTTCAGGTGGTGGTGGAGTCCGGATCACTCCAAGGACAAAGGATTCCATAGACGTGGTTGGAGTTGGAGCTGAAGTAGATGTTGGAGCAGGTTGGACTGGTGCTGCGGCTGGAGCTGAGGCGGTTGCTCTTGTGTCAGGAACTGGCACTGCAGACGACCTCGGACCTCGTGGCACTCTGGCAAAGGCATCAGTGGTTGTCTTCCCTTTCCTCTCCTGCATGTCATCTTGGAGCTGCTCCACTACAGTCTGAATCTCTGTCACCTTGATATCCAAGTCATAGAACTTTTGTTCTACGATTCTCTCTAGGCTTGCCTGGTTCTGAGTTAGGGTGGCCAGTCCTTTCTCAATCCGTAGGGTGGATGCAATCAAGTAACTGAGCTGCTCTTGCTTGTTCTTCAAGAAGTACTCAGATGCCTCCTCTTGAGTTGGCATCTTGGGAGCTTTCTCCTTTATTGCCTTCTCCTTCTTGGCTTGTGCATGGGCTAAAGATGGTTCATCTTTGGTCATCACAACTTGGTTGTCCTCGAAATCTGGATAGATAGGCAAATGTTCCTTGTCCAACAAGTATGTGTATGTGCCCATTCTTGAGTTAATCAACATCTGGATCTGAGGGGCATATCCACAGCTCCTCTTCTGATCTGCTGCAGTCCTCTTGATAGTCTCTACCATGAGGCTCATGACCTTGAATTTCTGAGGTACATCAAAGATATGTAGCAAGTTAATGGCATGACCTCTGATCATCCTGTGATCTCCAGACTTGGGCAAAAGTGTGTGTCTAAGGATCCAGTTGATGGTTGGCAGCCCTGACAGAAGATAATGCACAGACCCAAACTTGAAAGTATCAAGTGCTTCATTTGGGATCTCCTTGTACATATTTGACATTGACTTATGATCCATCTTCTTCTTGGAATAGACATCCAAGTCATCTTCATTTTCCCCTGGGGCATTGATAAGCTGTGCCCACTCAGCAACTGTTGATTGGTACCTCGTACCTTCAGACATCCAAACAATCCTCCCATCTGGATAAAAATGTGCTATGGAGTAGAACTGCATGATAAGCTCCTCATTCCACTTTGTGAGCTTCTGCCCAACAAAGTCCTCTACTCCACATGCCTTGAAGCTGTCCTGCACTCCAGGGTAGTGCTCTTCATTCTCCTTGATGTACTCCCAATTGACCCATCTCATGTTACAAACTATGGGCTTCTTGTCCAACAAAACTGTCTCATAGAAGTCCTGCTGTTCCTTAGTGTGGAACCTGTAGTCAACAGCAGTCCTCCTCCTTGAAGCATATGGATCTGCTTCTCTCCACTTCCTCAGCCCTGAGTCTCTCCTGAGCTTCATGTCCTCAGCCACAGGATGAGCATCATTGTGGCCTGGGATCTTGGGCTTGAGCTTTCTCAGAACATGCTCTTCATCATCTTCTTCAGCAGCTTCAGGCACTGGGGCCTTGTTCTTCTCAGCAGCTGGGATGCTTCTTGTATTCCTCTTTGGTTTTGGCTTTGGAGCTGGCTTGGCCTTGGAAGCAGTTGCCCCTGATCTTATGGCATCGCCCATCAGCTTGGGTGCCTTAGGTGCTGGTGCAGCAACCTCTTCTTCCACTTCCTCTTCTTCCATGATGGAAGCCTTTCCAAGCACTCTGGCTACGGTCTTTTTGATCCTTTCCTTCCTTTTCTTTCCTTCAGCAGCAACTGGCTCTATGGTTGGAGGAATCTGAGTTGAAGCTCTGGCCTTTAGCATAGGCTGCCTGCCTGCTGGCCTTTTGACCTTCATCCCTGGCTTTATGCTCTGTGCTGGGCCATATTCTTTCTTGAGCACAGTTCTCTTTGATGTGGCTTCCTCTTCCTCTGCCACATAATCTTCATCCTCAGAATCTGAAGTTCTCTTCTTCCTCTGTCTGGTGGCAGCTTTTGGCAGGTTGCTAGGGGTGCTCCTGCTGCCATCATCTGAAGAACTGGAGGGACTAGTGCCCTCACTCATTTGCACTGGCTGGTCTGACAAATTCTGGCTATCACTTTGGTCTGACATGATGAACAAGCTGACTACTGACCCTGTGAACAGTTTATAAATGAGGTAGAGTGGATGAGCATCACAAAATACAGAGGTTTTTGCAAAAGAATGATTCAAAAACTTAGTTTTAGTTTTCCACAGAAAGCATTTCGGATCTACCGATTTTTTAACTCGGTGATACCGAAGCAGTTTTTTGGAACCTAAACTAGTGAACTCGGTCAGACAGAGTCACAGTTCGGTGGCACCGAGACTGCTAGGGTTTCACAAAGTTCCAAAATCGGTCACACCGATTAGTAATACTCGATCAGACCGAGTCTTACTTGTGCAATGGCATGAGCCAAATCGGTGGGACCGAGTTTTTCAACTCGGTGGTTTCGAGATGGTTTCGGTGGAAACCTAACACTAAAATTTTCGAATCAAACCTAATCTACGAGTTCATTGACTGGATAGAAGTTTATCAAACGTGGCAAGAATCATTATGATCACAATGTGCTAGGAATCGGATTGGGGAATAGCACAAAGATCGAGTCCATACCCTAGTTCGGTGGAGACTCGCTACGGCGGCAACGGCGGGGTTGATTCCCATTGACGGTGACGGAGACCAGCGACTGGAGGTGGCTGGCGGCGAGGAGACGATCCGGAGACCATGTTGGCAGAGCGAGCTATCGCGCGGGCGAAGGGGTTCGGAGAAATTTCCAAATTTTTGCCCGTGACTATATATAGCCCGACCCTGTCGGTGTGACCGAGTGGAACAACTCGGTGGCACCGAGATGCAAAACTGTGTACAGTTGTTGCAACTCAATGTGACCGAATGGTTCAAATTGGTTGCACCGAGATCGAAAACATAGATCAACTTAATGATCTCGGTAAGACCAAAAGTGGGGTATCGGTCAGACCAAGAATCACAAAGAGGTTTTGGAAGTTTAAGTCTATGACGAATCGGGGACTCCGAGTGCTCCTCACACAGAGTGGTTCGAATCTGACTTGATCAAATTTTGTGATGTAGCATGAGTAGAGTTTGAGACGAGAAAAGCATAGATAGCTAGAGGAGGTTCTTAGGCATTCTTGTCCATCCACTTGGCAAAAGGAAATAAAACCAAACAATCAAAACAACAAGTGGATGTCCTCGAATGAGTAAAATATGCAACCAACATGCTCACACAATAAGATGCCAATTGAAATATGTGACAAAGCATGCACAACCAATTCTAGCATCTATCAAGCAATTTGCGATGACTAGGTCATCTATATATGAGTATATTGACTTAGGAGTCAAGTGAGAACACTTGATAAGAGGTCATACTCATCGTTTAAGCTCAAGTGGGGTTACCACTTTTACATAAAGCATTGTTGTGTTCACATCTTTAGAGTTGCTTTAGCTCAAGTCTTAGAGTAAAGCTCCCCCTAGATGTGATATCCCCCCTAAGAGGGATGAACTAACCTTGGGTTTTGTCTATGATGACTTCATGTAGATGTTGAAGACGTGGATGCTCAATGTTGATGTAGATCACTTGGAGCTATCCATTTGAGTGAATTGCACTTTCAATACCTACATGGGTTAGTCCCACAAGGAACAAACAAAGATATCCATAGAGATAGAGTGATGCACACACAAGATGATGTCCATGAAAACTTTAGGTTACCTTGTCCCTTGTCTTACCAACAAGAGGGTTTGTGACTCCTTGAACTAGTGCAAGATGTGGAAGTTGATTGCACTTGTTCTTGCCAAACTGATAAGACTGAAGTATGTTGGCGGAGTCACCCTCAAGAACTCTCTAGTTCTTCTTCTTTTGGATCCACACCATCTTGATGGGAATCCTTGGAGTTGTAGTCGTACTTGATGAAGTGGAACTAGAAGTGGTCTTGGGAATCCACTTGACTAAGGTCTTAGGAGCTTCTTCAAATGCATCAATTTCCTCTTGAAGCTTGTCCTTGCCTTTTTGCTTGTAGTCTTTTGGTGGAAGATCATCTTGAGCTTGTGTCCCCTGGAAGGAAGTATCATACTTCTCTTGTTGAGGAACAAACTTTGTCTTGGGGTATTGATCTTCTTCCCACTCAACTCCATTGGCATTGAACTTTCGTTCAAAACCAACACCTTGATTCTTCCGGTGCATTCCTTGATTGCGCACAATTTCCTCGAATTGCTTACTCCCGGCAAGGCTTTTGTACACTCCTTTCTCTATAATTCCCTTCAATAAGCTATTTTCTTGCTCAAGTGTAAGTTGGCTAAGAGAATCATTAGTGGAATCAAGAGAACTACTAGAAGCAACAATATTGGATTTAGCATGATCATTGTTACTACTAGAGGAAGAATCTTTCTTGTTCTTGTTACTAGACTTGACTTGAGGCATGTAAGTGGATAAGAGTAAACGCTTGGAAATGTAAGAAGAACTTTTCTTGCGGAGATCATCATTGATTACCTTGAAAAACTTATGCTCTTGCTCAAGATTGAGCTTTTCAAAGCATAACTTCTCATGAGCTCTTAAAAGTTCTCGATGATCTTCGAAGATAGTTTCATGAGCTAACTTAAGAGTTTTTAGTTCTTTAGTTAGAGCCTCAATCTTCTCCTTATCATTGTCATTCGTTTTATCTTGATTAGCATGATTAATTGACGTTTCACCATAGTAAATCATCATCACCTAACAAGTCATCTTCATCACTATTAAAATCAACATACTCGGGGTGTGTTACCTTAGGACCTTTGGCCATGAAGCATCTCCCAATTCCTTCATTTGGTGAGTCAAATATGTCGTAGGAGTTGGTTGACACAAGTGCTAGACCGTCAACACCTTCATCTTGAGTATATTCGGAATCGGAGTGATAACTTCTCTCGGAGTGGTCGTCAGAGTCGGAGCCGGATACCCATTCACCAACATGAGCTTGATGTCTTCGTTTTGTGTAGCTCCTTGATGATTTTTCCTTCCTTTCCGAATCCTTGCTTCTCCGTGAGTATCTTCATTCATAACGATCATCTCTACTCCTTCTCTCTCTTGGTGGTGATTCTTCTCTTTTGCTTCTTCTTTTTGGAGAGTCCTCTCTTCTCTTGTAGGGAGTCGTACACTCATTGGAATAGTGTCCGGGTCTTCCACAATTGTAGCAGTTTCGCTCTCGACTAGAAGATCTTTTGTCATTGTAGGACCTTGACTTGGAGCTTCTATCTTTGTTTCTACTCTTGTAGAACTTGTTGAAGTTCTTCACCATTAAGCTCAATTCTTCATCGAAGTTTTGTTTCTCACTTGATGATGTAGGGGCTTCACATGAGGCTTTGTAGGCACCACTTGATTTGTTGTGAAGTTCCTCTTTATCCTTAAGTGACATCTCATGAGCAACAATTCTTCCAATTACCTCCGTTGGCTTGAGATCTTTGTAATTTGGCATCATTTGGATCAATGTGCACACGGTATCATATTTTCCATCCAAGGCTCTTAGAATCTTCTTGATGATGAATCTATCGGTCATCTCTTCACTTCCTAAGCCGGCAAACTCATTTGTGATGACAGCAAGCCTAGAGTACATTTCAGCGACACCTTCACCATCCTTCATTTTGAACTTGTCAAGTTGACTTTGAAGCACATCCAATTTGGATTCCTTGACGGAGTCGGTACCTTTGTGCATATCAATCAAAGTGTCCCAAATTTCCTTTGCATTCTCAAGACGGCTGATTTTGTTGAATTCTTCGGGGCACAATCCATTGAAGAGAATATCACAAGCTTGAGCATTGTATTGCAACATCTTCAACTCATCCGTGGTAGCTTCACGGTTTGGTTCTCTCCCATCAAAGAAGTCACCTTGCAAACCAACACACACAATAGCCCAAACGGCAGGGTTTTGTCCAAGAATATGCATTTTCATTTTATGCTTCCAACTAGCAAAATTAGTACCATCAAAGTAAGGACCTCTACGATGATAATTTACCTCGCTAGACGCCATACTCTCCTAAGTTGTGAAACCAAGGCTATGACCACCAAAAGCTATGGAAATCAAAGCAAATGGAGACCAAAGCTCTGATACCACTTGTAGGATCGAAAGTATGTCTAGGGGGGTGATTAGACTACTTGACCAAATAAAAACTTAACCTTTTCCCAATTTTAGTTCTTGGCAGATTTTAGCTATTTTAGGACAAGTCAAGCAATCATCACACAATTCAAGCAAGCATGCAAAGAGTATATTGGCAGCGGAAAGTAAAGCATGCAACTTGCAAGAATGTAAATGGAAGGGTTTGGAGAATTCAAACGCAATTGGAGACACGGATGTTTTTCCCGTGGTTCGGATAGGTGGTGCTATCCTACATCCACGTTGATGGAGACTTCAACCCACGAAGGGTAACGGTTGCGCGAGTCCACGGAGGGCTCCACCCACGAAGGGTCCACGAAGAAGCAACCTTGTCTATCCCACCATGGCCATCGCCCACGAAGGACTTGCCTCACTAGCAGTAGATCTTCACGAAGTAGGCGATCTCCTTGCCCTTACAAACTCCTTGGTTCAACTCCACAATCTTGTCGGAGGCTCCCAAGTGACACCTAGCCAATCTACGAGACACCACTCTCCAAGAAGTAACAAATGGTGTGTTGATGATAGTCTCCCCAACACTCAACTCTCTCTCATAGGATTTGGATCTGGTGGAAAGAATATTTGAGTGGAAAGCAACTTGGGGAACGCTAGAGATCAAGATTCATATGGTAGGGATGGAATATCTTGGTCTCAACACATGAGTAGGTGGTTCTCTCTCAAAACATATGAGTTGGAAATGTAGATGTGTTCTGATGGCTCTCTCCACGAGTGAAGAGGAGGTGGAGGGGTATATATAGCCTCCACACAAAATCCAACCGTTACACACAGTTTTCCAATCTCGGTGGGACCGAATCAACAAACTCGGTCGGACTGAAACAGTAAACCTAGTGACCGTTAGAGATTTTTGGTGGAACTGACATGCAACTCGGTAGGACCGATTTTGTTAGGGTTAGGGCATAACGTAATCTCGATGAGACCGATTACACAAACTCGGTGAGACCGATTTTGGTAATAATCTAATCAGAGAGTTGGTCAGGTAAACTCGATGGGACCGATTTGCTCTTTCGGTGAGACCGAAATGTTACAAAAAGGAAACTGTGAGTTTACATTGCAATCTCGGTGGGACCGATCCGCTCTTTCGGTGAGACCGAAAAGTTACGAAAGGGAAACAGAGAGTTTGCAATCCCATCTCGGTGAGACCGAGATCCCTATCGGTAGAACCGAATTGCTAGGGTTTGGCAGTGGCTTATGACAAGTGAAACTCGGTGGCGCCGGATAGGAAGAATCGGTAGGACCGAGTTTGGCTTAGGGTTTAGGTCATATGTGGATATGGGAAAGTAGTTGAGGGTTTTGGAGCATATCACTAAGCACATGAAGCAAGAGGCTTGTTAAGCAACACCTCATCCCTCCTTGATAGTATTGGCTTTTCCTAAAGACTCAATGTGATCTTGGATCACTAAAATATAAAATGAAGAGTCTTGAGCTTTTGAGCTTGAGCCAATCCTTTGTCCTTAGCATTTTGAGGGTTCCACTTTCACCATCCATGTCATGTCAATCATTGAGCTTTCCTGAAATAATCATCTTGGAATAGCATTAGCTCAATGAGCTATATGTTGTTATGAATTACCAAAAACACCTAGGGATAGTTACACTTTCAGGCCTTAATATCCCTTAGTTTCCAATAGGACCCCGCTGCCGCGGGAGGGTAGGACAAAAGATGTCATGCAAGTTCTTTTCCATAAGCACATATTACTATATTCGGAATACATGCCTACATTACATTGATGAACTGGATCTAGTTCTTTGTCACCCTATGTTATAATTATTGCATGAGGAATCGCATCCAACATAATTATCAATCATTGATCCATTGCCTACGAGCTTTCCACATATTGATCTTCGCTTATTTACTTGTCCATTGCTACTGTTACAATCACTATAAAACCAAAACTATTACGTTTGCTACCATTACCGCTATTATCATATTACTTTGCTACTAAATACTTTGTTGTAGTTATTAAGTTTCCAGGTGTGGTTGAATTGACAACTCAGCTGCTAATACTTGAGAATATTCTTTGGCTCCCCTTGTGTCGAATCAATAAATTTGGGTTGAATACTCTACCCTCGAAAACTGTTGTGATCCCCTATACTTGTGGGTTATCAAGACTATTTTCTGGCGCCATTGCTGGGGAGCATAGCTCTATTCTTTGAGTCACTTGGGATTTATATCTGCTGATCACTTTGAAGAACTTGAAAGATAAAAGAACCAAGATTTTTCCCTCAACTACTAGGGGAGGTAAGGAACTACCACCTAGCTCTCCACTTGATTCACCTTCTGTTTTGAGTAAACTTGCGACACCTACTCCTGCTATTCATTCTGATATGTCACATGTTATTGATGATGCCACTTCTGTGCCACTAGGTGAATTTCTTGATGAACAACTTGCTAGGGTTAGAGAGAATGAAATTATTGAAACTGATAATTTGATGAAAGTGATGATGAAGATTCTCCCCCTAGATATGAATTGCCTGTTCTGCCTGAGGGTTATGTTATGGATGAAGAAACTGCTAGAGACTTCTTAGCTTGCAATGATAGATCTGATCTTAAGAAATTATTAGCTAAGCTTAAAGAAAAGTCTTTGAATGCTAGAATGAAATATGACCCTGCTTTTGCTACTTTACCTATCTTTATTTCCAATAAGGATTATGATTTCTCTATCGATCCTGAGTTAATTACTTTGGTTAATCTGATCCTTTTTATGGCTATGAATCTGAAACTGTTGTGGCACATCTTACTAAATTAAATTATATAGCCACCCTATTCACTAATGATGAGAAAACTCGCTATTACTTTATCCTTAAGTTCTCATTAAAGGGTGATGCTAGAACTTGGTTTAATTCTCTTGATCCTAGTTGTGTGTGTAGTCCCCAGGATATGATTTATTACTTCTCTGCTAAATATTTCCCCGCTCATAAGAAACAAGCTGCATTAAGGGAAATATATAATTTTGTGCAAATTGAACAAGAGAGTCTCCCACAAGCTTGTGGGAGGCTTCTCCAATTACTTAATGCTTTGCCTGATCATCCTCTCAAGAAAAATGAAATACTTGATATCTTTTATAATGGACTAACTGATGCTTCCAGAGACCACCTGGATAGTTGTGCTTGTTGTGTCTTCAGGGAAAGAACTCTTGATCAAGCTGAATTGCTATTGAATAACATGTTGAGTAATGAAAATGATTGGACATTTCCTAAACCAACTCCTAAGCCAACTCTGAAGAAAAGGGGTATTCTATTTCTCAGTCCCGAAGATATTCAAGAGGCAAAGAAATCTATGAAAGAAAAAGGTATTAAAGCTGAAGTTGTTAAGAATTTACCACCTATTGAAGAAATACATGGTCTTGATAACCCGACACAGGTAGTGAAGGTAAACTCTCTCTATAGATTTGATGAAGGTGATATTCCTTGTTATAAGTCTACTAGCCAATGCTTAGACGAGTTTGATAATTTTATTGTTAAACAAGAAAACTTCAATGCTTATGTTGGTAGACAATTGAAATGCAATGCTTATATGATTGAACATTTGAGTGATTATATGTCTAGAGTTAAAGCTGAACTTAAAATTATTAGTAAACATGCTTCTATGGTTACCACTCAACTAGAACAAGTACTTAAGGCTCGGAATGATTTGCTCGATGAATTAAATAATAAGAAAAATGATAATGTCATTAGAGTCATGACTAGAGGGGGTAAAATGACTCGGGAACCTTTTTATCCTAAGGGCCACCCTTAGAGAATTGAGCAAGATTCTCAGCGAACTAATGTTGATGCACCTGGTTCTTCTTCTAAGAAGAAAAATGATAGAACTTCGCATGCTTCTAGTGAACCTGTTATTGACACACCTAAGAATCCCAATGATATTTCTATTTCTGATGCTGAAACACAATCTGGTAATGAGCATGAACCTAGTGATAATTTTAATGATGATCTTCATGTTGATGCTCAACCTAGTAATGATAATGATGTAGAGATTGAACCTGCTATTGATCTTGATAACCCACAATCAAAGAATCAACGTTATGATAAGAGAGACTTTGTTGCTAGGAAGCATGGTAAAGAAAGAGCACCATGGGTTCAGAAACCCATGCCCTTTCCTCCTAAACCATCCAAGAAAAAGGATGATGAGGATTTTGAGCGCTTTGCTTAAATGATTAGACCTATCTTTTTGCGTATGCGTTTGACTGATATGCTTAAAATGAACCCTTATGCTAAGTACATGAAAGATATTGTTACTAATAAAAGAAAGATACTGGAAGCTGAAATTTCCACCATGCTTGCTAAGTATACTTTTAAAGGTGGAATACCAAAGAAACTAGGCGATCCAGGAGTACCAACTATACCATGCTCCATTAAAAAAACTATGTTAAAACTGCCTTATGTGATCTTGGAGCCGGTGTTAGTGTTATGCCTCTCTCTTTATATCGTAGACTTGATTTGAATAAGTTAACACCTACTGAAATATCTTTGCAAATGGCTGATAAATCAACTGCTATACCTGTCGGTATTTGTGAGGATGTGCCTGTTGTGGTTGAAAACGTTACTATTTTAACAGACTTTGTTATTCTTGATATTCCCGAGGGCGATAGTATGTCGATTATCCTTGGTAGACCCTTTTTGAATACTGCAGGGGCTATTATTGATTGCAACAAAGGCAATGTCACTTTTCATATTAATGGTAATGAGCATACGGTACACTTTCCGAGGAAACAACCTCAAGTCCACACTGTCAATTCTATTGGAAAATTCCAACAATCACTATTGGAGGTTTTGAATTTCCTCTTCCTACTGTCAAGAAGAAATATGATACCCTTATTATTGGGGATGTGCATATCCCTGTTGAGGTAACCTAGTGTTATTCGAAATTTCTCCGGTTTCATGCGATTTAGAATGAGTTTGTTAACAAGACTTGATCAACCTTGTTAGTGGATTCCTTTTGATGATCATGAGATGGATGAAGTTAGAAAGCAGAATGTTCTGTACCCTCTTTTTACTTTCTATTATTTATATTACTTGATCAACCTTGTTAGTCGAAAGCCTAAGCTTGGGGGAGTACGTATTTCTCACCGACATTACTTTCATGTTCACACACTCATGCCAATTGTCGGTGCTCATACTTTTTCATTGTATCATCCATGCTAGTTTATTTTCTTTTTAAGCTTTCTTCTTGTGTGTTTGAAAAACCTTAAGAAAAAAACAGAAAAAATAGTTATAGCTTTTAGCTAGTTTACTTTCCATGCCTGTAGTAGTAGTAATTAAAAAGAAAACCCAAAAAGATTTCTCATTCTTCTTTTGCTTGTTGGGAGCTTTCCAGTGTAAATAGTTTTGTTTCTTTTCTTTTTCTTTGGGGGTCGAGAGGAGAAGACCATAATGAAAATGTTGAGTGGCTCTCATATGCATTATTGTTGATCTAACAATGAGCCCATATTACCTTGTCTTCTCCCGTGTATTGAATGCTTGCATATTCCAGCTTAGTCCAATGCACGTGCACAATTATTATTATCCACACCATTCGGTCGTGCAAGTGAAAGGCAATAATCACGATATATGATGAACTGGTTGAGATGAGAAAAGCTGGTATGAACTTGACCTCTCTTGTTTTTGTAAATATGATTAGTTCATCGTTCCTGATTCAGCCTATTATGAATGAAACATGTTTGCAATGACAATTAGAGATTATAGTTGCCCATGCCATGCTTAATTTGCTAGGAGTTTATAAAGGTTTACCTTACGTGCCAACATGCTATTAAAATGGTTGTGATGTGGTATGATAGGGTTATTCTCCTTTGAATGATTTAAGTGGCTTGACTTGGCACATGTTCACACATGTAGTTGAAACAAAATCAACATAGCCTCCACGATATTTATGTTCATGGTGAATTATATCCTACTCATGCTTGCATTTAGTGTTGATTAATTTTAATGCATGTTCATGACTGTTGTCACTCTCTAGCTGGTCACTTCCCAGTCCCTTTCTAGCCTTCACTTGTACTAAGTGGGAATATTGCTTGTTCATCCAATTCCATAAACCCAAAGTTATTCCATATGAGTCCACAATACCTTCCTATATGCGGTATCTACCCGTCGTTCCAAGTAAATTTGTATGTGCCAAACTCTAAACCTTAAAATAAAATTCCTATTTTGTATGCTCGAATAGCTCATGTATCAACTATGGTTGTCTGTATCTTCCATGCTAGGCGGGTTATTCTCAAGAGGAGTGGACTCCGCTCCTCACTCATGAGAAAATGGCTGGTCACCGGGATGCCCAATCCCGTGCTCAAACCAAATCAAAATAATTGCAAACAAAACTCCCCCAGGATTGTTGTTAGTTGGAGGCACCCGTTGTTTCGGGCAAGCCATGGATTGATGCTTGTCGGTGGTGGGGGAGTATAAACATTACCATTCTGCTCGGGAACCGCCTATAATGTGTGTAGCATGGAAGATATCGAGATCTCTCGGTTGTTATGTTGACAATGAAAGTATACCGCTCAAATATTATTCATCTCTATTTCAAAATCGAGCTCTGGCACCTCTGCAAATCCCTGCTTCCCTCTACGAAGGGATATCTATTTACTTTTATGTTGAGTCATCACCCTCTTATTAAAAAGCACAAGTTGGAGAGCACCACTATCATTTGCATATATTATTGTTAGTTTACATGGAGCATGACTGTGACTGGATCTCTTTTACCATGAATTACCATTTCCAGTCAGCCCTTGATCTTTAGGGGTGCTCTGCATTTATGTTTTGCGGTCTCAGAAAGGGCTAGCGAGATACCATCTTGTTATATCATATTATGATTGTTTCAAGAAAGTTGTGTCATCTGAGATTTATTATTATTGCTTGCTAGTTGATTATGCCATTGATATGAGTAAACATGAGACCTAAATGTTATTGTGAATATGGTTAGTTCATAATCTTTGTTGAAAACTTGAATGTTGCCTTTACATATTTACAACAACAAGAGCAAACAGAGTTTGTAAAAGTTTTTTCTTTATCACTTTTAGTTTGTCAACTGAATTGCTTGAGGACAAGCAAAGGTTTAAGCTTGGGTGAGTTGATATGTCTCCAATGTATCTACTTTTCGAAACAATTTTGCCCTTGTTTTCGACTCTAACTTGCATGATTTGAATGGAACTAACCCGGACTAATGCTGTTTTCAGCAGAATTGTCATGGTATTATTTTTGTGCAGAAATAAAAGTTCCTGGAATGACCTAAAAAATCAACGGAGAATATTTTTGGAATATATAAAAAATACTAGCAAAAGAATCAAGGCCAGGGGGCCCACACCCTGTCCACGAGGGTGGGGGCATGCCCCTGCCTCGTGGGCCACCTGGAGGTCCACCGACCTCAACTCCAACTCCATATATTCACATTCGGGGATAAAAAAATAAGAGAGAAGGATTCATTGCGTTTTACGATACAGAGCCGCCGCTAAGCCCTAATCTCTCTTGGTAGGGCCGATTTGGAGTCCGTTCGGGGCTCCGGAGAGGGGAATCCGTCGCCATCGTCATCATCAACCTTCCTCCATCACCAATTTCATGATGCTCACAGCCGTGCGTGAGTAATTACATCGTAGGCTTGTTGGACGGTGATGGGTTGGATGAGATTTGTCATGTAATTGAGTTAGTTTTGTTAGGGTTTGATCCCTAGTATCCATTATGTTTTGAGATTGATGTTGCTATGACTTTGCTATGCTTAATGCTTGTCACTAGGGCCCGAGTGCCATTATTTCAGATCTGAACCTATGATGTTTTCATGAATATATGTGAGTTCTTGATCCTATCTTGGAAGTCTATAGTCACCTATTATGTGTTATGATCCGTTAACCCCGAAGTGACAATAATCGGGATACTTACCGGTGATGACCATAGTTTAAGGAGTTCATGTATTCACTAAGTGTTAATGCTTTGGTCCAGTACTCTATTAAAAGGAGGCCTTAATATCCCTTAGTTTCCAATAGGACCCCGCTGCCACGGGAGGGTAGAACAAAAGATATCATGCAAGTTCTTTTCCATAAGCACGTATGACTATATTCAGAATATATGCCTACATTACATTGATGAACTGGAGCTAGTTATGTGTCACCCTATGTTACAACTATTGCATGAGGAATCGCATCCGACATAATTATCCATCATTGACCCATTGCCTACGAGCTTTCCACATATTGATCTTCGCTTATTTACTTTTCCGTTGCTACTGTTATAATCACTATAAAACCAAAACTATTACTTTTGCTACCGTTATCGCTATTATCATATTACTTTGCTACTAAATACTTTGTTGCAATACTTGAGAATATTCTTTGGCTCCCCTTGTGTCGAATCTATAAATTTGGGTTGAATACTCTACACTCGAAAACTGTTGCGATCCCCTATACTTGTGGGTTATCAAACCCCTTTATCGCGTTGGTTGCAAGGTTCTTATTTGTTTGTGTAGGTACTAGGTGATTTGCGTGTAGTCTCCTACTGGATTGATACCTTGGTTCTCAAAAACTGAGGGAAATACTTACGCTACTTTGCTGCATCACCCTTTCCTCTTCAAGGGAAAACCAACGCATGGTCAAGAGGTAGCAAGAAGTATTTCTGGCGCCGTTGCCGGGGAGATCTACGCACAAGTCAAGACATACCAAGTACCCATCACAAACTCTTATCCCTCACATTACATTATTTGCCATTCGCCTCTCGTTTTCCTCTCCCCCACTTCTAAAATGATTTTCGAAAACCTTTGCCTTTTCTTTGCCTTATTCCTATGTATCTTTGTTTGTGTTTCCATGTGCCTTCCATTTTCTTGCATCTTTGCTTGCTAAAAATCTATTGATACGGATCCACTTAAAGTGTTCTACTTGGATCATCTTCGATCCTTATGCGCTCGTGCTGAAACCTCAACTAGCCTAGTTGATGGGAAATCTTTAGATGAGCATGCTCATTTTGTGCGTTGCCGTTTGTCTGAAAAAGGGAGTCTCTTATGGGATCAAATAAACAGATTGCTGTGTTATGCTTGGAATCTTTGTGAAAGTTATGATTTTACTTGTTGCTCTAAGAACCCTAAAAACACCTCCCCTACCTATGTGAGTTTAATGATAATGAAATCTTATCTTCTTATGCAAAGGTTGTTTATAGTTACTATGATATCGAACAAATTGAAGAATTTGTTGCTTTTAAGGGTGCTTATGTAATTGCTTCTTTGACTGAAAAGCATGATATTACTCTCTACGAATATGAAGATCTTGACATACTTAAATATTGCTATGAAAACTATGCTCATAATGTCTATGTCAAAGAATTTATTAAAAGAATGACCGCTGCTTCAGAAGAAAATAATGATATGCATGAATCTATAGATAATTATGATTCCAATGATTTGATTGAAATATCCCTTGATGAACATGATGCTTGCTATTTTTGTGGCCATGATGCCAATATTTATGAAGATGAATTTGCTATAGTCCCTTCTGTTAAACATGAGATCGTTGCTATTGCACCCATACTTGATAGTTCCTTCGATGAAAAGCATGATTGCAATGATGTTATTATAAATTCTATTAACGTCAATTGTGCTAATAATATGCAAAACCCTAAGCTTGGGGATGCTAGTTTTTGTATAAATACTATTTGTTGCAATGATCATGATTGGGGTGATTCTTCTTTTGTTCTTGAAAATTTATTCCCCATGATGAATATGAGATTGGTAATACTGTTTGCAATATTATTAAAAGTGGGTTTGGAAGAGTGTCAACTTTAGATCCCACATATTTGGAGAATGTTCAATCTTATGATTTTTTTTATAAAAGTGGGTTTGGAGAGGTCATGACTTTACTTAATGTTAATCCCACTATTTTGGAAGAGTGTCAACTTTGCATGCATGTGGATCGTGTTGAAAATATTTTATGTTATAGCTATTTTGTTGAGTTTGCTTATGATCACACATGTAATTATTATGAGAGAGAGGAAAATATGATTGTAGAAATTTTCGTGTTACTAAATTACCTCTCGTTCTGTTGAGATTGCTATTGTTTATTTCCATTTCCTTGCATATGCTAGTTTTTGCTTGCTATGATAATTTGTTTGCCTACAAGATGCCTATGCATAGGAAGTATGTTAGACTTAGATGTGTTTGTCACGTGTTTATGATGCTCTCTTTTGTGCTTCAGTTCTTGTCTTTCATGTGAGCATCATTGAAATTATCAATGCCTATCTAGGGGCGTTAAACGGTAGCGCTTGTTGGGAGGCAACCCAATTTTATTTATTGTTCCTTTCTTTTTATTCCTGTTTCGTAATAAATAAATCATCTATCATTTGTTATGATTGTGTTTTTTATGTTTTAATTAGTGTTTGTGCCAAGTAAAGCCTTTAGGATCTTCTTGGATGATTGTTATTTGATCTTGCTGAAAAAACCAGAAAGTATGCGCTCACGAGAATAATTTTCATTTTTCTACTAGAGAGCGATAAAATACCAATTTCAACTGCAGTAGATTAATATACAAATTACCCTGGTCGTCCTAATTTGGTAGAATTTTTGGAGTTACAGAAGTATTCGAAACCTACAGATTACTACAGACCGTTCTGTTTTTGACACATTCTGTTTTTCGTGTGTTGTTTGCTTATTTTGATGAATCTATGGCTAGTATCGGGGGGTATGAACCATAGAGAAGTTGGAATACAGTAGGTTTAACACCAATATAAACAAAGAATGAGTTCATTATAGTACCTTAAGGTGGTGGTTTGTTCTCTTATACTAACGGAGCTCATGAGATTTTCTGTTGAGTTTTGTGTTGTGAAGTTTTCAAGTTTTTGGGTAAAGATTTGATGGATTATGGAACAAGGAGTGGCAAGAGCCTAAGCTTGGGGATGCCCCAGAAGGCATCCCCTCTTTCTTCTTCTTCTATCAGTAACTTTACTTGAGGCTATATTTTTATTCACCACATGATATGTGTTTTGCTTGGAGCGTCTTGTATGATTTGAGTCTTTGCTTTTTAGCTTACCACAATCATCCTTGTTGTACACACCTTTTGGGAGAGACACACATGAATCAGAATTTATTAGAATACTCTATGTGCTTCACTTATATCTTTTGAGCTAGATAATTTTGCTCTAGTTCTTCACTTATATTTTTTAGAGCGCGGTGGTGGTTTTATTTTGTAGAAATAATTGATCTCTCATGCTTCACTTATATTATTTTGAGAGTCTTTCAGAATAGCATGGTAATTTGCTTTGGCTATAAAATTAGTCCTAATATGATATTGACTCGTCCTCTAGCCGCTATAATTGATCTCTAATTTGCTTTCAAAACGCAAGGCCGCATGCAGGTACTAACTCCTCCTCTAGCCGCTCGGATCTACACCGTCGGCGGTCCGGCGGCAGATACATGAATGGCAGTTGGTCGGGCTCGGTGTTGGCCCAAAAACTCGTTGGCGCACCATTGCCACTCATTACGTGCGATGAATGCCCAAAGAAGGTCTTGCGCCGCGTGTCCACAACGCCGGAACATCCCGGATGGGTGTTCATCAAGTGCTCAACCGATGGGGTATGTGCTACTTTAGCTTCGGTTGTGCTCTCGGATTAGACTTGTTGTGCTAACTTAAAATTTTATTGTGTAGAATGGATGCAAGTTTTGGTATTGGGAAGAAGAGTACATTGATACATTGATAGAGCACAGTTTAGTAGATGTTGTTGTTAGAGTAGTATATAGAGCCATGTAGCCTTCTGTCTTTACCCCATTGTATAAGGGTTTTCTGCATGTTTCTTGCACCTGTACATGTATATATACTAGCCTATGGCTCCATGGGAATACAAGTTGCATATTCCTAACATGGTATTAGAGCTTAGGTTTTTTTAGCACGCACAACTCGTGCTCGATCCTCTCCCCGTGCCGCCGTGTTCTTCTTGCCGGTTATCATTGTTTCTATCGCCGGCGCGTTTTCTCTCCCACCTACTATCTCGGTTGCCTCGACCACTTTGATTGAGCCAGCGGACTCCTTCGTGCTGACTACAGATCGAGCCCGAGCGCTGCAGGACTCCTCCGTCCAGCGCGATCGAAGGACTTCTCTGTCCGTCCCCCACCGCTGAGATCACGCCGCTGCAGTACGCCGCTGCTTTCCTTCGGAAGGACCCGCGCATGGGTGATGCCCACATCCTCCGGCCGTTGTCTGCCTCCGCCACCGTCCGGTTGCCGTTCGTCCGCCACCGCTGAGATCTGTGTGTGGCCGCTGCCATCTGTTTGAGGCTGCGTTGTCTGTGGACCTGGGCATGGCTGCTTTGAGCCACGGTTTTGGGCCGTCCTGCTGGTGGCTGCTTGGCTGATGTACACCCATCGGCTGGTGTGCACACACGCGAGGTGGTTCTGTACTTCTGGTGTGTCAGGCTGATTGTGTTCTAAAAAAGTGTCGTTGTTCAGCACAATGTCTTTGCATTGCTCCCAGTTGCCTATCGACGGTGTTTCTTATACTGGTCCCATCGCGCATATGCATCGTCTCTCGATGCTCGGTGCTCGTCCGTCCATGACGTCGTCTTCGTCGACATCTTTTGCAGATTGTGTTGGTCGCTATTTTGCGGCTCCTCCTTTGACTTTCGCACATGGTGATTGCTGCTCTACACCGACTCCTTTGGCGACTTTCACCGGCTGTGCTGGTGCATATGACTCCATCGACTATGCCTCGCACCCGCGTCTTCCTTTGGCGCTTGGTGCTTGTCTGCGTACGGCCTTGTCTCTCCCACCGGCCTTTGCGGACACTACGGCATCGTCTCCCCCATCGGCCTTTGCGGACGCTACTGGGCATGCTACACCGCCACATGTAGCGGCTTCCATAGGCAGTGGTGGCCGCTGCTATGCGAGTACTACTATGTCGACTACTTCAGCTGTGCACTTCACTCAGGAGGAGATTACGCGACTTCGCATGCTGATTGCATCTGGATCACTATTGTCGGGTCCCTCTATGACAACCTCTTCAGTTGAGTCCTTAACCGAGCAGGAGCTTGTGCGACTTCGGGGCATGTTAGCTCCAACTTCTGGTTCTCCATCGATAGATTTGGCTGGTTCTGCTACTGACTCTTCTGGCATTGTGAGATCACCTTCTACACAAGTAGGTACATCTCCATGGATTCTTGATATTGGAGCATCTTTTCATATGACTCATGATTCATCCACTCTGTCCTCTGCTAGACCTCTTGATTCTCCTGTTCATGTTCTTACTGCTGATGGTACATCTCTCCCTGTTACTGGTTGAGGCATTCTTAGCACTTCATCTTTTCATGTTCCTGATGTTGCTCATGTTCCTCGACTAACCATGCAGCTCATGTCCGGTGGTCAGATTGTTGACTTTGGTTGTCGGGTCATTCTCAACTTCGACTCATGCTCTGTTGTAGACCATCATACTGGTGCTCTTCTTGGTGCTGGCCCCCGGCGCCATGACTCACAGGGCCTCTGGGAGCTTGACTGGCTTCACCTTCCCTCTGCTGCTACCACCGCCAGTCTCTCCGTCTATGTTGCCTTGTCTACTAGCTCTTTTCAGTAGTGGCATCATCGCCTTGGTCATTTGTGTGGCTCTCGTCTCTCCTCTTTAGTTTGATGCGGTCTTCTTGGATCCGTCTCTGGCGGTGTACGTCTTTAGACTGTCAGGTTGTCCTCTCGGTAAACAGATCCAGTTACCTTATCCTCATAGCGAGACTGTGTCTCAGCGTCCTTTCGACCTTGTTCACTCTGATGTTTGCGGTCCAGCTCCCTTTGCCTCGAAAGGAGGTTATCACTACTATATTATCTTTATAGACGATTTCTCTCGACACACATGGATATATTTTATGTCTTCTCGTAGTGAGGTCTTGTCTATTTATAAGCATTTTTCTGCCATGGTTCACACTTAGTTTTCTACGCCTATTCATGTATTCTGTGTTGACTCTGCTAGAGAGTATATATCCAAGATGTTTGTCGGGGTAAATAGCTATGGGTAGCCCAGCCGGCTTCCCTTGGCCCCTCAGAAAAAATCATGAGCCCAGCCGGCTTCCCTTGGCCCCTCAGAAAAAATCATGAGCCCATCCGGCTCATAAGAAGACTCAAGATTTGGGCCGCCTCCCCCCAGCCGGCTACCTTCCTGGCCGGCTTCGGGGGCGACCCGCCTTTTTCACCCTCCTAAAGAAGGCTGCGGAGGGCCGGCTAAGGCGGGGCCGGCTACGGCAGGGCCGGCTACCGCGAGGCCGGCTACTGCCAAGCCGGCTCCCATAAATCAGTCAACGTCGTACCCGTGATGTATGCGTCCACTCCGCAATGATGAAGCGGGGTGTGGCTACAGTCGAGCCTGCCACCCCCAAAACCCGGAGCACGCCTGGTACAGCGCGTCGTGCGGGCAGCTGCGGCCCGCCCGGCGCGGCACTGTAGCCACGGCGGCTCTGACGCCGTCCACGACGGGCCACCAGCGTGGCCCCCGAGGCGGTGGGCCCCTTCAGGCTGGGAGACGCCGAAGGCGGTCGCACCTCCTCCCAAGCCGGCAAGACAGAGGGCCGGCTTCACATAGCCGGCCTGCCGCCCTCCTCGAGGGAGACGCCCATTAAGGAGACAAGATGCGGCGGGGCTACAGTAACCGCCCGCCAGGGCGGCGTTACTGTAGCCACGCTTACCCCGACCAAGCCTGCGTCAACGACATGGAGAAACAGTCACCACCTGCCGACCAGGCCCTGGCCAGTGGGGCCGGCCTGTCGACCCAGGAGCCGGCAGCCGGCGGGACCCACCAGCCGGCGGGCCCCAGAAGCCGGCGGAGAAGCCGGCGAGCATAGTCACAGACAGCTGGGCCCCGCGCCCAGTCGGATTACCATTGTACCCCCGGGGGGTAGGCCTATATAAACCCCCCGGTGCACCCATGCAAAGGGTTGGACTCTCATTCTAGACCTAGACACAATACAAGGAGAAGAAGCAAGCTGAGTCGAGCCCTTCTTCCTCCTTCCACCCAAAACAGCTCAAGGAGCATTGTAGCTACTTATCCACCTAGTAACCATGCGGAGATCCCGCAGAGCAGCAGTAGGGGTATTATCTCCCCGGAGAGCCCTGAAGCTGGGTAAGATTCGCCGGCGTGCATGTCTTCGCCTCATCCCGTTTCCAGGCACCGGCGACGTTCTATTGGCCCCCGCAATGATAAGCCACCCGTTGGCATATGTCGCTCCTACCACCCGACATTTGGCGCCCACCGTGGGGCCAGGTGCACCGTCATCCGGAGACCCGTTCTGGACGGGAACCCTTTTCCTTCCTCGCGAGCGTAGCCAGCCTGGCTCGCCCGATGGCGCTTGCCGCGACGCGCTGCATGGCGTCGCCAACGTCTGCGCGGCTAGCGGCCTCGCCAACCTCTTCGACAAGGCCCGCATCTCCGACGAGCTTGCCTCCGATGCGGGCACAGATCACCTCGCCAACCTCCTCAGCCAGCTCCACGTCTCCAGCGAGCCCGCTGCGGATTTGGAGTCGGTTGGCTCCACCGACCCGATGCCCGTCGACTCCGACGCGGCATCCAACGATACCTTCCCCACCAACGTCACGGTCTACAATGACCCGCTCCCTCCGGCTGGCGATCGCGATTCTGACGCCCCCGAGGTGATGGTTATCGGCCTCGACGGCCCGACTGACGAGGGCACCCGCGACACCCCACGCACGGCTGCCCAAGACTTGTCCGCCCCCTTTCCGGCTGACGCCAGCGACGAAGTTCTGGAGGCACGCCGCCTCGCCCTCCTCGCGGAGGGCCGGTGGCTGGCCTCCGTAAGACGCCTCACCGAGGCCTACCAGCGCGAAGCTGACCGCGCCGCCTTCGGCACGCCGGCTCCGGGTGGCCCTAGCCGGGCTGGCGTTGTCCGGCAACGCGACGCCGTCATCGCCGACACGCTTGGGGTGGATCGCCCAGTCTACGCCACCCCGCTCGAGAACCTGCGCGCCGCCCAGGCGGCCGTAGACGAGCTGGATGGCTTGGAAGTCGAAGACCTCCCCCACATGACGCGGCGCATCCAACAACTAATCGATGCGGCCGCACGACGGCACGAAGCCGATGCCTGCGCGGGGAGCCCTTCCCCGCGCCGCGAACACGGCGCGACTTCCCGGTCGCCGACTACAAGCAACACCCGCGCGCGGCGCGAGAAAGAGCCGGCTTCCAGCCGAAGCCGGACCCAAATCTCCATCGAGCGAGACGCGGATGGCCGCCCCCGAGCCATGGAATGGCGGGGCACCCTGCCTCCGCCTCGAGCTCGCGGAGAGAGATATCCTACCCCGCCTCCAGTGGCTCACCCGACTCTCAGTGGCCGGCTTGGTCGCCGTGAGGGAGTCGGCGAAAACGACGCCCGCCACCGGATCGACCGCCTGGCCCGATCCCTGGCGCTAGAAGAAGAAGACGATGTCGGCCCGCCCTGCTTTGGCCCCTGCATCCGCGACGAGCCCTTCCCCAAAGGGCTCTCGCTCCCAAGAGACACACCCAAGTACAACGGCTCGGTGAAGCCGGAAGATTGGCTGACCGACTACTCCACAGCCGTCAGCATCGCCAATGGCAACCGGCGCGTTGCCGTAAAGTACGTGCCCCTCATGCTGCAAGGCACAGCACGGACTTGGCTTAACAGCCTCAAGCCCCTCAGCATCAACAGCTGGGTGGATTTCACTGAGGCCTTCGTTCGCAACTTCACCAGCACCTACAAACGGGCTCCCAAGCCCAGACAGCTCTCCCTCTGCGTACAGGGCCCAGCCGAGTCCACTCGCGACTACCTCACGCGTTGGGCCGAGCTCCGCAATTCCTACGAGGGGGTGCACGAGGTGCAAGCCATCAAATACTTCACTGCCGGGTGCCGAGAGGGCACCCTCCTCAAGCACAAGCTTCTCTGCGATGAGCCGACTACCCTCGACGAGCTCCTGAACATCGCCGACAAGTACGCCACCGCCGACTCCTCAATGAAGACCGAGCTCCGGGTGGACGCATCCGGAAAAGTGCTCAATCCGGCGCCCCAAGCGCCGGCTGGAGACGGTGGCCGACGCCAACACCAGAAAGATCAAAAGCGCAAGGGCCCTGCGCCGCCTCCCGCCAGCCGGCAGGTGGCCACGGTCGAAGACGCGCCGCCTGAAGGGCGGCCCGCACCCAAGAAGCCCAAGGGCGGCCGGCCGGCTTGGCAGCCGGCCTTCTCCTACGAGCAAACCCTTGATGCCCC
Source organism: Triticum monococcum (assembly GCA_034509565.1). Taxonomy (NCBI): domain Eukaryota; kingdom Viridiplantae; phylum Streptophyta; class Magnoliopsida; order Poales; family Poaceae; genus Triticum; species Triticum monococcum. Next base: position 152,550,477 of record CM067842.1, read on the forward strand.
GTGCAAGTTCCACGGCGGCGCGAAGCCGTCCAACCACACGACCCGCAAATGCAACTGGCTCGCCCGAATCTCGAAGGGCGAAGGGCTCACGCCGACTCCGCCTGCCGGCCCACCGCCGCCGGCTCCGCCGCCCAAAGCCGCCCGGCCCACGGTCGACGCCGTGCAGGACGAGTTCCCCGATGAGCAAGCATCTTATGTTGTCTTCACGAGCCAGCCCGAAGACCGGCGCAGCAAGCGCCGAGAACAACAAGAAGTCAATATGGCCGCCACCAGCCCAGCCGGCCACATGCACTGGTCGGAGAAACCCATCAGTTGGAGCCGGGCCGACCACCCAGAGGTGATGCCATCCCCCGGCTCCTACGCATTGGTCCTGGAGGCCACCCTTGCAACGGATACGCGCGCCGCACGCTTCTCCCGCATGCTGATCGACGGCGGAAGCAGCATCAACATCCTATACCGCGACACCATGGAGAAGCTGGGCGTCAAGGCAAAGCAGCTTGCGCCGACTCGAACGGTGTTCCACGGCATCGTACCCGGTTTGTCCTGTGCCCCCATCGGCAAGATCAAGATCGATGTACTCTTTGGGGGCAAGGACCATTTCCGCTGGGAAGCAATCTGGTTCGAGGTGGTGGACCTGGAGAGCCCTTACCATGCCTTGATTGGCCGACGCGCCTTGGCCAAGTTCATGGCGGTACCCCACTATGCTTACCTCAAGATGAAGATACCGAGCTCCAAGGGTGTCATCACCATCGCCGGCGACTACAAGAAATCCGCCGACTGCGCCGTGGCCAGCAGCCGGCTGGCCGAATCCCTCGTGATCGCTGCAGAGAAGAAGACGCTGGACCGGGTCGTGGCCCTGGCCAGCAAGCAGCTAAACCAACCCGCCGACTCCAAGGAGTATGATGCCCAAGGATCTTTCCAGCCGGCCAAGGAGACCAAGAAGATACAGCTCGACCCCGAGCACCCCGAGAGGTTTGCCGTCATTGGGGCGAGCCTGGATAACAAATAGGAAGGCGAGCTCGTCGATTTCCTCCATGAGAATCGGGATATCTTTGCATGGTCCCCCAAGGACATGCCGGGTGTTCTGAAGGATTTTGCCGAGCACAAATTGCATGTGCGGGGGGATGCTAAACCCGTCAAGCAGCCCCTCCGCCGACTGTCAGAAGAGAAGAGAAGGATCGTATGGGAGGAGATAGCCCGGCTTCTTGCGGCCGGCTTCATCATGGAAGTTTTCTTCCCCGAGTGGCTCGCGAACCCGGTTCTCGTGGTGAAAAAGAATAACAAGTGGCGCATGTGTATAGAGTACACAAGCCTCAACAAAGCCTGCCCAAAAGATCCCTTCGCTCTGCCCAGGATTGATCAAGTGATAGACTCCACAGCCGGATGCGAGCTGTTGAGCTTTTTGGATGCCTACTCGGGATACCACCAGATCAAGCTGAACCCGGATGACCAACTGAAGACCGCCTTCATCACGCCGTTTGGAGCCTTCTGCTACCTGACTATGACGTTCGGCTTGAGGAATGCCGGCGCCACTTTTCAGCGTTGCATGCAGAAGTGCCTCCTCAGGCAGCTCGGCAAGAACGCCCACATTTATGTGGATGATGTTGTGGTGAAGACGGAGAAGCGTGGCACTCTGCTGGAAGACTTGAAGGAGACATTCGAGAACCTGCGCTGGTTCTGGATCAAGCTCAACCCGGAGAAATGCGTGTTCGGAGTGCCAGCCGGCCAGCTCCTAGGCTTTCTGGTCTTCGAACGCGGCATAGAGTGCAACCCTGTGAAGATCAAGGCCATCGAGAGGATGGCGGTCCCAACCAAACTCAGAGAGATTCAGAAGTTCACCGGGTGCCTGGCCTCTCTGAACCGCTTCAACAGCCGGCTTGGAGAAAAGGCTCTCCTCCTCTACCGCCTCATGAAGAAGAGCACTCACTTTGAGTGGAACGACCAGGCCGACCAAGCTTTCCACGAGCTGAAGAAAATGCTGTCCACGCCGCCTGTCTTGGCGGCACCGACTGAGAAGGAGCCCATGCTCCTATATATTGCCGCTACTAGCCGGGTGGTCAGCACCGTCATTGTGGTCGAACGCCCCGAAGAAGGCCGAGCCCAGCCGGTCCAGAGGCCGGTTTATTACCTGAGCGAGGTGTTGTCCGCCTCAAAGCAAAATTACCCGCACTATCAGAAGATGTGCTATGGCGTGTACTTCGCCGCCAAGAAGCTGAAGCCGTACTTTCAAGAGCATCCCATCACGGTCGTATGCACCGCCCCGCTAGCCGAGATCATAGGCAGCCGGGATGCATCCAGCCGGGTGGCTAAATGGGCCATCGAGCTGGCCCCCTACACGATCTTCTAGCAACCCCGCACCGCCATCAAGACGCAAGCGCTGGCCGACTTCCTCGTCGACTGGGCCGAGACCCAGTACTTACCACCAGCACCCGAATCCACCCATTGGCGCATGCACTTTGACGGATCAAAGATGCGCACCGGCCTGGGAGCCGGCATCGTCCTTACCTCTCCAAAGGGCGACAAGCTCAGATACACGCTGCAGATCCACTTCGCCGCCTCCAACAATGTAGCCGAGTACGAAGCGCTCATACACGGGCTCCGGCTTGCCAAGGAACTTGGCATTCACCGGATCCTGTGCTATGGCGACTCGGATTTGGTGGTGCAGCAGCCTTCTGGCGACTGGGACGCCAAGGACGCGAACATGGCGAGCTACCGCTTCCTAGTGCAGCAAATCAGCGGATACTTTGACGGGTGTGAATTCCTTCATGTACTGCGAGCCGACAACGAGCCAGCAGATGCTCTGACCCGAATAGGTTCCATGCGGCAAGCAATACCAGCCGGCGTCGCCCTACAGCGCCTCCTCAAGCCATCAATCAAGCCGTCTCCGGAATCCGACTCCATCTTCGTGCCGCCTAACCCCGAGGAGGCCGGGTCCGGCTCGAAGAATCAAGCAGCCGGCCCGGGGACTTCAATATTTGGCTCGGGGACTGCAGTACCCGGCTCGGGGACTGCCGCACCCAGCCCGGGGACTGCGGTAGCCGGCCCGGGGACGGCGGTAGCCGGCCCGGGGACTTCTTTAGCACAGCAAGCGGCGGCCGACTCCAGCACTGCATTACCCAGCCCGCCCACCCTGGTGGCTGTGGCCACATTGGTGGCAGAGGAAGTTGTCGCCCCATCATGGGCCCAAACCATCCGCAACTTTTTGGTGAACCATGACCTGCCGGCTGACAAAAACGAAGCAAGACAAGTCCAGCGTCGGGCTGGAGCATACACAATCGTCAACAGAGAGCTTGTCAAGCGCAGCGCCACCGGAGTCTTGCAGCGATGCGTCGAGCAGGAGAAAGGCATCGCGATCCTCAGGGATACACACCAAGGAGAGTGCGGCCACCACGCCGTATCAAGATCACTTGTCGCCAAAGCCTTCCGCCACGGTTTCTTCTGGCCGACTGCTTTGGACGACGCCAAAGAGCTAGTCAAACACTGCAAAGGCTGCCAGCTTTTTAGCTCACAGCAACACATGCCGGCTTCAGCACTCAAGACCATTCCCATCACCTGGCCCTTCGCCGTCTGTGGATTGGATATGGTGGGCCCATTCAAGACGGCGCGCGGCGGCATGACACATTTGCTCGTCGCCGTCAACAAATTCACCAAGTGGATCAAGGCGAAGCCGATCAAGAAGCTGAATGGGCCGACTGCAGTGACTTTCATTGCAGATATAACAACCCGGTACGGCATACCGCACAGCATCATCACCGACAACGGCACGAACTTTGCCAAAGGTGCCTTGGCACGGTTCTGCGCTGCGCAAGGTATCCGGTTGGACCTTGCGTCAGTCGCCCACCCGCAGTCAAATGGCCAAGTGGAGCAAGCAAATGGCCTCATTTTGTCCGGCATCAAGCCTTGACTGGTCGTACCTCTCGAGCGTTCAGCCGGCTGCTGGCTCGATGAGCTGCCGGCTGTCCTATGGAGTCTGCGCACTACTCCCAACAGATCAACCGGCTTCACTCCCTTCTTCCTTGTATATGGTGCCGAGGCGGTCATCCCAACAGATATCGAGTTCGACTCGCCTCGGGTAACCATGTACACGGAAGCGGAAGCCAAAGAAGCATGAGAAGACGGCGTCGACCTGCTGGAAGAGGCCCGGCTGTTAGCCCTCAGCCGGTCTGCCATCTACCAGCAGGGTTTGCACCGATACCATAGCCGGAGGGTCCGACCAAGATCCTTCCAGGAGGGCGACCTTGTGCTCCGGCTGATCCAGCGAACAACTGGCCAGCACAAGCTCGCAGCCCCCTGGGAAGGCCCCTTCATCATCAGCAGAGCCTTGGGCAACGACGCCTACTACTTCATCGACGCGCAGAAGCCGAAGGCACGCAAGAGAGACGACTCCGGCAAGGAGTCGGAGCGACCATGGAATGCAAATCTCCTTCGGAAGTTTTACAGTTAAAACGCAATATGTGTTATGCCCACTTTTGTATTAAGTACGAAACAGTAGGCTCCCCGAGAAAGACTCGGGGACTGCCACCCTTTATTTTATGAATGAAAGTTATCATGCGTATGATATTACCTTTTCATTTATTTTGTCCGGTACCGGGTCCGACGAGTCAGCCCGGGGACTGGCCGACTAGAGTTATATTAGGAGCCCTACCCGCAGTCAGACAAGTAATGTGCCGACACCCAGGCTTGGCTCTTGCCGAAATCGCAGCTCGAAGAACCGACTGCCCGGCTGGCAAGAGCCACAAGCCGGAAAGGGTGCGCACATGAAAAACGGCTAGGGACCAAACAGGCTCGCATATATAACAAAAGCCGGCTGTCTGCCTCCCGCCGACCGACTACCAGAGTAGCCGGCCAACCAGCTTACATTCAGTCTGCTTCAAATCCAAGAAAGCTCAAGTACTTGCCTTCCCAAGGAGGGAAGGCGGCAAAGGAAAGAGCCTAAGGACAAAAAAGTACACTTGAATGAACGCCAACACATGCATATATTAATATTTACACAAAAGGCCTCCAGAGAGGTCGACATCCAACATTGTTCGATACACCCCCAGTGGGTGGAATTGCAGAAACTTAAAATTGTCCGAAAAAGTAAAACAAGGACAAAAGGAACGGCAGATCAAGCCGGCGGGGCCGCAGACGAGCCGGGCTAGGCGGTAGGAGCAGTCGCGCCGGCTGGAGGAGCGGCCAGCTGGCCAACCTCGGCTTGATCGTCGTCTCTGGCAGAGGGCGCGCTCCCGCGTGGCTCGTTGCTGGAGGCACGGTCGGCTGGGGGACGGTCGGCCGTCTCACCAGTCGGCTCGGCGTCTTCGCCCTCCTCCTCCTCATCGTCCTCGCCCTCATCATTGGAGGCGATCTCTTCGGCCGAGTCCTCGTTGTCCGCCAGGTTCAGCCCGAACCATTCCTCCGGCTGGGCGGCGCCATCGTCGTTGAGCTCCGGCGCGAAGACGCTGGTGTGGGTGCACTCGGCGATCGTCGAGGCGCGTTGCGCGATCGCCAGCCGCAACTCCTCCAGCTCCGCGTCGGCTTCCGACCGCCACGTCCGCAGCTGGTCCAGGCTTAGCCCTGGGTACCACGCGCGGACGAACTCCAGCGCGCGCCCGGCTCCAAGACGGGCCGTGGACGCCTTCCAGGCCTCGAAGCGGCCGACTGCGACTTCGAGCCAGTTGGCCGTCCGGCTTGGGGTGCGGGGAATCGTCTGGCCAGGCCAGAGCGCGGCCAGCATCGTCGCCCCGGCACGTTGGAGCCGGCGGAGTAGCCGGTGGGCCGGCTGCAGCCGCGCCTGGACGGCAATGAGCTGCTCCAACAACGTCCGATTCGCGTCCGGCGGAATCACAACCCCGGCCCGCCGGCGCTCCTTGCGGTAGGCTTTGATGGCTTGGGCGGCGAGGACGGATTGACCGGGAAAGTACTCTGCGCAAGATAGCAGACACACGTCAAAACAAAGCCGCAGGCGGCCGGCGGATGGAAGAAGAGCAAGAAGGACGGCCTACCATCGATAAGATCCTCGATCCGGCCGAAGCCTTCTTCCAGCGCCTGGCGCGTCTCGGCCCAGCTCGCCTCCCTGGCCTCGAACTCCGCCTTCAGGGTAGCCTCACCATCCTGAGCCTTTTGCAGGGCCACCTTGTGGCTCTCCTCTTGGTCGGCCAGCTTCGTCGCAAGGCGGTCGCGCTCTTGAACCAAGTCAGCATACTCGGCGTCCTTGGCGCGAAGAGCGGCCTGCACCTTGCCGAGTTCCCTCCGCAAGTCGGCGTTGGCCTCTGCACGAGCCAAGGATAAAGAGAAAAGGTCAGCAAAGGAAAAGTCGTCGAGTAAGATCCGACCCGACTGCGCTGCAGTCGGCCCGGATCTCGGGGACTACACCCAGTGGGTGCGCTGTCGCGCCCCCACGAGAAACAAATAATGACAAAACACTTACGCCGGCTGCTGGCGAGGTCTTCGGTCCTCCGGCTCAGCTCCCGAGCCTGGGAGTTGAAGGCGGCAGCACGAGAATTATGATAATCCTAAGAGATCAGAAAAAACAGTCAAAGATAGTCGTCGAGTAAGATCCGACCCGACTGTGTTGCAGTCGGCCCGGATCTCGGGGACTACACCCAGTGGGTGCGCTAGCGCGCCCCCACGGAAAAAATTCAAAGGACCAGAACGGTCAATGAGTGAAGACTTACCCGGATTGCAGACCGCGTCGACAGAAACTCTTGAGTAAATTGCCTCAGGAGGCCGGCCTGTGCCTGCAGCCGGCTCCGAACCTCTTGAGCCGCGATGTTCAGCTCGCCGCTCCCTCCGCTAGGAGTCCATCCGGACATGGCGGAACTGGCCGCCTCCAAGGTGTCTGCCGTCTGCTCAGCCCCCGCGGCTCGGCGCGTGTCCGGCGGGGCCGTGCCCCCTCCGGCATGCCGGCCCGCCGCCAGCTCGATCTCAAGGCCGGCTCCGGCCTCGGGCGTGGCCCGGGCCGGCTCCTCCGGCACCACCGACGATTGGCCGCCTTCGCCTGCTCCGGCTGGCGCTGCCAGCGACGTCCTCTCGACGGAAATCTCGAAGACTTCGTCCCTCTGCACCGGCGGCTGCTCGGGGATAATCTCCTCCGCCGTGGGCAGAGGGATGTCTGGATCCAAAGTTTGGAGGGGGATGGCGAGTAGCGGAGGCTGGCTACGCGCGCCTTCCGCTTCCGTCTCCGCGGCCGCCCGCTCCGACGGAGTCTCGGCCACCGCGCTCGCTCGCCCCGGCACCGTCTGGGCGGCCTCTCGCTCCGCCGCCTCCCGCTTGGCCGCCTCCCTCTCTCGACGCGCCTCGCGGGTGTTGCACTCCGTGGCTGCTTCAAGATCGGCGCGGGGGTCCACTCGGCGGGACCCTGAGGATCCGGCACTCGGCCCGACCACGGAGCCGGCTAGGCCTCGCTCAAGGAAGAGCGGTGCCCTGCTCAGAAAATCAGAGAAGCATTCAAGTAAAGGAAGACTTCAGAATAACAAGCACGTAGGCGGCTACTAGACTTACGCGGAAACTGAGGGGGGCTTCTTCACCACCTTTCGGAAGCGGGCCGCCTTCGCCGCCGCCTCCTCGCGCTTCGTGGCCGCGGCGGAGGCCTTCGGCTTCTTCGGCCGGCTTCCGAAGAGCGGGAACGCGGCCCGGCGTTTCCCCTTTACACCACCGGCAGTCGGCACGGCAGACGAGCCCGCGCCGTGGCGGTCGGTTGCCGGCTGGTGGCGTGGGACTTCTTCGGCTTCGAAATCATCCGGCCAGTCGTCGAAACTGGCCGAGAGCCCCGTGCCACCGAGCTCGGCGGCGTCCCCCGTGGCAGCATCCTCCATGGCGACTGCGGAAAGATCCGGGTCGTCGAGGTCGTCCACCGTGTGGTCCGGGGCATACTTGCGATCGACTCCGGCCGCCCCGGCTGGCGGCGGGAGGAGAGGATTCTGATGAAGAGAAAAAAGAGAAGAGCCGCCTGGTCAGAAGCCAGCTAACTCAAGCCGGCAGACGACGAGAAGAAAGACTTACCACAGGCGGAGGATGGGCGCGGGAGTACGGCACCTTGCCGAATTGCCACTCGTCGGTGAGCTTCAGGTTGGTGACCATCAGAGCCACCTCGGCATGGGGCATCTCCCATGTGCTCAGCCGGCAAGGGTCGAACCGGCCACTCATCTGGCACATCATGTGCGGCCGGCTTTGGAGGGGCAGAATCCGGCGCTCGACGAAGGAGGCTACCAGGTCGGATGCAAGCAGGCCTTCCGACTGGATCATCACCCGAAGCCGGGCGATGGAGGCATTTGATGGGGAACGCAGTAATTTCAAAAAATTTCCTACGCACACGCAAGATCATGGTGATGCACAGCAACGAGAGGGGAGAGTGTTGTCTACGTACCAACGCAGACCGACTGCGGAAGCGATCACACAACGTAGAGGAAGTAGTCGTACGTCTTCTTCCCGATCCAACCGATCCAAGTACCGTTACTCCGGCACCTCCGAGTTCTTAGCACACGTTCAGCTCGATGACGTTCCTCGGGCTCCGATCCAGCAAAGCGTCGAGGAAGAGTTCCGTCAGCACGACGGCGTGGTGACGATCTTGATGTACTACCGACGCAGGGCTTCGCCTAAGCACTGTAACGATATGATCGAGGTGGAATTTGGTGGCAGGGGGCACCGCACACGGCTAAGGAACGATCTCAAGGATCAACTTGTGTGTCTTGGGGTGTCCCCTGCCCCTGTATTTATATGTTGGAGGAGGGAGGGCTGGCCGGCCAAGAGGGGGAGGCGCAGGGGAGTCCTACTCCCACCGGGAGTAGGACTCCTCCCCCCCAATCCTAATCCAATTAGGACTCTCGGGGGGGGAAAGAGAGAGAAGGGAGGCCGGCCCCTTTTCCTATTCCTAATAGGACTCTAGGGGGCGCCGGCCAGCTAGAGGGCTGCCTCTTTTCTCTTTTCCACTAAGGCCCAATAGGCCCATTAGCCTCCCGGGGGGTTCCGGTAACCCTCCCGGTAATCCGGTAAAATCCCGATTTCACCCGGAACGCTTCCGGTGTCCAAACATAGGCTTCCAATATACCAATCTTTACGTCTCGACCATTTCGAGACTCCTCGTCATATCCGTAGTCTCATCCGGGACTCCGAACAACCTTCGGTACATCAAAATGCATAAACTCATAATAACTGTCATCGTAACCTTAAGCGTGCGGACCCTACGGTTCGAGAACAATGTAGACATGACCGAGACACGTCTCCGGTCAATAACCAATAGCGGGACCTGGATGCCCATATTGGCTCCTACATATCCTACGAAGATCTTTTATCGGTCAGACCGCATAACAACATACGTTGTTCCCTTTGTCATCGGTATGTTACTTGCCCGAGATTCGATCGTCGGTATCCAATACCTAGTTCAATCTCGTTACCGGCAAGTCTCTTTACTCGTTCCGTAATACATCATCTCATAACTAACATCTTAGTTATTATGCTTGCAAGGCTTATGTGATGTGTATTACCGAGAGGGCCCAGAGATACCTCTCCGACGATCGGAGTGACAAACCCTAATCTCGAAATACGCCAACCCAACATCTGCCATTGGAGACACCTGTAGTACTCCTTTATAATCACCCAGTTACGTTGTGACGTTTGGTAGTACCCAAAGTGTTCCTCCGGTAAACGGGAGTTGCATAATCTCATAGTTATAGGAACATGTATAAGTCATGAAGATAGCAATAGCAACATACTAAACGATCGGGTGCTAAGCTAATGGAATGGGTCATGTCAATCAGATCATTCAACTAATGATGTGACCTCGTTAATCAAATAACAACTCTTTGTTCATGGTTAGGAAACATAACCATCTTTGATTAACGAGCTAGTCTAGTAGAGGCATACTAGTGACACTCTGTTGGTCTATGTATTCACACATGTATTATGTTTCCGGTTAATACAATTCTAGCATGAAGAATAAACATTTATCATGATACAAGGAAATAAATAATAACTTTATTATTGCCTCTAGGGCATATTTCCTTCAGTCTCCCACTTGCACTAGAGTCAATAATCTAGATTACACTGTAATGATTCTAACACCCATGGAGCCTCGGTGCTGATCATGTTTTGCTCGTGGAAGAGGCTTAGTCAACGGGTCTGCAACATTCAGATCCGTATGTATCTTGCAAATCTCTATGTCTCCCACCTGGACTAAATCCCGGATGGAGTTGAAGCGTCTTTTGATGTGCTTGGTTCTTTTGTGAAATCTGGATTCCTTTGCCAAGGCAATTGCACCAGTATTGTCACAGAAGATTTTCATTGGACCCGATGCACTAGGTATGACACCTAGATCGGATATGAACTCCTTCATCCAGACTCCTTCGTTTGCTGCTTCCGAAGCAGCTATGTACTCCGCTTCACATGTAGATCCCGCTACGACGCTTTGTTTAGAACTGCACCAACTGACAGCTCCACCGTTTAAAGTAAACACGTATCCGGTTTGCGATTTAGAATCGTCCGGATCAGTGTCAAAGCTTGCATCAACGTAACCTCTTACGGTGAGCTCTTTGTCACCTCCATATACGAGAAACATATCCTTAGTCCTTTTCAGGTATTTCAGGATGTTCTTGACCGCTGTCCAGTGATCCACCCCTGGATTACTTTGGTACCTCCCTGCTAAACTTATGGCAAGGCACACATCAGGTCTGGTACACAGCATTGCATACATGATAGAGCCTATGGCTGAAGCATAGGGAACATCTTTCATATTCTCTCTATCTTCTGCAGTGGTCGGGCATTGAGCCTGGCTCAACTTCACACCTTGGAATACAGGCAAGAACCCTTTCTTTGCTTGATCCATTTTGAACTTCTTCAAAATCTTGTCAAGGTATGTGCTTTGTGAAAGTCCAATTAAGCGTTTTGATCTATCTCTATAGATCTTTATGCCTAATATGTAAGCAGCTTCCCCAAGGTCTTTCATCGAAAAACTTTTATTCAAGTATCCCTTTATGCTATCCAGAAATTCTATATCATTTCCAATGAGTAATATGTCATCCACATATAATATCAGAAATGCTACAGAGCTCCCACTCACTTTCTTGTAAATACAGGCTTCTCCAAAAGTCTGTATAAACCCAAATGCTTTGATCACACTATCAAAGCGTTTATTCCAACTCCGAGATGCTTGCACCAGTCCATAGATGGATCGCTGGAGTTTGCACACTTTGTTAGCTCCCTTTGGATCGACAAAACCTTCTGGTTGTATCATATACAACTCTTCTTCCAGAAATCCATTCAGGAATGCGGTTTTTACATCCATTTGCCAAATTTCATAATCATAAAATGCGGCAATTGCTAACATGATTCTGACAGACTTAAGCATCGCTACGGGTGAGAAAGTCTCATCGTAGTCAACTCCTTGAATTTGTCGAAAACCTTTTGCGACAAGTCGAGCTTTGTAGACAGTAACATTACCATCAGCGTCAGTCTTTTTCTTAAAGACCCATTTATTCTCAATTGCTTGCCGATCATCGGGCAAGTCAACCAAAGTCCATACTTTGTTCTCATACATGGATCCCATCTCAGATTTCATGGCTTCAAGCCACTTTGCGGAATCTGGGCTCACCATCGCTTCTTCATAGTTCGTAGGTTCATCATGATCTAGTAGCATGACTTCCAGAACAGGATTACCGTACCACTCTGGTGCGGATCTTACTCAGGTTGATCTACGAGGTTCAGTAGTATCTTGAGCTAAAGTTTCATGATCATCATCATTAACTTCCTCCCTTATTGGTGTAGTTCTCACAGAAATAGTTTTCTGTGATGTACTATTTCCCAATAATGGAGTAGGTGTAGTTACCTCGTCAAGTTCTACTTTCCTCCCACTCACTTCTTTCGAGAGAAACTCCTTCTCAAGAAAGTTTCCGAATTTAGCAACAAAAGTCTTGCCTTCGGATCTGTGATAGAAGGTGTATCCAATAGTTTCCTTTGGATATCCTATGAAGACACACTTCTCCGATTTGGGTTCGAGCTTATCAGGTTGAAGTATTTTCACATAAGCATCGCAGCCCCAAACTTTAAGAAACGACAACTTTGGTTTCTTGCCAAACCATAGTTCAAAAGGCGTCGTCTCAACGGATTTAGATGGTGCCCTATTTAACGTGAATGTGGCCGTCTCTAAAGCATAACCCCAAAATGATAGCGGTAAATCAGTAAGAGACATCATAGATCGCACCATATCTAGTAAAGTACGATTACGACGTTCGGACACACCATTGCGTTGTGGTGTTCCGGGTGGCGTGAGTTGCGAAACTATTCCACAATTTTTTAAATGTACACCAAACTCGTAACTCAAATATTCTCCTCCACGATCAGATCGTAGAAACTTTATTTTCTTGTTACGATGATTTTCAACTTCACTCTGAAATTCCTTGAACTTTTCAAATGTTTCAGACTTATGTTTCATTAAGTAGATATACCCATATCTGCTTAAATCATCTGTGAAGGTGAGAAAATAACGATATCCGCCACGAGCCTCAATATTCATCGGACCACATACATCGGTATGTATGATTTCCAATAAATCTGTTGCTCTCTCCATAGTACCGGAGAACGGTGTTTTAGTCATCTTGCCCAAGAGGCACGGTTCGCAAGTACCAAGTGATTCATAATCAAGTGATTCCAAAAGCCCATCAGTATGGAGTTTCTTCATGCGCTTTACACCGATATGACCTAAACGGCAGTGCCACAAATAAGTTGCACTATCATTATCAACTCTGCATCTTTTGGCTTCAACATTATGAATATGTGTATTACTACTATCGAGATTTAATAAGAATAGACCACTTTTCAAGGGTGCATGACCATAAAAGATATTACTCATATAAATAGAACAACCATTATTCTCTGATTTAAATGAATAACCGTCTCGCATCAAACAAGATCCAGATATAATGTTCATGCTCAACGCTGGCACCAAATAACAATTATTTAGGTCTAATATTAATCCCGAAGGTAGATGCAGAGGTAGCGTGCCGACCGCGATCACATCGACTTTGGAACCGTTTCCCACGCGCATCGTTACCTCGTCCTTTGCTAGTGTCCGCTTATTCTGTAGTCCCTGTTTCGAGTTGCAAATATTAGCAACAGAACCAGTATCAAATACCCAGGTGCTACTGCGAGCATTAGTAAGGTACACATCAATAACATGTATATCACATATACCGTTGTTCACCTTGCCATCCTTCTTATCCGCCAAATACTTGGGGCAGTTCCGTTTCCAGTGACCAGTCTGCTTGAAGTAGAAGCACTCAGTTTCAGGCTTAGGTCTAGGCTTGGGTTTCTTCTCTTGAGCAGCAACTTGCTTGCCGTTCTTTTTGGAGTTCCCTTTCTTCTTCCCTTTGCCCTTTTTCTTGAAACTAGTGGTTTTGTTAACCATCAACACTTGATGCTCCTTTTTGATTTCTACCTCTGCAGCTTTCAGCATAGCGAAGAGCTCGGGAATAGTCTTATTCATCCCTTGCATATTATAGTTCATCACAAAGCTCTTGTAGCTTGGTGGCAGCGATTGGAGAATTCTGTCAATGACCCAATCATCTGGAAGTGTAACTCCCAATTGAATCAAGTGATTATTATACCCAGACATTTTGAGTATATGCTCACTGACAGAACTATTCTCCTCCATCTTGCAGCTATAGAACTTATTGGAGACTTCATATCTCTCAATCCGGGCATTTGCTTGAAATATTAACTTCAACTCCTGGAACATCTCATATGCTCCATGACGTTCAAAACGTCGTTGAAGTCCCGGTTCTAAGCCGTAAAGCATGGCACACTGAACTATTGAGTAGTCATCAGCTTTGCTCTGCCAGACGTTCATAACTTCTGGCGTTGCTCTTGCAGCAGGCCTGGCACTTAGCGGTGCTTCCAGGACGTAATTCTTCTGTGCAGCAATGAGGATAATCCTCAGGTTACGGACCCAGTCCGTGTAATTGCTACCATCATCTTTCAACTTAGCTTTCTCAAGGAACGCATTAAAATTCAACGGAACAACAGCACGAGCCATCTATCTACAATCAACATAGACAAGCAAGATACTATCAGGTACTAAGTTCACGATAAATTTTAAGTTCAGTTAATTTACTTAAGAACTCCCACTTAGATAGACATCCCTCTAATCCTCTAAGTGATCACGTGATCCAAATCAACTAAACCATAACCGATCATCACGTGAGATGGAGTAGTTTTCAATGGTGAACATCAATATGTTGATCATATCTACTATATGATTCACGCTCGACCTTTCGGTCTCCGTGTTCCGAGGTCATATCTTATATGCATAGCTCGTCAAGTATAACCTGAGTATTCTGCGTGTGCAACTGTTTTGCACCCGTTGTATTTGAACGTAGAGCCTATCACACCCGATCATCACGTGGTGTCTCAGCACGAAGAACTTTTGCAACGGTGCATACTCAGGGAGAACACTCCTTGATAATTTAGTGAGAGATCATCTTATAATGCTACCGTCAACCAAAGCAAAATAAGATGCATAAAAGGATAAACATCACATGCAATCAATATAAGTGATATGATATGGCCATCATCATCTTGTGCTTTGTGATCTCCATCTCCGAAGCATCGTCATGATCACCATCGTCACCGGCGCGCCACCTTGATCTCCATCGTAACAACGTTGTCGTCTCGCCAATCTTATGCTTCCACGACTATTACTACCCTTTAGTAATCTAGTAAAGCATTACATCGCGATTGCATTGCATACAATAAAGCGACAACCATATGGATCCTGCCAGTTGCCGATAACTCGGTTACAAAACATGATCATCTCATACAATAAAATCAGCATCATGCCTTGACCATATCACATCACAACATTCCCTGCAAAAACAAGTTAGACGTCTTCTACTTTGTTGTTGCAAGTTTTACGTGGCTGCTACGGGCTTAAGTAAGAACACATCTCACCTACGCATCAAAACCACAACGATAGTTCGTCAAATAGACTCCGTTTTAACCTTCTCAAGGACCGGGCGTAGTCACACTTGGTTCAACTAAAGTTGGAGAGATAGTCTTCCGCAAGCCATCTATGTGCAAAGCACGTCGAGGGAACCGGTCTCGCATAAGAGTATGCGTAAGGTTGGTCCGGATCATCTCTACCAACAATACCGCCGAACCAAAGTATGACATGCTGGTAGGCAGTATGACTTGTATCGCCCACAACTCACTTGTGTTCTACTCGTGCATATAACATCAAACCATAAAACCTAGGCTCGGATGCCATTGATGGGGAACGCAGTAATTTCAAAAAATTTCCTACGCACACGCAAGATCATGGTGATGCACAGCAACGAGAGGGGAGAGTGTTGTCTACGTACCAACGCAGACCGACTGCGGAAGCGATCACACAACGTAGAGGAAGTAGTCATACGTCTTCTTCCTGATCCAACCGATCCAAGTACCGTTACTCCGGCACCTCCGAGTTCTTAGCACACGTTCAGCTCGATGACGTTCCTCGGGCTCCGATCCAGCAAAGCGTCGAGGAAGAGTTCCGTCAGCACGACGGCGTGGTGACGATCTTGATGTACTACCGACGCAGGGCTTCGCCTAAGCACTGTAACGATATGATCGAGGTGGAATTTGGTGGCAGGGGGCACCGCACACGGCTAAGGAACGATCTCAAGGATCAACTTGTGTGTCTTGGGGTGTCCCCTGCCCCTGTATTTATATGTTGGAGGAGGGAGGGATGGCCGGCCAAGAGGGGGAGGCGCAGGGGAGTCCTACTCCCACCGGGAGTAGGACTCCTCCCCCCCAATCCTAATCCAATTAGGACTCTCGGGGGGGGGGGGGAAGAGAGAGAAGGGGGGCCGGCCCCTTGTCCTATTCCTAATAGGACTCTAGGGGGCGCCGGCCAGCTAGAGGGCTGCCTCTTTTCTCTTTTCCACTAAGGCCCAATAGGCCCATTAGCCTCCCGGGGGGTTCCGGTAACCCTCCCGGTAATCCGGTAAAATCCCGATTTCACCCGGAACGCTTCCGGTGTCCAAACATAGGCTTCCAATATACCAATCTTTACGTCTCGACCATTTCGAGACTCCTCGTCATATCCGTAGTCTCATCCGGGACTCCGAACAACCTTCGGTACATCAAAATGCATAAACTCATAATAACTGTCATCGTAACCTTAAGCGTGCGGACCCTACGGTTCGAGAACAATGTAGACATGACCGAGACACGTCTCCGGTCAATAACCAATAGCGGGACCTGGATGCCCATATTGGCTCCTACATATCCTACGAAGATCTTTTATCGGTCAGACCGCATAACAACATACGTTGTTCCCTTTGTCATCGGTATGTTACTTGCCCGAGATTCGATCGTCGGTATCCAATACCTAGTTCAATCTCGTTACCGGCAAGTCTCTTTACTCGTTCCGTAATACATCATCTCATAACTAACATCTTAGTTATTATGCTTGCAAGGCTTATGTGATGTGTATTACCGAGAGGGCCCAGAGATACCTCTCCGACGATCGGAGTGACAAACCCTAATCTCGAAATACGCCAACCCAACATCTGCCATTGGAGACACCTGTAGTACTCCTTTATAATCACCCAGTTACGTTGTGACGTTTGGTAGTACCCAAAGTGTTCCTCCGGTAAACGGGAGTTGCATAATCTCATAGTTATAGGAACATGTATAAGTCATGAAGATAGCAATAGCAACATACTAAACGATTGGGTGCTAAGCTAATGGAATGGGTCATGTCAATCAGATCATTCAACTAATGATGTGACCTCGTTAATCAAATAACAACTCTTTGTTCATGGTTAGGAAACATAACCATCTTTGATTAACGAGCTAGTCTAGTAGAGGCATACTAGTGACACTCTGTTGGTCTATGTATTCACACATGTATTATGTTTCCGGTTAATACAATTCTAGCATGAATAATAAACATTTATCATGATACAAGGAAATAAATAATAACTTTATTATTGCCTCTAGGGCATATTTCCTTCAGCATTCCCAGCCGGAGACAAGGACTTCGACCTGTAGCCCCAAGACCGCCGCCTCCCAGCCGGCGGGCCGGCTACGTAAGCCGGCAGATTGACGTAATCGCCATGCGGGGCGATGTTCTTGACGTAGAAGTAGGATTTCTGCCAAAGCTTGACAGACTGGATCAGAGGAATGTGGGGGAAGGGGTTGTCGTCGCTTGCCCTCTTCATCGCGATGAAGGCGCCGCAGGGAGCCGGCACGCCGGCGGAGACGGTGCCGAGCTTGTTCTGGAACAGCTCCGCCCAGAGCTCCAGCGTCGGCAGCACCCCCAAGAATCCTTCATAGAGCAAGACGAAGGCCGAGAGCTGCAGCACTGCATTGGGCGTGATGTGGTGTGGTTGGAGGTTGTAGAATTTGAGGAAAGAGCGCATGAAGCTGCTCGCCGGGAAGCCGAAGCCACGGAGGAAGTGCGTGCGGAAGACGACACGCTCGCCTTCCTCCAGCGCCGGCGAGACCTCCTTCATGGGCGCCAGACGCACCTGCACGAGGTTGGCGGCGGGCAGGCGCCGGGTCTGGCGGAGGAATTCAATATGGTCCTCGTGGACATTGGACCCGTCCCACGAGCTCGACAGAGCCAGAGACATGGCGGCGTGGGTGGGCTGCGGCGCGAAACTGCGTCGGGCGCGAAGAAGAAGAAGAAGAAGAGGAGCAGGAGGGACGGGGAGCGGGGGAGCGAATGGGCCTGTGCGTCTCCCCCTCCCCCCCTACTTGTAGGCGCGTGCGCCAGAGCCGAGGAGGCGCAGCGTGGGGGATCGTGGGGATCGATCGTGCCCATCTCCCCCACGCCCGCGTTAATTGCGCGCCTTGATGACGCGAAGTAACGGCCGCGGGGAGGCGAGCAATCCCCTCGGGCCACAAAAGATCTGCGCCCGGGCCGAGGCCAAGGAGTGGCGGGCCCGAGCCTGCGGCGGCGTCCCGTCGCGCGCGTGCGACGGCAGGACTTCCCCGCCACATGGCTCGTCGTGGGGCCCGCGGCCGGCCCGCGGGTCAACCACTGCCACCCTGATAAACAAAAAGTGCTCCGGAGTCGGCTGCAACGACGAGGTCGGCCCCTCAGGGTATGAAGCCGGCCAAGCTTCCCGTCCTTCCTTCCGCCGTGAAGCTCGCCCGCCTTCGGGGACTACTGTCGGGGTAAATAGCTATGGGTAGCCCAGCCGGCTTCCCTTGGCCCCTTAGAAAAAAATCATGAGCCCGTCCGGCTCATAAGAAGACTCAAGATTTGGGCCGCCTCCCCCCAGCCGGCTACCTTCCTGGCCGGCTTCGGGGGCGACCCGCCTTTTTCACCCTCCTGAAGAAGGCTGCAGAGGGCCGGCTACGGCAAGGCCGGCTAAGGCGGGGGCAGCTACAGCAGGGCCGGCTACCGCGAGGCCGGCTACTGCCAAGCCGGCTCCCATAAATCAGTCAACACCGTACCCGCGATGTACGCGTCCACTCCGCAATGATGAAGCGGGGCGTGGCTATAGTCGAGCCTGCCACCCCCAAAACCCGGAGCACGCCTGGTATAGCGCATCATGCAGGCAGCTGCGGCCCGCCCGGCGCGGCACTGTAGCCACGGCGGCTCTGACGCCGTCCACGACGGGCCACCAGCGTGGCCCCCGAGGCGGTGGGCCCCTTCAGGCAGGGAGATGCCGAAGGCGGCCGCACCTCCTCCCAAGCCGGCAAGACAGAGGGCCGGCTTCACGTAGCCGGCATGCCGCCCTCCTCGAGGGAGACGCCCATTAAGGAGACAAGATGCGGCGGGGCTAGAGTAACCGCCCGCAAGGGCGGCGTTACTGTAGCCACGCTTACCCCGACCAAGCCTGCGTCAATGACATGGAGAAACAGTCACCAGCTGCCGACCAGGCCCTGGCCAGTGGGGCCGGCCTGTTGAACCAGGAGCCGGCAGCCGGCGGGACCCACCAGCCGGCGGGCCCCAGAAGCCGGCGGAGAAGCCGGCGAGCATAGTCACAGACAGCTGGGCCCCGCGCCCACTCGGATTACCATTGTACCCCCGGGGGGTAGGCCTATATAAACCCCCCGGTGCACCCATGCAAAGGGTTGGACTCTCATTCTAGACCTAGACACAATACAAGGGGAAGAAGCAAGCTGAGCCGAGCCATTCTTCCTCCTTCCACCCAAAACAGCTCAAGGAGCATTGTAGCTACTTATCCACCTAGTAACCATGCAGAGACCCCGCAGAGCAGCAGTAGGGGTATTATCTCCCCGGAGAGCCCTGAAGCTGGGTAAGATTCGCCGGCGTGCATGTCTTCGCCTCATCCCGTTTCCAGGCACCGGCGACGTTCTATTGGCCCCCGCAATGATAAGCCACCCATTGGCATATGTCGCTCCTACCACCCGACAATGTTGCATGGGTTTATTGCTTAGCAGGGTACTCTTGCTCACTTCTCTTGTCCTGGTGCTCATGCTCAGAATGGCGTGGCTGAGTGCAAGCATCGTCACCTTCTTGAGACGGCTCGTGCATTGATGATCGCCACCTCTCTTTCGCCTCACTTTTGGGCTGAGGTTGTCTCCACTTCCACCTATCTCATCAACCTTCAGCCGTCCACTTCTCTTCAAAGTGGTGTTCCTTTCAAACATCTCTTTGATCGTTCTTATGATTACTCGACGCTTCGTATGTTTGGTTGTGTTTGCTATGTTCTTCTAGCCCCTCGTGAACGCACCAAACTGTCCGCTCAGTCTGTTGAGTGTGTCTTCTTAGGCTATAGTGATGAGCACAAGGGCTATCGTTGTTGGGATCCTATCGGTCGTCGGATGCGTATTTCTCGGGATGTGACTTTTGATGAGTCTCGTCCCTTCTATCCGCGCCCATCTTCCTCGACCTTTTCAGTGGAGGATATATCTTTCCTCACTTTTCCCGACACATCTATCACTCCCGCTCAGCCCTTGTCTATGCGCAGTGCTACCCTTGCTTCTCCGCCTATTATAGATTCGCCCTCACCATCGCTCATTGTTTCCTCACCTCGCATGTCACTGGATTCTCCACCTTCATCCCCAGTGACTTATTCATCTCCATCCCCTGAGTCTACCTCGGTGATTCATCCTCGTATTTTTCCATCTCTTCCTCGGTATTATACTCGTCGTTCGCATCCTGTGGATGCGTTTACTGACGCGTCTACTAATGTGCCATCTTCCTCCTCTCAGCCTACTTATGGCCTACGTCCTCGTCCGCTTCCACCTGTTGATCGTCTTGGTTTTCCAAGGGTTGGTGATGCTGTTCTCGAGCCGACTTGTTATCATCAAGTTGTTGTTCATCCTGAATGGCAGTTTGCGATGGCAGAGGAGCTTGCTGCTCTTGAGCACATCGGCACGTGGGACCTTGTTTCTCTTCCTCCCGGTGTTCGTCCAATCACTTGTAAGTGGGTCTACAAGGTTAAGACTCACTCCGATGGATCTCTTGAGCGCGACAAAGCTCGCCTTGTGGCTCGTGGCTTTCAGCAGGAGCATGGTCGTGATTATGACGAGACTTTTGCTCCTGTGGCCCATATGACCACTATTCGTACACTTCTTGCCGTGGCCTCTGTTCGTCATTGGTCTGTGTCTCAGCTTGATGTTAAGAATGCCTTTCTTAATGGTGAGCTGCGTGAGGAGGTTTTTCATGCAGCCTCCACCTGGGTATTCTGTTCCTGATGGCATGGTCTCCCGACTTCGTCGCTCTCTCTATGGCCTTAAGTAGGCCCCTCGCGCCTGGTTTGAGCGTTTTGCCTCTGGGGTGACTGTCGCTAGGTTTTCAGCGAGTGCTCATGATCCAGCGCTATTTGTCCACATTTCACCTCGTGGTCGGACTCTTCTTCTTCTCTATGTCGATGACATGATCATCACCGGCGACGACCCCGAGTATGTTGCCTTTGTGAAGGCCCGTCTTAGTGAGCAGTTTCTTATGTTTGATCTTGGCCCTCTTCGGTACTTTCTTGGGATAGAAGTCTCATCTACCTCTGATGGCTTTTTTATTTCCCAGGAAAAGTATATACAGGATCTTCGGGGAAGATAAGTCAACATGTGCAGCCGGAAGAGAGCGACGGCGCGCAAAACTCACGCATGACTCAAGAGGCCTATACATGGGCACAAAGGGGGGCAACAGCAATTTTTAGATAAATTGCGCAAGCCAGGACTTGAACTCAAGACCTTAGCTCCGATACCATGTTAAGCTTCAGGCCTTTTCGGATGCTACATGGGCTAGTGATCCCTCGGATCGCCATTCATTTTCTGCTTACTGTGTTTTCCATGGTGTTTCTCTCATTGCCTAGAAGACAAAGAAACAGACCGTAGTTTCCCGTTCGAGTGCAGAGGTTGAGTTGCGAGCTATGGCTCTTTTGACGGCAGAGGTGACTTGGTTACGGTGGTTACTTCAGGATTTTGGTGTTTCTGTCACTACACCTACTCTGCTATTGTCTGATAGTACAAGTGCTATTAGCATTGCGCGCGACCCTGTGAAGCATGAGCTCACCAAACATATTGGTGTTGATGCTTTTTATGTGTGTGCTGGTGTGCAGGATCAGGTTATTGCTCTTCAATATGTGCCTTCCGAGTTACAGATGGCAGATTTCTTTACGAATGCCCAGACTAGAGCACAACATGGCTTCTATCTCTCCAAACTCAGTGTTGTTCATGCACCATGAGTTTGAGGGGGGGTGTTAGAGTAGTATATATAGCCATGTAGCCTTTTGTCTTTACCCCATTGTATAAGGGGTTTTCTGCATATTTCCTACACTTGTACATGTATATATACCGGCCTATGGCCCCATGGGAATACAAGTTGCATATTCCTAACAATTGTAGCACTTTTCGCTAGCATAGAGGCTAGAGATGAGACTAGTGCACTTGTTGATAGAATAGAGGCTAGACATGCACTACTACAGGATGCTGCTAACGCGACACTATGATCAAAGACCCTTCGAGAAACTGTGTGCGATGCCATAATCGCAAACGGTGCTGTATGAAAACCGTCAGAAATGTGTTGCGATGACGGATGCATCAAACACGGTTCAGGTTTTAGTTGTGTGTGTGATGAAGGGCATACGGTTC
This sequence comes from Triticum monococcum, assembly GCA_034509565.1. NCBI lineage: Eukaryota > Viridiplantae > Streptophyta > Magnoliopsida > Poales > Poaceae > Triticum > Triticum monococcum. The sequence continues at coordinate 152,572,503 of CM067842.1, forward strand.
AGTTCAATGAACTGTTTGCAATGAGGATGAACAAAAGAAACGGGCAGCCAGATAGAGGCGTGTGTGATACACATCATACAGTTCACTCGGATGAACTGTTTGTGATTAGGCAACACAAAAGAAACGGTCAGCCAGATCAAAGGTGTTTGCGATATACAGCATGCGGTTCACTCGGATGAACTGTTTGCGTTGACACAAGAGAACAGAAACAGCTCAACTTAACAAGATGTGTGTGATACGCGACAAACAGGTCTGTAATCAGAAATGTGTCTGAAGACCGATAAGAACACAGACGGTTGCTGCTAATAAGACGTGTGTGTTGTGCGATGGGATTGCATACAGAACAACAACATATATATATACACACACTTATAAGGACATGCTTGCATAACCAAATTAAACATCCACTTACATAGGTAGCTACTACAACCATGGCATTTGCACACACTAAAGTAAACTATTACAAGCATAATTACACAGGTGGCTACTACACACATGACATTTCCACACACACACCAATAAAGTAAACTATATATTGTATGCATGATTAACTAGCATAAACGATCATCTGATCATCATCTACTTGTTGTGACGCTTGCTCTTCTTGTGGCTTGATCCGGGCTCGTCAATTTGGGTAAGGAGGCAGTTCCAAATGTCAACGATCCGCCTGTGCATCTCGTAGCATGTGTACACGCTCTTGGCCGTGAACCTGAGGTGAGGTTCATCCAGTTGCCACATCCAGGCCTTGTGCCAGGATACGAGACTTGTTCTCTAGGCATCCTGCTTCATATTTTTGTAGTAGGGGTCGATGATGGCTGAGGCGAGTTCGACCAGGGAGTCCTGCTTTTTACGCTGCCCCAGACCCTGTAGTGGTCACGGATTTCGACAAGGTTCTTGCAGGCCAAGCCTGTAACACTAAGCGCTTTTACATCGTCTTCGGTATCCACCGTGGCAAACTTGTAGTCGGTGCTGTTGACAAACCTGTTGAAACGGTTGCAAGGCCCTGTGGCCATGCAGTAGTGGTAGATGAGGACATGATGGCGCACGCACAACTGGGTGATGGCAACCTTCTGATCTATGTCGGGACGACCGACGGTGTACTGGAGGTCGATGCCGACCACCTTGTACTTGTCTCTAGCAAGCAACTGCTCAACGCTATTGATGTAGTCATCCACCATGGCCGGGTCGATGGTGTACACCACCGAGAGATCTGTCTCCCTCGCGTGGGTCTCCACTCTATGCTCGCCGAACTCCATTGGAGCGCTGCCGGACATCCCCTCTCTATGTGTCATCGTGGGTGTGCTTGTTGTGTTGTGGGGCGTGATCGAAAGGTTGAAGAGACTAAGGTTATAATGGCTGCGGGAATGAAAGGGGAAGCCGGACGGCCACGAATATCGGCAGGCCCTGATGGCAGTTCTAATTTGCAACGCGTAACTCCATCATGCCACACGTAACTGCATCGCATGGCAATGCACGCGGCGCAACCGCACGCATATGGCCCCCCAACATGACCGTGCGCACGCCCAACCGCTAGCAGAGCGCGTGCGGAGGGACGCGAGCCGAGCGCTCTGCAGTCGCCTCAAGGAAAAGTTGTCCACAAGCCGAGCGTGCCGACGAACGCGAGCAGAGCGCGCCAACGGACGCGACCGAGCGGGCCGCGGTGCCTAATGGTGAGCAGAGCTTGCCGAGGGACGCAAGCAGAGGACAGCACAGTGATATGCAGCAAATAAGACGAACTGTGCGAGCGATGTCGGAGACATCAAGCACAAATCAAATTAGAGTTGCGTGTGCGATACGTGGCAGACAGTTGATCCATCAGAGTTGTTTGTGATGGAATAAGCCGTGTGTGTTGCGGGCAAATGCTTTCTAGTGTATAACCTTAAATTTAACCAAAAAAGTGTTAATGCATGTTACAAAAATTGTATAGCTGAAAACTATGTTCAAATACGACTCCAACGATATAATCTATGGCGAGATGCATTCGCATTTTATTAGTTAATGAATCCTACTTATAAACAAGGACGGGGTATAGTAGGTAATTAAATCGCAAAAGTTTTTTATTGACTGTATGTGTACGTATCCTCTCATCCTCCTCTCGCATGTCTTGTCACCCCACTACCGCAGACGGCTTACAGCGCAAGCTTGCGCAGCGCGCGGGGGAGTTCTTTTGGCCAAACGGTGGCACCAATGAATCGTCGGTGAGCCCATTCCCATGCAACCTTGCAGGTTCCCACGCAAGCTTCCCGCCTGACTTCGTGAAATCCCCCAAAATCCCAATGCTTACTGGCCTGCTGTAAAAACCCTCACGGCCGGCGAGTCCTGCATCGCATTTTCCCCTCCCTCCCTATAGCTAATCTCGTCTGCTTCTTCCACAATTACGCAGTCCCCGGTGTAGTGTAGTGCACGTGGCGTCCCAGTTGGATGTGCGCGGAACACCCACCACACGCTCCGCCGGCCGCCGTTGCCGCCACACCTCTGTCGAAAGCCAGGGCCATCTCCCGCTCCACCGCCATGGCCCGAAGGCAGGAGGTGGCCGTCGTGGCCGCCACCCCACTACCGGCCACCATGGCCATGACCCGCTCTGCCACCGTGGCCCAAAGGCGGGAGGTGGTGGTCATGGCCGCCACCCCATCGTCGGCCACCGTCCGAAGGAGGGGGCGGAGGTGGAGGCCCGCACGTGCGTCAGCGACCTTGCGTGCTATATCGAGTTCCTGCGAGAAGAGGAGGAGCGCCTCGTCGAGCATGCAAAGAGCCTTTCCACAGCCGTGGCCGTAGCACACGCCAACACAGAGGTGAGGAATTAGGAGATCTACGAGCAGTTTGGCTGCTTCGAGAGGGATCGTCTGGAGCGGCAGTGGGCGTTCGAGCTGGTGAGCGTTGCTGAACGTGCAGCAGCGGCAGGCACCGTATTGCATTTGTCCAGCTCGTTGGTAGGCTCCTCCTCCTTCTCTGCCTCTTACTGAGCGCGCTCGGCAGAGGAGAGGCTGTCGGAAGTAGCACAAAGCCCCTCCGTGGTAGTATGTAGTAGTATTTAGGGGCTATTTTGTTCAGTTCATCTGACTATAGATGTGTGGTCAAACTGTACAACGTACTGAAAATTAGCTAGTATATATATAGTTGAACTAGCTATTTCAGTATGTGGTTGGCAACAATTGGGGAATGATTTCTAGCTTAATTATTGAATTTTAGTTGCAAAAATTACATAGTGCTAATGATTTCTAGCTGCATATTTTTGACAAATCGCAGTGTTACAAGGACTGGCAAATGGCAACGTTACTAGATCAACAAATGTAAATCTTTCCATTTTGACAAATGGCAACATACCCAATATGACAGATGCAAATCTTACCAAATTGTTTGTACGTGGTTGCACACGGGTCATCCGGAACAACCGTTTGCGTTGAAGGGATGCACAAATCCTACGCTGCTCTCACTTTGCATACGGGTGTTCTATCTAAATTGTTTGCAATCAAGAGCTGCAGAAATCCTGCTCGGCACATTTTCTCTTGGCTTCCTGGGGAAGCTGTCGGTTTGCATACAGGTGTTCTAACTAAAACATTTGCAATGAGTGTTTTATATTTCAAAGGTGAATTAAACTATGTCTTGGGCCTCATTAATGGAGAGGACGCGAGCAAGGCGGGCGGCTATGGAAATCAAAGGGCTCGCTTCCTAGTGAGCCTGCACAGCGTACAGCTCGCATGCTTCCCGGTGAGCCTGCGCACTCGAGGAAAGCTTGCACGCCTCTCGGTCAGCATGTGCACCAGATGGCGCTCGCACGCCTCCCGTTCAATCGAGGTCAAGCAGCTGTCCACACGGCACCTCCTACAGCCATTAAAACCAAGACACGTGGCGGCACATGAATGGTTAACTGAATTTTGGATTTACAAGAATTTAAAAACCAGGCATCTCATTGTTTTGCCGGCAATCAACGATGCCCGGGTGTTTGAAATTCATGCCCATTTCTTGCATGGGACCTAAGCATGCACCCAAGGACACATATTTGATTTTTCAACCAAATTATATGCACTTGAGCATGTGCATGTAGTTCAAATTTGAATTATGCACATAAAATGCATTGAAAACTCAGTTAATTCATAAAAATGTCCAAATGAACCCCAAAAAATCACAAAAATGCACACAACACTCCTGTTGTTCTATGTTGACACGAGAAAAAAAATTTGAAAGCAATAAGAGGAAATGGATACCGTTTCATCCCCAAAGGTGGGACGTTCCGTACCGAAAACCATCATGCTTGTTGTGATAAGCTCCAGTTTGTGAGAAGCATATACCCAAACCTACCCCATATGGGACAAAATTTGTACCACGGCATGTTGATGCCGCTCCATGATAGCATGCCAAGTTTCATGAATTTCATACGAGTTTTGGATTTACTAGAATTTAAAAACCAGGCATCTCAATGTTTTGCCGGCAATCAATGGTGCCCCAGTGTTTGAAATTCATTCCCATTTCTTGCATGGGACCTAAGCATGCACCCAAGGACACATATTTGATTTTTCAACCAATTTATATGCACTGGAGCATGTGCATGTAGTTGAAATTTGAATGATGCACATAAAATGCATTGAAAACTCGGTTAATGCATAAAAATGTCCAAACGAAACCCAAAAAATCAAAAAAATTCACACAACACTCCTGTTGTTCTATGTTGACACGAGAAAAAAAAATTGAAAGCAATAAGAGGCAATGGATATCGTTTCGTCCCCAAAGGTGGGAAGTTCCCTACCGAAAACCATCATGCTTATTGTGAGAAGCTCCGGTTTGTGAGAAGCATATACACAAACCTGCCCCATATGGGACAACATTTGTACCACGGCATGTTGATGCTGCTCCATGATAGCATGCCAAGTTTCATGAATTTCAGATGAGTTTTGGATTTACTAGAATTTAGAAACCATGCATCTCAATGTTTTGTCGGCAATCAACGGTGCCTCAGTGTTTGAAATTCATGCCCATTTCTTGCATGGGACCTAAGCATGCACCCAAGGACACATATTTGATTTTTCAACCAATTTATATGCACTGGAGCATGCACATGTAGTTCAAATTTGAATTATGCACATAAAATGCATTGAAAACTCAGTTAATGCATAAAAATGTCCAAATGAACCCTGGAAAATCACAAAAACTCACACAACACTCATGTTGTTCTATGTTGACACGAGAAAAAATTTGAAAGCAATAAGAGGCAATGGATATCATTTCGTCCCCAAAGGTGGAACATTCCCTATTGAAAACGATCATGCTTGTTGTGAGAAGCTCTGGTTTGTATACCCAAACCTGCCCCATATGGGAAAAAATTTGAACCACGGCATGTTGATGCCTCTCCATGGTAGCATGCCAAGTTTAATGAATTTCAGACGAGTTTTGGATTTACTAGAATTTAAAAACCATGCATCTCAATGTTTTGCCGGCAGTCAACGGTGCCCCGGTGTTTGAAATTCATGCCCATTTCTTGCATGGGACCTAAGCATGCACCCAAGGACACATATTTGATTTTTCAACCAATTTATATGCACTAGAGCATGCGCATGTAGTTCAAATTTGAATTATGCACATAAAATGCATTGAAAACTCAGTTAATGCATAAAAATGTCCAAACAAACCCCGAAAAATCACAAAAATTCACACAACACTCCTGTTGTTCTATGTTGACACGAGAAATTTTTTTGAAAGCAATTAGAGGCAATGGATATCATTTCGTCCCCAATGGTGGGGCGTTCCCTACCGAAAACCATCATGCTTGTTATGAGAAGCTCCGGTTTGTGAGAAGCATATACCCAAACCTGCCCCATATGGGACAAAACTTGTACCACGGCATATGCCGCTCCATGATAGCATGCCAACTTTCATGAATTTCACACGAGTTTTAGATTTACTAGAATTTAAAAACCAGGCATCTCAATGTTTTGCCGACAATCAAAAGTGCCCCGGTGTTTGAAAATAATTCCCATTTCTTGCATGGGACCTAAGCATGCACCCAAGGACACATATTTGATTTTTCAACCAATTTATATGCACTGGAGCATGTGCATGTAGTTCAAATTTGAATTATGCACATAAAATGCATTGAAAACTTAGTTAATGCATAAAAATGTCCAAACGAACCCTGAATATTTCCAATTCTTTTATGATCACTTCAGATAAAAGGTCTAGCAATTCAAACACCGTCCACGGCCACTGTGGTCCCATTATGTAATTCAAATCAAGACCAAAAATCAAGTAGATCCCACACAGTTTATTATAACCAACTGTGTGAGATGCAGCACAAAATATCTTCGGACCGTGTCTGAATAAGGGACCGTGTCTGATGACACTTTGTGCGCCAGTTTTTTGGCTGAAGCGATTCGAAATTTTCGGCTTCCGCGGAAATATCTACCTCCCCGCCCCCTCCCCCTTACCAAAAGCCACATTTCCCCTTTTTCCACCTTCCTTTCCAAGTTGAAACCTTCACTCCTTGCTTGCAGCGCCGCCGCCTCCTCACCGGTGACCCTCCTTCACGTTGCTCGGCCTCGCCTATCCGAGCAGGTAACCCACACCCGACCGCCATCCTCCTCCTCCTCCTCCTTCCACATCCCACATGGCCCGACCGCCGGCGCGAGCGCAACACTTTCCACCCAAATCACCGACCCCTCCACCAAATAAGCGTCGGCCTAAGCCATGGTGCACAAAGTATAGCCAGGACCTCAAGGAGCATTTGGCAGCGGAGAAGCAAATCGCGGCCGCACGCGTGGATGAGGTCGCAATGGCTGCCATTCGTGCCGACCCCCAGATCTTTAAGAAGCACCTTAACATTTGCTAGCTACGCCGGTTATGCATGCTCGGTTTACTCGTTGCATGTGCCGCCCCTGCCTTTCCATCACAAATTCTAGTGAAGTGTGCTATCTAATTTTACCATGCAATCTGTTGCTCTAGTGTATATGTTCTATATGTCGTGCAGTGTGGTGCTCACTTAGTAACTGTTTTGTTAATTAGTTGTCATCTTTAGTTAACTGTTTGGTTCAAATCTGCAAATGTGATGTTCAATTCTTCAGGCTGCAATTTTGTATTGTCTTCCATGTGAGAAATAAATAGAATTTATCTTTATAAAAATGTGGGTGCATTCTGTTATTGTATACCATGTGAGGAATAAATTGGATTTGGCTGTAGTAAATACATGAGAAACAAATACAATTGCTATAATTGGTTGTAGTTAACTGTTTGGTTAACTGACTGATCTTCTATTAGGAGTATGTTACATTGTGCAATGTGGTGCTCAGTTAATGTTTGGTTCATTTGTTGTGGTGTTTAGTTAACTGCTTGGTTCAATGTTATATTGTGCAATGTGGTGCTCAGTTAATGTTTGGTTCATTTATTGTGGTGTTTAGTTAACTACTTGGTTCAATTCTGCAATGCGATGTCCAATTGTCATGGGTAGAATTTTGTATTGTTGTGCATGTGAGGAATAAATCGAATTTGGCTGCACTTAATACATGAAAAACATACACAAGTGCTAGATTTCCTAGTTCTTAATCATGCTTGGTTTGGATAAATGGGTTTTCCCTGTGGCTTGAATTAATATGATGAATCTGCAATGTGATTATTTTTCATCAACATATTCTACTGATAGCATGTGAACCCTTACTTAACCTGATGACTAACTACCTTATATGTGTTGCAGGGAAACAATGGGAGGCACTGAGGTTTACAATCGAGGTTAGCACGTGCATGGTCCATTGTCTAATAGCGCATTATTGTGCAATTGCAGGAACCATTCTAATATTTAGGTTCTTAACAATTTGGTCTTGCACATGTAGGTCCTGCTGTCAGAGGTTTTGACCCACTGTTCGACCCTTTTTGCATATGGGGAAATGAGTTGTCCATGAATACCAGTCAAGTCAAGAAACTCAGGAAGATTGTTAGGATAAAGAAATTAGCGACAAAAACCAAAAAGATCTATGTCTGTACAATGAAGAAGACATCAGTTCACTACAGGATGGTACTAACTATTATACCTTGCATTTTTTATTCCTTTGCCCCATTTCCAATATAGAGAAAATATTTATGTACATCCTTGTTTTCAGGCCTTTCCAAAGCAGTTCACTGGTGATTACCTCTCAAACCACCTGTATGGTCAGGAGGCGAGGAAGGTATTCGTACAACACCCACAGTTCAATATTGAAGTGTTCCCGAAGAGGACGAAGGATGGACGGTCAGTCATCCACAGGCACTTGCCTAAAGTTACAAAGAACTTCAACATCAATGAAGGCTCACTATTCACCTTCTGCTTCAGCAGTTTTCCACATGAGATACATCTATCTATGTACCGTCTATGATGCTAATTTTGAAAGGTTATAGATGTTGCATGTGAAACTTGGTCCTGGTGTAGTTATGTAATGGGGTAGCTGATGTTGAAGCTATATGATGTTGTACTCTGATGTATTTCAATTATGAAAATGAAATATATTGTGTGCTTAATATGAAATGTCAATTAGATTAATAAATGGATTATGAATAATCGAATAATTAGCCTGCTAGTGGCGAATTAGCCTACTAATAGGGTTTTTCTATTGCAAACGGTTGTTGAAAAAATACCATGGGCGATGACCTTAGGCAATGCGCACCGTTTCCAGGAATAAACCGTGTTGGATCAATGAACAATCACACACGACTCTCTTGAAAACTGTTTGCGTTAGGCCACCTTGCACAAACGTTTACCACATGAAAATTGTGTGTGATGGACAACCTTTGCCACACAATTTCTTCCACGGATTGTGTGTGATATATTCAATAACGCAAGTGATTTAACGGGAAAAATTGTGTGTGATGTACGTGTGAACGGAAACGTTTTCCTTCGAGCAACTGTGTAGGATGTACATACAAATGGAACCGTTTAGCGGGGACTGACTGTGTGGGATGTACTTGCGACCGGAAACAATTTCGCCGTATAATTGTATTTTTTTAGCTCTGCTGTATGCATTTCCGTATTTGAGCGCTTACCGGTCACACACGACCTCATTTTGCCGAACGTGTGTGCCAGGAGAGTATATCCCCGACGGTTTTTGGGTCGTGTGGGAAGGACCCCCCCTATCGCCCACACTCACTTGGCGATGGTTCTAGATGCCGTCGCGGAAAGGGGTTTTAAACCGTTTGTTTAGGAGCTCGTTGTACTAGTGATGAGACTAGACACGAGGAAGCAACGTCTACTTCTTTACACTCGAAGAAGAAAGAAGCACGCAAGATCGAGCCTCCGCAGATCAACAATGAATGCATCGAGAAGGCACCAATCCAACTTACAGGAGCAGTTATGGAAGTTGGATATCTTCTAAAATGTATTCTTGTGGTTCTTGTTTTCTTTGGTCTTTCTTTTCTAGTCAAATTTTGGTGATGTATTTCCATGTACCAAAAATCAATGATAAAAAAGATATATGTTTGCAAAGAAAAATGTACGTGACCGGGATGCGTCCGCGCGTTGGGCGCACGGCCGCCGCATCCAAGAAATGGCCCGGACACGACCCCATTGCCCTACCCAAACGGATAGAATCCGGGCAAAACGGAGGTCCGTTTGGGGTCGTGTGTTTGAGTTGGCCTCATAGTGGGACCGCAGTTGAGGAAACCGACTATCGGCAAACCCCCACCTCGCCTGCCGCGCGATGGCCGAGTTAGAGAAACGATGAGGTTGAAAAGATAGTTGTAGCACGGATTCCAAGAAATATGGTGTCAGATGGAAGTCGTGCTGGTGGCGTGTGCCATGCTCCTGGATGTGAATGCTTGTTCTGGCCCATGCCACCGTACTATATAGTAGTAGTATCGAGGATTCGAGGTGCTGGTTACGTACAGCGAACACATTAACATATGGCCCATCTCACACTATGGCCAAATTTCCTGGAGTCTGTGCTAGGTTAAAAAGTGTTCTTTGTGAGGGTGGGTGGCTGGTCTCAAATTTAAAACTTGTTGTATTACGTACGTAGATGTAGAGATAGTGCAACATGTGAAGCTAGTACAGATAGTGTACTATTGTTGATTGGCCTCATCCGACAACTTGTTGCAATGCACGTACAATTATGTATTCGAATATGTTTTGCCTCGTCGCAGCACCCACTCAGAGAAGTGACTCGAAAGCCATTCATAAATTTAGTAAGTTTATCACAGGCGTATCATTTTATTACATAGAACATGTCAACAACCCACAACGACAACGAGGATACATTATAAATACTAAAGTTTTCATCACATAACAAATAACAAGCAATGAAATGAACTTCAACTCAACCAATCCTCGGTGTTGGAAACACTTGCTTTGAACCACACGTGATTCTCTGGGAAGGGCCAGCTGACGGTGTCCTGGACTAGGGGGTACTCACCACATCGTCTCCCGACCAGGTGGTTCGGGCCGAGGACCACCATGGCTGTTCACTCATGGGCCACTTCGGGCAGCCCATGCCACATACAAGGAGTATTCCACAAGACTTGGTGATCAAGACAAGGACTCCTCTCCACCAACGTATTCGGCGAGGACTCTTGTTATCCTAGGCCTCTGGTGCATTATATAAGCCAAGGCCAGGCTAGTCGATAGATTATTATGACAATCATACAAGCTAGACTTCTAGGGTTTAGCCATTACAATCTCGTTGTAGATCAACTCTTGTAATACTCATATTCATCAAGATCAATCAAGTAGGAAGTACGGTATTACCTCCATAGAGAGGGCCCGAACCTGGGTAAACATTATGTCCCCAGTCTCCTGTTGCCATCGACCTTAGATGCATAGTTCGGGACCCCCTACCCGAGATCTGTTGGTTTTGACACCGACATTGGTGCTTTCATTGAGAATTCTGCTGTGTGATCGGCAGAAGGATCAATAGCTCGCCTGCAGATCAACTACGACAACGGCGTGTTAGTCGCCGCATCGACTGGTCACCTTGGCTTGACCGAGGACTGTGCCCTACATCCAATCATCATTTTCGGACGAGGGCCTTCATCAATATCAACTCCGATCTCTATCAAGATCATTGAGGAATCATCCGTGGAGCTCGGGGGCTCAACGTCAACATTGCCCTCGGGCAACTGTGCTGTTTTTCTGGACAGCGAACTTGTATCCACCGCCACCGCCTCCTCGAGTGTCGTTTTAACGATTTCTTCGGTCGAATTGTGCGGAATTGAGTCTACAACAAGCCTGGAAATTTTGGTCGAGTTCCGATGGAGGAATCTCTGGCAATCTTCGATATACCGGAGCCCTGTCAAATCTGGACGGGAATCTGGACGAGTTTAGGGCATTGTATCCAGACCCCAGATCAGAGGTCCTTTGGAAGATCCAACCGTTCATCTGCAGCGGAATTCCTATATCTACCACTCCTCCAAATTTCAGCTCGAACCGACCGTCGAAACTCCGGGAACCTTTCGATTAGTGCATCACTTTTCAGATCTGTTTTTTTTGCGCGAGAATGAATCCGGCCCGAGTTCATCTTTTTTATGAACGGGATTTCAGACATCCTTTTTGAAGGAAGTTTTGTATGCGGTATTGTGTTTTGTTCCCAAACACATCCCGCTAATTTTAAAGTCGTTTCCAATATGATATTCATTATCGCGCGGGTGTCAAACCAGCCCGACAATGTTGCTCTACGGCTGCCGACCTGCGCTAGACACGTCGTCGCTTTGTTGAGCCGAGCTCAACCTTTTCGGATCATCATCTCAGCAAGCCAAACAAGAGTTTGGCATCGTGAAGGATAAATCATCACTAACATCTCCGCCCCAAGGATTACACGGAGTGGGTACACCAGCATCGCCGCATGGTCACGTCATCAAGCCAGCATTGACCACGTCACAAGTTATGACCTGCATCATCATGGCCGCACCGTTGCTTCATCGAGCCGATGTCCATCACCCAAACTACTTCAACACCTCGACTGGCATGACAGCTGCAACATCTCCTTACCAACCTATTCCGTCTCCTCGTCTGGACCAGGGGCTTCGCCATCCCTTCACCAAGCTACTCTGGAGACTTTGGCATCGTCAGCTGACTGATAACCCACAAGTATAGGGGATCAATTGTAGCCTCTTTCGATAAGTAAGAGTGTCGAACCCAATGAGGATCTAAAGGTAGAACAAATATTCCCTCAAGTTCTATCGACCACCGATACAACTCTACGCATGCTTGATGTTCGCTTTACCTAGAACAAGTATGAAACTAGAAGTACTTTGTAGGTGTTGTTGGATAGGCTTGCAAGAACGTAAAGAGCACAAAAATAAAACTAGGGGCTGTTAAGGTAAAGAAGCAACTAAAGTAAATATAGCGAGTGTGGAAAAGTGGTGGTAGGAGTTGCGAAATTGCCCCTAAGCAATTGACTACTTTACTAGACCGATAGCAAGTATTATGTGGGAGAGGCCACTGCTAGCATGTCATCCCTGACTTGGAATTCTATGCACTTATGATTGGAACTATTAGCAAGCATCCGCAACTACTAATGTTCATTAAGGTAAAACCCAACCATAGCATTAAGATATATTGGTCCCCCTTCAATCCCGTATGCATCAATTTCTATGCTAGGTTGAAGCTTCTGTCACTCTTGCCCTCCAATACATAGTCCTATCAACATACAACTAACCCTATGGTGTGATCCACGCGCGCAATCATATGATGGGCACCAAAGGACAGCAACATAACCACAAGCAAATTAAATCAATCATAGCAATTCATTAACCACCGATAGGACAACGAAAATCTACTCAGACATCATAGGATGGCAACACATCATTGGATAATAATATGAAGCATAAAGCACCATGTTCAAGTAGAGGGTACAGCGGGTTGCGGGAGAGTGGACCACTATAGATAGAGGGGGGAAGGTGATGGAGATGTTGGTGAAGATGGCGGAGGTGTTGGTGTAGATCGCGGTGATGATGATGGCCCCCGGTGGCACTCCGGTGCCACCGAAAGCGAGGGGGGGAGAGCCCCCTTCCTTCTTCTTCTTCCTTGACCTCCTCCCTAGATGGGAGAAGGGTTTCCCCTCAGGTCCATGGCCTCCATGGCACGGGAGGGGTGAGAGCCCCTTTGAGATTGGATCTGTCTCTCTGTCTCTCTCTGTTTCTGCGTTTTGTTCTGGCTCTGTTTCTGCGTTCTGTTCTGGCTCTGTTTCACCGTTTTGTATATATATGGAGATCCGTAACTCCGATTGGCCTGAAACCTTCCCCGTGATTTTTTTTCCGAATATTAGCTTTCTTGCGGCAAAAGAAGAGCGTCAACCGCGTTACGGTGGGCTCACGAGGATAGGGGCGCGCCCTAGGGGGGGCCCTGTCTCGTGACCACCTCGGGCACTGGTTTGCATTGATTTTCCTTCCGAATTTTCCATATTTTCCAAAAATAAGCTCCATCCGTTTTTATCCTGCTTGGACTCCATTTGATATGGATATTCTGCGAAACCAAAAACATGCAACAGATAGGAACTGGCACTGGGCACTGGATCAATATGTTAGTCCCAAAAATAATATAAAAAGTTGCCAAAAAGTGTATGAAAGTTGAATAATATTGGCATGGAACAATCAAAAATTATAGATACGACGGAGACGTATCACTGACCAACGTCGTCACGTTAGCTGGACCGGGGGCTTTACCTCGACGAGCCAACCTTTACCAGCATCGCCATGTCGTTGCTTCACCGCCCATCAGGAAATGGGTATGTGGATCGAGTCCCAATTTTGGGAGTCACTTTTCTTCGGACTGCTACAACAAATAAACCAGGTGCTATTAATCCCAGCATTTTTTGCTTGTTTGGGTTTATTTTTCCCAATGAATTATTACTCTGGTTTGTTCCATCATCTGCACACGGGTCTACCAAATGATGGCCGCATTAACGACAGTCACGTGGTAGTTCGGACAGTTTCCATATATAGTTCGGCGAACGCCGCATCCAGAACTTGGACCGACCTGTGAATTCAGGCTTTGCCACACCTTTAACGAATCACGTCGACGCCCTGCATGGACATCGACTTCGGCGCCAGGCCACATATCTTTAAATAAATTATTTTGCGTAAATTACTTACGCGAGGATTTTTATATATTTTATATTATTATTGTTGGACTGCACTATTTTACATGTGCAGGTAATGGACTTCGACTTTGTCACGTGGTCTCTTCGTCAAGCCAACGATGTCGTCCCAATCGGCGTAAATTGGCTTGCGTGATCACCTTGTTGGTCGTGTTGCCATACTGACGTGTTCGGTTGCCTCAGGGACTTCGGCATCGCCGAGAGAGCTCTACCTCATCGAGTGTTTGGCGCAGATGCCATATTTCCTTTATTACTCACTTTGCATAAATTACTTATTATGCAACATTTTTTAAATTTATTATTATTACTATTATCTCCAGTTTGCACTATTTTTGTGCACAGGTAAATGATCCGGGTCGGGTAGTGTTGTCACCTCGGTTGGACAGGGGGCTTCGTCAACACTTCGATAACCCACTCCGGGGACTTCAGCGTCACCTCAGGACCGGCTTGGGGAATGGAACCTCATCCCACATCAAGCTCGAACCGCGTCATAAATGCCGAACACATTAACCAGCTAAGTCGCTTTCATGCTTATAAACTTTCAGTTTTAAATTTTGTTCGGTTTGACCAAGCATTATACCTTTTTGGCAAAAAAGTTGTTTGTGACAAAGTTCCTTGTCAAAACTTTGTTTGTGACACACAAATTCAAATACCCCGTTTATTTAGGGGCTTCCTTTATGAAGCCTTTCCTCTTGCATATGATTATACTTGTATGGCTTCATTCCTTGTTTGTGTTACGCAAGCTGGGTTGACTGGCTCCTGTATTTACCCCTACGTTCCCGATTGTTTGGCTAGGCAGTAAAGGGAGCACATCTGTGATTGTTACTACCGAGTCATCCGAGTTAGTACCTCAAACTGGGTGAAGCCGAAAGCTAGCGCTCTTATTGTTTTCAATCATGGTCGGCACACAACGGAACTCATGAGTACAAAAAATCTGTTGTACAAGTCTCATAGTAACAATGAGCAACCGAAGAAAGGTATCGGTGGGGGTACTATTTTCTTCGAAGATGCTTCTTACACTTCGTCAGTAATATAGCATAAGTTCCCTGAGCGCGCTTTGTCTGTTACAGCCTTATGGCCTGATTACTTGGTTATCAGAAACATTGTTGATATTCTTGACAGGTGGAGTACATAACACTTTTCAGCCCTTGACCGAAGAGGGAGAAGCCGATGGTCGATTAAGACGCGTTTAAAGTTTGGGTGAACATAGATATGATATAAGTACTTCGGTACATACAATCATTATGCATAAAATTCTTTTACCCAAGTCACTTGGGGGCTCTTAAAATTTATATGAGTTGTTTTATAGTAAATGTGTTTTCTTCTTGGTCGTTGCAAAGTCTTTTTCTGAACTGACCTCGGAAAAGTACTCCGCCTTTGGGATAATGAGCTTGAAGCTGTAGGCAGACCCGCGTGAAGTCTCGAGATCGGATGTGGCATGTTAAAGCGGGACAGAAGCACAATCTTTTTTCCAATTTTCGGATAGGCACCGAACACTTGATCTTGTTCGTACGTCAAGTTTTTGCTAACGTTTTTTGGTTTTCCAAGCTTATGGAACTTTTAAACTATTTGTGTGTTTCCAGCATAAGTCTCACAGTGCAATGCCGGACACCTTTAGAGATTCGGCAAAAACATTCTCAGGTATTGCTATATATGCCTCGGTTTCAAATTGTGTCTTCGCTTAAATAGTTGGGTTACCCGGCTCCTGTGCTTGCCTCCAACATTTCGCTTTGTTCGGCTAGGTGTGCAAAGGGAGAACCACTGCAATTGTGCTTCCATCTCGCATGGTTAAACACCTCAGTGGAGAAAGCCGAAAACTGACTGTCACAATAAGCGTAAACTAGTCAGCGATCCGATGACTATGTTAAATGACGGGCCATTCATAACATTGGCCGAAGTGTTTACGGCTTGACCTTGGCTGTCGCCGAACACTAACCGGGGGCTCGTAGCTAGCTTCCCTAGTTTAAAGCTCCTATGACTAAGTGAAAGTTATAAAGCCCGCATATCTGATTGCCTCGTTTCTGCTAACACAACCGCCTTCGGGCACCGAGACGTCAGCTAAGGGTTGTCTTGTTATTTGCGGAGACACCCTGCGTAGTATCTACAAAGGGGTAGAAGCCGATGATGGGCCACTTTCAACTAATAAACGGTCACAACATAGTCAAAATAAACATATCATCGTCATTTGTATTTAATATACAAGGGCTACCCTCCGTAATCATCATTATAAAGCCATAAATATGCATCAATTTGACTTAAGATTTTTGCCAAGCTGGGTTGCTGGCTCCTGTGCTTACCCCTACATTCCTGATTGTTCGGCTAGGCGGCAAAGGGAGCACCTCTGTGATGTTACTGCCGGGTCATCCGAGTTAGTACCTCAGACAGGGTGAAGCCAAAAGCTAGCAATCTTAAAGGATCACATTGGTCGGCAACGACGGAAGTGAAAATTTTGGTTCATTAATACCGTAGAGTTCAGGAAATTTCCCGGAACTAAATCCTCAATATTTTCCTCCCACATTGATTGGGGGTGAGGTTTCATGATCATGATAAGCATGACAACCCAAAGAAAGGAACCGATAGCGGGACTATTTTCCTTGGAAGATGTTTCTTAATATAACAAATCTCTCTGCGTACCATTGTTTATCAAACCGTATGACCGGATTGCCTTGTTTGTCGTAAATCTTTGCTCTCATGAAGGCTTTATAAAGAAGGACAAACACTCCCCGGCTGCTGGCCGAGGAGGTGGAAGCCGATGGTCGGTCAACATAGTTTTGTACAATGCGGATCCGAGCATTAATGATGTAAAATACTTGGATACATAGGATCATAAATTGCGAGTAAAGTCGATTTATTGCAGCTCATATTTTAAATACCAAGCGAGCAACTTACATAAAGCTCTCCTAAATCCCAAGTGGCATCGATTTCCTATCTATTAAGCCCCTTGGGGCCAACCTTGGCGAGCCCAGCTTTCGCTGGCTCTAGCTCCTTTAAGAGATCTTTATTCTCTTTTCGTGAAGTTTGTGTTAAACACAACAAAAAAATTCACACAGGTATCGATCCTTAATTCGGCCACCCATGCCCACATTAAGGCTCGGGGGCTACTGGGCTTCGCGCTCATTACTCATAAATATTAAAGGGGCACATCGATCCCCTGATCTGTTGTTGCCACCCGACCAGTGTCTCGGGGGCTACTACGTTGCCTGTTCAGTGCAGAAAATTCAAAGTGCTTAGTGTTCGGCTTGACCGAACTATGGGCAAACGCGTCTTCGGACAACAATAGGTACCATCTGGACCTATCTGGCATCAAGATGATATATTGCGGCAACTTCTCAAAACCCTCTCTTAAGGACCCATTCGCCAATCACTATTATCTCTAATATATTACACCGCATTTCTATTCATACGTATGCTGCCGGGCTAGGAGTTGATCCTCAGGACGATTTCGCAAATCGACCTGAGTCTCAAGGGCTACCAAGATCAGCAGTTTTATGTTTTTCTTCAGGTGCACCTCAGGTTTAGACCGACACACACCTTGAGGGCTACTGGATATACATATACTGGCTATATATCTCGGCAGAGAGTAAATTGCACCAATAAAAAGTATTCACAAAAACCAGCCCGCAGTCGGGGTGGAGCACCACCTCGAAAGCAGTCCGGCATAAAGCTCGGGCACCAGTGGCTGGCTCCATAGAGGGCATTTCCGGCGTTAAGCTCTGCTGAATTCATTCAATCTTTTAAAAGACCAAGGTAGTTTACAACACCTTGGATGCTGACCATCGTTGGAGCTCGGAACTGGTCCGGCATAAAGCCCAGATTCGAATGGCTTGTTCCATAGAGAACTTTTCAGCGTTAAACTCGGATAACCTCCTTCAAACTTTTTCAAGCCAAGGTGATCTGTGAAACCTCGGATATAGTCTGGCGTTGGAGCTTGGATATAGTCCGGCATTGGTGCTTGGCTGCAAAAGATATCTCGAATGCGGTCCGGCATTGGACCTCGGATGCAAGAGGACACCGCCGCACGGGAACAACTTCAAACCTGAGGTATGGCATAAAAAATAATCCTAAGACATTGATAAAGGCCGAGAACTTAAAGGGACTCCTCGGATACCCGATGTGTAAACCCTTCGGATTCACTTCGGCGATCCTCAAGATCGAAGATGAGAAGATTTGTTGAACCAGTTTTCAAGACCGACGACTGAAGATGAAGAACAGTTCGAAAGGATCGAGGAGGGTCCCCAACTTGAAGACCGGTTCAAGGGGTTACTGACGGTGTCCTAGACTAGGGGGTACTCACCACATCATCTCCCGACCAGGTGGATCGGGCCGATGACCCCCATGGCGGTTCACTCATGGGCCACTTCGGGCAGCCCATGCGGCATACAAGGAGTATTCCACAAGACTTGGTGATCAAGACAAGGAGTCCTCTCCACCAACGTATTCGGCTAGGACTCTTGTTATCCTAGGCCTCTCGTGCATTATATAAGCCAAGGCCAGGCTAGTCGATAGATTATTATGAAAATCATACAGGCTAGACTTCTAGGGTTTAGCCATTACGATCTCGTGGTAGATCAACTCTTGTAATACTCACATTCTTCAAGATCAATCAAGCAGGAAGTAGGGTATCACCTCCATAGAGAAGGCCCGGACCTGGGTAAACATTATGTCCCCTCTCTCATGTTACCATCGACCTTAGACGCACAGTTCGGGACCTCGTACCCGAGATCCGTCGGTTCTGGCACCAACACTAGCTACTGTCAATCTTGAGACAACGCAAGACTGATCATCCAGGCTGAAGCGGCCTACCATATCACGACCAGGGTAGGGAACCACCGCAATGTCCGAGGTATAGATACAGTTGCTTCTCATAAATGGTAGTAACGTTGTGTCAACAGAAGTTGGATCGCCTTTCACCATCATAGGATAGTTTTGTCCAAGGAAGGGCGAGTTTTCTCCAAGACTATCAATACTGTACCAGGGAGAAGGTGTTGGTGCTAGCACACTAGTATCCATCCCGAATTCCATGCAACGAGTGTTGGAATAGGTCCGGAGAGTGCGACCATGGGAGATAACACCTGCTTCCTTAGTAGTAACATCAGTAGTGGGTTGTATACATGCAAGAAGGTGTGGTCCATCAGAATAAGTTGCCAGGCACCACTGAGTATATGGGCCCTCCTCGTCCTCATGCTTGTGATCATCAGCATCGTCATCTCCCCCTTGGTTATAAATTTTTCAAGTATAGGTGGTGGAATGTTCACATGACCTTGGAAACACAAGAAGAAGGTTAATTAGTAAAGGGAAACTTGCTAACCCGCATGCATGTGGATGAAACAATTATAATTACGGTGGAAGACAAACGTGCCGAAACTATGAGGATCCCATGCAAAAACAATGCCATGAGTGGTGGCAGCAAACACAAGACCCTCATATTGAATTGCATCACAGTACACATCCGTCTATAGAAACTGATTTTTGAGCAATATCCATCCAGTCAAGCCACGAAGGACGGCAAGAAGCTTGTCGAAGATAACAACAACTCCATAGTTCCTGTAATGCCAAGAGCAGTTGGGAAATCGGCAAATTCCTATCTTCGTAGAAGACAGTCACCATGATCGTATTTGAACGTGTGTAGAATACCGGTGTGCTCAACCCTCTGCGCAGTCTGAGATTTTTGGAAGTGGAACCCGGTGAGGAGTGTACACATTCACAAGTTCCCACTCGTAGCTGCACCCAATATAAACAAACCAATTTCCATTTGCGCCTTCCCAAGCCTTGCCCTCAAGCGATGGCATCTTAACATCATACGTATCATTATCAAGCGGCATCAACTTGCACAAGGCGAGGCTTCCCTCGTCTCCGCGCCAGTCAGTAGGGTCACGACTAAGAAGATAGGGGAGATCAAACCGCTCCTGGACCCTTGGGTTCCTTGTAATGATGTTATTAGTTGAGTCTAGAATGGTCTTGAACGAACCTGCCATGCTAGCTGAGGTGATGACGTCGCACCGATCAATGAGTTCCTCCACCACATCATCTTTCAGATCAGGGCTAGAATAACGGGGTCGTTTCCGGCCTGTTCCCTCCATGGGGAAGATGATCGAACAATGCCAGAAGGAAGGGTGAAGGAAAATGGAGGAGGGAGGAAGAGCGTGCGACAACAGTTCCAAATCAAGAGGGAAAGGCGAAGAGTTGGTGGACGGTTTCCAGTTTGCCAC
Source organism: Triticum monococcum (assembly GCA_034509565.1). Lineage (NCBI taxonomy): Eukaryota > Viridiplantae > Streptophyta > Magnoliopsida > Poales > Poaceae > Triticum > Triticum monococcum. The sequence goes on from CM067842.1 coordinate 152,592,754, forward strand.
GGTACATGAAGAGGCGGCCCGGCCTACAAGTCCATTCGGAAATTGTACAAAAGGACTCGCCATCGTCTCAGTGACATGTTGGAAGGGGTCCACATGTCAACGAAACATGGTGTATAATTTCTTGTGCAAAATGCGATCTGGCCGCGTTGGCCCGAGGTGCCGCATTAGTTATCAACCTTTATTTTTTTGACATACAATCTGAGTGGATAGCTCCTGTGGTCATCATACATGAACGGATATATAGGTGGGCTAGGTGGGCAGGCGGCAACAATCTAAGTGCTAAAAGAGTTGATCCAATGCTTGGTTTTGTTTGGATTTTCCAACTATGACCATTGGATAGAGTAAATCAATGTCTTACATTCAAAGTTATTCTCATACTATAGAATGGTATAGGAACATGGAGAGATTTGGTTGATTTTATATTGCTGAATAATACAAAATATTATGAGTGGAGATGCTCCACCGCGAGGTTTGTTGCTCCTTCTCGGTCGTCGGGAATCTATGTTCTTCCACTCTTTCGTTTAAGACACGAGCTTTGTTCATCCTTTTGCCGACACGCAGGACATCTATATGCCTCCATTTTAAAAACCATACTATATGCCTCCATGACACATGGGACATCTAGCATCAAGGTGGCGTGTCTTGCAAGAAAATGGAGATATGTAGTGCGTAAGTGAGTCGTGCACTTCGATGGCACCTAGTACTATGCAATATTTTTTCTCCTCAATGGCACGTGAATAGTGCACATACTCAATGAAAGAGCAGGGATGGTAGCCATGGACATGGTCGGCCCTTTTTGAAGAGAGTACTAATAAATAACTTTGATGTGTCCCATCAACTTGCAGAATGACGAGAAGCTTGCTTACTATGCCTTCTCCCTCTCCAACGCGTGCGCGGTGGCTCGCAACACGAGGAGAAACTTTTGATTACAAGCGATGGACGTGCAACAGTTCATTTGGTGTCAGATTGCCAGAAGTACTACTCTAGTACCATCATTATTGTTCGAATTTTGGAAGAGGAGAAGAGCCAAGCGCAAGGTCACCTACTAACCTAGTTCAGTACTACTATCGCCAAAGCTGGTCCACCTTTTTAGAGCATGGTTAATTAATATAGGCGGCTCTTGTAGCGGCACGTCATTTAGAGCAAGTACTCTCTTTGTAGGAACAAAGGAAGTGAAACAAAAGTTGGAGTGGATGCTAGATTGCCAATTAAAACATGATTACATAGGGAAAAATCCTATAGCATTCTATCCTATGAATCAAACGACCAATGTAGGAAAATTATGAGGGGGGTCTCTCCAACAGTGTTCCTCGGCTCGCACCTAACATCACGGTGGTTGATGTCTACTACACAACCTTCTTCTTGTAGACGTTGTTGGGCCTCCAAGTGCAGAGGTTTGTAGGACATTAGCAAATTTCCCTCAAGTGGATGACCTCAGGTTTATCAATCCGTAGGAGACGTAGGATGAAGATGGTCTCTCTCAAGCAACCCTGCAACCAAATAACAAGAAGTCTCTTGTGTGCCCAACACACCCAATACAACGGTAAATTGTATAGGTGCACTAGTTCGGCGAAGAGATGGTGAAACAAGTGGTATATGGATAGTAGATAAAGGTTTTTGTAATCTAAAAATATAAAAACAGCAAGGTAGCAAATGATAAAAGTGAGCGTAAATGGTATTGCAATGATAGGAAACAAGGCCTAGGGTTCATACTTTCGCTAGTGTAAGTCCTCTTAACAATACGAACATAATTGGATCACATAACTATCCCTCAACATGCAACAAAGAGTCACTCCAAAGTCACTAATAGCGGAGAACGAACGAAGAGATTATGGTAGGGTACGAAACCACCTCAAAGTTATTCTTTCCAATCAATCCATTGGGCTATTCCTATAATTGTCACAAACATCCCTAGAGTTCGTACTAGAATAACACCTTAAGACACAAATCAACCAAAACCCTAATGTCACCTCAAGTATCCGTGGGTATGATTATACGATATGCATCACACAATCTCAGATTCATCTATTCAACCAACACAAAGGACCTCAAAGAGTGTCCCAAAGTTTCTGCCGGAGAATCACGACGGAAACGTGTGCCAACCCCTATGCATAGGTTCATGGGCGGAACCCACAAGTTGGTCACCAAAACATACATCAAGTAGCACGTGGTATCCCATTGTCACCACAGATATCCACGGCAAGACATACATCAAGTGTTCTCAAATCTTTAAAGACTCAATCCGATAAGATAACTCCAAAGGGGAAACTCAATTCATTACAAGAGAGAAGATGGGGAGCAGAAACATAGGATCCAACTATAATAGCAAAGCTCGCGATACATCAATTTCGTATCACCTCAAGAACACGAGAGAGAGAGAGAGAGATCAAACACATAGCTACTAGTACATACCCTCAGCCCCGAGGGAGAACTACTCCCTCCTCATCATGGAGAGTGCCGGGATGATGAAGATGGCCACCGGTGAGGGTTCCCCCCTCCGGCAGGGTGCCGGAATAGGGCCCCGATTGACTTTTGGTGGCTACGGAGGCTTCTGGCGGCGGAACTCCCGATCTAATCTCCGTTCTGGAAGTTTTGGGTCATGTAGGTATATATGGGTGCAGGAGGTACGTCAGGGGAGCCACGAGGGCCCCACGAGACAGGGGGCGCGCCCCCTACCCTCGTGAGCTCCTCCTTCCTTCCTTGACGTGGGGTCCAAGTCCATCGGGTGGCTTTCGTTCCAAAAATAACTTCTCTAATTGATTTCATTCCATTCGACTTCGTCTGATATTCCTTTTCTTCAAAACATTGAAATAGGCATAAAACAGCAAATCTGGGTTGGGCCTCCAGTTAATAGGTTAGTCCCGAAAGTAATATAAAAGTGGATAATAAAGCCCAATAATGCCCAAAACAGTAGATAATATAGCATGGAGCAATCGAAAATTATAGATACGTTGGAGACGTATCAAGCATCCCCAATCTTAATTCCTGCTCGTCCTCGAGTAGGTAAATGATAAAAAGATAATTTTTGATGTGGAATGCGAGTTGGCATAATTTCAATGTAATTCTTCTTAATTGTGGTATGAATATTCAGATCCATAAGATTCAAGACAAAAGTTCACATTGACATAAAAATAATAATACTTCAAGCATACTAATAAAGAAATCATGTCTTCTCAAAATAACATGGCCAAAGAGAGCTATCCCTACAAAATCATATAGTCTGGCTATGCTCCATCTTCACCACACAAAGTATTTAAATCATGCACAACCCCGATGACAAGCCAAGCAATTGTTTCATACTTTTGATGTTCTCAAACTTTTTCGATCTTCACGCAATACATGAGCGTGAGCCATGGACATAGCACTATAGGTGGAATAGAGTGGTGGTTGTGGAGAAGACAAAAAGGGAGAAGATAGTCTCACATCAACTAGGCATATCAACGGGCTATGGAGATGCCCATCAATAGATATCAATGTGAGTGAGTAGGGATTGCCATGCAACGGATGCACTAGAGCTATAAATGTATGAAAGCTCAAAAAGAAACTAAGTGGGTGTGCATCCAACTTGCTTGCTCATGAAGACCTAGGGCATTTTGAGGAAGCCCATCATTGGAATATACAAGCCAAGTTCTATAATGAAAGATTCCCACTAGGATATGAAAGTGACAACATAGGAGACTCTCTATCATGAAGATCATGGTTCTACTTTGAAGCACAAGTGTGGTAAAAGGATAGTAGCATTGCCCCTTCTCTCTTTTTCTCTCATTTTTTTATTTTTTTATTTTTTATTTGGGCCTTCTTCCCTTTTTATGGCCTCTTTTCTCCTTTTTTTATTTGGGCTTCTTTGGCCTTCTTTATTTATTTATTTTCGTTCGGAGTCTCATCCCGACTTGTGGGGGAATCATAGTCTCGATCATCCTTTCCTCACTGGGACAATGCTCTAATAATGATGATCGTCACACTTTTATTTTTCTTACAACTCAAGAATTACAAGTCGATACTTGAACAAAGATGACTCTATATGAATGCCTCCGGTGGTGTACCGGGATATGCAATGAATCAAGAGTGACAAGTATGAAAGAATTATGAACGGTGGCTTTGCCACAAATACGATGTCAACTACATGATCATGCAAAGCAATATGACAATGATGGAGTGTGTCATAATAAACAGAATGGTGGAAAGTTGCATGGCAATCTATCTCGGAATGGCTATGGAAATGCCATGATAGGTAGGTATGGTGGCTGTTTTGAGGAAGGTAAATGGTGGGTTTATGGTACCGGCGAAAGGTGTGCAGTACTAGAGAGGCTAGCAAGGGTGGGAGGGTGAGAGTGCCTATAATCCATGGACTCAACATTAGTCATAAAGAACTCACATACTTATTGCAAAAATCTATTAGTTATCAAAACAAAGTACTACGCGCATGCTCCTAGGGGGATAGATTGGTAGGAAAAGACCATCGCTCGTCCCCGACCGTCACTCATAAGGAAGACAATCAATAAATAAATCATGCTCCGACTTCATCACATAACGGTTCACCATACGTGCATGCTACAAGAATCACAAAGTTCAACACAAGTATTTCTCAAATTCACAACTACTCAACTAGCATGACTCAAATATCACCATCCTCATATCTCAAAACAATCATCAAGTATCAAACTTCTCTTAGTATTCAACACACTCATAAGAGAATTTTATTATTCTTGAATACCTAGCATATTAGGATTTTAAGAAAATTACCATGCTATTTAAGACTCTCAAAATAATCTAAGTGAAGCATGAGAGTTCATCTATTTCTTCAAAATAAAACTACCACCATGCTCTAAAAGATATAAGTGAAGCACTAGAGCAAATGACAAACTACTCCGAAAGATATAAGTGAAGATCAATGAGTAGTCGAATAATTATGCAACTATGTGAAGACTCTCTAACATTTAATAATTTTCAGATCATGGTACTCTATTCAAACAGCAAGCAAAGCGAAATAAAATTACATCTAAGAATAGCAAACATCATGTGAAAAAGCAAAAACTTAGGATCAACCGATACTAACTGATAATTGTTGAAGAAGAGAGGTGGGATGCCAACCGGGGCATCCCCAAGCTTAGATGCTTGAGACTTCATGAAATATTATCTTAGGATTCCTTGGGCATCCCAAATCTTGAGCTTTTTTGTCTCCTTAATTCCTCTCATATCACAGTCTCCCTAAATCTCAAAAGCTTCATCCACACAAAACTCAACAAGGACTCGTGAGATAAGTTATTATAAACCATTGCAAAAACCTTATCATACTCAACTGTAGAAACCACTAAAATCATTATTCAACATTGCATACTAAATGCCTCTGCATATTTAATAGTCCTATCCTCAAATAGAATCATTAAAGAAGCAAACATATGCAAACAATGCAAACATAACAGCAATCTGCCTAAACAGGATAGTATGTAAAGAATGCTGCAACATCCATACTTCCCTAGATCCAAAAATTATGAAATAAAATTCCCACTGAAGTAAATTTATCAGAGCTTAATATTCAAAAGGTTTCAACATTTTATCACACTCTAAATTTTTTAGGGAATTATTGCAACAGCGGTAAACTTTCTGTTTTCAAACAGCAACATGTATACTAGTAACATAGGCATAGTAAAGACTATCAATGCCACTTTTATTAGAATAAAAGATGAAAAACATTGTTCTAAATAACAGCAAGAAAATACTAACAAAATAAATTGATGCTCCATGCAAAACACATATCATGCGGTGAATAAAAATATAGCTCCAAGTAAAGTTACCGATGAATGAAGACGAAAGAGGGGATGCCTTCCGGGGCATTCCCAAGCTTAGGCTCTTGGCTATCCTTGAATATTACCTTGGGGTGCCTTGGGCATACCCAATCTTAGGTTCTTTCCACTCCTTATTCCATAGTCCATCGAATCTTTACCCAAAACTTGAAAACTTCACAACACAAAACTTAACAGAAAACTCGTAAGCTCCGTTAGTATAAGAAAATAAATCACCACTTCAAGCTACTGTAATGAACTCATTCTTTATTTATATTGGTGTTAAACCTACTGTATTCCAACTTCTCTATGGTTTATAAACTCTTTTACTAGCCATAGATTCATCAAATAAGTAAACAACACATGAAAAACAGAATCTGTCAAAAATAGAACAATCGGTAGTAATCTGGATCAAACGTATATTTCTGGAACTCATAAAATTCTCAAATAAATTTCTGGACCTGAGAAATTTATCTATTAATCACATTCAAAAAGATTTAACTAAATGGCACTCTCCAAATAAAAATGGCAGCAATTCTCGTGAGCGCTAAAGTTTCTGTTTTTTACAGCATGATCAACAAGACTTTCCCCAAGTCTTCCCAAAGGTTCTACTTGGAAAAAACACTAATTAAAAGCATAAAACCACATATAAACAGAGGCTAGATGAATTATTTATTACTAAACAGGAACAAAAAGTAAGGAACAAAAATAAATTTGGGTTGCCTCCCAACAAGCGATGTCGTTTAACGCCCCTAGCTAGGCATGATGATTTCAATGATGCTCACATAAAGGAAAAGAATTGAAACATAAAGTGAGCATCATGAAGAATATAACTAGCACATTTAAGTCTAACCCACTTCCTATGCATAGTGATTTTGTGAGCAAACAACTTGTGGGAACAAGAATCAACTTGCGTAGGAAGGTAAAACAAGCATAACTTCAAAATTTTAAGCACATAGAGAGGAAACTTGATATTATTGCAATTCCTACAAGCATATGTTCCTCCCTCATAATAATTTTCGGTAGTATCATGAATGAATTCAACAATATAACCAGCACCTAAAGCATTCTTTTCATGATCTACAAGCATAGAAATTTTACTACTCTCCACATAAGCAAGATTCTTCTCATGAATAATAGTGGGAGCAAACTCAACAAAATAACTATCATGGGATTGAAAATTGAAATCAAGATGACAAGTTTCATTGTTATTATTATTCTTTAAAGCATACGTGTCATCACAATAATCATCATAGATAGGAGGCATGCTTTCATCATAATAAATTTTCTCATCAAAACTTGGGGGAGAAAAAATATCATCTTCATCAAACATATATAGCTTCCCCAAGCATGTGGCTTTGCATATCATTAGCATCATGGGTATTCAAAGAACTCATACTAACAACATTGCAATCATGCTCATCATTCAAATATTTAGTGCCAAACATTTTATAGATTTCTTCTTCTAGCACTTGAGCACAATTATCCTTTCCATCATACTCATGAAAGATATTAAAAAGGTGAAGCGTATGAGACAAACTCAATTCCATTTTTTTATAGTTTTCTTTTATAAACTAAACTAGTGATAAAACAAGAAACTAAAAGACTCGATTGCAAGATCTAAAGATATACCTTCAAGCGCTAACCTCCCTGGCAACGGCGCCAGAAAAGAGCTTAGTTGACGGGGTGTGTTAGTGCCGCTTTCCTTGCCTCCCTGGCAACAGCACCAGAAAAGAGCTTGATGTCTACTACACAACCTTCTTCTTGTAGACGTTGTTGGGCCTCCAAGTGCAGAGGTTTGTAGGACAGTAGCAAATTTCCCTCAAGTGGATGACCTAAGGTTTAACATCCGTAGGAGGCGTAGGATGAAGATGGTCTCTCTCAAGCAACCCTACAACCAAATAACAAGAAGTCTCTTGTGTCCCCAACACACCCAATACAACGGTAAACTGTATAGGTGCACTAGTTCGGCGAAGAGATGGTGAAACAAGTGGTATATGGATAGTAGATAAAGGTTTTTGTAATCTGAAAATATAAAAACAGCAAGGTAGCAAGTGATAAAAGTGAGCGTAAACGGTATTGCAATGATAGGAAAGAAGGCCTAGGGTTCATACTTTCGCTAATGTAAGTCCTCTCAACAATACTAACATAATTGGATCACATAACTATCCCTCAACATGCAACAAAGAGTCACTCCAAAGTCACTAATAGCGGAGAACGAACGAAGAGATTATGGTAGGGTATGAAACCACCTCAAAGTTATTCTTTCCAATCAATCCATTGGGCTATTCCTATAATTGTCACAAACAACCCTACAGTTCGTACTAGAATAACACCTTAAGGCACAAATCAACCAAAACCCTAATGTCACCTAGATACTCCAATGTCACCTCAAGTATCCGTGGGTATGATTATACGATATACATCACACAATCTCAGATTCATCTATTCAACCAACACAAAGGACCTCAAAGAGTGCCCCAAAGTTTCTGCCGGAGAATCACGACGGAAACGTGTGCCAACCCCTATGCATAGGTTCGTGGGCGGAACCCACAAGTTGGTCACCAAAACATACATCAAGTAGCACGTGGTATCCCATTGTCACCACAGATATCCACGGCAAGACATACATCAGGTGTTCTCAAATCTTTAAAGACTCAATCCGATAAGATAACTCCAAAGGGGAAACTCAATTCATTACAAGAGAGAAGATGGGGAGCAGAAACATAGGATCCTACTATAATAGCAAAGCTCGCGATACATCAATTTCGTATCACCTCAAGAACACGAGAGAGAGAGAGAGAGAGAGAGAGAGAGATCAAACACATAGCTACTAGTACATAGCCTCAGCCCCGAGGGAGAACTACTCCCTCCTCATCATGGAGAGCGACGGGATGATGAAGATGGCCACTGGTGAGGGTTCCCCCCCTCGGCAGGGTGCCGGAACAGGGTCCCGATTGACTTTTGGTGGCTACGGAGGCTTCTGGCGGCGGAACTCCCGATCTAATCTCCGTTCTGGATGTTTTAGGTCATGTAGGTATATATGGGTGCAGGAGGTACATCAGGGGGAGCCACGAGGGCCCCATGAGGCAGGGGGCGCGCCCCTACCCTCGTAAGCTCCTCCTTCCTTCCTTGACATGGGGTCCAAGTCCATTAGGTGGCTTTCGTTCCAAAAATAACTTCTCTAATTGATTTCATTTCGTTTCGACTCCGTCTGATATTTCTTTTCTTCAAAACACTGAAATAGGCATAAAACAACAAATCTGGGCTGGGCCTCTGGTTAATAGGTTAGTCCCGAAAGTAATATAAAAGTGGATAATAAAGCCCAATAATGCCCAAAACAGTAGATAATATAGCATGGAGCAATCAAAAATTATAGATACGTTGGAGACGTATCAGTGGTCGAACTTGGAGTCATTCATCTGGTACACGTGGCATCTTAGATCTGGACACAAGGTGATGTGACCTCTCACTTCGTCCGCCATTTGAAGCAGCACGCCAGTGGAGGGCTAGCATACTCCAATATTAGGTTGGCTCTATGTGATGTGGCAACTTCATATACTAACCAGATGCTGGCTATACTACTACGGTACTCACACTCCAAGAAGTGACTCGAAAACCATTCATAAATTGAGTCTATGACATGCATTTGCAAATGTACCATTCATTACATACAACAAGTCATCAACACACAACGACAACGAGGATACATGTTGGATTATAGATTATTTCCAACAAAACATTCTAGTAAATACTGAAGTTTTCATCACACAAAAAATAACAAGCAATGAAATGAACTTCAACTCAACCAATCCTCGGCGTTGGAAACGCTTGCTTTGAACCATAGGTGCTCTGGGAAGGGCCAGCTATTGTCAATATTGGGAGCAACGTAAGACTGATCAACCAGGCTAAAGCGGCATATATGAGGACTAGGGTAGGGAACCACTGCAATGTCTGAGGTATAGATACATTTGCTTCTCATAAATGGTAGTTACGTTGTGTCAACAGCAGCTGGATCACCTTTCACCATCATTGGATAGTTTGGTCCAAGGAAGAGCGAGTTTTCTCCAAGACTATTAGTACTGTACCAGGGAGAAGGTGTTGGCGCTAGCACACTAGTATCCATCCCGAATACCCTGCAACAGGTGTTGGAATAGGTCCGGAGAGGGCAACCATGGGAGACAACACGTGCTCCCTCAGTAGTAACAATCTCAGTGCACTGTATACAGACAAGAAGAGGTGATCCATCGGAATTAGTTGCCAGGTGCCACTGAGTATATAATTTCTGCTTGTCCTCATGCTCGTGATCATCACCATTGTCATCTCCCCCTTGGTTATAAATTTTTTCAAGTATAGGTGGTGGAATGTTCATAGGACCTTGGAAACACAAGAACATTAATTAGTAAAGGGAAACTTGCTAACCCGCATGCATGTGGATGAAACAATTATAATTACAGTGGAAGACAAACGTACTGGAACTACGAGGATCCCATGCAAAAACAGTGCCACGAGTGGTGGCAGCAAACACAAGATCCTCGTATTCAATTACATCACAGTACTCATCCGTGTACAGAAATTGATTTTTGAGCAATATCCGTGGACGAATCAGTAATGACGACAACAAGTTTGTCGAGGATAGCAACAACTTCATAGTTCTCATAATTCCAAGAGTGGTTGGGAACTCGACAAATTGCTATCTTCCGTAGATGACAACCACCATGATCATATTTGAACGTACGTAGATCATCTGTGTGCTCAACCTCAGGGCACTCTGAGATTTTTGGAAGTGGAATCCACTGACGAGTGTACACAATCACAAGTTCCCACTTGCAGTTGTACCCAATATAAACAACCCAATCTCCATTTGCGCCAGCCCAAGCCTTACCCTTAAGCGATGGCATCTTGACATCACACGTTTCGTTATCAAGCAGCATAAACTTGCACAAGGCGAGGCCTCCATCGTCCGTGCCCATGCGAACAGGCTTATAGCGAAGAAGATAAGGGAGATCAAACTACTCCCAGACCCTTGGGTTCCTTGTAATGATGTTATTAGTTGAGTCGAGAATGGTCTTGAACGAACCTGCCATGCTAGCCGAGGTGATGATGTTGCACCGATCAATGAGTTCCTCCACCACGTCATCTTTTAGATCGGGGCAAGAATAACGAGGTCATTTCTGGCTTGTTCCCTCCATGGAGAAGACGATCGAATAATGGCAGAAGGAAGGGTGAAGGAAAATGTAGGAGTGAGGAAGAGCGTGCAATAGCAGTTCCAAATCGAAAGGGGAAGGCGAAGAGGCGGCGCACGGTTGCCACGGTACACAAAGGCCTACATAGACGTTCGTTCGGAAATTGTACAAAAGGACTCACCGTTGTCTCACTGACTTGTTGGAACGGGACCACATGTCAACGAAACATGGTGTGTCATATCTCGTGCAAAATGCGATCTGGCCGCGTTGGCCCGAAGTGCCGCATTATTTCTCGACTTTATTTTTTTAATGGTGTGTCGTTCAGTTTTGAAGCATGACTAACTGCTACTGTATGTAGAGAAAATATAAACTAATCTACCACTACTCCACCTCTAGTACTAGTAGTATGAAAAAGATATATAGGCTGGAGCTTCAGCGCTTTCTTGCTAAGGGCTGCCCACTTGCTTCTCACACTATCACCCTCTCTCCAGATCTAAAAAAGGCGGCCTCTCTCTCCCTCCTCATTGGTGGTCACAGATCCGCCGGGGAAGAAAAGGACGTGCGATGTTGACGCACTCCTCGTTGGCGAGCGAGGTCACGCGCTGACAACAAGGCCATCCTCTCAGACCTAGCACCCGCGCGGGATGGCCTCCGTCCCCAAGCTCCCTGCCGTAATGTGTGAGGAGGAGGACGACCATGAGCGAAGCCACTTCCCGCCGACCCTCAGGTATGCTACCTATTTTTGAACCATACCCTTGTTCTATTGCCCCATCTGCCACATCGATGCATGTGGATCTTTTTCCACTCCACCATCTTCCCAATTTGCTATCCTTTGCTCTGTTGGTCACGCAGACGAAAACCTTCATTGTCACTATTAAAGGAAACCCTACTTCATGCAGACTAATCCATGTATGGGTTGAATAAGGAAAGGAAGCGAGATTGTACTGTCCAAGAGAGTAGGCATCGAATCCGCATCTAGGTTGAAAAGGGTAAAATCACTAGCTAAGGAATGAGTCTTGTGTCTCTTGGTTGAAGAAGGGTAGAAAGGCATGACAACGCGATAGAGAATGACCAGGTCGATAAGTTTGTTGTTCTCACATAGGAAAAAGGTGGCTAAAGAGAACAAAAATGGGACGTAATCCACATATGCTGCCTGGATATTTGTTGCTCTGGGCAACCATACCTCCCTCACCACTCTATGAATCCATGGAGGTACATCGTACTGGTGCGCCCACTGTCTGAATGGGCCTCCCATGCTCTTATTGCCACTTTTTTGTTGTTAGTATAACGCCAGCAGTCAAGTCAAGCAATGCTACTACTAAAGTGATGCCACATTTAACTAATGCCGCACTCAGTCTAATGCCACTGATAGATTTAAGCAATGCCATTTAATGTCACTGGATTATTTTAGGTTTAGCTGTTGATTGTGGATGTATTAAAGATTTTTCAGCTAAGGCATTTTAATGCTATTGCACAACCAGTATACGAACGATGAATCTTGTTACTACCTTCAAATTTTTGCACTGTTAATGCTTATAGACTACATACCTCACTTTCATGAGATACCTGACATCATGATGTAATGTTAAGTCATTTCCTTTTGTAGAGTGTCACTGAATTGTCAAGGTGGTGATGGCATTTTATTTTAGTTGAACTGCACAAAATATGCTTAAAAGAAGAGGAAAGATCAGGAATCTATCATTGTTTCAGAAAGAACTATATATGCCTTCCTGACATTAGCCATTGTTGCCTTATTTATTCCTTCAAACAGGTGGTTAGAAACAGTCTTGCTACCATTTCCCATTAAGAAATTGGAATGCTTATATTTGTGAGTCTATGCTTCAACTAGTGCCACTTTTATAGTAATCACACTTTCAATATCTATGCAACCAGGGATGCTCGATTTTAATGGAACTACACAAAAAGTCCAAATGGTTCAACCTTAGGAGCATGTTTTCTTCCAAACCTTTATATCCAATTGGTGGCACTATGAGCTGTTCATTACAAAGGTACATGGTTTGCTACTATAGTGCTACTCTTTTTATACTGTCATTCGATAGTAATAGTAGTGGTTTGCATGTGAATTTATTGGCAGGGTGGACCTACATTGGAGGTGCAGGACAAGATTCAATGATTGGATGCTCAATTTCGGTTGTATCGATTTCACCTCTTCCATCACTGCGAACATGGATATCCTTGGTCTGATGAAGAATAGGTGCTATATTCCTGCTCTGAACCAGCAAATCAATTCAGTATGAAATTGTCCAGGGTAAAACATGACTGTATCAAATTTTCTAGTGCAAAACATGACAGATGCTAAGCGGAAGAGATGTGTTTAAACCAAAAATACAAGGTGGGGTATATGTTTACTAGCTGCTTGATATTTCTGCAGACAGAGATGTCTGCCCGTTGCTATTTGGCAAACAAACAAAGTGACCACAATTTTGGTTGAACTGCATAAGAGAATAGTATAGTCACTGCATGTAGTGCCATTTGAAAATAGACACAGAAAGATTAGATAGTCACTTCATGGACAGCAGAAAAGTAGTACTGTACTATTTTTTTGGCCAACACTAGGTGCTTCATTGCTTTGGTCTGATTATACAATGGGCATCATTTTGGCTAAGTTAAAGTTTGTATTCCGAAAATAGTCTCGTCGTGTGATCGAGAGAAGACCAAATCATATTGCAGTGGATGTTCCTCCATCGTGTGTGGTTCATTCTCATGGTTCCAGCTGTTGGTGAAACCACTTACGTTTGCAAGAGGAATTTTAGACTTCACAAACAAATTTGTCTTTCAGTTTGTACTGAATGTTGGCCAAGAGAAGCATCCATGTTAGTAGGAAGAACAGATGTTTTTTCTAGATCTTTGCTTTTGGAGCTACATATTTGTATATGATCTGTGAATCATTGAGATGCATTAAGATGTTGATCTTATGTATGGGAATTGTACTAGTTGGTTTTGAATTTGGGCTACTAATGTGAACATATTACAATGCCAGGCCTGTGAGTCTCGTGTGAACATTTCGAACGGATCGGCACTTACTGTTGTGCACATCATGATCCTTATTTCTGTGTTCTCAGTGTTTACAAGTTACTAACAGTTCCTTATTTATGTTCGCTCAGTGTTTACAAGTTACTGACCGATCACTAGCTAGCCTACTAATGCGCTCCTGGCAGTTTTAGTTGCGAGGCAAGATCCGAAGTAGCAGTTTTTTGAATAAAAATGCCTACCTCTGAAGAAACTGACAAGCTGCTCTAAAGAAAATGCCATGCAAATCTGGAGAAACTGTGAGCAAAAACGTTCGCAAATGCCCTATCTCCCAGCTAACGTTCATTAGCTAATGCGATCGTACACGTACACCATCTGACCTACTCGATCCTACACGTACACTATCCGACCTACTTGATCCTACACGGATAAATAGCAGATCACACACGTACTACCTCCTTTCTGGTTTGCATGGCTCAATTCAAGAAACGACCTACTCGATCCTACACGCATGTAGTAGTACCTCCTTTCCAGTTTGCGGGGCTTAATTCAAAAATCTCACCAACCAAGGTACTCCCTCCATCCGGGTTTATTAGTCCCGTGAGCGAAAGCAGCAAGACCAAGGTATGGTAATAATTAACTGCATGTAGATGTTTAAGCCTAATTAATTCTAGCAATTTAACTGGCTGCATGCGTGCCCTCAGCTGTGACTCGTTGCATGCTGCTCCGCGTACTGGCTGCGAGCGATTCTGAGTGGCTGCATGCAGCCGGCCGTAATTAAGGCAGCTAACTGATGCGGAAAAAGATGGGCTTTAATTGTTGTGGGCCTTTTAAATCCATGGAATCATTATTGACAAGGAGGGAGTACCTCATCTGGATGATTCGAGTGCACTCGTTTGACCATCATGCCAGCGTGCGACCCAGCACGGACGTTATGCACCACTGACGGGACAGGACGACACAGTCATAATTTTAGTTTTTCTAGTTTTCCACGACAAGCTGGCGCGCTAAGCCATGCCAGCTTATGCATTGAATTCTGATGACCGTGATGACCGTCGCGTTTCCCGCGACACGCTAGTTCGCCTACCTTCCGCCTATAATTACTGTTTCCCGGGCTTCTCCAGTGGCACCACCACCCAACTCGCCCTATCCTCATAAGCCCCCACCAGCCCGACGTCGCTCGCCATTTATCCCCGCTCTCGCCATGTCTACCATGCCCCCGCCCATCCGCGATAGGCGACACCGGAGGCGGTCACCGCCGGAACTAGTGTTCGGTTTTTCACCACAAGGCAGGCAGAGGGAGGAGGCATTCTATCGGTCTTCAGATGGCAATGCGGAGTATGAGGAATTGTTGGAGCGCGTTCGCTTGGCGGAGGAGCAGCGCATTGCCGATTTGCGCCGCTAGCGGGACATGGAGCAGCAGCGCACCGACGCTTTGAGTCACGAGCAGAGCGCCCACAACTGGGCCGACTACTTGGAGGCCGGCGCCCAGCAAATAGCCCTGAAGGCTGTCGGGCACGCACGTGTTCGTGATGCCGAATTTTACTACAAGCTTGTCAAGTGGGTTTCCCGCTTAGAAGCCGAAGCTTTGGTGGACCACGCTGGCATGGAAAGGGCCAATGCGCGCGAGCAACGCGCCCTATCACACCTCTGGCAAGTCCGAGCTGAGGTGGAGGACGCCGGTTCTGGCGTTTAGCATGTATGATAGATGGCGTCCGGCATCGTCTAGTTAGCTAAGAGTAAGTTAGTACTTGTACACTACTAGAGTATTAGTGGGAGTAGAGAGTTAACTTGGCTATGATGGTTGTCAACGTGGAAGTTCAGTACTCTATATCTGGATCAGACCTGTTACTTTGCTATGAATGTTGAACTTTCCGTTTGAACGTATGGAATGGGCTGTTATTTTTTAAATGGGTTGTATTTGTCCGCCACGGGTTTAGAGGCTGACTTGTGGGCCTATCAGGTTGACGCGTACACAATCAGGAGATGATTGTACATGCAGAGGATGATAGCGGGGACCCACCAAGGTCATGGCAGTATGCAAGTAAGTGCCTCCTTATTTCAAACCAATGAAAAATGGCTCCTCCTAATGGATTTCTGACATCTGGGTCCCATGCCATTGTCAACGTAGTCAATAAACGAGAGAATTGCACAACGAGCGGCTGACACTAGGGACCCAACAACTCTCCCGGTTATTTTTGTTTTGGGTTAATTTGATAAATGAATCTCCAAATCGGGTGATTCCGAGAAATGCCACTGCAATTTCCAAACTTTGAAAAATGCCATTTCCAATGGCATTTTTTGAAGTCCGGAGTGGCGTTTTTCAAAGTTTGCAAATTCCAGTGGTGTTTTTCAAAGTTTGCAAAAATTGCAGTGGCATTTTTCGAAGTTTGGAAATTGAAGTGGCATTTTTATAAATCGCCATAATAGGAGTGGCATTTATCTAATTTGTTTTTTGAGACGAAAGCAAGGTGTCAACTGGGCTATGCGGGGCACTCTGGCCTGTCTAGACAGCCTTTTCTTTTTTTTTACCACTGACCAGCCCAGTAGTTTTTTTTGTTCTTTCTGAAAATGGTAGCCCAGTTTTTTGTGATTTGTCAAGTAAGTCGCTTTGTTAGGCTTGTTGGGCTGCAAACTTTCAAGACGAGGAGAGCTTCATTCGGCTGGCCGAGAAAATGGCATATCAGTAATGAGAAATGGGCTGTACATTTTTAAAACACATCAAACCGGCAATTAGTTTCAATTTTTTTGCATTTCGAGATTTTAAATTGCATTGATTTTTATGCATGGAAAATTTGTTGGATTTTACATAATATACATTTTTAAAAATTAGTTTGAATGTGGCTCGAAATTTCGGGATTAAAAACAGTTCGGACCGCACCAAAATATGCAAAATTTCGTATAATATTTTAACCGTGGCCACAATATGGGCTGTAATGCTAACAAAAATAATATGGGCTCCAAAAAAACGTTAAGAATTAGCAAATGGCTATAAATTATTAGAAATAATGGAAGATGGGTTGTATGCTGTTTCCCACAGATTTGAGGCTTTCCTAAAAAAAGGTTGACGCACAAGCAGTGATTGTTGGATGTCCATCAACCGGCCGTCATGCTTCTTCAATCTCTGCTCTTCCTGCTCCAGCCGCTCAAACAAGCGCCAGCGGGACTGCCTACTCTCTCCTCCTGCCGCTGGTTGTGCTGCCGCGTAGGCCTCACCGCCCCACCGTACTCCCATCGCTGGCCTAGCCATCCCTCTACTCACCCACACCCACTGTTATTCTCCACCGACGGCAGCCGAACCAGTCAACCCTCATACTCCCCAATTCATGGGAAGCCACTGTCGTGTCTTCCCCAGCTCCGTGTCATTCCCTTCATAGGCCTCCCCGTTGTCCACCGCCCTGGTGCTCTCAGCACGGCGTGGTCAACGTGGTCAACGAATGACATCCATCGGAAGTGGACTGTACATGGAGAGGCTGACAGCTGGGTCCACGGACGCACACAAGGAAATGCCTCCTTATTACGCGCAAAATAATGATTCCTCCACCTGACATCTGGGACCCACCAGAAAGGCTCTGTATTTCATGAAAAATACGCCCCCCCCCCCGCTGACAGCTCGGACCCACCACCTATATCTTCGCACGCAAGGAAGTGCCTCCTTATTGCGCACAAAAAATGAATACTCCCCCCTGCTAGCTGGGACCCAGCATAGTGGGAGGCTGACTTGTGGGCCTACTAAGTTGATGAGGACGGAGGGCTTTGTCAACTTATTCAATATGAACGATTCTAGCTCCAGTGACCGTACGATGTCCATCCAATGGCCGCAGTGCTTCTTCAACCTCTGGACTTCTTGCTCCAGCCGCCCAGAGCAGCGCCGGTCGTGCTGCCTGCTCCTGCCTCCTATGGCCGTATGTGCTGTCGTGGAGGCCTCACCACCCCTACTACTCCCACTGCTAGCCAGGCCCTACGGCGACGGCAGCCTCACACCACAGCCGAACTAGTGAACCCTCGTATTCCTCTTCGCATGGGCTTCCACTGCCGCCTCTACCCCGGCTCCGTGTCATCCCCTTCCTAGGCCTCGCCGTCGTCCATCGCCTTGGTGCTCTCGGCGCGGCGTGGTCAATGTGGTCAAGGAACGACTTCCATCAGAAGAGTACTTTACGTGGAGAGGCTAACAGCTAGGTCCACGACCGCAACAAGGAAGTGCCTCCTTATTACGCGCAAAATAATGATTCCTCCACTTGACAGCAGGGACCCACCGGACGGGCCACTGTATTTCGCGAAAAAATGTTCCCCTCCTAACTGCTGGGACCCACCAGCTACTTCTTCGCCTGCAAGGAAGTGCCTGATAGTCGGGACCCACCTGGTCAAAGCGTACGTACCGTTGTCATTCTGGTCGCGAACATGTACGTACATATGGTCGGTCTGTCTGCAGGCTGCGGCGATGAACTGTGGCCGTGCAAGGAAGGGCACGTGTCGTAGTAGAGGCACGCACGTGTTGTAGTAGAGCCGGGCACGTAGCATGTACACGTACGTACATCGGCCAGGGTGCAAGAATGAAAATACGGCCATGTACGTACATACGGGCGGGGTCTCGAACGCCTACTCGCGCATATGTATGGCCAGGGCTCGTGTGCATGGCTGTGGTTGGGTCAGAACAGAGAAACTACATCGTCATCGTGTTCATGGGGAGCCAAGCGGCTGGGTCAGAACGGAATGCGTCGTCGTGTTCATCGGGAGCCAACCGACTTGGACGGAACAATCGATGGAAACGAGGCATGGCGTACCACAGAACGGAGGAAACGGCCTTGTGTTCGACCGGCCACGGTGGAAACGGGATCCTGTTCATCGGGAAAGGTCTGGCGTACCACAAAATGGAGGAAACGGGCCTCCTACAGTCGAAATGGGGTCCTGTACTGAGAGGGGTGTGGCGTACCACAAAACAGAGGAGACGGACTTGTGTTGGAGCGCTACGGTCGAAACGGGGGTCCTGTTCATCAGGAGGGGTGTGGCATACCGCAAAACAGGACTCCACGGGATATTGTTCATCTCCATCGTCGACCTCCTCCAGCCTCCACGGGCTACTGTTCATCCACTGTCGACCTCCTCCAGCCTCCACCTCCGACTGTTCATCCACGGGCTCCTGTTCATCCAGCCTCCACCGCGCGCTCCTCCACCGGCTATTGTTCAACCAGCCCTCTCCACAGGGTCCTGTTCAACCACCCCTCCATTGGCTACTATTCATCCAGCCCTCCACCGGCTACTGTTCAACTAGCCCTCCACGGGGTCATCCTGTTCATCCAGCTCTCCATGGGGTCCTGTTCATCCACCCCTCCACCGGCTCGATCGATCGGGGTACTGTTCACCCAGCGGCAATGGCCTCTACTACCACGAGGTCCTGTTCATCTAACCCCCCACCGGGAACTGTTCATCCAAACCCCCCAACAATGCTCACTGTTCATCCAGAGGCAGCATCAATCGGCTTCACTTAGTAGCAGTAGCGAAGGAATCACTCGGGTTCAGTTAATAGCAAGGGATCGATCGATCGCTCGGGTTCAGTAACACGTAGCCTGCAGTGCAATCGCTCGGGTTTTGTTAGAGCCCAATGCCTCACTCGGGTTCAGTTAGAGCCCAACGCCTCGCACACACGCGCGTATGTACGAGAGAAATGTGCATCGCTCGGCCCCCGACCACCCACCATAACTGGGAACTCCCTGATATTTTCCTCGCCCTTGCTTCTACCACGGTTTTTTCTGTCATGGATGGCCCAAAGAATGTCATGCAGCTGCATCCCCGGCCCACCCAGGATGAAAATCCCATTTTCTGTCATGATTTTTTGTCATAGAAGTAGGACCCCATCACATCTATGATGATACCGGGTTTTTCCACAATTATCGTCATAGAAGTGTCATGAGTATGACCGAAAAAAAATTCCTTCGGCCCAAAATGTCACGGATGTGTCTTTTTTTTTGTAGTGGTGTTCCTCCAGTATTCGGGAGTTGCATAATCTCATAGTCATAGGAACATGTATAAGTCATGAAGAAAGCAATAGCAATAAACCAAATGATCATAGTGCTAAGCTAACGGATGGGTCTTGTCCATCACATCATTCTTTAATGATGTGATCCCGTTCATCAAATGACAACACATGTCTATGTCTAGGAAACTTAACCATCTTTGATTAATGAGCTAGTCAAGTAGAGGCATACTAGGGACACTTTGTTTGTCTATGTATTCACACATGCACTAAGTTTCCGGTTAATACAATTCTAGCATGAATAATAAACATTTATCATGATATAAGGAAATATAAATAACAACTTTATTATTGCCTCTAGGGCATATTTCCTTCAGTCTCCCACTTGCACTAGAGTCAATAATCTAGTTCACATCATCATGTGATTTCATACCAATAGTTCACATCTTTATGTGATTAGTTCACATCTTCATGTGACTAATACCCAAAGGGTTTACTAGAGTCAATAATCTAGTTCACATTGCTATGTGATTAGCACCCAAAGAGTGATCATGTTTTTCTTGTGAGAGAAGTTTAGTCTACGGGTCTACAACATTCAGATCCGTATGTATTTTGCAAATTTCTATGTCTACAATACTCTGCACGGAGCTACTCTAGCTAATTGCTCCCACTTTCAATATGTACCTAGATCGAGACTTAGAGTCATCTAGATCGGTGTCAAAAGCTGGCATCGATGTAACTCTTTACGACAAACTCTTTTATCACCTCCATAACCGAGAAATATTTCCTTAGTCCTCTAAGGATAATTTTGACTGCTATCCAGTGATCTACTCTTAGATCACTATTGTACTCCCTTGCCAAAATCATGCTAAGGTATACAATAGGTCTAGTACACATCATAGCATACTTTATAGAACCTATGACTGAGGCATAGGGAATGACTTTTCATTCCCTTTCTATTTTCTGCCATGGTTGGGTTTTGAGTCTTTACACAACTTCACACCATGCAACACATGCCAGAACTCCTTCTTTGATTGATCCATTTTGAACTCCTTCAAAATCTTGTCAAGGTATGTACTTATTGAAAAAACTTATCAAGCGTCATGATCTATATCTATAGATCTTCATGCTCAATATGTGAGCAGCTTTACCGAGGTCTTTCTTTGAAAAACTCCTTTCAAACACTCCTTTATGCTTTCCAGAAAAATCTAGATCATTTCCGATTCACATATACTTATCAGAGAGGTTGTAGTGCTCCCACTTACTTTCTTGTAAATACAGGCTTCACCACAAGTCTGTATAAAACTATATGCTTTGATCAACTCATCAAAGCGTATATTCCAACTTCGAGATGCTTGCACCAGTCCATAGATGGATCGCTGGAGCTTGCACACTTTGTTAGCATCTTTAGGATTGACAAAACCTTCTGGTTGCATCATATACAACTCTTCTTTAATAAATCCATTTGCCAGATTTCATAAAATGTGGCAACTGCTAACATGATTCGAACCGGCTTTTAAGCATCGATACGAGTGAGAAAATCTCATCATAGTCAACACCGTGAACTTGTCAAAAACCTTTTGCGACAATTTGAGCTTTGTAGATAGTAACACTACTATCAGTGTCCGTCTTCCTCTTGAAGACCATTTATTCTGAATGTCTCACCGATCATCGGGCAAGTCAATCAAAGTCCATACTTTGTTCTCATACATGGATCCCATCTCAAATTTCATGGCCTTAAGCCATTTCGCGGAATCTGGGCTCATCATCGCTTCCTCATAGTTTGTAGGTTCGTCATGGTCTAGTAACATGACTTCCAGAACAGGATTACCGTACCACTCTGGTTGACCTACGAAGTTCGGTAGTAACTTGATCTGAAGTTTCATGACCATCATCATTAACTTCCTCACTAATTGGTGTAGGCATCACTAGAACTGATTTCTTTGATGAACTACTTTCCAATTTGGCAGAAGGTACAATTACCTCATCAAGTTCTACTTTCCTCCCACTCACTTCTTTCGAGAGAAACTCCTTCTTTAGAAAGGATCCACTCTTAGCAACAAAGATCTTGCCTTCGGATCTGTGATAGAAGGTGTACTGTCGATGTCAAAACCGGCGGATCTCGGGTAGGGGGTCCCGAACTATGCGTCTAGGCGGATGGTAACACGAGGCAGGGGACACGATGTTTTTCCCAGGTTCGGGCCCTCTTGATCAAGGTAAAACCCTACGTCCTGCTTGATTAATATTGATGATATGGGGAGTACAAGAGTAGATCTACCACGAGATCAGAGAGGCTAAACCCTAGAAGCTAGCCTATGGTATGATTGTCTGTCCCTACGGACTAAAACCCTCCGGTTTATATAGACACCGGAGAGGGCTAGGGTTACACAGAGTCGGTTACAATGGTAGGAGATCTACATATCCGTATCGCCAAGCTTGCCTTCCACGCCAAGAAAAGTCCCTTCTGGACACGGGACGAAGTCTTCAATCTTGTATCTTCATAGTCCAGGAGTCCGGCCGAAGGTATAGTCCAGCTATCCGGACACCCCCTAATCCAGGACTCCCTCAGTAGCCCCTGAACCAGGCTTCAATGATGACGAGTCCGGCACGCAGATTGTCTTCGGCATTGCAAGGCGGGTTCCTCCTCCAAGTACTTCATAAAAGATTTTGAACACAAAGGTAGTGCCCGGCTCTGCAAAATAAGTTTCCACATATTGACATAGAGAGAATAATATTTACACAAATCTAATCTGCTGACGTATTCCGTAGCGTGACATCACACCACGGCCAAGTCTTTATTCGAATCGTTTTACTGTCCCACCTCAGCGCGTTTAGCGAGGCGGTTTCCTTGGCACGTCTTGTCAAAGCAGGGATCATGTCCCCTTATTCCGGGATTCTCATCAATACGGGCGTGGGTAACCCAACCGTACCCGTTGGTATGTTTTCTAGATCAAAGGCGAGTCCCAAACGGTCATGGGGAGGGCCCTTGGTATTCAACCTCTTATAAAGAGACCAAGGCCTTACTCCTTTCTTTCAATCTCAAATGAGTTCGCCCTTCGCCTTGAGTTCCAACACCCAAGGCTCCAGATTTCAGGCGCTTTGGACCTTCGACAATGTCCGGTTCCGACCTTCGAGGCCGATGGATGCCCTCCTCCGTCACAGAGGAGGACGTGCTGAAGTTGAGAGAGGACAGGTTCTTGACCGGCGAAATCTCGCATAGGTTGCCTGCTCAAGGGTAGGTCATTCCCACTCCCAAGCCTGGTGAGAGCGTGGTGTTCATGCCTCACTTCCTTCGGGGGCTAGGCTTCCTGACGGATCCCTTCGTGAGCGGGCTCATGTTTTATTATGTGCTGGAATTTCACAACTTAGCTCCAGAGTCCATCCTCCATATTTCCTCATTCATCGTCGTGTGTGAAGCCTTCCTCCGTATTACTCCTCACTTCAGACTATGGCTCAAGACCTTCAAAGTAGAGCCGAAGATAATCGAGGGATGGCACGCGGAGTGCGGAGGTGCTTTTATAAGCAAGAATGCTGGTGCTCCATGGCCCGAGGGTTCTTTTCAAGGGGAGTCCAGCTTATGGCAACGAGAGTGGTTTTATATCACAGCTCCCAGGAGCACCAAGTGGGTGGCGTTGACTGCTTTCCACTCGGGTCCCCCGCCACGACTGGCGTCATGGGTCAATAAGGGGCTGGACTGGGGGTCGGCAAAGGACGTGCCCCTGTTGCAGGGCCGCATCTGAGATCTCCTAGAAAGAGACATCAGTCTGGTTGTGGTGACGCAGGTTATGTTAATTCACCGAGTTCTGCTATGCAAACGTCGCCCCCTCCTCCTGTGGGAGTTCAACCTGGAGGGACCGTTCTCCAACATTTTCTTGGCATGACGCCCGCGGAGATGTACAAATTGTTCTTCGGACCCATTGTTCAAGATATCTTCTGATATGCCAATAAATCAACTGATTTATCGCTTACCGCTGTCAGACCGATAGGATAAATCGACCGGTAAATCAGCCGATATGGCGATAAATCGGTTGATATGCCGATAAACTGGCCGATTTACCCCTTATCACGGGTCGACCGATAAGTTCCCGATAAGCGATATCCCCAACATTGTTCGGACCACAAGTAGTGTGTCCGGATTCTATGGAGGACGCAGGTCTGAGCTGCAATCGTCCGGATACTCAAGTAAGTAGCCTTGTGCCCAGACTCACTATCCATATATTTATCATAAAATTACCCCTAAAAGAGTTGTCCTTTAAACATGAGTGGATAGCGAAAGCAAAGCTAATCAGGTGTCCGACCCCCCTCCCCGAGACCACGCCGGGTCCCGTGCTAGTCAGGATGTTGGAGGTTGTGCCTTCAAAGGAAAGCGAGGGAGGGGACAAGGAAGCTATAGCCTCCTCGAAGGAGGTTGTCCGGAAGGGAGGAATCGAAAATTCCTCTCCTCGGGGGAAGAAGAGGACCGCCTCTGAAGACGCGGAGACCATGGCCTCAAAGCGGGGGAAGAAATCTTCGCCAGAGGGTCCTATGCTGGGGGATACTTCAGCCGAATTATGCCCTCAAGGGGATCAGCCCTCCACCGAGCCGTAAGTAGAGAGGAGTTTTCTTTTTAAGAAACGAGAGAAATCCTTGCTTTATATCTGAGAAAAGTAATCGAAAACTTACCTTGTAGCTCGGACCTTAGCCCTTCTTAGCAGAGCTCGTCTTCGGGGGATCTTCTTCCGGACATGATGGAGAGCGAAACGCCTCCCCTGCCGTACCGCCTTGCGAGGCGGGCGACCCTGAGGTATTGTCGCGGAGGGTTTCTCCAAATCCGGCAGGGCTGGAAGGTAGTCATATGGCCCCCCAAAGCCCTCCTAGTCCGGCCATCGAAAAGGGCCATCGGACGAGTCCGACGCCATCTGGTGCGCGGCCGGAGGAGCTGAAGGATCTGCTAGGGCGAGCATCTATCTCAGAGGAGCACCGTGCATTGATGGGTATGGTGATTGAGAGGATTTCATCCGCGGAGAGCGGATTGCACGAGGCTGTCAGGAGTTTACTGACAGGTTTTGAGGTATGCGAAATAATGTACCCTTTTTGGACAGTTGCGCATAAATAAGATGCGCCCTATGTAGATAGTAGCCCCTGAGACTCTGTGCGTTGTCAAAAGTGATGACGCGCAGAGGATCATAATCCTAGGTCTAATATGCCGCCTTTATACGTAGGTGGAGAAGTGTCCGGTGGCAAGCCGAACTGATGAATTTGCCGAGCTAAAGCGGCAACTTGACGTGGCAGATGCCGACATCGCGCTTGTCAACAAGCGGCTTGTCGAGGCACAAGGTATGTAATTCCTCCGGCGGCACCTGGTAAGAGGAGCTTTATGCCAGTATCTTACAATGTGTGCGCTTGATGCAGATGGTGCTGCTGCCATGGAGAATCTTCAGGCAGAACTTGCCCGAGCCAAGGAGCAAGCCAAGAAAAGTGATGCGGCTGCCGGAAAGGCAATTGAAGAGCTGAAAGCCGAACAGGCTGCTCACTGCCGAAGCAAGAAGGAAATGGCTGAGATGGCCATGAAGCTGAAGAACACTGCTGACCGTTGCAAGCTTCTTGAAAAAGAAGATCGGGCGGAACATACGGACCTGGAGAAGGCCGTTTCCGATGCCAAGGATGCTCGCTCTGCAATGAGAGCTATGAAGGAGGAGCTGCATCAGGCCGGAGAGATCGCGGCTGGAAAGCCCTTTATGCTGCGGAGGAAGTTCTGTGATCCTAAACATGCTCCGTTAGACCGGATGTGGAGTACGGCGGACACCTATCTGGATCTGGCAGTGAGTGCTGCAGATGCGGCCAAACACTTCCGAGATCAAGAAGATCGCGAAGTGGAAAAGCTCTTTTGGTCGCAGTTCCACAATCCGGAGCGTCCATTGTCATTAGACGATCATTTGGCCGAATGGGCCGAGCTAAATAGGTTGTCCAGACTCGCCATGAAGTATGTCATGAGTCATCTGTGGCCGGAGAGGCCAGAGTCGAAAAGTTATTTCAACTTCGTGCAGCAGTTCCTTGGTGTGGTCCCGCATATCAATGTGATGAAGAGGTCAGCATGCATAGAGGGTGCGCGGATGGCTCTTGCCCGTGTGAAGACATACTGGGCGGAAATGGAGGCCACCACTGTTGCATCCCCAGACTCGGATGGAAGCCGAGTACCTGCCGAGCACTATTTTGAGGAAGTTCTGCAAGGCGCTCGTTTAATAGAGACGCAGTGCTCGAAGGATACTATATTCAAATAGCATATATTATTGGAAAACAATATTTTGATAAATTGTAGAAGCTTTTTATGCTTGTGCCTGCAAGTATTATAATACCTCCTGTGCGGCCGTTTAACATATATGTAAATATAATCTGAAAGATGGCGGTCGTCGGCTTCAGCCCCCACGCACATAATGCGGGGGTGTTCGCAGAAGGCGCATTTTCACACTTGATCCAACGTCTTGGTCCTACAAAGGAGGTGATAGCATAGCGAACTACGCAATCGGACTATGATGCTTATTAACTTTCACTTAGCCATAGGAGTTTGACAGTGAGGCTACTTATATAGCCCCTGGTGGCGCCTGCGCTCGCCCGAACTCGGGGCGCGTATGTGCCTGGCCGGGAAGCGGCCCTTCGTTAATGTGGAGGAATCCTAAAGATTCCGGTAAGTCATCGAGTGGTTGACCAGTCTCACGCTATATCATGACAATCAGTTTTCGGCTTTCTCTATTGAGGTGCTCGCCTGGCCGAACCGGGGCACAATCGCAGTAGTTCTCCTGGTGCCACCTTAGCCGATAGAGCGGAACATAAGGTAGCAAAACACAGGAGCCGGGTAAACCCAACATTTGACCAAAGACATGATTCAGAGCGGATGCATATAAGGCCAAACTCGCGACGCCAAACACTCCCTAAGGTATTCGGTCTTTATGAGGGCGGGCGGGATAACGCCCTTAGTAATAAGCCCCTAGTGTCCAGGTACGCGCAAAACTCAGACGTGGCCACATGCCAAAACGGCAGCCTCCTCCTTGGTTATACCAAGAAACCAGGGGATGTGTATCAACAAGAGAGAGTAAAAAAGGTTTACGCAGGGTCTTAATCTGAAAAGAATCCTTGGAACGGGTCCCTGTTGCACGTCTGCTCCTGTGTCTCCGTTGTGCCGTATCCTGGACGGGCGTAGCACGGTGTTCATCTGTAAAGGAGAGGAACTTAGTTTAGGAAAGATCGTGCCGAACATGAGTTATACTAAATAAATGAAGTATAAATCGAAATGGGTAAAATTGAGCTTTATTGTCTCTTGTTTTATATGCGCGGAGCCCCTAGTACAGGGGTATACGGCTATTAAGCCTTTATCAACTGTATGTTTATGCCGGACTCATCTAGCCGTGTCCGTGGTCTTGACGACATGTTTAGGTGCTTTGGCTGGTGAAGCCGCTTTATTGTGGGGCTGTCAAGGCAGCCGCACTATCTTCCGCGCGGGGGGAACACTCAATGTTTTCCCTTTAATGAGATGATGCCTCGTGGACCGGGCATCTTAAGCGTAAGAGATGCATAATGCGGTATTGCGTTAAAGCGGGCGAAAGCTTCGCATCCCAGCAGTGCTTGATAGCTACTTGAGAATGGGGCGATGTGGAAAGTTAGCTGTTCGCGACAGAAGTTATCGGGGGAGCCGAACATAACTTCGAGCCGAAGAGAACCCGTGCAACGGGCATCCCGGCCTGGCGTTACCCCTTGAAAGGAGGTTTTGCTATGGCGAATTTTTGTTGGGTCTATCCCCATGTTGCGGATTGTGTCCTGGTATAACAGGTTTAGACAACTGCCGTCGTCCATCAGGACATTTGTAAAGTGGAGTCCGTCGATTATTGGATCTAATACCAAGGCAGTCCAGCCTATGTTCCGGATACTTCTAGAGTAATCCTGATGGTCGAAGGTGATCGGTTTTAACAACCATTGGCGAGACTCCTTGGGGATAGGCCGTATGGCACGTATCTCTATTGGCGCCATTCTGTTCGTCACGTGAAGTGAGTTTACTGTTTTGACTTCTTGTGGGAAATCCTTTTGTTTCCTGGTGCTCTGCTTGTGGGGTTCGTCGTCGTCCTCACTTGGTGTGTCGAGCCCCTTGTGTTCGGCATTGAGTTTGCCGGATTGCTTGAAAACCCAACAATCTCTATGGGTATGGTTCGCAGGCTTCCCGGGAGTACTGTGTATTTGATATATCTTGTCCAAGATTTTGTTTAAGTTGGATAGCTCGTCCCTGTTATCCTTGAGGGGTGGCTTTCTCTGATTCTGCCGTGAGCTTTTGAATCCGGCGTTGACCGCCGTGCTCTTTGGGCTGTTTCCCTTATTCCGGCGCTGGTCCTTGCTGCGCCGGGGTTTTCCGTTTCCATCCCTAACTTCGGATGTACTTGGGTCGCTAGTGCTACATCTTGCCAACCAGTTGTCCTCTCCTGCGCAAAAGCGGATCATGAGGCTTGTTAATGTGGCCATTGTTCTTGGCTTTTCTTGGCCGAGGTGTCTGGCGTGCCATTCGTCTCGAACGTTATGCTTAAAAGTTGCTAGGGCTTCGGTGTCCGGACAATCGACTATCTGATTCTTTTTAGTAAGAAATCTGTTCCAAAATTTCTGGGCTGACTCTCCGGGCTGTTGAGATATGTGACTGAGATCGTCTGCATCCGGAGGGCGGACATAGGTCCCTTGAAAATTTGCCCAGAAAGCATCCTCAAGCTCTTCCCAACTTCCAATGGTGTTTTCGGGAAGGCTTTTGAGCCAATGCCGGGCTGGCCCTTTAAGCTTGAGGGGTAAGTATTTTATGGCGTGGAGGTCATCTCCTCTGGCCATGTGTATGTGGAGGATATAATCCTCGATCCAGAACCCAGGGTCTATTCTTCCGTCGTACGCCTCTATGTTTACGGGCTTGAATCCTGTTGGAAATTCATGGTCGAGCACCTCATCGGTGAAACATAGGGGGTGTGCGGCACCCCTGTATTTGGGTGTGCCGTCATGTTCGGATATTTGTTGTGTTGCATTGCTTACTAGAGGTTGCTTTCTTGGCCCGTAGATAGATCTGGTTGGGCCATCTTTTTGATGCGGATCCTTTGGTGGATCGCGTGCCGGCTTGTGTGCGTCGCCGCTTGCCGCTCCATGCTGGCCATGTGGTCGTCTATCCGACCGGGTGGCTTTCCTATTTTTTTGACTGCGGGGGCTCTAAGGCCTCCTCGTCAAATTCAGGCAGTAGCTTTCGCTTTGGATAGCTTTTTGTGTGGCGTCTGCCACCATATTTGTCTGCGGTGTTGCGTACTTTGCTCCATCTGATTCTGAGTGCATCTTCCGCAGTTTTGAGCTTCCGCTTCTGCTTTTTCAGGCTACGTGCGGTGGCGATGAGCCCTTCGTGGAGGTTCTTCTACTCCATGAGCCCATCCGGCGTAAGGTCGTCCGGACTGTTGTTTTCGCCAGGGACGGGGTGTTTGGTTTGTTTATCCAAGTTGCCCTGTTCGGACGGTTGCTCGAAGGCATGTTCGTCGTCCGCCGGATCGTCCTGCTCTATGGATGGGTCTGTATGGCTGCTGTCTCTGTCGAGGCGGGGCTTGGAGCGGCGCTTACGTCACTGCTTTGATTGCTTTTCGAGTGAACGATCCCTCATTGCATCCCTGTGGTCCTCATCATCGCTTCCTTTGGGTGTGTCCACCATGTATACACCATGAGATGAGGTGGCTGTCCAGTGCCTTATAGGCGTTGGTTCATGTTCATCTCCTACATCGTCGTCCATACCGTCGATGTCTTCGGAGTCGAAGTCGAGCACGTTGTTTAAATTATCGACAGTGGCTACGAAGTGGGTGGTGGGTGGGCTTTGAATTTCTTCATCATCCGCATCCCAACCTTGTTGACCATAGTCCGGCCAGGGCTCTCCTGATAAAGAGAGAGACTTTAGTGAATTCAGAATATCGCCGAAGGGCGGTGAACTCCATGATCGGCGTCCAATCGGGTTCGATCGGTAGGGGCGCGGAGGGCTCGGAGTCTGGAGAGGAGTCCGGCTCCTTGGAGTCACGGGCTTCGCAAAGAATAGGGCTAGTGTTCGGCTCGATCACCGTAGAGATTGCAGCCCCCGAGGCGGTGTCCAACCACCCATCCTCGATTGGCGCAGTTGGCTCCAAATTAAGGGTCGGAGCTGATGCGGGTGCGGCCTCCAGGGCACTGTTCGGCGACAGAGCTAGATCATTCCCATCGTGACAGTGCGGCGCACTCGGCTGCGGCTCAAATCCGTCGAAGATCAAGTCTCCGCGGAGGTCCGCTGTGTAGTTTAAACTTCCAAATCTGACCTGACGGCCAGGGGCGTAGCTTTGGATCTGCTCCAGATGGCCAAGCGAATTGGCCCGTAGTGCAAAGCCGCCAAATACGAAGATCTGTCTGGGGAGAAAAGTCTCACCCTGGATCGCATCGTCGTTGATGATCGGAGGAGAAATCGAGCCTAAAAGTGACGACACAGAGGAACTCTCAATGAAAGCACCAATGTCGGTGTCAAAACCGGTGGATCTCGGGTAGGGGGTCCCGAACTGTGCGTCTAGGCGGATGGTAACAGGAGGCAGGGGACATGATGTTTTTCCCAGGTTCGGGCCCTCTTGATCGAGGTAAAACCCTACGTCCTGCTTGATTAATATTGATGATATGGGTAGTACAAGAGTAGATCTACCACGAGATCAGAGAGGCTAAACCCTAGAAGCTAGCCTATGGTATGATTGTCTGTCCCTACGGACTAAAACCCACTGGTTTATATAGACACCGGAGAGGGCTAGGGTTACACAGAGTCGGTTACAATGGTAGGAGATCTACATATCCGTATCGCCAAGCTTGCCTTCCACGCCAAGAAAAGTCCCTTCCGGACACGGGACGAAGTCTTCAATCTTGTATCTTCATAGTCCAGGAGTCCGACCGAAGGTATAGTCCGGCTATCCGGACACCCCCTAATCCAGGACTCCCTCATGTACCCAACAATTTCTTTTGGGTATCTTATGAAGACGCACTTCTCCGATTTGGGTTTGAGCTTATCAGGCTGAAACTTTTTCATATAAGCATCGCAACCCAAAACTTCAAGAAACGACACCTTAGGTTTCTTGCTAAACCACAGTTCATGCAGTGTCATCTCAACGGACTTTTAGACGGTGCCCTATTTAACGTGAATGCAGTTGTCTCTAATGTATAACCCCAAAACGATAGTGGTAAATTGGTAAGAGACATCATAGATTGCACCATATCTAATAAAGTAAGGTTATGACGTTCGGACACACCATTACGCTGTGGTGTTCTAGGTGGCGTGAGTTGTGAAACTATTCCACATTGTTTTTAAATGAAGACCAAACTCGTAACTCAAATATTCGCCTCTGCGATCAGATCATAGAAACTTTATTTTCTTGTTATGATGATTTTCTACTTCACTCTGAAATTCTTTGAACTTTTCAAATGTTTTAGACGTGTGTTTCATTAAGTATATATACCCATATCTTCTCAAATCATCTGTGAAGGTCAGAAAATAATGATACCCACCGCGAGCCTCAACACTCATCGGACCGCATATATCGGTATGTATTATTTCCAATAAGTCAGTGGCTCGCTCAATTGTTCTGGAGAATGGAGTCTTAGTCATCTTGCCCATGAGGCATGGTTCGCAAGCATCAATTGATTCATAATCAAGTGATTCCAAAAGCCCATCATCATGGAGTTTCTTCATGCGCTTTACACCAATATGAATTAAACGGAAGTGCCACAAATATGTTGCACTATCATTATGAACTTTGCATATTTTGGCATCAATATTATGAATATGTGTATCACTACCATCAAGATTCAATAAACCATTCACCTCGGGTGTATGACCACAGAAGGTTTTATTCATGTAAACAGAATAATAATCACTCTTTGACTTAAATGAATAACCGTATTGCAATAAACATGATCCAATCATATTATGCTCAACGCAAACACAAAATAACATTTACTTTAGGTTCAACACTAATCTCGAAGGTAAATGGAGTGTGCGATGGTGATCTTATCAACCTTGGAATCACTTCCAACACACATTGTCACCTTGCCCTCAACTAGTCTCTGTTCATTTTGTAACTCCTGTTTCAAGTTACTAATCATAGCAACTGAACCAGTATCAAATACCCAGGGGCTACTATGAACACTAGTAAAGTACACATCAATAACATGTATATCATATATACTTTTGTTCACTTTGCCATCCTTCGTATGGGCCAAGTATTTGGGGCAGTTCTGCTTCCAGTGACCATTTCCTTTGCAGTAGAAGCACTCAGTTTCAGGCTTGGGTCTAGCCTTGGGCTTCTTCATGGGAGTGGCAACTTGCTTGTCATTCTTCTTGAAGTTCCCTTTCTTTCCCTTGCCCTTTTACTTGAAACTACTGATCTTTTTAACCATCAACACTTGATGGTTTTCTTGATTTCTATCTTCGCTCAATTCAACATCGCGAAGAGCTCGAGGAATCGTTTTCATCATCCCTTGCATATTATAGTGCATCACGAAGTTCCAGTAACTTGGCGATAGTGACTAGAGAACTCTGTCAATCACTATCTTATCTGGAAGATTAACTCCCACTTAATTCAAGCGATTGTAGTACTCAGACATTCTGAGCACATGCTCACTGGTTGAGCTATTCCTCTCGGCTGGGGCATCAGTCTGAAATACCAATTTCAGCTCTTGGAACATCTTATATGCTCTATGGCATTCAAAACGTTTTTGAAGTCTCGGTTCTAAGCCGTAAAGCATGGCGCACTAAACTATCAAGTAGTCATCATACCGAGCTTGCCAAACGTTCATAACGTCTGCATCTGCTCCTGCAATAGGTCCGTTACCTAGCGGTGCATCAAGGACATAATTGTTCTGTGCAGCAATGAGGATAATCCTCAGATCACGGAGCTAGTCCGCATCATTGCTACTAACAACTTTCAACATAGTTTTCTCTAGGAACATATCATAAATAAAACGGGGAAGCTGTACACGAGCAATTGATCTACAACATAGATATGCAAATACTATCAGGACTAAGTTCATGAAAAATTAAAGTTCAATTAATCATATTACTGAACTCCCACTTAGATAGACATCCCTTCAATCATCTAAGTGATCACATGATCCATATCAACTAAACCATGTCCGATCATCACGTGAGATGAAGTAGTTTTCAATGGTGAACATCACTATGTTGATCATATCTACTATATGATTCACGCTCGACCTTTCGGTCTCAGTGTTTCGAGGCCGTATCTGCATATGCTAGGCTCGTCAAGTTTAACCCGAGCATTCTGCGTGTGCAAAACTGGCTTGCACCCGTTGTATATGAACGTAGAGATTATCACACCGGATCATCATGTGGTGTCTCGGCACGACGAACTGTAGCAACGGTGCATACTCAGGGAGAACACTTGTACCTTGAAATTTAGTGAGAGATCATCTTATAATGCTACCGCCGTACTAAGCAAAATAAGATGCATAAAGGATAAACATCGCATGCAATCAAAAATAAGTGATATGATATGGCCATCATCATCTTGTGCCTTTGATCTCCATCTCCAAAGCACTGTCATGATCACCATCGTCACCGGCTTGACACCTTGATCTCCATAGAAGCATCATTGTCGTCTCGCCAATTATTGCTTCTACGACTATCGCTACCGCTAAGTGATAAAGTAAATCAATTACATGGCGATTGCATTTCATACAATAAAGCGACAACCATATGGCTCCTGCCAGTTGCCGATAACTGTTACAAAACATGATCATCTCATACAACAATTATATATCATCACATCTTGACCATATCACATCACAGCAAGCCCTGCAAAAACAAGTTAGACGCCCTCTACTTTGTTTGGTGCAAGTTTTACGTGGCTGCTACGGGCTTCTAGCAAGAACCGTTCTTACCTACACATCAAAACCACAACAATTTTTCGTCAAGCGTGTTGTTTTAACCTTCAACAAGGACCGGGCGTAGTCACACTCGATTCAACTAAAGCTGGAGAAACAGACACCCACTAACGACCTGTGTGCGAAGCACGGTGGTAGAATCAGTCTCATGGACGCGGTCATGTAATGTCGGTCTGGGCCGCTTCATCCAACAATACCGCCGAATGAAAGTATGACATGCTGGTAAGCAGTATGACTATTATCGACCACAACTCTTTGTGTTCTACTCGTGTATACAACATCTACACATAGACCTGGCTCTGATGCCACTCTTGGGGAATGCAGTATTTGAAAAAAAATCCTACGAACACGCAAGATCTATCTAGGAGATGCATAGCAACGGGAGGGGAGAGTATGTCTACGTACCCTCGTAGACCGAAACTAGAAGCGTTAAGAAACGCGGTTGATGTAGTCGAACGTCTTCGCGATCCAACCGATCAAGTACTGAATGCATGGCACCTCCGCGATATGCACACGTTCAGCTCGGTGACGTCTGATGACCCACAAGTATAGGGGCTCTATCGTAGTCCTTTCGATAAGTAAGAGTGTAGGAGCAGAAGGAAATGATAAGCGGTTTCTAGCAAGGTATTTTCTGCAAGTACTGAAATAAGTGGTAACAGATAGTTTTGTGATAGTATAATTTGTAATGATCAACAAGTAACAAAAGTAAATAAAGTGCAGCAAGGTGGCCCAATCCTTTTTGTAGCAAAGGACAAGCCTGGACAAACTCTTATATAGAGAAAAGCGCTCCCGAGGACACATGGGAATATCATCAAGCTAGTTTTCATCGCGTTCATATGATCCGCGTTTGGTACTTTGATAATTTGGTATGTGGGTGGACCAGTGCTTGGGTGCTGTCCTTACTTGGACAAGCATCCCACTTATGATTAACCTCTATTGCAAGCATCCGCAACTACAACAAAAGTATCCTAACCATAGCATGAAACATATGGATCCAAATCAGCCCCTTACGAAGCAACGCATAAACTAGGGTTTAAGCTTCTGTCACTCTAGCAACCCATCATCTACTTATTACTTCCCAATTCCTTCCTCTAGGCCCAAACAATGGTGAAGTGTCATGTAGTCGACGTTCACATAACACCACTAGAGGAGAGACAACATACATCTCATCAAAATATCGAACGAATACCAAATTCACATGACTACTAATAGCAAGACTTCTCCCATATCCTTAGGAACAAAAGTAACTACTCACAAAGCATAAACATGTTCATAATCAAAGGGGTATTAATATGCATATAGGATCTGAACATATGATCTTCCACCAATTAAACCAACTAGCATCAACTACAAGGAGTAATTAACACTACTAGCAACCTACTAGCACCAATCTCGGACTTGGAGACAAGAATTGGATACAAGAGATGAACTAGGGTTTTGAGATGAGATGGTGCTGATGAAGATGTTGATGGAGATTTCCCTCTCCCAATGAGAGGAGCGTTGGTGATGATGATGGCGATGATTTCCCCCTCCTAGAGGGAAGTTTCCCTGGCAGAACAGCTCTGCCGGAGCCTTAGATTGATTCCGCCAAGGTTCCGCCTCATGGCGGCAGAGTTTCGTCCGAGAAGATGGCTCCTTATTTTTTTCCCATCGAAAGACTTCATATAGCAGAAGATGGCCACCGGAGGGCCACTAGGGGGCCCACGAGGTAGGGGGCGCGCCTAGGGGGGTAGGGCGCGCCCCCACCCTCGTGGGCAGGGTGTGGCCCTCCTGGTGAATCTTTTCCGCTGAGTATTTTTTATATATTCTGAAAACGTCTTCCGTGAAGTTTCAGGACTTTTGGAGCTGTGCAGATTAGGTCTCTAATATTTGCTCCTTTTCCAGCCCAGAATCCCAGCTGCCGGCATTCTCCCTCTTTATATAAACCTTGTAAAATAAGAGAGAATAGGCTTAAGTATTGTGACATAATGTGTAATAACAGCCCATAATGCAATAAATATCGATATAAGAACATGATGCAAAATGGACGTATCAACTCCCCCAAGCTTAGGCCTCGCTTGTCCTCAAGCGGAAGCCGAAATCGAAAAATATGTCCACATGTTTAGAGATAGAGGTGTCGATAAAAATAAAATACGGACATGAGGGCATCATGATCATTTTTAGAACAACAACTTATATAATTTTTGTCATATAATCTCTTATGCTAGACTAATAATTCAATCACAATTTCAAGTATGAATCGTAAACTTCATTGAAAACTAACAAACTATAATCTCAGTCAGTGGAGCAATTACAATTTATCATAACATAGGAAAGAGTCAATGTATAAGAGCTTTTCAGCAAGTCCACATACTCAACTATCATATAATCTTTCACAATTGCTCACACTCACGCAATACTTATGGGTATGGAGTTTTAATCGGACACGGAGAAAGATAGGGTCTTATAGTTTTGCCTCCCAACGTTTTACCTCAAGGGTAATGTCAACAATAATAGTTCATGAAAAATCACATCCAATTAGCCATATATACCAGGATCTTTCCAACATACCGTGCTTGCCAAAGGATAAAATGTAAAAAGGAAGGGTGAAGATCACCATGACTCTTATGCAAGGTAGGAAGTGAAAGTAAAAGATAGGCCCTTCGGAGAGGGAAGCAGAGGTTGTCATGTGCTTTTATGGTTGGATTCACAAAATCTTAGTGCGAAAGAACGTCACTTTATATTGCCACTTGTGATATGGACCTTTATTATACAGTCTGTCGCTTTTATTTCTTCCATATCACACGATCGTATAAAGCTTATTTTCTCCCACACTAATAAGTCATACATATTTAGAGAGCAATTTTTATTGCTTGCACCGATGACAACTTACTTGGAGGATCTTACTCAATCCATAGGTAGGTATGGTGGACTCTTATGGCAAAACTAGTTTAAGGGTATTTGGAAGCACAAGTAGTATTTCTACTTGGTGCAATGAATTTGGCTAGCATGAGGGGGAAAGGCAAGCTCAAAATGTTGGAGGATCCAAGACAATATAATTTATCTCAGATGTAAGAAAACATAACCCATTATGTTGTCTTCCTTATCCAACGTTAACTCTTTAACATGTCATATATTAATGAGTGCTCACAATCATAAAAGATGTCCAAGATAGTATATTTATATGTGAATACCTCTCTTTCTTTATTACTTCCTATTAATTGCAACGATGACCAAAACTATATTTGTCAACCTTCAACAACTTTTATTCATCATACCTTTCCTATGTGAGCTCATTACTCTCCATAAGATTCACATGATCTCTTTGTTTCTTTTTATTCTTTCTCTTTTCTTTTATTCACTTAGAATCATGGCAAAATAGTCAAGCCCTTGACTCAACACTAATGTTTTTATATATAGCTCACGGACTTGATTATATAGAGGGATCATAAAGCAAAACTCAAAACTAGATCATGCCATAAAAGCTTTTATTCTACTAGATCAAGAAATTATCAAAAGGATCGAACTAAGAAAAACGGTAAAGATAAAAGTGATGGTGATACGATACCGGGGCACTCCCCGAAGCTTGGCAGTTGCCAAGGGGAGTGCCCATACCCATGTGATTATGTCTCCTTTGTTCATGAAGAAGGTGGTGGTTTTGATGATGGCGTAGGCCTGTCGTCCTTCTTCTAGGGCATAGGTTCACCATCATAGAAGGATGATCGAGTCTCCTGAAACCTCAAATCTGCAGCCAAACTCATCCTCTTGAATCTATATTCATACTCACAGTTTTGGTTTTGCAGGTCATAAAATCTGGGCTTGGAGGTGCTCGATTTTCTCATGAAGCTTGAAGATGGCCTCTCCAATGTCCTTGACGTCCAGCTTGTGGATGTTGGTGAACTCCGTGATCATAATGTGATTGGAATCAAGTCCACGCTCCACCATCTCTTGACACTTGAAAACTTCTTGCTCCAATGCCTCGAGCCTGGACTCCGTGCTTCCGGTCTTCCTTGGTCCCTCAGCATCGCGGATGTGCAACAACCCCTCACGCATCTCAATGGTTTCAGGGTGTTGCAGCACTTCTGCGAGGTAAGTGTTGATGACCTTCTCGAAGAAATGGTCCTTGGGGGCACTTGAAGAAGACATGACAACCTGGATCTGTCAGAAAAACAGCTCGAAACAAAGACAGGAGATTTTTGCGTGATACGGGAGTCAAAACCCCCGGGAGATTATATAATGAATTTTTGCCGACCAAAATACGTGTCATGTACGAAAACGGAGTCCGGAGAGCACACGAGGTGCCCACGAGGTAGGGGGGCGCGCCCAGGGGGGTAGGGCGTGCCCTCCACCCTCGTGGATCCCTCGTGTCCTTCCCGGACTGCTTCTTATTTTTTCTATTTTTCTAAATATTCTAAAATGGAGAAATATTGCCTTAAAAACTGTTTTGGAGTCGGTTTACTTACCGTACCACATACCTATTCGTTTTTGGAGTCTGAAATGTTCTGGAAAGTGTCCCTTATGTAGTCCTTCGGGGTTACGGTTTCAATAATATTGGCTTCAACATTTATGGGATTACCTGAGATATAATGTTTGATTCTTTGACCGTTCACCACCTTCAGATTTGTGCCTTCGAAGTTGTTGATTTTT
This sequence comes from Triticum monococcum, assembly GCA_034509565.1. Lineage (NCBI taxonomy): Eukaryota > Viridiplantae > Streptophyta > Magnoliopsida > Poales > Poaceae > Triticum > Triticum monococcum. Next base: position 152,631,246 of record CM067842.1, read on the forward strand.
TATGGCACCGGAACGATAGACCTCCTCGATAACGTAAGGACCTTCCCATTTAGAGAGAAGTTTTCCTGCAAAAAATCTTAAACGAGAGTTGTATAGTAATACATAATCACCTACATTAAACTCACGCTTTTGTATCCTTTTATCATGCCATCTTTTAACTTTTTCTTTAAACAACTTGGCATTTTCGTAGGCTTGGGTTCTCCATTCATCGAGTGAGCTAATATCAAATAACCTCTTCTCACTGGCAAGTTTAAAATCATAATTGAGCTCTTTAATAGCCCAATAAGCCTAGTGTTCTAGTTTGAGAGGTAAGTGACATGCTTTTCCATATACCATTTTATACGGAGACATACCCATAGGATTTTTATATGCAGTTCTATAGGCCCATAATGCATCATCAAGTTTCTTGGACCAATTCTTTCTAGACCTATTGACAGTCTTTTGCAAAATTAATTTGAGTTCTCTATTACTCAATTCTACTTGACCACTAGACTGAGGGTGATAAGGGGCTGCAATTCTATGATTAACATCATATTTAGCAAGCATTTTACGGAAAGCACCATGAATAAAATGTGAACCACCATCAGTCATTAAATATCTAGGGACTCGAAATCTTGGAAAAATAACTTCTTTAAGCATTTTAATATAAGTGTTATGATCAGCACTACTAGTTGGAATAGCTTCTACCCACTTAGTAACGTAATCAACAGCAACTAAAATATGTGTATATCCAATAGAGGAAGGAAAGGGTCCCATATAGTCAAAGCCCCAAACATCAAATGGTTCAATAACGAGTGAATAGTTCATAGGCATTTCTTGACGTCTACTAATATTACCAATTCTTTGACATTCATCATAAGATAAGACAAACTTACGGGCATCCTTGAAGAGAGTAGGCCAATAAAAACCAGATTGCAATACCTTATGTGCAGTCCCATCGCCAGCATGGTGTCCTCCATAAGCTTCGGAGTGACACTTGCGTAGGATCGGTTCCTGTTCATGCTCAGGTACACAACATCTAATAATACCATCTACTCCTTCTTTATAAATATGTGGGTCATCCCAAAAGTAATGCCTCAAATCATAGAAGAACTTTTTCTTTTGCTGGTATGTGAAACCAGGTGGTATAAACTTAGCAATAATGTAATTAGCATAATCAGCATACCATGGAGCAGTATGAGAAGCATTTATAACATTTAATTGCTCATGAGGAAACCTATCATCAATAGGTAGTGGGTCATCGAGCACATTTTCTAACCTAGACAAGTTGTCTGCAACGGGGTTCTCAGCTCCCTTTCTATCAATAATATGTAAGTCAAATTCTTGTAGCAAGAGAACCCATCTAATAAGTCTAGGTTTAGCATCTTTCTTTTCCATAAGATATTTAATAGCAGCATGATCAGTGTGAATAGTTACTTTAGAATCAACAATATAAGGTCTGAACTTATCACAAGCAAATACAACTGCTAAAAAGTCTTTTTCAGTGGTAGCATAATTTCTTTGAGCATTGTCTAGGGTTTTACTAGCATATTGAATAACATTTAGTTTCTTATCAACTCTTTGCCCTAGAACAGCACCTACAACATAATCACTAGCATCACACATAATTTCAAAGGGTAAATTCCAATCAGGTGGCTGAACAATAGGTGCAGAGATCAATGCTTTCTTAAGTATTTCAAATGCTTCTACACAATCATCATCAAAGACAAATGGTATATCTTTTTGTAATAAATTAGTCAGAGGCCGAGAGATTTTTGAGAAGTCCTTAATGAACCTCCTATAAAAACCGGCATGACCAAGAAAACTTCTTATACCTTTGATGTCCTTGGGACATGGCATCTTTTCAATAGCGTCAACCTTGGCTTTATCAACTTCAATACCTCTTTCAGAAACTTTATGCCCCAAGACAATACCTTCATTAACCATAAATTGGCACTTTTCTCAATTCAAGACAAGATTAGTTTCTTCACATCTCTGCAAAACTCGCTCAAGGTTGCTTAAGCAATCATCAAAAGAAGACCGATAGACGGAGAAATCATCCGTGAAAACCTCACAAATCTTTTCACAAAAGTCAGAGAATATAGCCATCATGCATCTTTGAAAGGTAGGTGCATTGCATAAACCAAAAGGCATATGTCTATAAGCAAAAGTACCAAAAGGTCAAGTAAAAGTAGTCTTTGATTGATCCTTAGCTGACACAAGTATTTGAGAGAAACCAGAATAACCATCTAGAAAGAAAAAATGTGTATGTTTAGATAATCTTTCTAGCATTTGATCGATAAAAGGTAAGGGGTAATGATCCTCTTTAGTGGCCTTATTTAATTTGCGGAAATCAATTACCATCCTATAACTTGTAATAATTCTTTGAGGAACCAATTCATTTTTATCATTAGGAAAAACAGTAATACCTCCCTTCTTAGGGACACAATGGACATGACTTACCCACTGACTATCAGCAACGGGATAGATTATACTTGCCTCAAGGAGCTTTAGTATCTCCTTTCTTAACACTTCTTTCATTTTAGGGTTCAGCCATCATTGATGATCACAAACTGGTTTAGCATCTTCTTCCAAATTAATTTTATGGTGACATAGAGGGGGACTATTGCCCTTAAGATCATCAAGAGTATACCCAATAGCAGCACGATGCTTCTTCAGAGTTTTCAATAATCTTTGTTCCTCATGCTCTGAAAGGTTAGCACTAATAATAATAGGTTATATCTTTTTCTCATCAAGATAAGCATATTTAAGAGTATCAGGTAACGGTTTAAGCTCAAACACGGGATCACCCTTGGGTGGAGGAGGATCCCCTAGGATTTCAACAGGCAAATTGTGTTTTAGAATAGGTTCCTATTTAAAGAATACTTCATCCATTTCCCTTCTTCCATTCATAAACATATCATTTTCATTGTCTAGCAAATATTGTTCTAAAGGATCACTAGGAGGTACGGCAATAGAAGCAAGACCAATAATTTCATCCTTACTAGGTAATTCTTCTTCACGGTGTTGTCTACAAAATTTAGAGGAATTAAATTCATGAGTCATATCATCTAAACCGATAGTAACAACATCCATTTTGCAATCTATGGTAGCATTAACAGTATTTAAGAAGGGTCTACCAAATATAATGGGACAAAAGCTATCTTGTGGGGAACCAAGAACAAGAAAATCAGCAGGATATTTAGTTTTCCCACACAAGACTTTAATATCTCTAACAATTCCCATTGGTGAAATAGTATCTCTATTAGCAAGTTTAATTGTGACATCAATATCTTCTAACTCAAGAGGTGCAATATCATGCATAATTTCTCTATATAGGCTAATAGGTATTGCACTAGCACTGGCACCCATATCACATAAGACATGATAACAATGATCTCCTATTTTAACAGAAATAATAGGCATGCCTACCACAGGCCTAGATTTATCTTTAGCACAAGGTTTAGCAATTCTACCAGTTTCATCACAGAAATAAATAACATGCCCATCAATATTATTAGACAAGAGATCTTTAACAATAGCAATATTAGGTTCAACTTTAACTTGCTCAGGAGGTGTATAAGTTTTAATATTGCTTTTACGAACCACAGTTGAAGCTTTAGCATGATCCTTTATCCTGACAGGAAAAGGTGGTCTCTCAACATAAGAAGTAGGAACAATAGGATCATTATAAGTGATAGTCTTTTCTTCAACTTTAATAGGTGAAGCTACTTTTACTTCTATGGGAGGATGATATTTAAACCACTTCTCCTTGGGGAGATCAACATAAGTAGCAAAAGATTCACAGAAAGAAGCTACTATCTCAGAGTCAAGTCCATATTTAGTGCTAAATTTATGGAAAACATAGGTATCCATAAAAGATTTAACACAATCAAACCTAGGTGTCATACCTGACTCCTTACCTTTGTTGAGGTCCCAATCTTCAGAGTTGCGTTTAATTCTTTCTAATAAATCCCATTTGAATTCAATAGTCTTCATCATAAAAGAGCCAACACAAGAAGTATCAAGCATGGTGCGATTGTTATCAGAAAGCCGACCATAAAATTTTTGAATAATCATTTCTTTGAGAGCTCATGATTGGGGCATGAATATAACATTGATTTAAGCCTCCCCCAAGCTTGAGCAATGCTTTCTCCTTCGCGAGGCCAGAAATTATATATATAATTGCGATCACGATGAACAAGATGCATAGGATAAAACCTCTGATGAAATTCCAATTTCAATCGTTTGTAATTCCAAGACCCCGTATCATCACACAGCCTATACCATGTCGATGCATATCCCTTCAAACATAAAGGGAAGACCTTCTTCTTAACAATGTCTCTGGGTACACCTGCAAGCTTAAATAATCCACAAACTTCGTCCACATATATCAGATGCTCATTCGGATGTTTTGTTCCATCTCCTAAAAAAGGATTTGCTAGCAGTTTTTCTATCATACCCGAAGGAATTTCAAAGCAGAGATTTTCATTTTCAGTAGGTTGAGTAGGTTGAGGAGCAACTCTTTACTCTACTGGTCGGGGTGAAGATACCCCAAACAAGCCCCTCAGAGGATTACTTTCCATAGTAACAAGTGACAGTAAATTTCAGCACACTATATAAATTTTTCCTTATCAAATTCCACCTACCAGAGGCGCTTCACTCCCCGGCAACGGCGCCAGAAAAGAGTCTCGATGACCCACAAGTATAGGGGATCTATCTTAGTCCTTTCGATAAGTAAGAGTGTCAAACCCAACGAGGAGCAGAAGGAAATGATAAGCGGTTTCCAGCAAGGTATTCTCTGCAAGTACTGAAATAAGTGGTAACAGATAGTTTTGTGATAGGATAATTTGTAACGAGCAACAAGTAACAAAAGTAAATAAAGTGCAGCAAGGTGGCCCAATCCTTTTTGTAGCAAAGGACAAGCCTGGACAAACTCTTATATAGAGAAAAGCGCTCTCAAGGACACATGGGAATATTGTCAAGCTAGTTTTCATCGGGTTCATATGATTCGCGTTCGGTACTTTGATAATTTGGTATGTGGGTGGACCAGTGCTTGGGTGCTATCCTTACTTGGACAAGAATCCCACTTATGATTAACCTCTATTGCAAGCATCCGCAACTACAACAAAAGTATTAAGGTAAGCCTAACCATAGCATGAAACATATGGATCCAAATCAGCCCCTTACGAAGCAACGCATAAACTAGGGTTTAAGCTTCTGTCACTCTAGCAACCCATCATCTAATTATTACTTCCCAATGCCTTCCTCTAGGCCCAAACAATGGTGAAGTGTCCTGTAGTCGGCGTTCACATAACACCACTAGAGGAGAGACAACATACATCTCATCAAAATATCAAACGAATAACAAATTCACATGACTACTAATAGCAAGACTTCTCCCATATCCTCGGGAACAAAAGTAACTACTCAAAAAGCATAAACATGTTCATAATCAGAGGGGTATTAATATGAATATAGGATCTGAACATATGATCTCCCACCAATTAAACCAACTAGCATCAACTACAAGGAGTAATTAACACTACTAGCAACCTACTGGCACCAATCCCGGGCTTGGAGACAAGAATTGGATACAAGAGATGAACTAGGGTTTTGAGATGTGATGGTGCTGATGAAGATTTTGATGGAGATTGCCCTCTCCCGATGAGAGGAGCATTGGTGATGACGATGGCGATGATTTCCCCCTCCCGGAGGGAAGTCTCCCCGGCAGAACAGCTCTGCTGGAGCCCTAGATTGATTCCGCCAAGGTTCCACCTCGTGGCGGCGGAGTTTCATCTGAGAAGATGGCTCCTTGTTTTTTTCCCATCAAAAGACTTCATATAGCAGAAGATGGCCACCGGAGGGCCACCATGGGGCCCACGAGGTAGGGGGTTGCGCCCAGGGGGTAGGGCGCGCCCCCACCCTCGTGGGCAGGGTGTGGCCCCCTGGTGAATCTCTTCCGCTGAGTATTTTTTATATATTCTGAAAACGTCTTCCGTGAAGTTTCAGGACTTTTGGAGCTGTGCAGAATAGGTCTCTAATATTTGCTCATTTTCTAGCCTAGAATCCCAGATGCAGGCATTCTCCCTCTTTATGTAAACCTTGTAAAATAAGAGAGAATAGGCATAAGTATTGTGACATAATGTGTAATAACAGCCCATAATGCAATAAATATCGATATAAGAACATGATGCAAAATGGACGTATCAACGTCCCTCGTACTCTTGATCCAGTTGAGGCCGAGGGAGAGTTTCGGCAGTGATAACCCACAAGTATAGGGGATCGCAACAGTTTTTGAGGGTATAGTATTCAACCCAAATTTATTGATTCGTCACAAGGGGAGCCAAAGAATATTCTCAAGTATTAACAGTTGAGTTGTCAATTCAACCGCACTTGAAAGACTTAATATCTGCAGCAAAGTATTTAGTAGAAAAGTAATATGGAAGTAACGGTAATGGTGGCAAAAGTAAAAATATTGGTTTTGTAGTGATTGTAACAGTGGCAATGGAAAAGTAACTAAGCAAAGATCAATATGTGAAAATCTCCTAGGCAATGGATCGGTGATGGATAATTATGTCGGATGCGATTCCTCATGTAACAGTTATAACATAGGGTGACACAGAACTAGCTCCAGTTCATCAATGTAATGTAGGCATGTATTCCGAATATAGTCATACGTGCTTATGGAAAAGAACTTGCATGACATCTTTTGTCCTACCCACCCATGGCAGCGGGGTCTATTGGAAACTAAGGGGTATTAAGGCCTCCTTTTAATAGAGTACCGGAACAAAGCATTAACACTTAGCTAATACATGAACTCCTCAAACTATAGTCATCACCGGCAATTGTCCCGATTATTGTCACTTCGGGGTTAACGGGTCATAACACATAGTAGCTCACTATTGACTTGCAGAATAGAATCAAGAACTCACATATATTCATGGAAACATACTGGGTTCAGATCTGAAATCATGGCACTCGGGCCCTAGTGACAAGCATTAAGCATAGCAAAGTCATAGCAACATCAATCTCAGAACATAATGGATACTAGGGATCAAACCCTAACAAAACTAACTTGATTACAAGATAAATCTCATCCAACCCATCACCGTCCAGCAAGCCTATGATGGAATTACTCATGCATGGCGGTGAGCATCATGAAATTGGTGATGGAGGAAGGTTGATGATGACGATGGCGACAGATTCCCCTCTCCGGAGCCCCGAACGGACTCCAGATCAGCCCTCCCGAGAGAGATTAGGGCTTGGCGGCGGCTCTGTATCATAAAACACGATGAATCCTTCTCTCCAATTTTTTTCTGCCCGAACATGAATATATAGAGTTGGAGTTGAGGTCGGTGGAGCCTCAGGGGGCCCACGAGACAGGGAGCGCGCCCCAGGGGGGTGGGCGCGCCCCCCACCCTCGTGGACAGGGTGTGGGCCCCCTAATGTTGATTCTTTCGCCAGTATTTTTTATATATTCCAAAAATATTATCCGTGAAGTTTAAGGTCATTCCAAGAAATTTTATTTCTGCACAAAAATAACACCATGGCAATTCTGCTGAAAACAGCGTCAGTCCGGGTTAGTTCCATTCAAATCATGCAAGTTAGAGTCCAAAACAAGGTCAAAAGTGTTTGGTGAAGTAGATACGATGGAGACGTATCAACTCCCCCAAGCTTAAACCTTTGCTTGTCCTCAAGCAATTCAGTTGACAAACTGAAAGTGATAAAGAAAAACTTTTACAAACTCTGCTTGATCTTGTTGTTGTAAATATGTAAAGCCAGCATTCAAGTTTTCAGCAAAGATTGTGAACTGACCATATTCACAATGACATTTAGGTCTCATGTTTACTCATATCTATGGCATAATCAACTAGCGCGCAATAATAATAAATCTCGGATGACAACACTTTCGCAAAACAATCATAATATGATATAACGAGATGGTATCTCGCTCACCCTTTTTGAGACCGCAAAACATAAATGCAAAGCACCTCTAAAGTTCAAGGACTAACTAAACATTGTAATTCATGGTAAAAGAGATCCAGTCACAATCATACTCAATGTAAACTAATAGTAATGCATGCAAATGACAACAGTGCTCTTGAACTGGTGCTTTTTAATAAGAGGGTGATGACTCAACATAAAAGTAAATAGATAGGCCCTTCACAGAGGGGAGCAGGGATTTGTAGAGGTGCTAGAGCTTGATTTTTTAAATAGAGATAAATAATATTTTGAGGGGCATACTTACATTGTCAACATAACAACCGAGAGATCTCGATATCTTCCATGCTACACACATTATATGCGGTTTCCAAATAGAATGGTAAAGTTTATACTCCCCCTGACACCAACAAACATCAATCCATGGCTTGTCCAGAACAACGGGTGCCTCCAACTAACAACAATCCCGGGGGAGTTTTTTTTGCAATTATTTTAAATTAAGCATGGGACTGGGCATCCCAGTTACCAGCCATTTTCTCGTGAATGAGAAGCGGAGTCCACTCCTCGTGAGAATAACCCACCTAGCATGGAAGATATAGACAACCCTAGTTGATACATGAGCTATTCGAGCATACAAAACAGAATTTCATTTGAAGGTTTATAGTTTGGCACATACAAATTTACTTGGAACGGCAGGTAGATACCGCATATAGGAAGGTATGGTGGACTCATATGGAATAACTTTGGGGTTTATGGAAGTGGATGCACAAGCAGTATTCCCGCTTTGTACAAGTGAAGGCTAGGAAGACTGGGAAGCGACCAGCTGGAGAGAGACAACAGTCATGAACATGCATTAAAATGAATCAACACTGAGTGCAAGCATGAGTAGGATATAATTCATCATGAACATAAATATCGTGGAGGCTATGTTGTTTTGTTTCAACTAGATGCGTGAACATGTGCCAAGTCAAGCCACTCGAACCGTTCAAACGAGGATACCACCCCATCATACCACATCACAACCATTTTAATAGCATGTTGACACGCAAGGTAAACCATTATAAACTCCTAGCTAATTAAGCTTGGCATGAGCAACTATAATCTTTAATTGTCATTGCAAACATGTTTTATTCATAATAGCCTGAATCAGGAATGATGAACTAACCATATTTACAAAAGAAAGATTGGTCAAGTTCATACCAGCTTTTCTCATCTCAATCAGTCCATCATATATCGTCATTATTGCCTTTCACTTCCACGACCGAATAGTGTGTATAAAAATAATAGTGCACGTGCATTGGACTAAGCTGGAATCTACAAGCATTCAATACGAGGGAGAAGAAAAGGTTATATGGGATCTTGGTTAGATCAACAATAATGCATATGAGAGCCACTCAACATTTTCATCATGGTCTTCTCCTCTCGACCCCCAAAGGAAAGAAAAGAAACAAAACTATTTACATGGGAAAGCTCCCAACAAGCAAAAGAAGAGCGAGAAATCTTTTTGGGTTTTCTTTTAATTACTACTACTACATGCATGCAAAGTAAACTAGCTAAAAACTACAACTATTTTTTTTTCTTAAGGTTTTTCAAACACACAGGAAGAAGACTTAAAACAGAAAATAAACTAGCATGGATAGTACAATGAAAAAGTATGAGCACCGACAACTAGAATGAGTGTGTGAACATGAATGTAATGTCGATGAGAAATACGTACTCCCCCAAGCTTAGGCTTTTGGCCTAAGTTGGTCTATGCCCATGGATCAAAGCTACTCTCTCCGGTATACGGAGGAGTGTCCTTTGGGTGCCACTGGTTGGCGATCTCCTCCAGATCCCACTAATAAACAGATTGCCGATAAGGGTCAGGAGATGGCTCAGGCTCGGGTTCTGGGGATCGTGTTCGCTCCCAATATGCATAAATGTCATCGAGCAGGATGATGTATGTGCCTGAATAAATGTTAAACAAAGAAGGTGCAGGCAGGGTAATAATCTGACAAGTCTTTTAACTGAATACCAGGTTATAAATGAGTCTCTTCTCCTTATCATCGCAAATAAAATCATGTGATACCATAGTTTTATCGTCTAAGAAAATAGGGGCAACACCTTTTCTTCTTTCTCATAGTGTCTAATAGGTATCTCAAAATATTTAGCAAGACGCGAAGCAAATATATCTCCAAAAATGGGGCCCTTTGTACAGTTTAGACTCAACCGTTTAGCAACCATAGCACCTAAACTGAAAGTTCTGTCACAGAGTAAAGCATGGCGCAAAATGGGAGGTCAGGAGCACTGAGCCCCCACTATTCCCGTGGCCAATTAAACATCTACTAGCAAATATTGCATAGTAACATAGAACAGGAAAATGTATGCTAGTAGTTCTTGCATCTGACACTTTTCTCGTTTCCCCTACAGCAATCATATCAATAAATCCTGCTATCGGTGTCAAAACCGGCGGATCTCGGGTAGGGTCCCGAACTGTGCGTCTAAGGTCGATGGTAACAAGAGACAGGGGACACAATGTTTTACCCAGGTTTGGGCCCTCTCTATGGAGGTAATACCCTATGTCCTACTTGATTGATCTTGATGAATATGAGTATTACAAGAGTTGATCTACCACGAGATCGTAATGGCTAAACCCTAAGAGTCTAACCTGGCTATGATTATTGTAATGAATCTGCCCTCTTCGGAGTAAGTACTCCGGTTTATATAGACACCGGGAGGATCTAGGGTTACACAAGGTCGGTTACAAAGAAAGGAATCTACATGTGTGGTCACCAAGCTTGCCCTCCACGCCAAGGAGAGGCCCATTCGGACACGGGTGCAGTCTTCGGTCTTCGTATCTTCACAGCCCATCAGTATGGCCCATAGTTAACAGGCCGAACGCTTGAGGACCCCTTAGTCTAGGACTCCCTCAGTAGCCCCCGAACCAGTCATCAATGGCGAGGTGTTCGATGCATAGATTGTCTTCGGCATTGCAAGGCGGGTTCCTCCACCCATGACTTCCAAGTAGTGTATTCGGCCTTCCATTCAATGTTGTACCCTTCGGCTTCTGTGTATCAACAACTTCAGCCTCCACGTGTCGAGCGGATGCGAGAGGTTAGGGCATTTTTACACATAACACCCCGACCGCGCGAGGGACAACGTCTATTTAATGAGACTGGATCCTAGATCCATTCAACCATCTCGCAGAGAAAATCCCCAAACGTTACCAGGAAAGAACATGTCTAGTGTTCCCAGCTCCTCCTCCCGTCCTTGCGGCCCAGAGAGATGCGAGTGGGAGAGGTGCTCTGTATCCCACGGTTAGCTGGTGAAGCTGCAAACGCAGGGGTTTCTCCCCCTGCGGATCTGGTCCCTGTTCAAGCAGGGTTGGCCTGCTTTGACGGCAAGACCCAGGTAGAGGATTTCCCCAATCCATCCGGGGGGAATGAGTGTGTTTCATCCCCTATCTGCTAAGGGGCGTGGGATTTCCAATTCATCCATTCCTCCGAGGGCTTCAGGAATATTATGGCCTCTAGCTGCATAACTTTACCCCCAGCTTCCAACCTGCACATTGCGGGTTATGTCGCTTTATGCGAACTATTCCTGGGTTGTGAGGCCCATTTTGAACTGTGGAGAAAGTTATTCTGCCTTGTCCCGCGTAACCACGAGGGGTTGATATTTGAAGTGGGCAGAGCCAAAATATGGCGCATTGCCGGGACCGGGTACCTATCCGGCACGCCGAAGAAGGCATCTGAAGAGTAGACTTACGAGTGGTTCTACATCAAGGACGTCGTACTCCCAGACCCATCCCGGAGGGGTCTTCTTGAGTTCGCAAGTGTTCCTTTGAAAAAACGTCACAGCTGGCGCCCCCGGAGCCTCGAGGAGGAAGATAGTGCGAAGGTTCGCCAACTCTTGAGCAAGATAAGGATGCTCGCCCAGTCCGGATACACGATGGTCGAAGTAATGGCGACCTCCATAGTGCAGGGGGTCTAGCCACTCCAATACAGAGGACTTCCCATCTGGCACTATAATGGGGAAGATGACACCTCCCGCTGGGACAGGAAAGGTCCAGACACCCCTGCCGCCCTGGCCAAAATATTGGCCGAATTGTTCAAAGGGGAGGAAGAGGAGTTCTTGCGCATCAAGCATAGGGAAGGATACTCTATGTATAGTCCCCCTAGCTGGGTAAGCCCCCAACCCCTCTGCTCTACTCATTCTACTCCCTGAGCTATGTTCAACGAATATTAACCCATCCGTTTATAACAGCACTGGCGAAAGACTTTTGAGGGGCTTTACAGCCCTGCCCCGCAGCCCGAGGGCCACAATCGGGACCTTGACCCCGGATTCGAAAAGGATCCGGATATATTCGTGGTGCTCAAGAATGGGGTATTTTACCAAACAAGCTATGACGGCACAGAAGTAGCCATCATCACTGATTATCCCGGACTTCTCCTGATAATCCCCAAGTGCAAGGAATCATCATAGCAATTTCCAAAGGTGGAAGTGATAAGTATGGAGTGTCGAACCCACAAGGAGCTAAAGGTAAGATCAATATTCTCTCAAGCCCTATCTGCCACTGATACGACTCTACGTACACCGAACGTTGCTTCCAACTAGCAACGAGAAATAAAACTATGTTGTGGGTATGAAGAGGATAACTTTGTATGATATCAGGGAGATAAAATATAAAAGTAGGTGTTGTTATCATAAAGTTCGAATATATTACTAAATATTATAAATAACGAGTGTGTAATAATGGTGGATCGGTGTGCCTAATTGTCCTAGGCAATCGTTAACAAGACCGGTAATCACTATTGCAGTTTCATATGAGGGAGAGTGAGGGAGTCCTGGATTAGGGGGTGTTCGGGTAGCCGGACTATACCTTCAGCCGGACTCCAGGACTATGAAGATACAAGATTGAAGACTTCGTCCCGTGTCCGGATGGGACTTTCCTTGGCGTGGAAGGCAAGCTTGGCGATGCGGATATTCAAGATCTCCTACCATTGTAACCGACTTTGTGTAACCCTAAACCTATCCGGTGTCTATATAAACCGGAGGGTTGTAGTCCGTAGGACATCAACTCCATATACAACAATCATACCATAGGCTAGCTTCTAGGGTTTAGCCTCCTTGATCTCGTGGTAGATCTACTCTTGTACTACCCATATCATCAATATTAATCAAGCAGGAGTAGGGTATTACCTCCATCGAGAGGGCCCGAACCTGGGTAAAAACATCGTGTCCCTTGTCTCCTGTTACCACCCGGCCTTGACGCACAGTTCGGGACCCCCTACCCGAGATCCGCTGGTTTTGACACCGACATTGGTGCTTTCATTGAGAGTTCCTTTGTGTCGTCGCCTTTAGGCCCGATGGCTCCCTTGATCATCAACAACGATGAGGTCCATGGTGAGAGTTTTCTCCCCGGACAGATCTTCATCTTCGGCGGCTTCGCACTGCGGGCCAATTCGCTTGGCCACCTGGAGCAGATCGAAGGCTACGCCCCTGGCCATCAGGTCAGGTTTGGAAGCTTAAACTACACGGCTGACATCCAAGGAGACTTGATCTTCGATGGGTTCGAGCCACGGCCAAGCGCGCCGCACTATCTCGAGGGGCATGATCTAGCTCTGCCTCCGGACAGTGTCCTAGAGGCCACACACGCACCGGTTCCGACCCCTAACTCGGAGCCTATTGCGCCAATCGAGGATGAGCGGTTGGACGTCACCTCGGGGGCTGCGATCTCAAAGGCGATCGAGCCAAACGCCAGCCCCGCACTCTGCATAACCCGTGACTCTGAGGATCCGGACTCCTTCCCGGACTCCGAACCCCCCGCGCCCTCGCCAATCAAATCCGATTGGGCGCAGATAATGGAGTTCACCACCGCGGACATCTTTCAGCACTCGCCTTTTGGCGACATCCTGAATTCTCTCAAGTCTCTCTCTTTATCAGGAGAGCCCTGGCCGGATTACGGTCAGCGAGGATGGGATACGGACGATGAAGAAGTTCAAAGCCCACGCACCACCCACTTTGTAGCCACTGTCGACGATTTAACCGACATGCTTGACTTCGGCTCCGAAGAAATCGACGGTATGGACGACGAAGTAGGAGACGAATAGGAACTAGCACCTGTAGGGCGCTGGAAGGCCACCTCGTCATATGACATATATATGGTGGATACTCCAAAAGATGGAGATGGCGATGGAACAGCGGGGGATGACACCTCCAAGAAACAGCCAAAGCGCCGGCGTCAGCGGCGCCGCTCTAAATACCGCCAAAGCAAAAACGGTGATTCCGGCACGGGAGATAATACTACCCCGGATAGCGCCGAAGAACACCCACCCCAGCAAGATTCGGCACAGGAAGATGGAGAAGCCAGCCCTCATGAGAGAGCGGCAGACCGAGAGGTCGAGGATGATAACTATATGCCTCCCTCCGAAGACGAGGCAAGCCTCGATGACGACGAATTTGTCGTACCATCAGACCCCGCCGAACAAGAGCGTTTCAAACGCAGGCTTTTAACCACGGCAAGCAGCCTCGAGAAAAAGCAGCAACAACTTAGAGCTGACCAAGATTTGCTAGCTGACAGATGGACTGAAGTCCTTGCGGCCGAAGAGTATTAACTCGAACGCCCCTCCAAGAATTACCCAAAGCGCAGGCCGCTACCCCGATCAGAGGAGGAAGCACCTACATCACCAGCGCACGACATGGCAGACCGGCCACCTCGCGGCCACGACAGAGAGGCCCCTCGGCCCTCCACCCAAGCCATGCCCCGACGCCGCTCAACTAAGGCATGGGAAAATGTGCCAGACCTGCGAGACGTACTGGAGGATAAGGCAAGACAAACAAGATCGATCTACGGATCGCGCAGGTGCCCTACGGCACGTGACGATGATCTTCACTCTGGATACAACAGATCCGGCCGGGCCGAACACAACAGACATAGCTCTTCTGAGCTGCGTCGTGATATAGCCCAGTACAGAGGCACCGCACACCCGCTATGCTGCACAGATAAAGTAACGGATCATAAAATCCCAGAGGGTTTCAAACCCGTAAACATCGAATCATATGATGGCACAACAGATCCGGCGGTATGGATCGAGGATTATCTCCTTCACATCCACATGGCACGCGGCGATGATCTACATGCCATCAAATACCTCCCGCTCAAACTTAAAGGACCGGCCCGACATTGTCTTAACAGCTTGCCAGCAGACTCAATCGGTTCTTGGGAGGACCTAGAAGCCGCATTCCTCGACAACTTCCAGGGCACTTATGTGCGACCACCGGATGACGACGACTTAAGCCACATAATTCAGCAGCCAGAGGAATCGGCCAGGCAATTCTGGACATGGTTCCTAAAAAAACCAGATAGTCGACTGTCCGGACGCAAAGGCCCTAGCAGCCTTCAAGCATAACATCCGCGACGAGTGGCTCGCCCAGCACCTGGGATAGGAAAAGCCGAAATCTATGGCAGCCCTCACAACACTCATGACCCGCTTTTGCGCGGGAGAAGACAGCTGGCTAGCTCATAGTAAAAACTTATCAAAGAACCCTGGTAATTCAGATACCAAGGACATAAGTGGCAGGACACGTCGGAATAAGCAAAATCACCGCGTTAGCAGCGACAGCAATGAAGACACGACAGTCAATGCCGGATTCAGAGGCTATAAATCCGGTCAGCGGAAAAAGCCATCCAAAAAGAATACTCAGGCTCGACCGTTTGTGCCAGATACATGGCACCCCGAAAGGCCAGCCAATCACACTAACAGGGATTGTTGGGTGTTCAAGCAGGCAGGCAAGTTAAGAGCCGAAAACAAAGACAAGGGGCTACACAGCGACGACAAGGAGGAGCCCAGGCCGCCGAACAACAATGGACAGAAGGGCTTTCCCCCACAAGTGCGGACGGTGAACATGATATACGCAACCCACATTCCCAAGAGGGAGCGGAAGCGTGCGCTACGGGACGTATACGCGATGGAGCCAGTCGTCCCAAAGTTCAACCCATGGTCCTCCGGGCCGATCACTTTTGATCGAAGGGACCATCCCACTAGCATCCGTCATGGCGGCTTCGCCGCATTGGTTCTCGACCCAATCATCGACGGATTTCATCTCACAAGAGTCCTCATGGACGGCGGCAGTAGCCTGAACCTGCTTTTCCAGGATACAGTGCAGAAAATGGGCATAGATCCCTCAAGGATTAAGCCCATAGAAACAACCTTTAAAGGCGTTATACCAGGTGTAGAAGGCAACTGTACAGGCTCAGTAACACTTGATGTGGTCTTCGGATCCCCGGACAATTTCCAAAGTGAAGAGTTAATCTTCGATATAGTCCCGTTTCGCAGTGGCTATCATGCCCTGCTCGGACGAACCGCATTCGCAAAGTTCAATGCGGTGCCGCACTACGCATATCTCAAGCTCAAGATGCCAGGCCCTCGAGGAGTAATCACGGTCAACGGAAACACCAAACGCTCCCTCCGTACGGAGGAGCACACAGCGGCTCTCGCAGCAGAAGTACAAAGTAGCCTTTTTAGGCAATTCTCCAGTCCGGCCGTTAAAAAGCCAGACACTGCCAAGCGCGCCCGGAGTAACCCACAGCAGGACCGCCTGGCACGCTCTGAGCAAGCGTAGCAATGCGGCCCCTAACCCCAGCTCTCGCGACATAGCAAAACTAGTGCCTCGCGTACATAATACGCCCTGGAAAGACCATGGGCATAGGGGAAGGGGCACAATAACAGCACGCCCAAAATACGGCTTAAAACGTACTAGGGGCTGCCAGATTCTTTTTTAATTTCTTCTTACTTTCAGGACTCCATACTTCGGATGACCTGTTCGGCAATTCGACTGCCGCACAAACGATGCAAGATCCAGGGAGGCAGACAAGCCATGCCGCATTATGGAACTCCCAGGTGGTCTCTGTTACGAGCAGTATACCTATTTTGAATACAATTCCGCGGCCTGCCCCTGGTCAGGACATGTTAAATAGTCCAATATCTTTTTGCTTATCGCACTATTTGTATTGTTCGGCTTTGATAAATAGCCTCTCTATAAACAATGCATAGCTTTTTGTCTATTTTTTGCATTATCCTCTTTTCACATATATGTTTATTAAATGACATGACTGCACCCGTACACCATGGTACAGCAAACACGCTAGGGGCTTCAGTACCCCTCATTATGGTGTGAGAAGTCCGTACACTTTCACAAGTGCGGCACCCCGAACTTATAGCACTATATGCATCGGCTCCGAATCATGATTTGGGTCAATAGTTGGGTTTGCCCGGCTCCTATGTTTTGGTGCCTTACGTTCGGCTATATCGGATAAGGTAGCACTAGGAGAACCACTGCGATTGTTCCCCGGTTCAGCTGGGTTAAGCACCTCAGTGGAGAAAGCTAAAACTGACTATCATGATGAGGCGAGAGACCGGTCGCTGTTCGAGAGGTTTTTCGAGTCCCTAAAGACTTATGCCGCTTCGAGCGAGGAGCTGGCTTTGTCCGGCCAAGGCGTGGATAGCGCCCCAAACTCGGTCTTCTGAACTAGGGGCTTCACCGAAATTTAAAATTATAGAGTTCTATGGCTAAGTGAGAGTGTTCAAGCATTATAGTCTGATTGCCTGGTTCGTTGTGCTGAGCACCTCCCTCGAAGGACCCAACTATGGGAAAAGAGCACTCGGGTTTATCCTGAACACCCCAGCACTAGTGGCATGGGGGCAGAAGCCGACGACTGGCCATCTCTCAATTTTTTGATAAACGGCCGCACAGAAAGTAATATTTTAAATTCAATAAGCATTGCTTAGCGCATATGAACAAGTTTTCAGCGCACAGGATAAACACGAGAGAGTTCATTCAAAAATCACATCCTTGGTACATTCATCCGCCACAAGGCGGGCACCTGCAAGAACATCCTTGTAGTAGTTTTCGGGCTTGCGATGCTCCTTCGCCGGCAGCGGCCCGTCCTTCACAAGCTTCTCACCGTCCAGCTTACCCCAGTGCACCTTTGCAAGGGCAAGGGCCCGACGGGCACCTTCGATGCAGACGGAGCACTTGATGACCTCGAGCCTCGGACAGGCCTCCACCAGCCGCCGCACCAGCCCGAAATAGCTCCCAGGAAGGGCCTCTCCGGGCCACAACCGAACTATGAAGCCCTTCATGGCCTGTTCGGCCGCCTTGTGGAGCTCGACCAGCTGTTTCAGCTGGTCGCTCAAGGGCACAGGGTGTCCGGTCTCAGAATACTGAGACCAGAACACCTTCTCCATCGAGCTGCCCTCTTCAGCCCGGTAGAATGCGGCGGCGTCGGATAAGCTGCGGGGAAGATCTGCGAATGCCCCTGGAGAGCTCCGGATTCAGGTAAGTAACAAGTAGTTTACTTTTATATTTCTGCTTTGCATAAAGAATGCCTTACCCGCTGTTATCTTCCTCATCTCCTCCAACTCTTGGAGGGCCTTTTGGGCTTCGGCCTTGGCAGACTTGGCAGTCTCAAGGGCCGTCGCGAGCTCGGATGCTTGCGCCTTTGACTCAAGCTCCAAACTCTCATGTTTTTTCATGAGAGCCTGAAGCTCTTGCTACACCTCGCCGACCTGAGTCCCAAGTCTGTCTCGCTCGGTGCGCTCCGTGGCCGTTTTCTTTTCGGCCTCAGACAGCGCCTGCTTAAGGGTCGCCACCTCAGTCGTGGCCCCTACAATAAGCAGTACAATCCTGTTTTTTTTTGCAATCACACCTTTTTATAGGCACTTTTTCTGTAAGGTATTTCTTACCTTCTTTCTCCTCGAGCCACCGCTGGGCAAGGCCGAGCTCTTGCTCGGTCCGCTCGAGGTCCTGCTTCAGGACACCCACCTCCGCAGTCAGTGCGGCGGTGGATAGCAGCGAAGCCTGCATACGCATATTGACTTTATTTTGTTAGGCTCCTGCGATACTTAATAGATCCTCTATTCGGCTTTTCTTTCCGAACGCCAAACAGAGCATCAGGGGCTACTGTCTATGTGGTAATATTTTTACATATTTTTACTTACCTCGAAGCCTGTTAGAAGGCTAGCGCAAGCTTCAGTCAGTCCACTCTTGGCGGACCGAACCTTCTGGATCACCGTACTCATAATAGTATGGTGCCCCTCGTCGATGGAGGCACCGTCATGCACCTCCAGCAGATTGTCCGGCACCTCCGGTTGGACGGAGGCCGCTGGCTCAGAAGGCTTGCTCCACTTGGAAGGAGTTCGCCTACCGCGGTCCGGAACTGTGGAAGATTCCGGCGCGGTGTCCGGCACGAAGCCGGACTTGGAGCCCTGGGGGGCCTTATCCCTTCACTCCTAGAGTCCGGGAGGTTGCCTTGCGGCTCCTCCGGGACCACCTCCTCCTGCCTCGGAGCTTGTCGCGACGCCACTTCGGCGTCGTCTGCAGTGCGGGGGGAGACAGCGGGCGGAACTGAGTTCACGCCCGATGAGTCCAGGGAGCCGCCCTACGATTCGTTGAATTCGGCTAGGGGCGAGCTGCATAATTACGTTCGACATTAGGGAAAGCTGTGCAACAAAGGAACATCATGAGTTACTCTGATATCCGAACTTACGATTTCGCCGGACGCTTGGCCCTGTTTGGCAACTCCTCTTCGCCCTCTTCAGCGTCGGGGGAGTAGTCCGGCGGAGGGGTCTTCCTTTTCCTAGACCCCTCGGCCTCCCCCATTGGGGCGGCCTTCCTCTTCTCTCCTCCCTCTGCTGGGGGGAGAGTTTTCTTCTTCCTCCTCCTCGTTTTCACGGGAGGAGGGCGTCTCGGACTCGTCGGATGACGAGTCCGACATCACCATGTTACGGGCACTCTTTCGAGTCCCCGTGGTCTTCTTCTTCTTGGCCTTCTTCTCCGGCACCACATAAGGCGCTGGAACCAGCAGCTTCACTAGTAGAGCTGGGGCTGGGTCTTCGGGCAGCGGAGCCGGACAGTTAATCGGTCCGGATATCGCCCGCCAAGCCTGTCAAAGGTAAGGGAGTTTAGATCCCGCATAGAGTCAAACTATGAAAAAAGCTTAACATCCTGTAAAAGGTGAAGATAGCTTACCTCGCTAGCGTGACGCTGCAAGCTGTATCCGCGGTCCTCGGAAGCGGATGCGGGAGCCTCGGCGCCCTTGAATAGCACCTTCCAGGCATCTTCGTACGTCGTGTCGAAGAGCCTGCTAAGGGTTTGGTGCTGCGCCGGGTCGAACTCCCACAAATTAAAATCCCGTTGTTGGCACGGGAGGATCCGGCGGACGAGCATAACCTGGATTACATTAACAAGACGGATTGGCTTGTTCGCCAGGGACTGGATGCATGTTTGCAATCCGGTCACCTCTTTTTCGTCACCCCATGACAGGCCCGTCTCTTTCTAGGACATAAGCCGCGTGGGGGGTCTGGATCAGAACTCGGGGGCTGCGATCCATTTCGGATCGCGTGGCTCGGTGATGTAAAACCACCCGGATTTCCACCCCTTTAGGGTCTCCACAAAAGAGCCCTCGAACCATAGGACATTGGCCATCTTGCCCGCCATGGCGCCTCCGCACTCTGCCTGGCTGCCGCGCACCACCTTGGGCTTGACGTTGAAGGTCTTGAGCCAGAGGCCGAAATGAGGGCGGACGCGGAGGAAAGCCTCGCACACGACGATAAACGCCGAGATGTTGAGGATGAAGTTCGAGGCCAGATCATGGAAATCCAGGCCGTAGTAGAACATGAGCCCCCGGACAAATGGGTGGAGTGGAAAACCCGGTCCGCGGAGGAAGTGGGGAAGAAATACTACCTTCTCATGGGGTCTTGGGGTGGGGAGAAGCTGCCCCTTTTTGGGAAGCCGGTGCGCGATGTCCTTAGACAGGTATCCGGCCTTCCTTAGCTTCTTAACTTGGCCCTCCGTGGCGGAGGAGACCATCCACTTGCCTCCCGCTTCGGACATTGCTAGAGAATGTTGAGGTGGGAAGTGTGGACTTGGGCACTAGAACTCGAGTGCGCAGGAGATGGATAGGCAAAGGAGGAAGAAGGCGTAGGTAAAAAGGTGGATCCTTATCCCCTTATATGGGCGGATGCGGTTGTGCGTCCCCACCAGCCTGGTAAAACTCGCTTGCCTCCCAAGCGCCATGATAAATGGCGCGTTTGGGTTACCCACGTCCGTATTGATGAGAATCCCGTAAAAGGGGTAAACGATCTCTCCTTTGACAAGACGTGCCAAGGAAACCACCTCGCAAAACGTGCTGAGGTGGAAAAGTAAAAAACGATTCGAGTAAAGGACTTGGTCGTAGTGTGATGACGCACTGCGGAATACGTCAGCAGATTTGATTTGTGTTAGTATTATTCTCTCTATGGCAATATGTGGAAACTTATTTTGCAGAGCCGGACACTACTCTTGGTGTTTACAATCTTCTATGAAGGACTTGGAGGAGGAACCCGCCTTGCAATGACGAAGACAATCTGCGCGCCGGACTCGTCGTCATTGAAGCCTGGTTCAGGGGCTACTGAGGGAGTCCTGGATTAGGGGGTGTTCGGGTAGCCGGACTATACCTTCAGCCGGACTCCAGGACTATGAAGATACAAGACTGAAGACTTCGTCCCGTGTCTGGATGGGACTTTCCTTGGCGTGGAAGGCAAGCTTGGCGATGCGGATATTCAAGATCTCCTACCATTGTAACCGACTTTGTGTAACCCTAACCCTATCCGGTGTCTATATAAACCGGAGGGTTGTAGTCCGTAGGACATCAACTCCATATACAACAATCATACCATAGGCTAGCTTCTAGGGTTTAGCCTCCTTGATCTCGTGGTAGATCTACTCTTGTACTACCCATATCATCAATATTAATCAAGCAGGAGTAGGGTATTACCTCCATCGAGAGGGCCTGAACCTAGGTAAAAAAATCGTCTCCCTTGTCTCCTGGTACCATCCGGCCTTGACGCACAGTTCGGGACCCCCTACCCGAGATCCGCCGGTTTTGACACCGACAGAGAGGCATAAGCTAACATACTTTCTCTACTTGGATCATATGCACTTATGATTGGAACTCTAGCAAGCATCCGCAACTACTAAAGATCATTAAGGTAAAACCCAACCATAGCATTAAAGCATCAAGTCCTCTTTATCCCATATGCAATAACCCCCTTACTCGGGTTTGTGTTTCAGTCACTCACGCAACCCACTATAAGCAAATCATAAACATATTGCAACACCCTACAGCGGGAATCCCTCACGCTTGCGCGACACGGAGGGCACCATAGGACAGCACCAAAGTAAAACATACAACTCATACCAATCTAGATCATCAATCAACCCAAAGAAAAAAGATATCTACTCAAAACATCATAGGATGGCAACACATCATTGGATCATAATATGTGGCATAAAGCACCATGTTCAAGTAGGGATTACAGCGGGGTGCAGGAGAGTGGACCGCGTAAAATAGATGAGGATGGTGATGATGATGGTGATGTTGATGAAGACGATCACCGTGGCGATGATTCCCCCCCCCCCGATGGCACTCCGGTTCCACCAAGAGAGAGGAGGAGAGGTTATCCCCCTTGTGCTTCCTCCTCCATGGCCTCCCCCCTAGATGGGGAGAGGTTCTCCCTCTGGTCCTTGGCCTTCATGGTGATGATGGCCCCTCCGGGATCCTCCTCCATGCCCTCCGGTGATGATGGCCCCTCCGACAGGGTGCCAGAGAGGGCCTAGATTGGTTTTCGGTGGCTACGGAGGCTTCTGGCGGCGGAACTCCCGATCTAGGTTAATTTTCCGAGGTTTCTGTATTTATAGGAATTTTTGGCGTCGGTCTCACGTCAAGGAGGTGCCCGAGGCGTCCACGAGGCAGGACCACACGCCTGGGGGGCGCGCCCCCCACCCTCGTGGACGCCCCGGGACTCTCCTGGCCCAACTCTTTTACTCCGGGGTCTTCTTTTGGTCCATCAAAAATCGTCAAAAATTGGCACGTCAATTGGACTCCGTTTGATATTCCTTTTCGGTAAAACTCAAAAACAAGGAAAAAACTGAAACTGGCACTGGGCACTAGGTTAATAGGTTAGTCCCAAAAATCATATAAAATAGCATATAAAACATCCAAGGTTGATAATATAATAGCATGAATACTTCATAAATTATAGATACGTTGGAGACATATCACATCCCCAAGCTTAATTCCTGCTCGTCCTCGAGTAGGTAAATGATAAAAGAAATAATTTATGAAGTGTGAATGCTAGCAAGTGCATAATTTTCATCAATGATAGTTTCAATCACTTTTTATAACATCATTATATATCATAACAGGAGCTCATCTTCATAAAACTTTTCATGATCAAGTAACAAGCTATTGACATGTTAAAGTATAGATCATAAACTTTCTTGAAACTAACAAACTATAATCTCAGTCATCAAACAATTGCAATTCATCTTATTTTCAGGAAGGGTCTATGTCAGAGCTTTGGTTTAGCAAACTCCACATACTCAACTATCATTTAATCTTTCACAATTGCTAACACTCACGTGATATTTATGGGTTCAAAGTTTTAATCAGAAATAGAGAAAGATAGGGGCTTATAGATTCGCCTCCCAACCTTTTACCTCAAGGATAATGTCAACAATAATAGTTCATGATAACTTACATCCAATTGGATATATATATATATACATATATCAGGATCTTTCCAACACAATGTGCTTGCCAAAGGATAGAATTTAAAAAGGAAAGGTGAAGATCACCATGACTCTTGCATAAGGTAGAAGATAAAAGTAAAAGATAGGCCCTTCGCAGAGGGAAGAAGAGGTTTTCATGCGCTTTTAAGGTTGGATGCACAAAATCTTAATGCAAAAGAACGTCACTTAATATTGCCACTTGTGATATGGACCTTTATTATGCAGTCCGTCGCTTTTATTTCTTCCACATCACAAGATCATATAAAGCTTATTTTCTCCACATCAATAGATCATACATATTTAGAGGGTAATTTTTATTGCATGCACCGATGACAACTTACTTGAAGGATCTTACTCAATCCATAGGTAGGTATGGTGGACTCTCATGGCAAAACTGGTTTAAGGAATGTTTGAAAGCACAAGTAGTATCTCTACTTGGTGCAAAGAATTTGGCTAGCATGAGGGGGAAAAGCAAGCTTAACATGTTGGATGATCCAAGACAATATACTTTATTTCCGATATAAGAAAACATAACCCATTATGTTGTATTCCTTGTCCGACATCAACCTTTTAGCATGTCATATTTCAATGAGTGCTCACAATTACAAAAGATGTCCAAGATAGTATATTTATATGTGAAATCTCTCTTCCTTCAATATTCTTTCATGAATTGTTCAAGTGACCAATTCTACGTTTGCTAACTTTCAATAAGTTTACTAACTATACTTATTCTATGTGAAGTCATTACTCCCCATGGTATAAGCATATGAAACATATATAAATTGAGATTTATGATATTCAATTCATTCAACCATTTACTCATAGGATATATGTGAAGCACGTGAGTAATGACAAACTACTCCAAAAAGATATGAGTGAAGGACACTGAGTAGTCAAATAATTAACTAGCCATGGGAGGATTATTTTTCATTTAAGATTTCAGATCCAATGATTTTATTCAAACAGCAAGTAAAATTGCAAATACGCTCCAAGCAAAACACATATCATGTGAAGAATAAAAATATAGCTCTGAGTAAGGTATACCGATAGTTTTGAAGACGAAAGAGGGGATGCCTTCCGGGGCATCCCCAAGCTTAGGCGCTTGAGTCTTCCTTGAATATTACCTTGGGGTGCCTTGGGCATCCCCAAGCTTATGGTCTTTCCACTCCTTATTCTCCTCATATCGATATCTCACGCAAAGCTTGAAAACTTCACTCACACAAAACTTAACGGAACTTCATGAGATAGGTTAGTATGATAAAGAGTAAACCATTCACCTTGGTACTGTCAAAGACAAAGATCGTAATTGTTCTCACACAATGCCTACTGTACCATATCATTTCTATAATTTATATTGAGGAATATAAGTCATAGAAACTAGAAAACAAGCAAACTATGCAATGAAAACAGAATCTGTCAGAAACAGAACAGTCTGTAATGATCTGAACACTAACCATACTTATGCTACTCAAAAAATTATGAAATCAATTGGTGGACGTGAGGAATTTGTCTATTAATCTTCTGAAAAAAGAATCAGCAGCAAATCACTCTTCTGTAAAAAAATGGCAGCTAATCTCGTGAGCGCAAAGTTTCTGTTTTTTACAGCAAGATCACATTAACTTTCACCCAAGTCTTCCCAAAGGTCTTACTTGGAACTTTATTGAAACAAAAGCTATAAACCATGATTACTAAAGTAGCTTAATCATGTAAACACACAAAAATATTAATGGTAAATATTGGGTTGTCTCCCAACAAGTGCTTTTCTTTAATGCCTTTTAGCTAGGCATGATGATTTCAATGATGATCACATGAAAGATAAGACTTGAACATAAAGAGAGCATCATGAAGAATATGACTAGCACATTTAAACCTAACCCACTTCCTATGCCTAGGGATTTTGTGAGCATACAATTTATGGGAACAAGAATCAACTAGCATAGGAAGGAAAAACAAGTATAACTTCAAAACTTTAAGCACATAGAGAAAAAACTTGATATTATTGCACTCCTACAAGCATGTATTCCCCCCTCATAATAATTTTCAGTAGCATCATGAATGATTTCAACAATATAACCATCACATAAAGCATTCTTTTCATGATCTACAAGCATAGAAATTTTTCTACTCTCCACATAAGCAAAATTCTTCTCATTCGGAATAGCGGGATCACTAGTTCCTAGAGTTGACACTCTTCCAAACCCGCTTTAGATGATAGTATTATTCATACTCCAAAAGATATAAGTAAAGTTCATGGGGCTTTCTACAATTTATATAAACTAACCAATGTCCAAGCTCAAAATGTATAAGTGAAGCACACGACGCATTCTATAAAACCATACTCAGAAGATTTAAGTGAAGCACAAAGAGCAATTCTATAAGATCATACTTAAAAGATATAAGTAAAGCACATGAAGCATTCTATAAATAAATGAAGGGCTATATCATACTAGCATGGTTCATAAAGTAAGAACAAAAAAACAAAGGACACAAATCATGTGAACAAAACAAAAAACCGAGGTATACCGATAATTGTTGAAGAAGAAAGATGGGATGCCAACCGGGGCATCCCCAAGCTTAGATGCTTGAGTATCCTTAGAATATTTACTTGGGGTGCCTTGTGCATCCCCAAGCTTGAGCTCTTGCATCTCTTTATTCTTCTCACATCGGTAACTCCTCATTCTTCGAACACTTCATCCACAAAAAAACTTAACAAAAACTTTGTGAGATCCGTTAGTATAATAAAGCAAATCACTACCTTTAGGTACTGTTGCAAACTCATTCCAATTTCATATTAGAACTATATATACTGTATTACAACTTCACCATGGTTCATACCCCCCGGTACTACCCATAGATTCATCAAAATAAGCAAACAACACACGAAAAACAGAATCTGTCTAAAACAGGACACTCTATAGTAATCTGAAGGTTTAGTAAACTTATGTATCTCCAAAAATTATGAAATAAATTTGAAAATTTGAAACATTTATACAGAAGTAATTTGCAAAAAGTTTCATACCCATTTGACTTTCCATTCAAAAATGTAAAATCACACGCTACAGCCAAAGTTTCTGTTTTTGTTCTGCACATAGTAAACAAGCAATCTAATCATCCTAAAACCAAAGCTTGGCACATTAGTTTTATAATACAATGGATATATATATATATATAAGGGGAGAATTATTTACAGATAAACCTCCATGAAAAATTCTACATTCTTTCCGTGAGCATGAACATGAGTGCTCAAGGTTGACCCTCACTTCTTCAATGCATAACTTTCCAATCACTTCTCTTTTCGAAAAAACTTTTTAGGCATGAGAGGAAAGTGTTTTTTTGTATTTTCATTCTTTTAATTCTTTTGTATGTTTCACCCACAACTAAACAGAAACAAAAAGGAAAAACAAAATCTACTTAGTGAAGAAAGCCAACAAGCACACACGAGAATATCAACCCCACGCTATTGCTCCCCGGCAACGGCGCCAGAAAAAGGTTTGATAATCCCCAAGTGCAAGGAATCATCGTAGCAATTTCCAAAGGTGGAAGTGAAAAGTATGGAGTGTCGAACCCACAAGGAGCTAAAGGTAAGATCAATATTTTCTCAAGCCCTATCTGCCACTGATACGACTCTACGTACACTGAACGTTTGCTTCCAACTAGCAACGAGAAATAAAACTAGGTTGTGGGTATGAAGAGGATAACTTTGTATGATATAGGAAAGATAACATATAAAAGTAGGTGTTGTTATCATAAAGTTAGAATATATTACTAAATATTTTAAATAGCGAGTGTGTAATAATGGTGGATCGGTGTGCGAAATTGTCCTAGGCAATCGTTAACAAGATCGGTAATCACTGTTGCAGTTTCATATGAGGGAGAGGCATAAGCTAACATACTTTCTCTACTTGGATCATATGCACTTATGATTGGAACTCTAGCAAGCATCCGCAACTACTAAAAATCATTAAGGTAAAACCCAACCATAGCATTAAAGCATCAAGTCCTCTTTATCCCATACGCAATAACCCCCTTACTCGGGTTTGTGTTTCAGTCACTCACGCAACCGATAATAAGCGAATCATAAACGTATTGCAACACCCTACAGTGGGTATCCCTCATGCTTGCGCGACACGGAGGGCACCATAGGACACCACCAAAGTAAAACATACAACTCATACCAATCTAGATCATCAATCAACCCAAAGACAAAAGATATCTACTCAAAACATCATAGGATGGCAACACATCATTGGATCATAATATGTGGCATAAAGCACCATGTTCAAGTAGGGATTACAGCAGGGTGCGGGAGAGTGGACCGCGTAAAATAGATGAGGATGGTGATGTTGATGAAGACGATCACTGTGGCGATGATTCCCACCCCCCCCCCCCCCGGGTTGGCACTCCGGTGCCACCGAGAGAGAGGAGGAGAGGTTCTCCTCCTTGTGCTTCCTCCTCCATGGCCTCCCCCTAGATGGGGAGAGGTTCTCCCTCTAGTCCTTGGCCTTCATGGTGATGATGGCCCCTCCGGGATCCTCCTCCATGCCCTCCGGTGATGATGGCCCCCTCCGGCAGGCTGCCAGAGAGGGCCTAGATTGGTTTTCGGTGGCTACGGAGGCTTCTGGCGGCGGAACTCCTGATCTAGGTTAATTTTCCGAGGTTTCTAT
Organism: Triticum monococcum; assembly: GCA_034509565.1. Classification (NCBI taxonomy): domain Eukaryota; kingdom Viridiplantae; phylum Streptophyta; class Magnoliopsida; order Poales; family Poaceae; genus Triticum; species Triticum monococcum. Next base: position 152,659,424 of record CM067842.1, read on the forward strand.
ATTTATAGGAATTTTTGGCGTCGGTCTCACGTCAAGGAGGTGCCCGAGGCATCCATGAGGCAGGACCACACGCCTGGGGGGCGCGCCCCCCACCCTTGTGGAAGCCCCGGGACTCTCCTGGCCCAACTCTTTTACTCCGGGGTCTTCTTTTGGTCCATAAAAAATCGTCAAAAATTGGCACGTCAATTGGACTCCGTTTGATATTCCTTTTCGGTAAAACTCAAAAACAAGGAAAAAAACTAAAACTGGCACTGGGCACTAGGTTAATAGGTTAGTCCCAAAAATCATATAAAATAGCATATAAATGCATATAAAACATCCAAGGTTGATAATATAATAGCATGAATACTTCATAAATTATAGATACGTTGGAGACGTATCATCTCCCCGCTTTGAACGTAAGTAATCCGGAGATATTTCATTCGAAAGAGTTTTCTCATACTGCCTCACCCACCGCACTGTCCTGTGCTCAGAAGGGGAGGTGTTCGGCGCGCCATGCCGCCCCGGGGGTATCTCCGAAGAGAGTGGCTTCATCAAAGAGGTATGGATTTACAAATATGCACCTTGGCAAGCCTTCATCAAAGAGGTATGGATTTACAAATATGCACCTTGGCAGTCACATCCAACTGTGACCTTTCCGTTTACCCTGTATCAGGAAAAAGGTGTCCCGGACTATATCCGGGGGTCCGACTGGTCATACTTCCCATAGCCAGGATCCAGATCCTATCGTAAAGACGGGGGCTGATGCGGGGGTAACGCCGGACTGTCCTCTAGCCGAGGATTCAGAGGATATATCCGTCACTAACTCGGAAGTGGAGAGCGCCATGAATCATCGGCACCGCCGGGCCGTTTTACAAGACCCCGGCTTTTCAGAAGAGGCATTTAACACCTTCAGCTCGGCTGATGCATACATCCGAGCTGCTTGAGATGGGCTTAACAGAGCCACAAAGTAGCATCTAAAAGATGTGCGGATAAGTTTACTTTGTCCGAATATGATAACCATGTTCCAGTAGCCCCCGAGACTTGAAGTAGTTGGTACAGCTGATTTAAGGATCGTTGTGTAACCAGGTTCTTACGGAGAAGAACGACCTGCTAGCCCAAGAGCTAGAAAAGTGTCAGACGCAGCTAACTGCTACCCGTGCCGAACTGGAGAAATCCAAGAAGGCGTCTCCTGGTAATGTTTCCCTCCATCGAGAAAACATAATGGTATACCAATAATGCTAACATCGTTGCTCACCTCTTATTAGGATTGCTAGATCAACTGCGGAAACAGCTGAAAGCTGCACAAGGCGGAGAACGAGAAGCCAAGAAACTGCTAGCTGCGGGCGAGCGTGTGCTCTCAAAAGTCATGCTGGAGAAGAACAAGCTCCAGGATTCGAATACCCGATTGGGCGAGGATCTAAAAGATGTACGGGCCCAACTGGCCGACTCTGTGAAGGGGAACAAAAGGCTGCGCGGCGGCATATTCAGTATGTGGCCAAATTTACCTTGTAATAGTTCGGAGATATCATGAACTGACAAAGTTATGTTTGCACATATGCTGACAGGCCGTCCCGAAGAGGAGATGTCCGGATTGTCGGACGATCTGCTGCAAGGGCTGCTGCAAATGCACGAACAAGCTCGGCAAGCAATACAGAGTGTTGCTAAGGCCTTATGGCCATCCGCCTCCCCTCTAGGAATTATGGAGGAGCTTGTAGAGCTATTCAAGGGAGCGCAGCGACGTATCCGGTTATGGAAAATATCGGCCTGCCGGGAGGGTGTGCGAGAGGCCTGGGCCATGGTGAAGACACGGTACACCAAGCTTGACCCGAATCATATGGCTCGGGTTGGACCTCTAGGGTCAGACAGGAAGGAAGTTCCCGTTAGTTTGTATATAACCAAGTAGCAGGAGCTACAAAATATTCCCAGCAGGATTGTAAGTTAGATAGCCTGCTGGATGGTATAGAGGAGGAAATTTTTGAGTCGAAATGACTGCGTAATTTTCCATCTAGCTGAATTGTCAAACGATTGTCATGGCAGACCTTTTCGCTTTACCCTCTCGACCCGAAGGCGCGGAGTGTTTCCGAATACCCGTGCGGCCGAATAGACCGGGGTATGCGTGGAAACCAGGCGTAGGGGTCATAGTTGCTTGAACGGACAAGTTGTATCCGGCTAGTTATGTTATATTACATTATGTAAGAAACATCTTCTAGAGAGAAAAGTTCCGTTAAGGGTTCCTTTCCCTGGGTGTGCATGCGTTAGAGTGCATGTCCGTACTGTGATTGAAAAAATCGCAGTATATATATATATATATATATCTTCTAGCGGTTCGCAAATGGAGTGAATGCAAAACACATCTTTAATCCACCGACCGAATATTCCCTTAAGAATGCTAGCTTTCGGCTTCACCCAATCTGAGGTACACATCCGGATGACCCTGCAATAACAATCGCAGAGGTGCTCCCTTTATGCCCTAGCCAAACTAACGGGAACGTAGGGCATAAGCACAGGATCCAGGCAACCCCCTTGGCCAAAACTTAAGTCATATCAATGCATATAATGGCGAAGAAAAGGGACATATGGAAAAAACGCATATGTGATGAGCTTGATGCTCGGAGAAGAATAGCAAGCTTCTGTACAAGAAGCCCCCAAGTATAGTGGACGCACATATTTGAAGACATATGTGTGCGTCAGGGGTGCGCGGTCTAACCACACAAAAGCTTTAAGGCTAAAGAGAAAAACTAAAAGAGAGAAAGACGAAAAAAATGTATTATGGAAACAGCAGGGAGAAGGAGACGGACAAAGAGTTCGGCGCTTAGGAATAGAATCTTCGGAGTCTGGCCGTGTTCCAGGGGTTCGGCTCGAGGCGATTATCTGAGGCATCACACAGGCGGTACGCTCCTCTGGTGAGAACCTTGTAGATGATGAAGGGACCCTCCCATTTGGGCTTGAGTTTGTCCTTTTTCTTCTTCGGCAAGCGTAGAACAAGTTCGCCAATGTTATAAGTCTTGGCCCGTACTTCTCTGCTTTGATATCTGCGGGCCTGTTGTTGATAAAATGCGGAATAGGCTTTTGCAACGTCACGCTCCTCCTCCAAGGCATCTAGGCTGTCCTGCCGATCGAGCTCGGCCTCTCTTTCTCTTCGTACATGCGCACCCGAGGTGAGTCATGTATAATGTCGCAGGGTAGCACAGCCTCTGCGCCGTACACCATGAAGAAAGGTGTGTATCCGGTAGTGCGATTGGGTGTGGTCCGCATCCCCCAGATTACGGAGTCGAGCTCCTCAACCCAGTGCTTGTCTGATTCTTTCAAATACCGCACTAGTCTAGGCTTGATGTCGCTCATAATAAGACCATTGGCTCATTCGACTTGACCGTTTGTTTGTGGATGATAGACAGAGGCGTAATCGAGTTTAATGCCCAGATTAGCACACCAGGTTTTCACCTCATCGGCTGTGAAATTGGAGCCGTTATTGGTGATGATGCTATGTGGAACGTCATAACGGTGTACAACACCGGATATGAATTCAATCACCGGCCCGGACTCAGTCATTTTAAATGGTTTGGCCTCTATCCACTTAGTGAATTTATCCACCATAACCAGCAGATATTTTTTCTTATGGCTTACTCCTTTAAGGGGTCCAACCATATCTAGTCCCCAGACCGCGAAAGGCCAAGTGATGGGGATTGTTTGTAGGGCGGTGGGGGCATATGGCTTTGGTTGGCGAAGAGTTGGCATCCGACGCAATGTTGGACAAGGTCTTGTGCATCTGCTCGGGCCGCCGGCCAATAAAACCCTATACAAAAGGCCTTTCTAACAAGGGCTCGAGCTGCGGCGTGGTGCCCGCCGAGACCGGCGTGAATCTCAGCCAGGAGCTGCCGCCCCTCCTCCTCGGAGATACATCTTTGAAGGACTCCGGTAGCGCTTTCCTTACAGAGCTCTCCGTCATGAACCTTGTAGGCCTTCGAACGCCGGACAATGCGGCGGGGCTCATTCTGATCCTTAAGGTAGGCCGGAAAGGGTTCGGTCCATGGGGCAATGACTGCCATAATGAGATGGGTCGACAACGTTATTTCGGTGGCTGCCTCCAATGATATCGGTGGGTTCGGAATCCGGGGTTGTGTTCGGATCTGAACTAGTGTTGCTGGTCTCCCCCTGCCACACCACGGATGGCTTAAAAAGCCTTTCCAGAAAGATATTGTGTGGGACGAGGTCGGGCTTGGCGCCGATACGAGCAAGAACGTCCGCCGCTTGATTACTTTCTCGGGCCACGTGATGGAACTCGAGCCCCTCGAACCGAGCCGACATTTTTAGGACGGCATTACGATAAGCTGCCATCTTCGGATCCTTGGCATCGAAGTCTCCATTTATTTGAGATATTGCAAGGTTTGAGTCCCCGCGCACTTCCAGGCGCTTATACCCATGGAGACAGCCATCCGGAGACCATGCAATAAGGCCTCGTATTCGCCTGTGTTGTTGGAGTCTGTGTATAGTATTTGGAGTACGTACTGAATGACGTCTCTAGTGGGGGACGTTAAAACAACGCCCGCTCCTAGCCTTGCCAGCATTTTGGAGCCATCAAAATACATGACCCAATTGGAATATGTGTCGTACTCTTTAGGGAGTTCGGCCTCTGTCCATTCAGCGACCAAGTCGGCCAGTACTTGGGATTTGATAGCTCGACGTGGTTTGTATGTAATATCGAATGGAAGGAGCTAAATGGCCCATTTGGCAATCCGGCCCGTGGCATCGCGGTTGTTTATTATGTCGTTGAGTGGTACCTCGGAGGCCACCGTGATCGAACACTCTTGGAAGTAGTCTCATAGCTTTCGGGATGCCATGAAGACCATGTATGCTATCTTTTGATAATGGGGGTACCGGGATTTGCATGGTGTAAGGACAGTGGATACGTAGTATACTAGCTTCTGAAGCGGGAATTTATGTCCATCATGTTCTTGTTCAACGACGAGCACAGCGCTCACCACTTGATGTGTTGCTGATATGTATAGCAGCATGGGTTCGCCGACGTTTGGCGCGTCCAGGATTGGGTTGCTCGCTAGAAGTGTTTTTATTTCTTCCAGTCCGGTTGTTGCCGCGTCCGTCCACTTGAAGTGATCGGTTTGTCGTAGAAGGCGATAGAGTGGCAGTGCCTTTTCTCCCAATCTGGAGATAAAGCGGCTTAGATCTGCCACGCAGCCCGCGAGTTTTTGGACTTGTTTAAGGTCTATTGGCGTAGCCAACTGTGACAGAGCTCGGATTTTGGCTGGATTTGCCTCAATTCCTCTATTGGAGACGATGAAGCCCAGCAGCTTTCCCGCGGGGATGCCAAAAACACACTTTTCCGGATTGAGCTTAATGTCATATGCGTGGAGGTTGTCAAATGTGAGGCGTAGGTCATCTATTAGTGTTTCGACGTGCCTTGCCTTGATTACGACGTCGTCCACATGGGCTTCAATTGCCTTTCCGATCTGTTTCTCCAGGCATGTTTGGATCCTATGTTGGTAAGTGGCGCCGGCATTCTTGAGCTTGAAGGGCATGGTGTTGAAGTAGAATGACCCATATGGGGTGATGAATGTTGTTGCAGCTTGATCGGATTCCTTCATTTTTATTTGATGGTATCTGGAATATGCATCGAGGAAACATGGTGAGTCGTGTCTTGTGGTAGCATCAATGATTTGATCAATGCGGGGGAGGGGGAAGGGATCCTTAGGGCAAGCCTTATTGAGGTCTTTAAAATTGATGCACAGGCACCGGGATTTATCCTTCTTTGGTACCATCACCAGGTTTGCCAGCCAATCTGGATGTTTTATTTCTCTAATGAATCCGGCCTCGATTAGCTTAGCTAGCTCCTCTCCCATGGCTTGGCGTTTGGGTTCAGAAAAGTGCCGCAATGTTTGCTTAACTGGTTTGTATCCCTGTAGTATGTTGAGGCTGTGTTCGGCCAGCTCGCGTGGGATTCCTGGCATGTCAGAAGGGTGCGAGGCAAATATATCCCAATTTTCGCGAAGAAAATCCCATAGTGCAGCGTCGACCGTTGGGTCTAGCTGTGCCCCAATAGATGTTGTCTTCTTGGGATCCGTTGGATGGACCTGGAATTTGACTATTTCTTCCACTGGCTTGAAGGAGGTGGACTTGGGGCGTTTGTCTAAGATTACATCGTCTCTGTCCATCGTGGAGCGCAGTGCGGTTAATTCTTCGGCTGCAAGGGCTTCGGATAATGCCTCAAGGGCCAGGGATGCGGTTTTATTTTCGGGGTGGAGTGCTATGTACGGGTCACTGGCGAGAGTGATTATGCCATTGGGCCTGGGCATCTTAAGCTTCATGTACCCATAATGAGGTATAGCTTGGAAGCGTGTAAATGCCTCCCGCCCCAAGAGGGCGTGATATCCGCTGTTGAAAGGGGCCACTTGGAAGGTTATTTCTTCGGACCGATAATTCTTCGGTGTGCCGAATACCACGTCGAGTGTTATTTTTCCCGCACACTGTGCCTCCCGACTGGGAATAATTCCTCGGAAGGTCTTGCTGCTTTGCTCAATGCGGCTCCTGTCTATTTCCATTTTGTGGAGTGTATCTTCATAGATGAGGTTTAGTCCGCTGCCGCCGTCCATGAGGACCTTGGTGAGTCGAAAGCCATCCATGATTGGACTGAGGACCAAGGCGGCTGGTGCTCGAACTGTCCTGTATTTTGGTTCGTCACTAGCATTAAAAGTTATAGTTGTGTCGTCCCAAGGGTTTATTGCTCCTATTCGGCAGACTTCGGCGAGTCTGCGTAGTGCTCTTTTGTGCCTATTGTTTGAGGCAAATGTCTCGAAGACCGTCAGTACTTTGGGGTCGTTGTCCTCTGGGGGTGTTGTTCCGGGTTATTCTTGGTGAGGATATCCTCGCCGCTCTTGGCCACTTGCCGGAGTATCCAACATGCTTTAAGGCTATGTGTTGGTATGTTATCTGGTGTTGTGTGTATTTTGCATGGCCCATCGAGCCATCCTTCCAGAATGGTTCTGTGCCCCGTACTGGACTTATATTTCTTTACTATTGAACCGGGCGTGTTGCAAGGGTGCACCCGTTTCACCTGAATGAGGGGTTGAGTGGGGACCGATGATTCCCAACGGGCTGCTTGAGTTTTCCAGACGCTTTCCATTGCGTTGTACTTCTGTACGATAGTTGCCAAGTCAGCGAAGTGTAGGATGCGACGGTGGTTGATGGCGTTGAGGATTCCTTCATCCCTGCAATTGTTGCGGAACAATAAGATCCCTTCCTCGCCGCGGAAATCTTTGATCTTGTTTTTGACAAGAAGGAATCTGGCCCAGAAGTGGTGGACCATTTCCTAAGACTGTTGTTGTATGCTCATGAGAGCGCTTGTATTCGGGTGGGTGGGTGGATTTAAATCTGAACCCTGATGGTACGTCTCCAATGTACCTATAATTTTTTATTGTTCCATGCTATATTATATCCTGTTTTGGACATTATTGGGCTTTATTATTCACTTTTATGTTATTTTTGGGACTAACCTATTAACCGGAGGCCCAACCCAGAATTGATGTTTTTTTGCCTATTTTAGGGTTTCGCAGAAAAAGAATATCAAACGGAGTAAAAACGGAATGAAACCTTCGAGAACGTGATTTTTGGAACGAACATGATCCAGAGGACTTGGACCCTACGTCAAGCAATCAACAAGGAAGGCGCAAGGTAGGGGGCGCGCCTAACCCCCCCCCCCCCCAGGCGCGCCCTCCACCCTCGTGGGGCCCATGTTGCTCCACCGACGTACTCCTTCCTCCTATATATACCACGTACCCCCAAACTACCAGATACGGAGCCAAAACCCTAATTCCACTGCCGTAACTTTCTGTATCCATGAGATCCCATCTTGGGGCCTTTTCCAGAGCTCCGCCGGAGGGGGTATCGGTCACGGAGGGCTTTTACATCAACACCATAGCCTCTCCGATGAAGTGTGAGTAGTTTACTTCAGACCTACGGGTCCATAGTTATTAGCTAGATTGCTTCTTCTCTCTTTTTGGATCGCAATACAAAGTTCTCCCCCTCTCTTGTGGAGATCTATTCGATGTAATCTTCTTTTGCGGTGTGTTTGTTGAGATCGATGAATTGTGGGTTTATGATCAAGTTTATCTATGAACAATATTTGAATCTTCTCTAAATTCTTTTATGTATGATTGGTTATCTTTGCAAGTCTCTTTGAATTATCAGTTTGGTTTGGCCTACTAGATTGATCTTTCTTGCAATGGGAGAAGTGATTAGCTTTGGGTTCAATCTTACGGTGTCCTTTCCGAGTGACAGTAGGGGCAGCAAGGAACATATTGTATTGTTGCCATCGAGGATAAAAAGATGGGGTTTATATCATATTGCATGAGTTTATCCCTCTACATCATGTCATATTGCTTAAAGCGTTACTCTGTTCTCTTGAACTTAATACTCTAGATGCATGCTGGATAGCGGTCGATGTGTGGAGTAATAGTAGTAGATGCAGGCAGGAGTCGGTCTACTTGTCTCGGACGTGATGCCTATATACATGATCATACCTAGATATTCTCATAACTATGCTCAATTCTATCAATTGCTCAACAGTAATTTGTTCAACCACCGTAATACTTATGCTCTCGAGAGAAGCCTCTAGTGAAACCGATGGCCCCCATGTCTATTTTCCATCATATTAATCTTCCAATACTTAGTTATTTCCTTTGCCATTTATTTTACTTGCATCTTTATTTCTCTTTATCATAAAAATACCAAACATATTATCTTGTCATATCTATCAGATCTCACTCTCGTAGGTGACCATGAAGGGATTGACAACCCCTTTATCGCGTTGGTTGCGAGGAGTTTATTTGTTTGTGTAGGTGCGAGGGACTCGTGTGTGGCCTCCTACTGGATTGATACCTAGGTTCTCAAAAACAGAGGGAAATACTTACACTGCTCTACTGCATCACCCTTTCCTCTTCAAGGGAAAACCAACATAGTGCTCAAGAGGTAGCAAGAAGGATTTCTGGCGCCGTTGCCGGGGAGTCTACGCAAAAGTCAACATACCAAGTACCCATCACAAACCCTTATCTCCCGCATTACATTATTTGCCATTTGCCTCTCATTTTCCTCTCCCCCACTTCACCCTTGCCGTTTTATTTGCCCTCTCTCTCTCTCCATCCTCCCTCTCTTTCTCTATTCGCCTCTTTTTGCCCGTTTCTTGTTTGCTTGTGTGTCGGATTGCTTGCTTGTCATGATGGCTCTATCTAGATTTGGTGATCTTCACCTTAAAAGGCTAGAAGAGATCGAAATCAACGTCAGGAATTTTATGGTCTTACAATTTGAGAATAATAATTTCTTTAGAAATGAGCTTAAAGAACAAAAAAGCTTTATGGGTTATATGAATAAAGAGCTCGATGATATGTCTAAAGAATTGGATGGTTTGAAATCTCAGACTGCTCATCTTGAGAAGTTAATAGCTGAAGTTTCGGATAAGCAAGCCACCTTAGTTAATAAGATGGCCGCTAAACCGGAAAAAATTGGAAAATAAAGATGAAGATCTAAAAGTTATTGATGTGTCCCCTATTAAATCTTTGTTTTGTAATATGAATCTTGATAATTATGGGACTGAATATGATCCACCTTTACCTAGAAGGCGTTCCAAAAATTCGAAGTCTTTAGATCTTGATGCTAAAATTGCTAAAAGTGGGATTGAAGAAGTCAAAACTTTAAATATTAATGAACCCACTATTTTGGATTTCAAGGAATTTAATTATGATAATTGCTCTTTGGTAGATTGTATTTCCTTGTTGCAATCCGTGCTAAGTTCTCCTCATGCTTATAGTCAAAATAAAGCCTTTACCAAACATATCGTTGATGCTTTGATGCAATCTTATGAAGAAAAACTTGAGTTGGAAGTTTCTATCTCTAGAAAACTTTATGATGAGTGGGAACCTACTATTAAAATTAAGATTAAAGATCACGAGTGCTATGCTTTGTGTGATTTGGGTGCCAGTGTTTCCACGATTCAAAAGACTTTGTGTGATTTGCTAGGTTTCCGTGATTTTGATGACTGCTCTTTAAACTTGCACCTTGCAGATTCCACTATTAAGAAACCTATGGGAAGAATTAATGATGTTCTTATTGTTGCAAATAGGAATTATGTGCCCGTGGATTTTATTGTTCTTGACATAGATTGCAATCCTTCATGTCCTATTATTCTGGGTAGACCTTTCCTTAAAACGATTAGTGCAATTGTTGATATGAAGGAAGGGAATATTAGATTCCAATTTCCGTTAAGGAAAGGCATGGAACACTTCCCTAGAAAGAAAAATAAATTACCTTATGAATCTATTATGAGAGCCACTTATGGATTTCCTTCCAAAGATGGCAATGCCTAGATCTATCTTTGCTTTCATGCCTAGCTAGGGGCGTTAAACAACAGCGCTTGTTGGGAGGCAACCCAATTTTATTTTTATTCCTTGCTTTTTGATCCTGTTTAGTAATAAATAATTTATCTATCCTCGGTTTTGGTTGTGTTTTTTGTGTTTAATTAGTGTTTGTGCCAAGTAGAACCGTTGGGAAGACTTGGGGAAAGTCTTTCTAATCTTGCTGTAAAAAACAGAAACTTTAGCGCTCACGAGAACTGCTGCCGTTTTTACTTGGAAAGTGATATTTAGTTAATTCTTTTTTAAGATGATTAATAAATAAATGAATCAGGTTCAGCAATTTATTTTAGAATTTTGGGATTCCAAATCTTGCGTTAGCTACAGATTACTACAGACTGTTCTGTTTTTGACAGATTCTGTTTTCCGTGTGTTGTTTGCTTATTTTGATGAATCTATGGCTAGTAAAATAGTTTATAAACCATAGAGAAGTTGGAATGCAGTAGGTTTAACACCCAATATAAATAAAGAATGAGTTCATTACAGTACCTTGAAGTGGTGTTTTGTTTTCTTTTCTTTCGCTAACGGAGGTCACGAGATTTTCTACTTTAAGTTTTGTGTTGTGAAGTTTTGAAGTTTTGGGTAAAGATTTGATGGATTATGGAAAAAGGAGTGGCAAGAGCCTAAGCTTGGGGATTCCCATGGCACCCCCAAGATAATCTAAGGACACCTAAAAGCCAAAGCTTGGGGATGCCCCAGAAGGCATCCCCTCTTTCGTCTACTTCTATCGGTAACTTTACTTGGAGCTATATTTTTATTTACCACATGATATGTGTTTTGCTTGGAGCGTCTTGTATTATTTGAGTCTTTATTTGTTAGTTTTCCACAATAATCCTTGATGCACACACATTTTTGATAGAGACACTCATGATTCGGAAATTGTTAGAATACTCTATGTGCTTCACTTATATCTTTTGAGTTATATAGTTTTTGCTCTAGTGCTTCACTTATATATTTTAGAGCATGATGGTGGATTTGTTTTATAGAAACTTTTGTTCTCACATGCTTCACTTAGATTATTTTGAGAGTCCTACAAAAAATCATGGTAATTTGCTTTAATTATGTTAGGCATTCAAGATTAATAATAAAAATTTCTTATGAGTGTGTTCAATACTATGAGAAGTTTGAAACTTGATAATTGTTTTGAGATATGGAGACGGTGATATTAGAGTTGTGCTAGTTGAGTAGTTGTGAATTTGAGAAATGCTTGTGTTGAAGTTTGTGATTCCCGTAGCATGCACGTATGGTGAACCGTTATGTTAAGAAGTCGGAGCACGATGTATTTATTGATTGTCCTCCTTATGAGTGGCGGTCGGGGACGAGCGATGGTCTTTTCCTACCAATCTATCCCCCTAGGAGCATGCGCGTAATACTTTGCTTTGATAACTTGTAGATTTTTGCAATAAGTATATGAGGTATTTATGACTAATGTTGAGTCCATGGATTATACGCACTCTCACCCTTCCACCATTGCTAGCCTCTCTAATACCGTGCACCTTTCGCCGGTGTCATACACCCACCATATACCTTCCTCAAAACAGCCACCATACCTACCTATCATGGCATTTCCATAGCCATTCCTAGATATATTGCCATGCACCTTTCCACCATTCCGTTTACTATGACACGCTCCATCATTGTCATATTGCTTTGCGTGATCATGTAGTTGACATTGTATTCGTGGCAAAGCCACCGTTCATAATTCTTTCATACATGTCACTCTTGATTCATTGCATATCCCGGTACACCGTGATACGTCTCTGTCGTATCTACTTTTCCAAACAATTTTGCCCTTATTTTGGACTCTAACTTGCATGATTTGAACGGAACTAACCCGGACTGATGCTGTTTTCAGCAGAATTACCACGGTGTTATTTATGTGCAGAAACAAACGTTCTCGGAATGACCTGAAACTTCATGCAGCAACTTTTTGGAAAATATAAAAAATACCTGCAAAAGATGAAGGCCAGGGGGCCCACCACCTGTCCACGAGGGTGGGGGACGCGCCTGCCCCCCTAGGGCGCGCCCCCCTACCTCGTGGGCCCCCTGGAGCTCCTCCGACTCAAACTCCAACTCCGACTCTATATATTGTGTTTCGGGGAGAAAAAAATCAGAGAGAAGAATTCATCGCGTCTTACGATACGGAGCTGCTGCCAAGCCCTAAAACATCTCGGGAGGGCTGATCTGGAGTTCGTTCGGGGCTCCGGAGAGGGAAATCCATCACCATTGTCATCATCAACCATCCTCCATCACCAATTTCATGATGCTCACCACCGTGCATGAGTAATTCCATCGTAGGCTTGCTAAACGGTGATGGGTTGGATGGGATCTACCATGTAATCGAGTTAGTTTTGTTAGGGTTTGATCCCTAGTATCCACTACGTTCTGAGATTGATGTTGCTATGACTTTGTTATGCTTAATGCTTGTCACTAGGGCCCGAGTGCCATGATTTCAGATCTGAACCTATTATGTTTTCATCAATATATGAGTGTTCTTGATCCTATCTTGAAGTCTATAGTCACCTATTATGTGTTATGATCCGTTAACCCCGAAGTGACAATAATCGAGATACTTACCGGTGATGACCATAGTTTGAGGAGTTCATGTATTCACTATGTGTTAATGCTTTGTTCCGGTACTCTATTAAAAGGAGGCCTTAATATCCCTTAGTTTCCGTAAGGACCCCGCTGCCACGGGAGGGTAGGACAAAAGATGTCATGCAAGTTCTTTTCCCATAAGCACGTATGACTATATTCGGAATACATGCCTACATTGCATTGATGAACTGGAGTTAGTTCTGTGTCACCCTAGGTTATGACTGTTACATGATGAACCGCATCCGGCATAATTCTCCATCACCGATCTATTGCCTACGAGCTTTCCATATATTGTTCTTCACTTATTTAGTTTCCCGTTGCTATTGCTATCATCACTACAAAATACCAAAAACATTACTTTTACTAGTGTTACCTTTTGCTACCATTACCACTACCATCATATTACTTTGCTACTAAATACTTTGCTGCAGATACTAAGTTTCCAGGTGTGGTTGAATTGACAACTCAGCCGCTAATACTTGAGAGTATTCTTTGGCTCCCCTTGTGTCAAATCAATAAATTTGGGTCGAATACTTTACCCTTGAAAACTGTTGCGATCCCCTATACTTGTGGGTTATCAAGACTATTTTCTGGCGCCGTTGCCGGGGAGCATAGCTCTATTCTTTGAGTCACTTGGGATTTATATCTGCTTATCATTATGAAGAACTTGAAAGATCCAAGAACCAAGATTTATCCCTCAACTATGAGGGGAAGTAAGGAACTGCCATCTAGCTCTGCACTTGATTCACCTTCTGTTTTGACTAAGCTTGCGACACCTAAACCTGCTTTTGCTATTCGTTCTGATATGTCACATGTTATTGATGATGCTACTTCTGCTATACATGATACTTATGATGAAACTACTTCCATGCTTGATACTACTGTGCCACTTGGTGAATTTCTTGATGAACAACTTGCTAGGGCTAGAGAGATTGAAAATATTGAATCTGATAATACTGATGAAATTGACGATGAAGAATTGCCTGTTATTCCTGAGGGTTATGTTTTTGATAAAGAAGCTTCTTTAGCTATTTTAGCTTGCAATGATATATACGAACTTAAGATGTTATTAGCTAAATGGAATAAGCAATCTCTAAATGCTAGGATGAAACCTGACCCTACTTTTGCTACTTCACCTATCTGTGTTACCGATAAGGATTATGAATTCTCTGTTGATCCTGATATAATTACTTTGGTTGAATCTGATCCCTTTCATGGCTATGAATCTAAAACTGTTGTGACACATCTTACTAAATTAAATGATATAGCCACCCTGTTCACTACTGATGAGAGAACTCATTACTTTTATATCCTTAAAATATTTCCGTTCTCATTAAAGGGTGATGCTAAGATATGGTTTAATTCTCTTGATCCTGGTTGTGTGTGTAGTCCCCAGGATATGATTTATTACTTCTCTGCTACATTTCCCTGCTCATAAGAAACAAGCTGCTTTAAGGGATATATATAATTTTGTGCAAATTGAAGAAGAGAGTCTCCCACAAGCTTGGGGGAGGTGTGACGCCCGGATAATCATGCTACAGTAATCCCACGCTAATCATGCCACGTCACCTCGGTTACTGTTGCTACTCTATCGTTAGGTCAAAGCCGGTCCAAAATTCAAATTCAAAGTTTGGTAAATAATAACAGTTTTCAAAAATTAAAACAAAAATGTTCGGTGATTGCCGAATAATGCATAGGTAATTATGGTGGAGAAACCACACTTTTATAAAATGTTTAAATAATCTAAAATGAATAAAACAGTAGCAAAACCAAATCTAAATGCTTTTATAAATAAATAAAACACTAAACTAAATTGTTTTGGGATAAAGCCTTTGGTGGCAGTGGGTTTCGTGGTATTACTATTTTAGGATTCATTTTAATACTAAGTAAGAAGTATAATTAAGAGAGACTAAAATAAAGAACAGAAAAAAAGAATAAATAAAAGGAAAAGAAAACACAAAACAGAAAAGAAAACTACCAAAAAAATATGGTAAAAGGAGACCCCCCCACTGGACCCCTTGGCCCAACTAGGCCATGGCCCAGCCGGCCACCCCCTGGCCTATAGGCCACCCCCTGCCCCGAAACCCTAACTCCCCCCCCCACACATGACCGCACACTCCCCCCCCCCACTCCCCACATCTCCCTCTCGATCCCATCTGGATCGGGGAGGGGGCCCGCCCCCGGCGCCGCCCGGATCGATCCCGGCGCCACTCACCCTCGTCGCCGGTGGCTCGGTCGCTGGCCCCCAACCTCGTCCTCGCGCCCCGTCCCCTCTCCCTCGACCGCGCCCCTCGCTGCGACGGCCGCGGCCGTGCCCTCGACGCCCGACGCCGCCTCGACCACTTCTCCCCACCCGAACCGCCACCTCGCCGGAGCTGCCCTGCCTCCTCTCCATCGCGACGTCCCCGTCCTCCCCAACGGCTCCCGCTGCCCCGTCCCTGCTCCTCGATGTGAGCACGCCCCCCCTTCCTCTCCCTGTCCAGGCGCCCCGCCTCGCGCCGCCCTGCGCCCGGCGCCCAGCACCCGCCGCCGCCCGCGGCCTCGCCCCCCCTGCCGGTGCCCGCGTACCTGGCCGCCTGCATGCGCGCCAGGCCGAGCCCCCTCCACCCCGCGCACGCCCCTGACCATCGCCCTGAACGCGCGCCGCCCGTGCTCACCGCGACCTCGTCTCGCCCGGTGAGTCGACGCACCGAGCCGCGCCTGCAGGCCACCACCGCCCCTAACTGGATCCGTCGCCCGCCGCTCCCCCCTTCCCGCTCACAGCCCAGCACCGTCGCTGCCGCACCGCGGCAGCCCACTGGTGGCCACGCCGAATCACGCCCGGGCGCCGAGCGCCCGCGCCCGTCACCCTTCGCCCGCGCTGTCCTGGCCGCGCCTGGCCGTCCCTGGCTCCGCCCCGCCCTCGCTGTCCTCCGCCATGCCCCGCGCCCACTCCGGCGACTGCCTGGCGCCGGCGCCCCTCGGTGCCCGCTCGGCCCTCCCCTGGGTCGGGCGCCCGCAACGCCCAGCGCCCGTAACCCGCTATGGCCCCCTGGGCAGTTGACAGATGGGGCCCACGCCCCTGTCTTGTTAGAAAAAAACGAAAAGAAAATGTAATTAAAAAAATGAAAATAAGTAATTAGTTATTTAATTAATTATGTAACTAATTAATTAAATAAATAAGTAATTACTTAACTTAATTAACTCCGTTTAGTACTTAATTAACTTGATTAGTTAATTAAAACTGTTAATTAGTTGTTAGACTATGACGAATGGGACCCACGCGTCAGTTTGACCCAGTCAACGCCCTGTTGACTGCTGATGTCATGCTGACGTCAGTGTACACTATTCTGGATAATGTTAATTTAATTAATAATTAATAAATTAGAAAATGATTTAAAACTTTAAAAATTAATATAAATTAAACCGTAGCTCAGATGAAAAAACTTTGTACATGAAAGTTGCTCAGAACGACGAGACGAACCCGGATACGCAGCCCGTTCGTCCGTCACGCATCCCTAGCATAGCAAACTCGCAACCTTCCCCCTTCGGTTCCTCTGCCCGAAAATGCGAAACACCGGGGATACTTTCCCGGATGTCATCCCCCTTCACCGGTATCACCTACTACCGCGTTAGGGCACCTCTAATGCCGTTAATTGTCATGTCATGCATCACTATGCATATGCTTGTTTAAATATTTATTGTTTCTCCCCCCTCTTCTCTCGATAGACACCGAGACCGACGCCGCTGCTACCCAGTACGACTACGGAATTGACGACCCCTCTCTCTTGCCAGAGCAACCAGGCAAGCCCCCCCTTTGATCACCAGATACCGCCTACTCTTCTCTATACTGCTTGCATTAGAGTAGTGTAGCATGTTACTGCTTCCCGTTAATCCTATACCGATACATAGCCTGTCCTTGCTACTACTGTTGTTACCTTTACCTGCAATCCTAATGCTTAGTATAGGATGCTAGCTTATCATCAGTGGCCCTACATTCTTGTCCGTCTGCCATGCTATACTATCGGGCTGTGATCACTCGGGAGGTGATCACGGGTATATACTATATACTTTATACATGATACATGTGGTGACTAAAGACGGGTAGGCTCGTAGGAGCACCCGCGAGTGGATCTTTGAGGCGGAGCGACAGGGCAGGTTCCGACCACCTAGGAGAGAGGTGGGCCTGGCCCTGTTCGGCGTTCGCGGACACTTAACACGCTTAACGAGATATGGGTATTTGATCTGAGTCTGGCCATTTGGTCTATACGCACTAACCATCTACGCGGGAGTAGTTATGGGTATCCCGGCGTCGTGGTATCAGCCGAAGCCTTCGTGACGTCAGCGACTGAGTGGCGCGCGCCGGATTGGACTGGAAGGCCACTAGGCTAGGTCTGCTTTCGGCCGCGTTCGCAATGTGCAGGTGTGCTAAGGGCGATGGGCCCAGACCCCTGTGCGCTTAGGTTTAGACCGGCGTGCTGACCTCTCTGTTGTGCCTAGGTGGGGCTGCGACGTGTTGATCTTCCGAGGCCGGGCATGACCCAGGAAAATGTGTCCGGCCAAATGGGATCGAGCGTGTTGGGGTATGTGGTGCACCCCTGCAGGGAAGTTTATCTATTCGAATAGCCGTGTCCCTCGGTAAAAGGATGACCCGGAGTTGTATCTTGACCTTATGACAACTAGAACCGGATACTTAATAAAACACACCCTTCCAAGTACCAGCTACAACCGGTGATCGCTCTCTCACAGGGCGACGAGGAGAGGATCATCGGTTAGGATTATGCTATACGATGCTACTTGGAGGATTTCAGTCTACTCTCTTCTACATGCTGCAAGACGGAGGCTTCCAGAAGCGTAGTCTTCGAAAGGACTAGTTATCCCCCCTCTTATTCCGGCTTTCTGCTGTCCAGTCCACATATGATAGCCTTATTCCAGTTGATACCAATGCATACATATGTAGTGTAGCTCCTTGCTTGCGAGTACTTTGGATGAGTACTCACGGTTGCTTTCTCCTTCTTTTCCCTCTATCCCTTCTACCTGGTTGTCGCAACCAGATGTTGTAGCCCAGGAGCCAGACGCCACCGTTGACAACGACTCCTACTACACCGGAGGTGCCTACTACTACGTGCTGCCCGCTGACGACGACCAGGAGTAGTTTAGGAGGATCCCAGGCAGGAGGCCTGCGCCTCTTTCGATCTGTATCCCAGTTTGTGCTAGCCATCTTATGGCAACTTGTTTAACTTATGTCTGTACTCAGATATTGTTGCTTCCGCTGACTCGTCTATGATCGAGCTCTTGTCTTCGAGCCCTCGAGGCCCCTGGCTTGTAATATGATGCTTGTATGACTTATTTTATTTGTAGAGTTGTGTTGTGATATCTTCCCGTGAGTCCCTGATCTTGATCGTACATGTTTGCGTGTATGATTAGTGTACGGTTAAATCGGGGGTGTCACAAGTTGGTATCAGAGCCGACTGCCTGTAGGAATCCCCCTTCCACACTCCTTGGCCGAAGTCGAGTTTAGACGTTACAAAACTTTTACTAACATGGCTGTGCGGCTTACGGGCCCACGTCGCCATTTGGGTGGTATTAGAATCTTTTATTCCTCGCCTTTACACTGGAACCCTGATCTCTCTTCTATTCGGGTTAAATGGTTTTGCTAACTCTGACTCTAGGATCTCGTAAATACTTTCTCCCGAAGAGCCCCTTCATTCCAGATGATGGCCTGCTTCACCAGAAGATTCCGAAGATACTCTTTGCTATTCCTCTCGAGACTTTGTGTCCATCACTTTTGCTATTCCCGACCACCGATAAATCCTTATGGATAACTACTTACACTTGACATTCATACGACCATCCCCCATTGATCTTGTTATTACAAGATACCCCGAAGTCTTCTCTATTGTTCCGAGGATACTTTGTGCCTACTGCCTAGCAGTTCCTTGCCACATGAATACCCCTTCAATTTAATCCTCGCACTTGTCAAGTATCCACTCATCCCCAGTCGTTCATGTGTTTCACAATGGTCTTCGAAATACTATTCGATCTTTCAAAAATCCTTAGTAGCTTATTGCTCTGCAATACCTGCCTGCTTGCATTATCGATGCTTTCCATATGTCTGGCAATATTCGTTAGTATCCTTAGGCATCGTCTTTTTGATCCTATTGATTCAACATGAGTGCGAATGCACGCAATCATCAGTTGATCCTTTTAAGTTATCTTTCTGGCTCAGACATTATTTTAAAACATGAGCTGGATCTCGACCAATCAAATTGCTGCCGATTGTACCCTTAAGGCTATTCAACTTAGCCATCCCTGATCAGAGCATTGCTTCTGATCCCTTGTCTTGGAATTGATAATTCCTTTGCATTTGAGCCTTGAATTAGTCAGTTGTTTCTAAAGTCTGATCTCCTTGCATTGTTTCTCCCTCTGGTTGAGTACCGATGCTCGCACCAGATCCCTTGAGAACCACCAGATCATTTGCGTGATTTTATCCGACAACGTCCTTCATATTCAATAAGTCTGTGAGCCTTTCCTCGGATACATAATACCTTTGGTAAATTGTATCCTTTGCTTTCTCAAACATGCTCTACTATCGAGTTGGTGTTATTTATTCTTGAAATTTGTGGTATATACTCCTAAGATGCCCTGATGGGTTGAACATATGCCTTCTCTAAACTGTGTGAACTCGAAAGTTTTCACGAGTCATACTCTTCTGGTATTTTGCTAGATAAAATTTCTATACTACAGCTTCATCAAAAGCGAGAAGTAAAATGAAAGGTTATGCATGGAAGAATTGGGAGTCGACCTTGAGCCTTTGCGTTCATGCCCATGGACCCGATGTGAAACTTATCATCGAAGCTTCTTGTAAATGATATTAGTTCCCTTGGTATAAGTTCATCTTATATCTGGGATCCGGCCTTTTACAATCATGGTTCCGATCATGTTCTCTTTCAAATACCATTTTCGATGAAAGTGTAAGCACTTGTCTCATGTGGATCAATACCTCGGTCCAACCTCTACTTTGATCCGTCTTCGAGTATTACCCCCCTGGTATCTCGAGATTATCTTTAAACTGCATAACTTCTTATGAGTTCTTCATCAAGTACTACATTCTCACTAATTACAGTTTTCATGGGCTCTGAGTTATTAAACACTCAAAGACACCGATAACTGAACCGAGTCTGCCCTACGGTTCAGCAACTCTTGATAATCTTCTTTAAGTCCAAGTTTGTACTCGATCATGTCATTCCTAGCCTGATCGGCTATATCATTATCGTGCTAAATTTTAACTGTGCTACCTGGTCCTTAATCCCGGAGCACAACTTTCGATGATGAGCTAAGCTTACGTCGATCTTCCTCGTCATATCAGTTCACCTTGAACAACAAGTTTGATTTCAAGTTTGTGCCCTACCCATGGTTCCAATAACCTTCCGCTTCATCATTCCTTTGATTTGATGTTGTCACTGATTGATTACATCTTGAAATCTCTCGACCAATGTGCCGTGAAGATCATCAACCTTATGAGGTCTTCCTGGATATCAATTGAATTCATGATGAGAAATACCATCCTTGCCCCCGATGAATTGTATTATCATCGGCCACTTTATTGCCTTCCCTCCAACACAAACTTATTCGTGTTTTGAGTTATACCTTGAGATCCTTGCTATACAGCATTTGTTCTTCTTTACCTTGGAATGTTACCACCTTTTATGTCAAGAATGTCATGGTAATTTTACCACCTCTTGAGAATTCTTGATATAGTAATATCTCTCGCCTTTTGCGTTCATTTCTTGGTCTCCGTGTTGTTTCTAACCGGAATACAGATAAATGGTCTGTGATGTGTAAATTCTAAACTTCTAACAACCCTATTGCTTGAAGTTATTGGTCTACAGTTTCATTCTAAGTCTATTGATTATTGAATCATCATTCAAACATTGATCATGCTACCTAGTCCAAATTCCTGGGTGCACCCTTCTATCATTGTTCAGTAGTGTATCTTTCCCTCGAGCATACATCATTATGGCATTTGATCCGACAAATGATATTTCCTTGTTCCCATAATTGTGGAAATCAATCCTTTGGAAATCTCGATGATTTGTTGTTGATCCTATCAGCCACCTCCTCATCCTCTCCTTGGTTTACTGATGACCCCTTGTTTCAGAGCTCACTTACATAGATCACTTCTGAGAATCTCACAATGTCATCTCGTCAACTTGTGTTGCACCTTTCCTTCTCGGGCATCATGAGTCCAAGGTATCATGCACCAATCAGATCTGGATCTTGGTCAGATATGATGGTTGGAACATATTTCCGGGAGTTACAACAATGGCCCTTATGTGACCCGGTAAGGTGATGTCATGCCTAGCACACCTGGCCGGAGGCCCAATTGTTATAGTTTCCCTTATCAGCCAGGCTATCCTTTCTTCCATGAGGAAATTGTAAGACTTATTCTATAAGTTCTTCCTGATGGACCCTTTTTGTTTCCAAAGTCTGAACTTGCTTGAAGACCATGCAATGCTATCTCGAAGCATGTTTGTGGTACTCCGATTTCCAACAAGGACATTTGAAGCCAATGCTAAACGTTTCCTGCTAAATTATCCAAACACTGCTATATGGGAAATGTCATGAAATTTCTCTCCCCTTACCTAAAGAGTTTTCTACATTATATCCTGACATGGATATCATGCTCTGCTTGTCCTTGGGGAGGATATACCCCTGAAATATGTGTTTAATCACATTTTCCTTTCCGTTCTTCTGTTTAATCTAAGAATCACATTTTTCCTTTCCATTGTTTTGTTTAACCTTTCTTGTGATCTATATGATCCAAGCAGAAATATTCTCCTGTTTGTGTAAACACCGTGGTGTACAATTATGTTAGCATGACCCTGTTACTATTGTTGATAACATTTTGGTAGCCACCGATGGACGAGAACTTTGCCTAATGGCTCGCCTCGTTCAACGAGCAGGAAAATGGTTCTCTTCGTTCCTCGCCCTTGGTACCGATGTTGTTGCCGACATAAATGATAGGCTACCCTCTGACATGTCTTGTTATCACGACCGTGCAAGATATCAACGCTTTTCCTACTTTTAACCACATGTGGGCCCATAACCGACAGGTCCCAGGATCGAAACCTGACTCTCCTATACACCCTGTTGCCAAAGTTATTCCTAGAACTTGACTTCGTATGTAATTTGCGAGCCACCTCCCTAGTGACCAATTCTGGTATCGGACACAATACTTATTCCCGTTGCTCTGAACCCCATTCACACTCTGTTTCAGGCAATGAACGATTGCCTATCCGCTTGAAACTTCTTATTGCACCACTTAGCTCTCGATGTGTTTCATTTGTTCAACTCAAGAGATACTCTTATGTTCATACTTGGGAAACCCCTTGAAGATTTTCCATTATAACATCCTATCGTTGTAGAGCTGCCACTTACCTATTCGTAAGTACGGTGGAGATCCCGAAGAAGGATGACAAATTGATCATGGTGACTTGAAGCAGTGAAATGAAGACATCAATGTAATGGATAGACCACTTCGAGAAGAGCAATCAAGACCGAGAAGATTCGTTAGAATTTCGTAACTAGACCTTACCCCTAGTCCCTCTCTTAAATCTCGGGACGAGATTTCTTGTAGTGGAGGAGAATTGTGACGCTCGGATAATCATGCTATAGTAATCCCACGCTAATCATGCCATGTCACCTCGGTTACTGTTGCTAATCTATCGTTAGGTCAAAGCCGGTCCAAAATTCAAATTCAAAGTTTGGTAAATAACAGTTTTCAAAAATTAAAACAAAAATGTTCGGTGATTGCCGAATAATGCATAGGTAATTATGGTGGAGAAACCACACTTTTATAAAATGGTTAAATAATCTAAAATGAATAAAACAGTAGCAAAACCAAATCTAAATGCTTTTATAAATAAATAAAACACTAAACTAAATTGTTTTGGGATAAAGCCTTTGGTGGCAGTGGGTTTCGTGGTATTACTATTTTAGGCTTCATTTTAATACTAAGTAAGAAGTATAATTAAGACAGACTAAAATAAAGAACAGAAAAAAAAGAATAAATAAAAGGAAAAGAAAACACAAAACAGAAAAGAAAACTACCAAAAAAATATGGTAAAAGGAGACCCCCCCCCCCACTGGACCCCTTGGCCCAACTGGGCCATGGCCCAGCCGGCCACCCCCTGGCCTATAGGCCACCCCCCTGCCCTGAAACCCTAACTCCCCCCCCCCCCACACATGACCGCACACCCCCCCCCCACTCCCCACGTCTCCCTCTCGATCCCATCTGGATCGGGGAGGGGGCCCGCCCCCGGCGCCGCCCGGATCGATCCCGGCGCCACTCACCCTCGTCGCCGGTGGCTCGGTCGCTGGCCCCCAACCTCGTCCTCGCGCCCCGTCCCCTCTCCCTCGACCGCGCCCCTCGCTGCGACGGCCGCGGCCGTGCCCTCGACGCCCGACGCCGCCTCGACCACTTCTCCCCGCCCGAACAGCCACCTCGCCGGAGCTGCCCTGCCTCCTCTCCATCGCGACGTCCCCGTCCTCCCCAACGGCTCCCGCTGCCCCGTCCCTGCTCCTCGATGTGAGCACGCCCCCCCTTCCTCTCCCTGTCCAGGCGCCCCGCCTCGCGCCGCCCTGCGCCCGGCGCCCAGCACCCGCCGCCGCCCCGCGGCCTCGCCCCCCCTGACGGTGCCCGCGTACCTGGCCGCCTGCGTGCGCGCCAGGCCGAGCCCCCTCCACCCCGCGCACGCCCCTGACCATCGCCCTGAACGCGCGCCGCCCGTGCTCACCGCGGCCTCGTCTCGCCCGGTGAGTCGACGCGCCGAGCCGCGCCCGCAGGCCACCACCGCCCCTCACCGGATCCGTCGCCCGCCGCTCCCCCCTTCCCGCTCACAGCCCAGCACCGTCGCTGCCGCACCGCAGCAGCCCACTGGTGGCCACGCCGAATCACGCCCGGGCGCCGAGCGCCCACGCCCGTCACCCTTCGCCCGCGCTGTCCTGGGCGCGCCTGGCCGTCCCTGGCTCCGCCCCGCCCTCGCTGTCCTCCGCCATGCCCCGCGCCCACTCCGGCGACTGCCTGGCGCCGGCGCCCCTCGGTGCCCGCTCGGCCCTCTCCTGGGTCGGGCGCCCGCAACGCCCAGCGCCCGTAATCCGCTATGGCCCCCTGGGCAGTTGACAGATGGGGCCCACGCCCCTGTCTTGTTAGAAAAAAACGAAAAGAAAATGTAATTAAAAAATGAAAATAAGTAATTAGTTATTTAATTAATTATGTAACTAATTAATTAATTAATTAAGTAATTACTTAACTTAATTAACTTGATTAGTTAATTAAAACTGTTAATTAGTTGTTAGACTATGACGAATGGGACCCACGCGTCAGTTTGACCCAGTCAACGCCCTGTTGACCGCTGATGTCATGCTGACGTCAGCGTACACTATTCTGGATAATGTTAATTTAATTAATAATTAATAAATTAGAAAATGATTTAAAACTTCAAAATTAATATAAATTAAATCGTAGCTCAGATGAAAAAACTTTGTACATGAAAGTTGCTCAGAACGACGAGACGAACCCGGATACGCAGCATGTTCGTCCGTCACGCATCCCTAGCATAGCAAACTCGCAACCTTCCCCCTCCGGTTCCTCTGCCCGAAAACGCGAAACACCGGGGATACTTTCCCGGATGTCATCCCCCTTCACCGGTATCACCTACTACCGCGTTAGGGCACCTCTAACGCCGTTACTTGTCATGTCATGCATCACTATGCATATGCTTGTTTAAATATTTATTGTTTCTCCCCCTCTTCTCGCGATAGACACCGAGACCGACGCCGCTGCTACCCAGTATGACTACGGAATTGACGACCCCTCTCTCTTGCCAGAGCAACCAGGCAAGCCCCCCCTTTGATCACCAGATACCGCCTACTCTTCTCTATACTGCTTGCATTAGAGTAGTGTAGCATGTTACTGCTTCCCGTTAATCCTATACTGATACATAGCCTGTCCTTGCTACTACTGTTGTTACCTTTACCTGCAATCCTAATGCTTAGTATAGGATGCTAGCTTATCATCAGTGGCCCTACATTCTTGTCCGTCTGCCATGCTATACTATCGGGCCGTGATCACTCGGGAGGTGATCACGGGTATATACTATATACTTTATACATGATACATGTGGTGACTAAAGACGGGTAGGCTCGTAGGAGCACCCGCGAGTGGATCTTTGAGGCAGAGCGACAGGGCAGGTTCCGACCACCTAGGAGAGAGGTGGGCCTGGCCCTGTTCGGCGTTCGCGGACACTTAACACGCTTAACGAGATCTAGGTATTTGATCTGAGTCTGGCCATTTGGTCTATACGCACTAACCATCTACGCGGGAGTAGTTATGGGTATCCCGGCGTCGTGGTATCAGCCGAAGCCTTCGTGACGTCAGCGACTGAGTGGCGCGCGCCGGATTGGACTGGAAGGCCACTAGGCTAGGTCTGCTTTCGGCCGCGTTCGCAACGTGCAGGTGTGCTAAGGGCGATGGGCCCAGACCCCTGTGCGCTTAGGTTTAGACCGGCGTGCTGACCTCTCTGTTGTGCCTAGGTGGGGCTGCGACGTGTTGATCTTCCGAGGCCGGGCATGACCCAGGAAAGTGTGTCCGGCCAAATGGGATCGAGCGTGTTGGGGTATGTGGTGCACCCCTGCAGGGAAGTTTATCTATTCGAATAGCCGTGTCCCTCAGTAAAAGGATGACCCCGAGTTGTATCTTGACCTTATGACAACTAGAACCGGATACTTAATAAAACACACCCTTCCAAGTACCAGCTACAACCGGTGATCGCTCTCTCACAGGGCGACGAGGAGAGGATCATCGGTTAGGATTATGTTATACGATGCTACTTGGAGGATTTCAGTCTACTCTCTTCTACATGCTGCAAGACAGAGGCTTCCAGAAGCGTAGTCTTCGAAAGGACTAGTTATCCCCCCTCTTATTCCGGCTTTCTGCTGTCCAATCCACATATGATAGCCTTATTCCAGTTGATACCAATGCATACATATGTAGTGTAGCTCCTTGCTTGCGAGTACTTTGGATGAGTACTCACGGTTGCTTTCTCCTTCTTTTCCCTCTATCCCTTCTACCTGGTTGTCGCAACCAGATGTTGTAGCCCAGGAGCCAGACGCCACCATCGACAACGACTCCTACTACACCGGAGGTGCCTACTACTACGTGCTGCCCGCTGACGACGACCAGGAGTAGTTTAGGAGGATCCCAGGCAGGCGGCCTGCGCCTCTTTCGATCTATATCCCAGTTTGTGCTAGCCATCTTATGGCAACTTGTTTAACTTATGTCTATACTCAGATATTGTTGCTTCCGCTGACTCGTCTATGATCGAGCTCTTGTATTCGAGCCCTCGAGGCCCCTGGCTTGTAATATGATGCTTGTATGACTTATTTTATTTGTAGAGTTGTGTTGTGATATCTTCCCGTGAGTCCCTGATCTTGATCGTACATTTTTGCGTGTATGATTAGTGTACGGTTAAATCGGGGGCGTCACAGGAGGCTTCTCCAATTACTTAATGCTTTACCTGATCATCCTCTTAAGAAAATGAAATACTTGATATCTTTTATAATGGACTAACCGATTCCTCCAGAGATTACCTGGATAGTTGTGCTGGTTCTGTTTTCAGGGAAAGAACACCGGATGAAGCTGAAATTGTATTGAATAATATGTTGACAAATGAAAATCATTGGACACCTCCGAAGCCAATTCCTGAGCCTATTCCTAAACCAACTCCAACGAAGAGGGGTATTCTATTTCTCAGTCCTGAAGATATGCAAGAGGCAAAGAAATCTATGAAAGAAAAAGGTATTAAAGCTTAAGATGTTAAGAATTTACCTCCTATTGAAGAAATACATGGTCTTCAATTACCGCATGTTGAAGAAACATATGATCTTAATCCTTCACCTATTGAAGAAACTCATGATCTTGATAACCCGACACAGTTAGTAAAGGTAAATTCTCTCTATAGATATGATAAAGCTGAAATCCCGTTTACTAAATTTGCTAGCCCATGCTTAGATGAGTTTGATAAATTTATGGCTAAGCAAGAAGATTTTAATGCTTATTTTGGTAGACAATTGAAATACAATTCAAATATGCTTGAACACTTCGGTGATTATATGGCTAATGTTAAAGGTGAACTTAAACTTATTAGTAAACATGCTTCGATGGTTACCACTCAAGTAGAACAAGTACTTAAGGCTCAAAATGATTTGCTCAATGAATTAAATAGTAAGAATAATGATAATGCTATTAGAGTTATGACTATAGGTGGTAGAATGACTCAGGAACCTTTGTATCCTGAAGGCCATCCTAAGAGAATTGAGCAAGATTCTCAGAGAAACAATATAGATGCACCTAGTCCTTCTAAAAGGAAGAAAAAGAAAAATGATAGGACTTTACATGCTTCTAGTGATCCTATTACTGAAACACCTGAGAATCCAAATGATATTTCTATTTCTGATGCTGAAACACAATCTGGTAATGAACCTGAAACTAGTGATAATGTTAATAATAATGTTCATGATGATGCTCAACCTAGTAATGATAATGATATAGAAATTGAACCTGCTGTTGATCTTGATAACCCACAATCAGAGAATCAACGTTATGATAAGAAAGACTTTGTTGTTAGGAAACATGGTAAAGAAAGAGAACCATGGGTTCAGAAACCCATGCCTTTTCCTCCCAAACCATCCAAGAAAAAGGATGATGAGGATTTTGAGCGCTTTGTTGAAATGATTAGACCTATCTTTTTGCGTATGCGCTTAACTGATATGCTCAAAATGAATCCTTATGCTAAGTATATGAAAGATATTGTTACAAATAAGAGAAAGATACAGGAAGCTGAAATTTCCACCATGCTTGCTAATTATACTTTTAAGGGTGGAATACCAAAGAAACTTGGAGATCCCACTGTACCAACTATACCATGCTCCATTAAAGGAAACTATGTTAAAACTGCTTTATGTGATCTTGGAGCCGGCGTTAGTGTTATGCCTCTCTCTTTATATCATTGACTTGATTTGAATAAGTTGACACCTACTAAAATATCTTCGCAAATGGCTGATAAATCAACTGCTATACCTGTCGGTATTTGTGAGGATGTGCCTGTTGTAGTTGCAAACGTTACTATTTTAACAGACTTTGTTATTCTTGATATTCCCGAGGACGATAGTATGTCTATTATTCTTGGAAAACCCTTTTTGAATACTGCAGGGGCTGTTATTGATTGCACTAAAGGCAATGTCACTTTTCATGTTAATGATAATGAGCATACGGTACACTTTCCGAGGAAACAACCTCAAGTTGATAGTATCAACTCTATTGGAAAAGATTATATTTGGAGGTTTTGAATCTCCTCTTCCTACTGTCAAGAAGAAATATGATATTCTTATTATTGGGGATGTGCATATCCCGTTAGAGGTAACATAGTGTTATTCGAAATTTCTCCGGTTCCATGTTATTCGGAATGAGTTCGTTAACAAGACTTGATCAACCTTGTTAGTGGATTCCTTTTGATGATCATGAGATGGATGAAATTAGAAGGCACAACTTGCTGTACCCTCCTTCTACTTTCTGTTATTTATATTAAATAAAATAAAAATAGCATTTTTTTGTCTATTATCTGATTATCCATGCAATATAAAAATACCCCAAAAACAGAAGTTCTCCAAATGCCCTGAAATTTAAATATGTTTTTTTCTGGAATATTTGAGAATATTTGGCACTAAGAACATAGCAGGGGGGTCAACCACCTACCCACGAGGGAGGAGGGCGCGCCCCCTACCTCGTGGGCCCATGGTGGCCCTCCTCCACTTATTCCTGCACCCACACACATCTTCTTCCTCCCACAAACACGAATATCCAGTTCATACCCGAGTCCAAGCTCGTTTTGCTGCCATTTTCGATCTCCTTGCTCAAAGCACCTCTCACAAAACTGCTTGAGGAGATTGTTCCTTGGTATGCGACTCCTCCATTGGTCCAATTAGTTTTTGTTCTAGTGCTTTATTCATTGCAAATTTTTGCTGCTTAGGTGACCCTGTTCTTGAGCTTGCATGTCAAATTTATATGGTCAAAAGTAGTTTTGGTGCATGATATAGGCCCTAGGCACTTGTAGGAGTAGTTGCTATCAATATTATTGAGTTTGGTTTACTTTTATTTTGAAGTTACTAAAAATTTCAGAATTTTTCAGAAAATGATGAAGAGACTTTTGAGGGGCTCATAGAGCCGAAGCTCGAAGGAAAAGGCACCGAAGCCTAAGTATAATCTGCCTCGCACCACGGAGGTTCGGTCGTGTGAATGGCCTTCCGATGATTTCTTGAGAGCAGCCGGGATTTATGAAGATTTTCATGAATTGGCTAAGAATGCAGGCCTCACCACTTTCCTCCACGACCAACGCGATCAGTATCTCTTACTCACAAATATCTTTGTGCAAAACTTTCATTTCCATTCTAGGAGCTCACCGCCTACGGTGGAGTTTCATTTATATGATGAGCATAAGGAGATGTCACTTTATGATTTTAATCGGGTTTGTTTAGTCCCTTTTGAGGGCAAGACAGAGGAACCACATCGCGAGGATGTGGATGGGTTTATTGACTATCACTGTAGGGGAAACAAGGAAGGTTTCCGATGCACAAATCACTAGCATACATTTTCCTGTTTTACGCTATTTTGCATTATTTGCTAGTCGTTGTTTAATTGGTCGCGAAAACTGTGGAAACCTTAGTGTCCTTGATATTATTATTTTGCTCCACGGTTTATACGGTGATAACTCTGTTAGTATGGGCAGCATTATTGCTAAACAGTTAAGTTTGAACTGTACAAAGGGCCCCATTTTTGGAGGCATCTATGCTTCACGCCTAGCTGCACATTTTAACATACCTATTGGGCATTATGAGAAGGAAGAAAAAGTGTTGCCTCGTGCTTATTTGGATTATAAAAGTATGGTGGCACATGATTTTATTGTTAAGAATAATGAAGGAGAGCTTAAATACAAATTGTTTTTTGATAAACATCATCCTGAGACTATTACCCTGCCTGCTCCTTCTTTGTTTGATTTATCTGCATGCCAATACCTTGTTCTGTTAGAGGCTATTCACGCCTACCGGAACCCTGCACCAGCCATGGAGCCAGAGCCGGAACCACAAGTTGATCCTTCATGACAGTCTAATTACCAGTGGGATCCGGAGATGATTGCCAGCCAGTGGCAATCGGAGTCTTCTTCTTCATCTCAGTATGAACCCAACTATTATTATGGATATCAGCCAGGCCAGCCATGGCCATAGACCAACTTAGGCCAAAAGCCTAAGCTTGGGGGAGTACGTATTTCTCACCGACATTACATTTATGTTCACACACTCATTGCTAGATGTCGGTGCTCATACTTTTTCATTGTATCATCCATGCTAGTTTACTTTCCTTTTTATTCTTTCTTTTTGTGTGTTTGATAAACCTTAGGAAAAACCAAAAAAATTAGTTGTAGCTTTTAATTAGTTTACTTTCCATGCTTGTAGTATTAATTAAAAAGAAACCCCAAAAAGATTTCCTGTTCTTCTTTTACTTGTTGGGAGTTCTCCCGTGTAAATAGTTTTATTTCTTTTCTTTGGGGGTCGATAGGAGAAGACCATAATTAAATTGTTGAAGTGGCTCTTGTATGCAGAATTGTTGATATGACAAAAGAGCCCATATTGCCTTGTCTTCTCCTGTTTATTGAATGCTTGCAGATTCCAGCTTAGTCCAATGCACGTGCACTATTATTATTATTCACATCGTTCGGTCGTGCAAGTGAAAGGCAATTATGACAATATATGATGGACTGACTGAGATGAGAAAAGCTGGTATGAACTCGACCTCTTTTGTTTTTGTAAATTTTTTTAATTCATCGTTCCTAATTCAGCCTATTATGAATAAACATGTTTGCAATGACAACTAGAGATCATAGTTTCTTGTGCCATGCTTGATTAGCTATGAGTTATAATGGTTTACCTTGCGTGCCAACATGCTATTAAAATGGTTGTGCTGTGGTATGATAGGGTGGTATCCTCCTATGAATGATTTAAGTGACTTGAGTTGGCGCATGTTTACGCATGTAGTTGAAACAAAATCAACATAGCCTTCACGATATTTATGTTTATGGTGGATTATATCCTACTCATGCTTGCATTCGGTGTTGATTAATTTTAATGCATGTTCATGACTGTTGTCGCTCTCTAGCTGGTCGCTTCCCAGTCTTTTGCTAGCCTTCACCTGTACTAAGCGGGAATACTGCTTGTGCATCCAATCCCTTAAACCCCAAAGTTATTCCACATGAGTTCACTATACCTACCTATATACGGTATCTACCTGCCAGTCCAAGTAAATTTGTATGTGCCAAACTCTAAACCTTCAAATAAATATCCTATTTTGTATGCTCGAATAGCTCATGTATCAACTAGGGCTGTATGTATCTTCCATGTTAGGCGGGTTATTCTCAAGAGGAGTGGACTCCGCTCCTCACTCACGAGATAAATGGCTGGTCACCGGGATGCCCAGTCCCATGCTTTATGCAAACTAAATCAAAATAATTGCAAACAAAACTCCCCCTGGGACTCTTGTTAGTTGGAGGCACTCTTTGTTTCGAGCAAGCCATGGATTGATGCTTGTTGGTGGAAGGGGGAGTATAAACTTTACCATTCTGTTTGGGAACCGCCTATAATGTGTGTAGCATGGAAGATATTGCCATCTCTTGGTTGTTATGTTGACAATGAAAGTATACCGCTCAAAATATTATTCATCTCTATTTCAAAACCGAGCTCTGGCACCTCTACAAATCCCTGCTTCCCTCTGCGAAGGGCCTATCTATTTACTTTTATGCTGAGTCATCATCCTCTTATTAAAAAGCACCAGTTGGAGAGCACCGCTATCATTTGCATTCATTATTGTTAGTTTACATTGAGTATGACTTGACTGGATCTCTTTTACCATGAATTACAATGTCTAGTCAGTCATTGGTCTTTAAAGGTGCTCTGCATTTATGTTTTGCGGTCTTAGAAAGGGCTAGCGAGATACCATCTTGTTATATCATATTATGATTGTTTTGAGAAAGTGTTGTCATCCGAGATTTATTATTATTGCTCGCTAGTTGATTATGCTATTGATATGAGTAAACTGGAGACCTAAGCGTTATTGCGAATGTGGTTAGTTATAATCTTTGCTGAAAACTTGAATGCTGGCTTTACATATTTACAACAACAAGAGCAAACAGAGTTTGTAAAAGTTTTTCTTTATCACTTTCAGTTTATCAACTGAATTTCTTGAGGACAAGCAAAGGTTTAAGCTTGGGGTAGTTGATACGTCTCTGTCGTATCTACTTTTCCAAACACTTTTGCCATTGTTTTGGACTTTAACTTGCATGATTTGAATGGAACTAACCCGGACTGACGCTGTTTTCAGTAGAATTACCATGGTGTTATTTATGTGCAGAAACAAACGTTCTCGGAATGACCTGAAACTTCATGGAGCAACTTTTTGGAAAATATAAAAAAATACCTGCAAAAGATGAAGGCCAGGGGGGCCACCACCTGTCCACGAGGGTGGGGGCGCGCCTGCCCCCCTAGGGCGCGCCCCTACCTCGTGGGCCCCCTGGAGCTCCTCTGACTCCAACTCTATATATTGTGTTTCGGGGAGAAAAAAATCAGAGAGAAGAATTCATCGCATTTGATGCTACGGAGCCGCCGCCAAGCCCTAAAACCTCTCGGGAGGGCTGATTTGGAGTCCGTTCGGGGCTCCGGAGAGGGGAATCCGTCGCCATCGTCATCATCAACCATCCTCCATCACCAATTTCATGATGCTCACCGCCGTGCGCGAGTAATTCCATCGTAGGCTTGCTGGACGGTGATGGGTTGGATGGGATCTATCATGTAATCGAGTTAGTTTTGTTAGGGTTTGATCCCTAGTATCCACTATGTTCTGAGATTGATGTTGCTATGACTTTGCTATGCTTAATGCTTGTCACTAGGGCCCGAGTGCCATGATTTCAGATCTGAACCTATTATGTTTTCATCAATATATGAGAGTTCTTGATCCTATCTTGCAAGTCTATAGTCACCTATTATGTGTTATGATCCGTTAACCCCAAAGTGACAATAATCGGGATACTTACCGGTGATGACCGTAGTTTGAGGAGTTCATGTATTCACTATGTGTTAATGCTTTGTTCTGGTACTCTATTAAAAGGATGCCTTAATATCCCTTAGTTTCCGTAAGGACCCCGCTGCCACGGGAGGGTAGGACAAAAAGATGTCATGCAAGTTCTTTTCCATAAGCACGTATGACTATATTCGGAATACATGCCGACATTACATTGATGATCTGGAGCTAGTTCTGTGTCATCCTAGGTTATGACTGTTACATGATGAACCGCATCCGGCATAATTCTCCATCATCGATCCATTGCCTACGAGCTTTCCATATATTGTTCTTCGCTTATTTACTTTCCCGTTGCTATTTCTATCATCACTACAAAATACCAAAAACATTACTTTTACTACTGTTACCTTTTGCTACCGTTAGCACTACTATCATATTACTTTGCCACTAAATAATTTGCTGCAGATACTAAGTTTCCAGGTGTGGTTGAATTGACAACTCAGATGCTAATACTTGAGAGTATTCTTTGGCTCCCCATGTGTCGAATCAATAAATTTGGGTTGAATACTTTACCCTCGAAAACTGTTGCGATCCCCTATACTTGTGGGTTATCACACCACCGGAGGCATTCACATAGAGTCATATTTTGTTCTAAGTATTGAGTTGTATGTAAATAAAAAAGTGTGATGATCATCATTTTTACAGCATTGTCCCAAGTGAGGAAAGGATGATGGAGACTATGATTCCCCCACAAGTCGGGATGAGACTCCGGACTAAATAAAATAAAAAGAGGCAAAAAAAGAGAAAAGGCCCAAATAAAAAATGAGAGAAAAAGAGAGAAGGGACAATGCTACTATCCTTTTACCACACTTGTGTTTCAAAGTAGCACCAAGATCTTCATAGAGAGTCTCCTATGTTATCACTTTCATATACTAGTGGGATTTTTTCATTATAGAACTTGGCTTGTATATTCCAACGATGGGCTTCCTCAAAATGCCCTAGGTCTTCGTGAGCAAGCAAGTTGGATGCACACCTACTTAGTTTCTTTTTGTTGAGCTTTCATATATTTATAGCTCTAGTGCATCCGTTGCATGGCAATCCCTACTCACTCACATTCATATCTATTGATGGGCATCTCCATAGCCCGTTGATACGCCTAGTTGATGTGAGACTATCTTCTCCCTTTTTGTCTTCTCCACACCCACCATTCTAATCCACCTATAGTGCTATGTCCATGGCTCACGCTCATGTATTGTGTGAAGATTGAAAAAGTTTGAGAACGCCAAAAGTATGAAACAATTGCTCGGCTTGTCATCGGGGTTGTGCATGATTTGAATACTTTGTGTGGTGAAGATGGAGCATAGCCAGACTATATAATTTTGTAGGGATAATGTTCTTTGGCCATGTTATTTTGAAGAGACATAATTGCTTAGTTAGTATGCTTGAAGTATTATTATTTCTATGTCAATATAAAACTTTTGTCTTGAATCTTTCGGATCTGAATATTCATACCACAATTAAGAGAATTACATTGAAATTATGCCAAGTAGCATTCAACATCAAAAATTCTGTTTTTATCATTTACCTACTTGAGGACGAGCAAGAATTAAGCTTGGGGATGCTTGATACGTCTCCAATGTATCTATAATTTTTTATTGTTCCATGCTATATTATATCTTGTTTTGGACATTATTGGGCTTTATTATA
Organism: Triticum monococcum; assembly: GCA_034509565.1. NCBI lineage: Eukaryota > Viridiplantae > Streptophyta > Magnoliopsida > Poales > Poaceae > Triticum > Triticum monococcum. Next base: position 152,694,290 of record CM067842.1, read on the forward strand.
AACTTTTATATTATTTTTGGGACTAACCTAATAACTGGAGGCCCAGCCCAGAATTGCTGTTTTTTTGCCTATTTTAGGGTTTCGCAGAAAAAGAATATCAAACGGAGTCCAAACAGAATGAAGCCTTCGGGAACGTGATTTTTGGAACGAACATGATCCAGAGGACTTGGACCCTACGTCAAGCAATCAACTAGGAAGGCACGAGGTAGGGGGCGCGCCTACCCCCCCCCCCCCCCCCAGGCGCGCCCTCCACCCTTGTGGGGCCCACGTTTCTCCACCGACGTACTCCTTCCTCCTATATATACCTAGGTACCCCCAAACTACCAGATACGGAGCCAAAACCCTAATTCCACCGCCGTAACTTTCTATATCCACGAGATCCCATCTTGGGGCCTTTTCTGGAGCACCGCCAGAGGGGGTATCAATCACGGAGGGCTTCTACATCAACACCATAGCCTCTCCGATGAAGTGTTAGTAGTTTACTTCAGACCTACGGGTCCATAGTTATTAGCTAGATGGCTTCTTCTCTCTTTTTGGATCTCAATACAATGTTCTCCCCCTCTCTTGTGGATATCTATTTGATTTAATCTTCTTTTGCGGTGTGTTTGTTGAGATTGATGAATTGTGGGTTTATGATCAAGTTTATCTACGAACAATATTTGAATCTTCTGTGAATTCTTTTATGTATGATTGGTTATCTTTGCAAGTCCCTTCGAATTATCAGTTTGGTTTGGCCTACTAGATTGATCTTTCCTGCAATGGGAGAAGTGCTTAGCTTTGGGTTCAATCTTGCGATGTCCTTTCCCAGTGACAGTAGGGGCAGCAAGGCACGTATTGTATTGTTGCCATCGAGGATAAAAAGATGGGGTTTATATCATGTTGCATGAGTTTATCCCTCTACATTATGTCATCTTGCTTAAAGCGTTACTCTGTTCTCTTGAACTTAATACTCTACATGCATGCTGGATAGCGGTCGATGTGTGGAGTAATAGTAGTAGATGCAGGCAGGAGTCGGTCTACTTGTCTCGGACGTGATGCCTATATACATGATCATACCTAGATATTCTCATAACTGTGCTCAAATCTATCAATTGCTCAACAGTAATTTGTTCACCCACTGTAATACTTATGCTCTCGAGAGATGTCTCTAGTGAAACCTATGGCCCCAGGGTCTATTTTACATCATATTAATCTTCTAATACTTAGTTATTTCCTTTGCCAGTTATTTTACTTGCATCTTTATTTCTCTTTATCATAAAAATACCAAAACTATTATCGTAGGTGACTGTGAAGGGATTGACAACCCCTTTATCGTGTTGGTTGCGAGGAGTTTATTTGTTTATGTAGGTGCGAGGGACTCGTGCGTGGCCTCCTACTGGATCGATACCTTGGTTCTCAAAAACGGAGGGAAATACTTACGCTGCTCTGATACGTCTCCAACGTATCTATAATTTTTGATAGCTCCATGCTATATTATCTACTGTTTTGGATGTTTATGGGCTTTATTATACACTTTTATTTCATTTTTTGGGACTAACCTATTAACCCAGAGCCCAGTGCCAGTTTCTGTTTTTACCTTGTTTTAGGGTTTCGAAGAAAAGGAAAACCAAACGGAGTCCAATTGACCTGAAACTTCACGGAACCCATTTTTGGAAGGAAAGAAGCCCAAAAGACTTGAAGTGCACGTCAGGGGAGCTTCGAGGAGGCCACGAGGTAGGGGGCGCGCCCACCCCTCTAGGGCGCGCCCTCCACCCTCGTGGCCCCCCTGACATATTTCTTCCACCTATATATCTCCATGTACCCTAAAACTATCGGAGAGCACAATAGATCGGCAGTTCCGCCGCCAGAAGCCTCTGTAGCCACCGAAAGCCAATCTAGACACGTTCTGGCACCCTGCCGGAGGGGGAAATCCCTCTCCGGTGGCCATCTTCATCATCCCAGTGCTCTCCATGACGAGGAGGGAGTAGTTCTCCCTCGGGGCTGAGGGTATGTACCAGTACCTATGTGTTTGATCTCTCCCTCTTGTGTTCTTGAGGTGATACGATCTTGATGTATCACGAGCTTTGCTATTATAGTTGGATCTTATGTTTCTCCTCCCCCTCTACTCTCTTGTAATGAATTGAGTTTCCCCTTTAAAGTTATCTTATCGGATTGAGTCTTTAAAGATTTGAGAACACTTGATGTATGTCTTGTCGTGCGTATCTGTGGTGACAATGGGATACCACATGATTCACTTGATGTATGTTTTGGTTATCAACTTGCAGGTTCCGCCCATGAACCTATGCATAGGGGTTGGCACATGTTTTTGTCGTGATTCTCTGGTAGAAACTTTGGGGCACTCTTTGAGGTTCTATGTGTTGGTTGAATAGATGAATCTGAGATTGTGTGATGCATATTGTATAATCATACCCACGGATACTTGAGGTGACATTGGAGTATCTAGGTGACATTAGGGTTTTGGTTGATTTGTGTCTTAAGGTGTTATTCTAGTACAAACTCTAGGGCTGTTTGTGACACTTATAGGAATAGCCCAACAGATTGATTGGAAAGAATAACTTTGAGGTGGTTTCGTACCCTACCATAAGCTCTTCGTTCGTTCTCCGCTATTAGTGACTTTGGAGTGACTCTTCGTTGCATGTTGAGGGATAGTTATGTGATGCAATTATGTTAGTATTGTTGAGGGAACTTGCACTAGCGAAAGTATGAACCCTAGGCCTTGTTTCAACACATTGCAATACCGTTTACGCTCACTTTTATCACTTGTTACCTTGTGTTTTTATATTTTTAGATTACAAAAACTTATATCTACTATCCATATACCACTTGTATCACCATCTCTTCGCCGAACTAGTGTACCTATACAATTTACCATTGTATTGGGTGTGTTGGGGACGCAAGAGACTCTTTGTTATTTGGTTGCAAGGTTGCTTGAGAGAGACCATCGTCATCCTACGCCTCCTACAGATTGATAAACCTTAGGTCATCCACGTGAGGGAAATTTGCTACTGTCCTACAAACCTCTACACTTGGAGGCCCAACAACGTCTACAAGAAGAAGGTTGTGTAGTAGACATCAAGCTCTTTTCCGGCGCCGTTGCCGGGGAGGTGAGTGATTGAAGGTATATCTTTAGATCTTGCAATCGAGTCTTTTAGTTTCTTGTTTTTATCACTAGTTTAGTTTATAAAAGAAAACTAAAAATGGAATTGAGTTTGTCTCATACGCTTCACCTTTTTAATATGTTTCGTGAGTATGATGGAAAGGATAATTCTGCTCAAGTGCTAGAAGAAGAAATCTATAAAATGTTTGGCACTAAATATTTGAATGATGAGAATGATTGCAATGTTGTTAGTATGAATTCCTTGAATATCCATGATGCTAATGATATGCAAAGCCACAAGCTTGGGGAAGCTATGTTTGATGAAGATGATATTTTTTGTCCCCCAAGTTCTAATGAGCAAATTTATTATGATGAAAGCATGCCTTCTATCTATGATGATTATTGTGATGACATGTATGCTTTAAATAATAATGATAACCATGAAACTTGTCATCTTGCTCTTAATTTTCAATCACATGATAGTTATTTTGTTGAGTTTGCTCCCACTATTATTCATGAGAAGAATTTTTCTTGTGTGGAGAGTAGTAAATTTTATATGCTTATAGATCATGAAAATAATGCTTTAAGTGCTGGTTATATTGTTGAATTCATTCATGATTCTACTGAAAATTATTATGAGGGAGGAATATACGCTTGTAGGAATTGCAATAATATCAAGTTTCCTCTCCATGTGCTTAAAATCTTGAAGTTATGCTTGTTTTACCTTCCTATGCAAGTTGATTCTTGTTCCCATAAGCAAGGTACAAAAATAAAGTTGGGTTGCCTCCCAACAAGTGCTATCGTTTAACGCCCCTAGCTAGGCATGATGATTTCAATGTTGCTCACATAAAAGATAAGAATTGTAACATAAAGAGAGCATCATGAAGAATATGGCTAGCATATTTAAGCCTAACATACTTCCTATGCAAGTTGATTCTTGTTCCCATAAGTTGTTTTCTCACAAAATCCCTATGCATAGGAAGTATGTTAGGCTTAAATATGCTAGCCATATTCTTCATGATGCTCTCTTTATGTTACAATTCTTATCTTTTATGTGAGCAACATTGAAATCATCATGCCTAGCTAGGGGCGTTAAACGATAGCACTTGTTGGGAGGCAACCCAACTTTATTTTTGTACCTTGCTTTTTGTTCCTGTTTAGTAATAAATAATTCATCTAGTCTCTATTTAGATGTGGTTTTATTCTTTTAATTAGTGTTTGTGCCAAGTAGAACCTTTGGGAAGACTTGGGAGAAGTCTTGTTGAAACTTTAGCGCTCACGAGAATTGCTGCCATTTTTATTTGGAGAGTTCTATTTAGTTAATTCTTTTTGAATATGATTAATAGCTAAATTACCAGGTCCAGCAATTTATTTGAGAATTTTATGAGTTCCATAAGTATACGTTTGATTCAGGTTACTACAGACTGTTCTGTTTTTGACAGATTCTGTTTTTCATGTGTTGTTTACTTATTTTGATGAATCTATGACTAGTAGAAGAGTTTATAAACCATAGAGAAGTTGGAATGCAGTAGGTTTAACACCAATATAAATAAAGAATGAGTTCATTACAGTACCTTGAAGTGGTGATTTATTTTCTTATACTAACGGAGCTTACGAGTTTTCTGTTAAGTTTTGTGTTGTGAAGTTTTCAAGTTTTGGGTAAGGATTCGACGGAATATGGAATAAGGAGTGGCAAGAGCCTAAGCTTGGGTATTCCCAAGGCACCCCAAGGTAATATTCAAGGATAGCCAAGAGCCTGAGCTTGGGGATGCCCCGGAAGGCATCCCCTCTTTCGTCTTCGTTCATCGGTAACTTTACTTGGAGCTATATTTTTATTCATCACATGATATGTGTTTTGCTTGGAGCGTCAATTTATTTTGGTAGGATTTGCTTGCTGTTATTTAGAACAATGTTTTGCATCTTTTATTTCAATAAAAGTGGCATTGATAGCCTTTACTAGGCCCATTTTAGAAGTCCACATGTTGCTGTTTGAAAACAGAAAGTTTACCGATGTTGCAATAATTCCTTAGAAAAGTCAGAATGTGATAAAATGTTGAATCCTTTTGCATATTAAGCTATGATAAATTTACTACAGTGGGAATTTTCTTTCATAATTTTTGGAGCTAGGGAAGTATGGATGTTGCTGCATTCTTTATAGACTGTCCTGTTTAGGCAGATTGCTATTATGTTTGAATTGTTTGCATATGTTTGCTTCTTTAATGATTCTATTTGAGGATAGGACTATTAAATATGCAGAGGCATTTAGTATGCAATGTTGAATAATAATTTTAGTGATTTGCTACAGTAGAGTATAATAAGGTTTTTGCAATGTGTTATACTAACTTATCTCACGAGTCCTTGTTGAGTTTTGTGTGGATGAAGTTTTGAGATTTAAGGAGACCGTGATATTAGAGGAATTAAGGAGACACAAAAGATCAAGCTTGGGGATTCCCAAGGAATCCCAAGATAATATTTCAAGAAGTCTCAAGCGTCTAAGCTTGGGGATGCCCCGGTTGGCATCCCACCTTTCTTCTTCAACAACTATCGGTTAGTATCAGTTGATCCTAAGTTTTTGCTTCTTCACATGATGTTTGCTATTCTTAGATGTCATTTTATTTTGCTTTGATAGCTGTATGAATAAATTATCAAGATCTGAAATTATTAAATGAGAGAGAGTCTTCACATAGCTACATAATTATTCGACTACTCATTGATCTTCACTTATATCTTTCGGGGTAGTTTGTCATTTGCTCTAGTACTTCACTAATATCTTTTAGAGCATGGTGGTAGTTTTATTTTGAAGAAATAGATGAACTCTCATGCTTCACTTAGATTATTTTGAGAGTCTTAAATAGCATGGTAATTTTCTTAAAATCCTAATATGCTAGGTATTCAAGATTAGTAAAATTTTCTTATGAGTGTTTTGAATACTAAGAGAAGTTTGATGCTTGATGATTGTTTTGAGATATGGAGGTAATAATATCAAAGTCGTGCTAGTTGAGTAGTTGTGAAATTGATAAATGCTTGTGTTGAAGTTTGCAAGTCCCATAGCATGCACGTATGGTAAACGTTATGTAACAAATTTGAAACATGAGGTGTTGTTTGATTGTCCTCCTTACGAGTGGCGGTCGGGGACAAGCGATGGTCTTTTCCTACCAATCTATCCCCCTAGGAGCATGCGCGTAGTGCCGAGGTTTTTGATGACTTGTAGATTTTTGCAATAAGTATGTGAGTTCTTTATGACTAATGTTGAGTCCATGGATTATACGCACTCTCACCCTTCCATCCTTGCTAGCCTCTTCAGTACCGTGCATTGCCCTTTCTCACATTGAGAGTTGGTGCAAACTTCGCCGGTGCATCCAAACCCCGTGATACGATACGCTCTATCACACATAAACCTCCTTATATCTTCCTCAAAACATCCACCAGACCTACCTATTATGGAATTTCCATAGCCATTCCGAGATATATTGCCATGCAACTTTCCACCGTTCCGTTTATTATGACACGCTTCATCATTGTCATATTGCTTTGCATGATCATGTAGTTGACATCTTATTTGTGGCTCCCGGTACACCACCGGAGGCATTCATATAGAGTCATATTTTGTTCTAAGTATCGAGTTGTAATTCTTGAGTTGTAAATAAATAGAGGTGTGATGATCATCATTTTATAGAGCATTGTCCCAAGTGAGGAATAAAAAATAAAAATAAAAAGAAAGGCCATAAAAAAAGAGAAGGCCCCAAAACAAGAAGAAAAAAGAAAGAAAAAGGTCATAAAAAAGAGAAGGCCCAACAAATGAGAGAAAACAAGAGAAGGGACAATGCTACTATCATTTGCCACACCTGTGCTTCAAAGTAGCACCATAATATTCATGATAGAGAGTCTCTTGTTTTGTCACTTTCATATACTAGTGGGAATTTGTAGGATCTAGAAGGAGTGTCTAGAGGGGGGTGAATAGACACTTAATGCTAAAGTTGCACTTTTTAAGGTTTTTCGGTTTAAGTGGAGTTCGGGCACAATTTTAACATACACAATACATATCAAGCAAGCATGCAAAGAGTATATAGGCAGCGGAAAGTAAAGCATGCAACTTGCAAGAATGTAAAGGGAAGGGTTTGGAGGATTCAAACGCAATTGGAGACACGGATGTTTTTCCCGTGGTTCGGATAGGTGGTGCTATCCTACATCCACGTTGATGGAGACTTCAACCCACGAAGGGTAACGGTTGCGCGAGTCCACGGAGGGCTCCACCCACGAAGGGTCCACGAAGAAGCAACCTTGTCTATTCCACCATGGCCATCGCCCACGAAGGACTTGCCTCACTAGCGGTAGATCTTCATGAAGTAGGCGATCTCCTTGCCCTTACAAACTCCTTGGTTCAACTCCACAATCTTGTCGGAGGCTCCCAAGTGACACCTAGCCAATCTAGGAGACGCCACTCTCCAAGAAGTAACAAATGGTGTGTCGATGATGAACTCCTTGCTCTTGTGCTTCAAATGATAGTCTCCCCAACACTCAACTCTCTCTCTCATAGGATTTGGATCTGATGGAAAGAAGATTTGAGTGGAAAGCAACTTGGGGAAGGCTAGAGATCAAGATTCATATGGTAGGAATGGAATATCTTGGTCTCAACACATGAGTAGGTGGTTCTTTCTCGGAACATATGAGTAGGAATGGTGTATGTGTTCTGATGGCCCTCTCTTCGAATGAAGAGGTGGTGGAGGGGTATATATAGCCTCCACACAAAATCCAACCGTTACACACAGTTTTCCAATCTCGGTGGGACCGAATCATCAAACTCGGTCGGACCGAAATGGTAAACCTAGTGACAGTTAGGAATTTCGGTGGGACTGAGATGCAACTCGATAGGACCGATTCGGTTAGGGTTTGGGAAAATCCAAAACTCGGTTTGACCGATTACTCAAACTCGGTGGGTCCGATTTTGGTAATAAGTGAAACTGAGAGTTGGCCAAGCAAACTCGGTGGGGCCGATTGCATATCTCGGTGGGACCGAAGATATTGCAACAGGTAACAGAGAGTTTGCAAGCCCATCTCGGTGAGACCAAGATCCGAATCGGTAGGACCGAATTGCTAGGGTTTGGCAGTGGCAATTGACAAGTGAAACTCGGTGGCGCCGGATTGACAGAATCCGTATGACCGAGTTTGGCTTAGGGTTTAGGTCATTTGTGGAAGTGGGAAAGTAGCTGAGGATTTTGGAGCATATCATTAAGCACTTGAGCAAGAGGCTCATTAAACAACACCTCATCCCTTCTTGATAGTATTGGCTTTTCCTAAAGACTCAATGTGATCTTGGATCACTAAAATATATAAAAAGAAGAGTCTTGAGCTTGAAGCTTTAGCCAATCCTTTGTCCTTAGCATCTTGAAGAGGTTCCCACAACCTTTAGTCCATGCCACTCCATTGTTGAACTTATCTGAAATACACTAGGTAAAGGTATTAGTCCAACAAGAGATATGTTGTCATCAATTACCAAAACCACCTAGGGAGCACTTGTGCTTTCAATCTCCCCATTTTTGGTAATTGATGGCAACATACATCAAAGCTTTAGATAAAGATATAAAGAACAGCAAGTAAAGCTTTGGAAGGACATGTAACAAGCATAGGCTCCCCCTACATGTATGCACTCATGTGAATATGAAATATAGAGGCATGTGAGGGCATAACCATGACAGAGTGGGCAATGTGTTACATGTATCTTGGCCATATGCATCAGAGTAAAAGATTGTTAAGGAAAATACCTTCATGCTCATGAGTCCTTCTTGCAAACAGTATGTACATAAGCAAGAACTTCTCATACTCATGATTTTGATGCATACACTTACCTTGTAGTCTTTGGTTGACTTAGGATGGAATGAACCTGCACAAACAAGGTTAGATAACACAGGTACATCCACTACCCAGAGTAAACTGAAGAAACCACAAGAATACCAAGACTGGGATGACATGTAGAGAGTAAGTACTAGGTACTGCATTGAATTCAACATGTCCCCAAGAGTAAAGATATGCAATGAATTTGACTGATTTCTTTCCCATAGGTGTCTTGCTCCCCTGAATCTTATATGGGATATTGGGAGAAGATAGGGAATAGAAAATCAGAGCTGAAAGAAACAAAACAAATGAACATGTCTTTCCCCCTAAAAAGACATGTGACATCTCTCCTCTTGATCATCAAGCATCTGGGATCCTTGAGCATTGTCTCTCCCCCTAGGGATCTCTTTCTCCCCCTTAATACATTATCTGGGACATCTGGGATCCTTGAGATGTTCTCTCCCCCTTTAGTGCTTTGATGTGATCTCTTTCTCCCCGAAGATAAGCTTTGATGTGATCTCTCTCTCCCCCTTTGACATCAATTTCCAAGAAGGTTTTTCTGGAATCCGTCCAAAAGGTTTGGTCCTTGAGACTCAGCATAAAGCAAAGAATAAAATTGGGATGCTTGTAGAGGACAAGATTCATTGAGTGGAGCTGGATCAGAAGAATTATAGGTTATGTGACAAACTGTTTTTCTTGTTGCGAAGTCGGTGGCACCGAGTGGTATGATTCGGTGGTACCGAAGGAATTCGGTTGGACCGAAAATTATAATTCGGTGAGACCGAGTTCACGCAGAGAAAAACACTTGTCACCTCAACTCACTAGACATGCAGGATCTCACAAAGATTTGCAATGAATTGAACGCGGAAAATGCAGAATAAAAAGAAAAGAAACTGAAGGATCTAGATGAAGTAGAAGGAAACACATAAGCAAGCATGAGACAAATGTAGTAACACAGAAGGAAAACACAAGAGAACTTCATCTAGAGTTGGGCGGTGACATAGTCACCTATGTTAGAGTATATTGACTTAGGAGTCAAGTGAGAACACTTGATCATAGGTCATACTCATCATTTAAGCTCAAAATGGGGTTGCCATTTTTCGTTTAAGCATCTTGATGTATTCACATCCTGTTGAGTTGCTTTGACTCATGTCTTGGAGTAAAGCTTCTCTAAGATGGGATAACATACCTTGGGTGGTGGAGTGGTTCTTGCTGATGTAGTTGAACTTGTGTGGGTGCTTAAGGTTGATGTAGTCCATCAAGAATTTGGAGCACCACTTGGAGTTTGAGTTCTTCTACCTACATGGGTTAGTTCTTGCAAGGAAGAGCACTTGTGTATCCAAAAATGACAATCATGAAGCTCAACATAGAATTTGTCAAAGGATATGTTTGAATGGTTTTGTGCTTCCTTGTCTTCAACCACCATTGTGTAGAGACTTGGTGATGTAGAGATTGCTCAAGATGTGAGTGAGTCGCAATCCCATGGAATTAGTTTCAACCAAGTACCTACATGGGTTAGACAACATGCAAGGTACAAATATATCCAAGACATAAGATAGTCATCATAAGAGATATATCATGGATTAGTCATAAGCTCATGTCTTGCATGTGTCCAATGGAGTTCCTACACCATGTTTGAAGCATCAATGATGTTCAATTCTCCTCTTAGCCTGCAAAATACTTTATCCTCAAGTGGTTTAGTGAATATATCCTCTAATTGCTTGTCAGTGCGAATATGCTTAAGATTAATGTCACCCTTAGCAACATGATCTCGAATGAAATGATGACGAACTTCAATATGCTTAGTTCGAGAATGTTGTACGGTATTATGACCAATTTTGATAGCACTTTCATTGTCACAAAGCAGTGGAACATGTTTCACATAAATTCCATAATCTTTAAGAGTTTGGGTCATCCAAAGTAATTGAGCACAACATGAACCAGCGGCAATGTATTCCGCTTCGGCGGTGGATAAGGATACCGAGTTTTGTTTCTTGGAGGACCAAGACACAAGAGATCTGCCAAGAAATTGACAGGTACCCGAAGTGGACTTCCTATCAACCTTGTCTCCGGCATAATTCGAGTCAGAATAGCCAACAAGATCAAAAGAAGACCTCTTAGGATACCAAATGCCAAAGTTTGGTGTGTGAATTAAGTATCTCACTATCCTTTTCATAGCCTTAAGATGACATTCTTTAGGAGCAGCTTGATATCGTGCACACATGCATACACTTAGCATAATATCGAGACGTGAAGCACATAGGTATAGTAATGAACCAATCATAGAACGATAAACCTTTTGATCAACCGGTTCACCATCTTTGGTCAAATCATTATGTCCACTAGTGGGCATGGGTGTAGACATACCTTTGCACTCTTGCATATTGAACTTCTTGAATAAGTCCTTGGTGTACTTCGTTTGAGAGACAAATGTACCTTCCTTAGTTTGCTTGATTTGCAAACCAAGAAAGAATTTGAGTTCACTCATCATAGACATCTCAAACTTCTCTGACATTAGCTTTCCAAACTTTTCACTAAAGAGAGGGTTAGTTGAACCAAATATGATGTCATCAACATAGATTTGACATACAAATAGTTCTCCATTAACCCTTTTAGTGAAGAGAGTAGAATCAATTTTACCAATTTCAAAACCACTTGCAATAAGGAACTTGGTCAAGCATTTATACCATGCTCTAGGAGCTTGTTTAAGACCATAAAGAGCTTTGTGAAGTTTGTAAACATGATTAGGTTTCTTAGGATTGACAAAGCCGGGAGGTTGTTTGACATAAACTTCCTCCTCTATTTCACCATTTAGAAAAGCACTCTTAATGTCCATTTGGTACAAGGTGATATTATGGTGATTAGCATAGGCAAGTAAGATGCGAATGGACTCAAGTCTAGCAACGGGAGCATATGTCTCACCATAGTCCATACCTTCGACTTGTGTGTACCCTTGGGCGACGAGATGTGCTTTGTTGCGGACCACTTGTCCATCTTCATCTTGCTTGTTGCGAAACACCCATTTGGTACCAATGATGTTGTGGTTGTTGTCGGGCTTCTCAACCAATGTCCAAACTTGGTTTCTCTCAAAATTGTGTAGCTCTTCATGCATAGCGTTTATCCAATCCAGATCTTCCAATGCTTCTTCAACCTTCATAGGTTCAATGCTAGAGATGAATGAATAGTTTTCACAAAAGTTAGCTAAACGAGTTTTTGAGCGAGTGATTCTCCCGGTTTGTATATCATTAAGGATTTGCTCGACGGGATGATCTTTGGCAATTCTTGCTCGAACTCGTGAGAGCTTTTGCTTGGGTCTTCGTTGAGCATCTTCTTCATCTTGTTCTTCTTCTTGGCCTTCTTCATTGTTGACGTTGTAATTCTCTTGTCGTGGTGGGGAAGGAGGTTGTTGATGTTTGTCTTGATGTACTTCCTCGTCTTCTTCATCTTGGTGTGTCCCACTTGTGGATGCTTCCGTGTCGATTCTTGGTTCACCTTGTCGTGAAGTAGAAGCTTCCACTTGGACGGATGACGTACTCTCCTTCACCTCCGTTGGACGAACTTTGCCAATGGACAAGTCTTGGATTGCTTCTGAAGGGTCTTTGTCTCCTACATCAATTGGCAATTGCTCTACTTGCGAGCCATTAGTTTCATCAAAACTTCACATCTACCTTCTCTTCAACTTTTCGGGTGAAATTGTTGTAGACACGGTAACTGTCAGAGTTTGAGCCATAACCGAGTAGGAAGCCTTCATGAGATTTAGGAGCAAACTTTGAACGACGATGCTTATCAAGAATGTAGCACTTTGAGCCGAATACTCGAAAGTATCCAACTTGGGGTTTGTTACCGGTGAGGAGCTCGTATCCTGTCTTGCCGAGTAGGTTGTGAAGATACAAGCGATTTGTTGCGTGACAAGCTGTCTCAACCGCTTCTGCCCAAAAGTGCTTTGGCGTCTTGTATTCATCAAGCATCGTTCTTGCCATTTCGATGAGCGTCCGGTTCTTCCTCTCAACAACTCCATTTTGTTGAGGTGTGTACGTAGCTGAGAACTCGTGTGAAATCCCTTCTTCGTCAAGAAAGGTGTCCACATTTGCGTTCTTGAACTCCGTTCCGTTGTCACTCCGAACCTTCTTGATCTTCACTTCAAACTGATTTTGGGCTTTCCTAGCGAAGTTTTTGAAGATCTTCTGGACCTGCGACTTGTCATTAAGAAAGAACACCCACGTAAATCTTGAAAAATCATCAACTATAACAAGACCAAAAGAATTTCCACCGAGACTTTTGTAGGCGTTGGGACCAAAAAGATCCATATGAAGTAGCTCGAGTGGCCTCCTTGTGGTCATGATGTTCTTCACAGGATGCCTTCCTCCAACCTGTTTACCTGATTGACAAGCTCTGCAAAGTCTATCCTTATCAAATATGACATTGTTAACTCCAAGGATATGATTTCCTTTAATAAGCTTGTCAAGATTTCTCATGCCAACGTGACCTAGTCGTCTATGCCACAACCAACCTTTTGACGATTTAGCAATGAACCAAGTTTTAGGTTGTGCCTTTTTAGTGAAATCGACAATGTAAAGATCACCTCTACGCATACCGGTAAAAACCATTTTATGATTGTCTTGACGAAACACTTGGCAATCCACCTCAGTAAATAGAACATTTAGGCCAAAATTAGCAAGTCTAGATACTGAAAGTAAATTGTAGCCGAGAGATTCAACGAGCATGACATTTTGAATGGAACTATCATGTGAGATGGCCACCTTACCAAGGCCAACTACTTTACCCTTTGAATTATCACCAAAGGTGACATATTTTCGAGGGCCGTCATTTTCAGCAAGCTCACGGAACATCTCTTCATCTCCGGTCATATGATCAGTACATCCACTATCAAGAACCCATTCCTTTCCACCTGACGCATATCCCCGAAGATTTGCCGTAAGACCAAAATGTCTCATTGCATCATCAAGATCGAAGTCACTATCATCATCATCATAGTATCCATGTTCATCATGATCTTGTGACTCATCATTTCCTAGAGAGGGTAATTCATAAGATAAATGGTCATCAAAGTGGTCACTTTTATGAATTCTTATAGCTTCAAATATAATATCACTAATGATTCCAACATCTCCTTTAGCATGCTTGAGATTGGTAAGCTCAAATAGACAATCACCAAACTTAGGATCTCTAGAGTTCATCTTACTCAAGGCAATAGATTTATGGAGAATTTTATCCAAATTTTTCAAGGAATGATCGGGAAATCGTTCCTCAAGAAATTTCCATATAGTGTAGGCACAATTAAGAGTAGGCAAACTAGCAATCAAATTTTTGGGCAATCCTCTAATGATGAGCTCAATGGTTCTAAGATTGCGAATCATGTCAATATCTTCATCTAGGGTAGGATGCAAAGGATCAATATGAGGTGCACAAGGGCTAGCAATATACTTGTTTAAATGATATTGATTGAAGATTACAAGCATCTCATTTTTCCACTCATGAAAGTACTCTCCATCAAGAATAGGCACTCTATGTCTAAGACTACCTAAGGTAGACACATCCATGTTCCTCCGATGGTGATTAAACCAAGGCAATGGAGACCAAAGCTCTGATACCACTTGTCGGATCTAGAAGAAGGAGTGTCTAGAGGGGGGTGAATAGACACTTAATGCTAAAGTTGCACTTTTTAAGGTTTTTCGGTTTAAGTGGAGTTCGGGCACAATTTTAACATACACAATACATATCAAGCAAGCATGCAAAGAGTATATAGGCAGTGGAAAGTAAAGCATGCAACTTGCAAGAATGTAAAGGGAAGGGTTTGGAGGATTCAAACGCAATTGGAGACACGAATGTTTTTCCCGTGGTTCAGATAGGTGGTGCTATCCTACATCCACGTTGATGGAGACTTCAACCCACGAAGGGTAACGGTTGCGCGAGTCCACGGAGGGCTCCACCCACAAAGGGTCCACGAAGAAGCAACCTTGTCTATTCCACCATGGCCATCGCCCACGAAGGACTTGCCTCACTAGCGGTAGATCTTCACGAAGTAGGCGACCTCCTTGCCCTTACAAACTCCTTGGTTCAACTCCACAATCTTGTCGGAGGCTCCCAAGTGACACCTAACCAATCTAGGAGACACCACTCTCCAAGAAGTAACAAATGGTGTGTCGATGATGAACTCCTTGCTCTTGTGCTTCAAATGATAGTCTCCCCAACACTCAACTCTCTCTCTCTCATAGGATTTGGATCTGATGGAAAGAAGATTTGAGTGGAAAGCAACTTGGGGAAGGCTAGAGATCAAGATTCATATGGTAAGAATGGAATATCTTGGTCTCAACACATGAGTAGGTGGTTCTTTCTCAAAACATATGAGTAGGAATGGTGTATGTGTTCTGATGGATCTCTCTTCGAATGAAGAGGTGGTGGAGGGGTATATATAGCCTCCACACAAAATCCAACTGTTACACACAGTTTTCCAATCTCGGTGGGACCGAATCATCAAACTCGGTCGGACCGAAATGGTAAACCTAGTGACCGTTAGGAATTTCGGTGGGACTGAGATGCAACTCGGTAGGACCGATTCGGTTAGGGTTTGGGAAAATCCAAAACTCGGTTTGACCGATTACTCAAACTCGGTGGGTCCGATTTTGGTAATAAGTGAAACTGAGAGTTGGCCAAGCAAACTCGGTGGGGCCGATTGCATATCTCAGTGGGACCGAAGATATTGCAACAGGTAATAGAGAGTTTGCAAGCCCATCTCGGTGAGACCAAGATCCGAATCGGTAGGACCGAATTGCTAGGGTTTGGCAGTGGCAATTGACAAGTGAAACTCGGTGGCGCCGGATTGACAGAATCCGTATGACCGAGTTTGGCTTAGGGTTTAGGTCATTTGTGGAAGTGGGAAAGTAGCTGAGGATTTTGGAGCATATCATTAAGCACTTGAGCAAGAGGCTCATTAAACAACACCTCATCCCTTCTTGATAGTATTGGCTTTTCCTAAAGACTCAATGTGATCTTGGATCACTAAAATATATAAAAAGAAGAGTCTTGAGCTTGAAGCTTTAGCCAATCCTTTGTCCTTAGCATCTTGAAGAGGTTCCCACAACCTTTAGTCCATGCCACTCCATTGTTGAACTTATCTGAAATACACTAGGTAAAGGTATTAGTCCAACAAGAGATATGTTGTCATCAATTACCAAAACCACCTAGGGAGCACTTGTGCTTTCAGAATTTTTCATTATAGAACTTGGCTTGTATATTCCAACAATGGGCCTCCTCAAGTGCCCTAGGTCTTGATGAGCACGCAAGTTGGATGCACACCCACTTAGTTTCTTTTGTTAAGCTTTCATACATTTATAGCTCTAGTGCATCCGTTGCATGGCAATCCCTACTCCTCGCATTAACATCAATCGATGGGCATCTCCATAGCCCATTGATTAGCCTCGTTGATCTGAGACTTTCTTCCTTTTTGTCTTCTCCACATAACCCCCTCATTATATTCTATTCCACTCATAGTGCTATGTCCATGGCTCGCGCTCATGTATTGCGTGAAGGTTTATGAGTTTGAGATTACTAAAGTATGAAACAATTGCTTGGCTTGTCATCGGGGTTGTGCATGATGAGAGCATTCTTGTGTGACGAAAATGGAGCATGACTAAACTATATGATTTTGTAGGGATGAACTTTCTTTGGCCATGTTATTTTGAGAAGACATAATTGCTTAGTTAGTATGCTTGAAGTATTATTATTTTTATGTCAATATTAAAACATTTGTCTTTAATCTTATGGATCTGAATATTCATGCCACAATTAAGAAGAATTACATTGAAATTATGCCAAGTACCACTCCGTATCAAAAATTCTGTTTTTATCATTTACCTACTCGAGGACAAGCAGGAATTAAGCTTGGGGATCCTGATACGTCTCCGACGTATCTATAATTTTTGATTGCTCCATGCTATATTATCTACTATTTTGGATGTTTATGGGCTTTATTATACACTTTTATATCATTTTTTCGGACTAACCTATTAACCCAGAGCCCAGTGCCAGTTTCTGTTTTTACCTTGTTTTAGGGTTTCGAAGAAAAGGAAAACCAAACGGAGTCCAATTGACCTGAAACTTCACGGAACCCATGTTTGAAAGGAAAGAAGCCCAGAAGACTTGAAGTGCACGTCAGGGGACCTTCCAGGAGGCCACGAGGTAGGGGGCGCGCCCACCCCCTAGGGCGCCCTCCACCCTCGTGGGCCCCTCATGGGCCCCCTGACGTATTTCTTCCGCCTATATATCTCCATATACCCTAAAACTGTCGGAGAACACAATAGATCAAGAGTTCCGCCGTCAGAAGCCTCTGTAGCCACCGAAAGCCAATCTAGGCCCGTTCCGGCACCCTACCGGATGGGGCAATCCCTCTCCGGTGGCCATCTTCATCATCCTGGTGCTCTCCATGATGAGGAGGGAGTAGTTCTCCCTCGGGGCTGAGGGTATGTACCAGTAGCTATGTGTTTGATCTCTCTCTCTCTTGTGTTCTTGAGGTGATACGATCTTGATGTATCGCAAGCTTTGCTATTATAGTTGGATCTTATGTTTCTCCTCCCCATCTGCTCTCTTGTAATGAATTGAGTTTCCCCTTTGAAGTTATCTTATCAGATTGAGTCTTTAAAGATTTGAGAACACTTGATGTATGTCTGGCCGTGCGTATTTGTGGTGACAATGGGATACCACGTGATTCACTTGATGTATGTTTTGGTGATCAACTTGCGGGTTCCGCCCATGAACCTATGCATAGAGGTTGGCACATGTTTTCATCGTGATTCTCCGGTAGAAACTTTGGGGCACTCTTTGAGGTTCTATGTGTTGGTTGAATAGATGAATTTGATATTGTGTGATGCATATCATATAATCATACCCACGGATACTTGAGGTGACATTGGAGTATCTAGGTGACATTAGGGTTTTGGTTGACAACAAAAAATCCAGGAAAGAACAGCGAAGGAAAAACGTGAAAAAACAAGTGTTTTCTCAGAACGGAATAGCGGAAATTCCATACGTTGATCACCAATGTTGTGTCTTAAGGTGTTATTCTAGTACAAACTCTAGGGCTGTTTGTGACACTTATAGGAATAGCCCAACGGATTGATTGGAAAGAATAACTTTGAGGTGGATTCGTACCCTACCATAATCTCTTCGTTCGTTCTCCGCTATTAGTGACTTTGGAGTGACTCTTTGTTGCATGTTGAGGGATAGTTATGTGATCCAATTATGTTAGTATTGTTGAGGGAACTTGCACTAGCGAAAGTATGAACCCTAGGCCTTGTTTCAACACATTGCAATACCATTTACGCTCACTTTCATCACTTGTTACCTTGTTGTTTTTATATTTTCAGATTACAAAAACTTATATCTACTATCCATATACCACTTGTATCACCATCTCTTCACCGAACTAGTGCACCTATACAATTTACCATTCTATTGGGTGTGTTGGGGACACAAGAGACTCTTTGTTATTTGGTTGCAGGGTTGCTTGAGAGAGACCATCTTCATCCTACGCCCCCTACGGATTGATTAACCTTAGGTCATCCACTTGAGGGAAATTTGCTACTGTCCTACAAACCTCTGCACTTGGAGGCCCAACAACGTCTACAAGAAGAAGGTTGTGTAGTAGACATCATGCTCTACTGCATCACCCTTCCCTCTTCAAGGGAAAACCAACGCAGTGCTCAAGAGGTAGCACCTGACCCAATTTGGATCCGTAGTCTGAAGGTCTTCCGAACTTAACAGATCGGGCTCCGGGATATCCACTGATTTCTTAGGCCCGTCGTCCGACTCTATGTTCGGAGGGCAGGATGCATCTCCTCGCGGGTAGGTGTCCGGCTCTTCAAGACCGGAGATCTGGACATAGTCCGTCCTTAGTATGGAGGAAGGTTGTCGACTCGCTCCTTGACTACCGCTATCTGGTGGGTGATCGGTGGAGATTTTATTTCTCTCTGATCGGGTTTAAGCCCAATTCGATTGTAGTCTGTAGCGACCCCAGGGCGGCAATGCAATCTAGGATCTCGTTTAAGGATGAAAGCTCCATTGGATTCATCTGCTTGGAGTGTTCGGAGTCGATGCGAAGGGGATTTTCGATGACCCGAGAGGTCATCATCGGCCGAACAACCGAACGGGCGGTCATGGTAAAGCCGCCTAGCCGGAGGGTTTGGCCTGGGGCAAGTGCTCCTTCGGCGGTGATGTTGTCCTTGAGAACAAGGTGAGCCATCGATCAGGTCGTCGACGTCACAGTGGAACTCTCAATGAAAGCACCAATGTCGGTGTTAAAACCGGCGGATCTCGGGTAGGGGGTCCCGAACTGTGCTTCTAAGGTCGATGGTAACAGGAGACAGGGGACATAATGTTTTACCCAGGTTCGGGCCCTCTCTATGGAGGTAATACCCTACGTCCTGCTTGACTAATCTTGATGAATATGAGTATTACAAGAGTTCATCTACCATGAGATCGTAATGGCTAAACACTAAGAGTCTAACCTGGCTATGATTTGAATCTGCCCTCTTCGGACTAAGTCCTCCGGTTATATAGACAGCAGGAGGATCTAGGGTTACACTAGGTCAGTTACTGATGACCCACAAGTGCAGGGGATCTATCGTAGCCTTGTCGATAAGTAAGAGTGTCGAACCCAATGAGGAGCGGAAGGAAATGATAAGCGGTTTTCAGCAAGGTATTCTCTGCAAGATCTGAAATTATCGGTAACAGATAGTTTTGTGATAAGGTAATTCGTAACGAGTAGCAAGTAATAAAAGTATATAAGGTGCAGCAAGATGGCCCAATCCTTTTTGTAGCAAAGGACAAGCCTGGACAAACTCTTATATGAAGTAAAGTGCTCCTGAGGACACATGGGAATTATCGTCAAGCTAGTTTTCATCACATTCATATGATTCGCGTTCGGTACTTTGATAATTTGATATGTGGGTGGACCGGTGCTTGGGCGTTGTCCTTACTTGGACAAGCATCCCACTTATGACTAACCCCCATTGCAATCATCCACAACTACAACAGAAGTATTAAGGTAAACCTAACCATAGCATGAAACATATGGATCCAAATCAGCCCCTTACGAAGCAACACATAAACTAGGGTTTAAGCTTCTGTCACTCTAGCAACCCATCATCTACTTATTACTCCCCAATGCCTCCCTCTAGGCCCAAACAATGGTGAAGTGTCATGTAGTCGACGTTCACATGACACCACTAGAGGGATGACAAAATACATCTCATCAAAATATCGAACGAATACCAAATTCACATGACTACTAATAGCAAGACTTCTCCCATGTCCTCAGGAACAAACGTAACTACTCACAAAGCATATTCATGTTCATAATCAGAGGGGTATTAATATGCATAATGGATCTGAACATATGATCTTCCACCAAGTAAACCAACTAGCATCAACTACAAGGAGTAATCAACACTACTAGCAACCCACAGGTACCAATCTGAGGTTTGGATACAAAGATTGGATACAAGAGATGAACTAGGGTTTGAGATGAGATGGTGCTGGTGAAGATGTTGATGGAGAATGACCCCCTCCTGATGAGAGGGTCGTTGGTGATGATGATGGTAATGATTTCCCCCTCCTGGAGGGAAGTGTCCCCAGCAGAACAGCTCCGCCGGAGCCCTAGATTGGTTCTGCCAAGGTTCTGCCTCGTGGCGGCGGAGTCTCGTCCCGAAAGCTTGCTTATTATTTTTTCCTCGACGAAAGACTGCATATAGCAGAAGATGGGCATTGGAGGGCCACTAGGAGGCCCACGAGGCAGGGGGCACGCCCAAGGGGGTAGGGTGCACCCCCCACCCTCGTGGCTGGTGGGTAGCCCCCCTCTGGTACTTCTTGCGCTCAGTATTTTTTATATATTCTGGAAATAACTTCTGTGAAGTTTCAGGACTTTTGGAGCTATGCAGAATAGGTCTCTAATATTTGCTCCTTTTCCAGTCCAGAATCCCAGCTGCGGGCATTCTCCCTCTTTATGTAAACCTTGTAAAATAAGAGAGAATAGGCATAAGTATTGTGACATAATGTGTGATACGTCTCCAACATATCTATAAGTTTTGATTGCTCCATGCTATATTATCTACTGTTTTGGACTATATTGGGCTTTATTTTCCACTTTTATATTGTTTTTGGGACTAACCTATTAACCGGAGGCCCAGCCCAGAATTGCTGTTTTTTGCCTATTTCAGTATTTCGGAGAAACGGAATATCAAACGGAGTCCAAACGGAATAAAACCTTCGGGAACGTGATTTTCTCACTGATCGTGA
Organism: Triticum monococcum; assembly: GCA_034509565.1. Classification (NCBI taxonomy): domain Eukaryota; kingdom Viridiplantae; phylum Streptophyta; class Magnoliopsida; order Poales; family Poaceae; genus Triticum; species Triticum monococcum. Next base: position 152,715,531 of record CM067842.1, read on the forward strand.
TCCAGGAGACTTGGACCCTACTCCAAGGAGTCAAAGAGGCGGTCACGAGGGTGGGGGCGTGCCCACCCCCTAGGGAGCGCCCCCCTGCCTCGTGGGCCCCTCGGTGCTCCACCGACGTACTCCTTCCTCCTATATATACCTACGTACCCCCAAACGATCAGAACAGGAGCCAAAAACCTAATTCCACCGCCGCAACTTTCTCTATCCACGAGATCCCATCTTGGGGCCTGTTCCGGAGCTCCGCCGGAGAGGGCCGTCATCACGGAGGGCTTCTACATCATCATAGCCCCTCCGATGAAGTGTGAGTAGTTTACCTCAGACCTTCGGGTCCATGGTTAGTAGCTAGATGGCTTCTTCTCTCTTTTTGGATCTCAATACAAAGTTCTCCCCCTCTCTTGTGGAGATCTATTGGATGTAATCTTCTTTTTGCGGTGTGTTTGTTGAGACCGATGAATTGTGGGTTTATGATCAAGTCTATCTATGAATAATATTTGAATCTTCCCTGAATTCTTTTATGTATGATTGGTTATCTTTGCAAGTCTCTTCAAATTATCCGTTTGGTTTGGCCAACTAGATTGGTAGTTCTTGCCATGGGAGAAGTGCTTAGCTTTGGGTTCGATCTTGCGGTGTCCTTTC